>JAPQRQ010000012.1:12596459-12608368 GCA_037367365.1 Apogon talboti
ATCTATCTATCTATCTATCTATCTATCTATCTATCTATCTATCTATCTATCTATCTATCTATCTATCTATCTATTGTCAGTGCTTCACACAGCATCAAACAATGAGGTAGGGTCTCCCCAGAGGACTTGTATAGAGGCTGATACGCAGATTTAAAGGGGGATTCTCTGTAATGGTGTCAGGATTATGCAATGGACCACATGGCTACAGCAACTAACAGCAGGGGTTGGTGAGAGAGAGAGAGGAGCCTGTTTGTGTCTGTGTGTGTGTGTGTTTGGTACAGATACAGACATGCAGATAAATAATGAACATGTTCTTTTTTTTTTCCCTCCAATCACAGCACTCGAGGGAGAAAAAGAGTTGGGCTCAGAGAAACGGCATAATCATAATCATGCGCATAACTGTGGATTTATCTTAGCAGCTCTGTTGTTTAATGACATCCATTATTGTGTGTCTTGCTAGGGGCAATTTGTTATTGTAGGCCTCCAAATTAACAGCAAGGTCAGACTTAACTGTGATGTCTAATCACACTTGTTTCAGTTTACTGCACATAATAGCAGGCTGTCACCAAGCATCATATCGTCTGAGCTAAACATTTTTCTTGGCCCCGCTTCCTCCATATGCTCAAATGACACTAAATCAGTGTGAACGTGCACCAACTCTTAATGGAAGGAGAGTCAGAGAAACAGGCCTGTGACGAGGAGTGTGAACATATCCAGGAAAAGTAATGAGTGACATTGCTTCTTCTGTTATCACTAGCTGCCAAGGTGACCTGGCCTGTCCTGTATTCATTAGTACAATGGCGCTTCCTTTTAGATAGCATGAGAAAAGAGGTGTATTGTAAAAACAGACATGAAGAGTTTCAGTCTGAACTTATTCATGAATTTGTCAATGCAGATTCTTTCTAAATCAGTTATTGCTTTGAAACGAACCCCTTAAAGTTCCCATAATTACATTTTACATACAAAATAGATAAGATACGCAGTGTTATTGCTGCATATTTGTCCTTACATTAGCGTTTAACGGCTGACTCAGTAGCACGTGGGCTATGGAATCCATGGCGTTCTTCTTTCAGTTAAACATGTAGGTGGGAGCTGCAGTTTCAGTGTTTTCATTTCATTTATGTTGCTGTGGGTAGAAAAAAAAAATCTGAATGACTCTGTTGTCTATTACAGCACAATACGGTACATAAACCCCAAATTAAAGAAAATAGTATCATTACCCTGCTGAACCAAGTTAACATTGAGTAGAAAGGAAAAAAAACTGAAATGTCTGAGCCAGTAATATAAGGGTGTCCTTGAGATTTTCTTTCCTGTATTTAATTTTCTTTGCAGGTTGTTCACAGCAAATTCATTTGACCTCATAGATGAAGATGCATTCCTCGGTTTGCCACATCTGGAGTACCTGTAAGTATTATTTTTGACGTTAGTGTAAATTGACAGTGGTCATATATGCCCTTTATATTGCTGAAAATGGACAAGTTTTACTAATAAGAATTGTTACATAGAATATATGAACAGCATTAACACTTTAAACCTGCAGTAGAGAAACACGCTGTGCAAAAGTCTGAGACTGACATTAGGTTTGTTGGTTTAGTAAAATAATAATGATCACACATGTGTATTTCTCAATCTCTGTATTAAGATACAATCTGAATATATGGGAAGTATGTACAGCATTAAAAACAAACATTTTAGGGAAAAAATAAGCTTCTATAAACCAAAGTGATCGTGTTTACTGTGAATTGCCTTTGCATTAACGCATCTTTAACCCTTTGTTCAAACAATATGAGATTTATGCATTAATTTTCTGATGTTTTGTAATAGGTTTCATTCAACACATGTCAGATGCTTCTAACTGTCTGTGCTTCTTTTTGTCATGGGCTCAGGGGTCACAATAAACTGTGACTTTAACCATTAAAACCCAATTAGGTCAGTTTTTGCACGTATTTCCTGTATATTCATGTTGTGTCTAAAGAAAAGAGAATGAGAAATAAACATGTATCCTTATTTTAACCCTGCAACAACAACAAATGAAGAGGCGGCCTAAGACTTGGGCACAGTAAATGTATCAAATCTGTTATGACTTTCTTTGTTATTAGGTGTTGGTAGCAGTACAGTTGATCCTAATACATTTAAATGTCACTAACTTTGATATAAATATCCCACATACTC
Organism: Apogon talboti; assembly: GCA_037367365.1. Lineage (NCBI taxonomy): Eukaryota > Metazoa > Chordata > Actinopteri > Kurtiformes > Apogonidae > Apogon > Apogon talboti. The sequence goes on from JAPQRQ010000012.1 coordinate 12,598,632, forward strand.
AGCTAATGGTTATATACTGTATATGCTATCTACTTCCATGGCCTCCACATACTTTTCATTTGTATTGAATTATTAAATTGATAATTATGTATTTCTTCATTGCAGATTCATTGAGAACAATAAAATTGCATCGATATCGCCATATGCATTCCGGGGACTGAAAGCACTGATACATCTGTAAGTACTCACGTTTCTGTGGTGTTGAAAAACTTCTTTTTTTTTTTTTTTTTTTACTCTTCTGTCATGTTTTCTCCTTTTACTTTACTACTTTAACCCACAAAGACCCAAACATCCACTGGTGACCAAAACCATTTTACTCATGTAAACTGTTTAATACCCGTTGATCCACTAATTTCTATCAATACATGTAAATAATTGGTGTAAAATGCAGTTTCATGGTCATCAGATATGACCCATTTGGACGTTCAGGGGCTCTGTAGTTACCGTGGAAACACTGTAAGTAACCAGTAAAATCCTTGGAGTTTAACAGATGACAGTGGATGGAGACGCTTGTTTTTGCATTCAGTTATTGATATCTGCTGAAAAAGTCACTTTTTCTTCAGTTTTCTCCATTTTGATCTAATAACCTTTGAATTGACTGTTTTTGTGGGTTTTCATGAGCATCAAAATTAAGTATAAGAAATTAAATATAGGAAAATACATGATTTACATTGAAAAATACAAAATACAGAAGATAATTTTCTAATTAATTATAGTAAATCACTTAAGAAAGGTTAATTACATTTTTTGCTAACTGCCATAAAAGTAGCGCTGGGTCTTTATGGGTTAACACTAAATCATCAATCCTTTCCACAACTACTTAAAATCTCAGAAGAAGTGCTGTTTTCTCTTAACGCATCACTTTGTCGCTGCCAGAACTGCAAAGTCAGACAAAGGTGCCGCTGCCAGTGGTGACGTCCAAGGTTGCTGAAGGTGACACTGGATCCGGTTGCTGAAGGGCAGATGGCAGTGACACTATATGTTACAATTGCGCAACATACGACTTATGTAAAGAATTTGCTGCGCTTTAGAAATTACACCAAATGAAGTGGAGGAAAAAAAAATATCTTCACACATTTATGTTATTGAGAAACTTCTTTAGTGGGACTGCCCTGTTATGTATTGTGAGTGTATTGTACATAATGTCAGGATATGGCGTATTATGGTAGTTAATGGGAAAACATCATGCATTTACAAGTTCAAAATCTTCGACAGTGCTTTTGCAAACTGCACGGTATTCAATTGAAATGCAAAGCTTGCCAAAACTAAAGATAGCTGAGAACGTGAGTGACCTGGAGGGCAAAACCAAATATAACTGTACTGAAACCTTAAACCAAGTGACCTGTAAACCGTCATAGGTTTTCATCTCACATGTTTCAAGTGGATGTCGCGCAGTCACAAGCCGAATGTTGTCTTGATAATGTTATGCATTCACTGAGTCATGCTTGAGGTTAGAGGATATTCTGACTCATTCTAAATGTAGACGGAGAAAAAAAAAAAAGGACAGAAACATGAATAGGTTTAATTTATTCTGTTTCACTGACCCCCTAAAGGAAAGTGGAGTAAATATTATTCATAAATACCGTATTAGTTGGCATTCTAAATGCATCTTATATAAGAAATGAATTATTAAAAGGCACAAGGAGGCGTCCTGGTGGAATCCTGTCCGTTCTGCTTTATCCATTCCCCTTCTTTTTAGAGAATGCAGCCTTGCACAGATTCAGTGTAAAATAGCCTCTGCCTAGAAAGCCACTCTCAAATAAATAATGCAGCACTCATGGGTTATGCTGACATTTCATTTCATTCAGTTTCTCACTCACAATATATTTAACGTCTGACCAAGTTACAACAATTGAAAAATCACAGTTTGCTTAAATGTGGCACATTTAATGTTGATTACTGTAAAATAAACAATAATTCTATTACTTAGTGCTTGATTTTACCCTATGCATATTAACACTATGGGCGTACAAATCAGCATGTAATTGTACTAATTTCTATTGTACTTAGAGTTAATTCCTCTTTTTTAATAAATTAATGGTAATTTTTCATTCTTTTCAGCATTTGTTACACATACATACATTGTCATAAAAACCCTGTGTTGCTTTTAATAGATGTTTTCTTCCACTCCACTGATGTCAATCCAGTGAAGAGGCCAACTCATAGCATACATAATGTAATGTCTAAAGAGGCACTCTACTTCTAATTCAGTTACTGTGTGTATTATTCGATTTCTTAGGAGTCTGGCGTACAACAACCTTGAGACGCTGCCCAAAGATGTTTTCAAAGGCATGGATGCACTGACCAAAGTGTGAGTTTCGCTCTGTTTTTTTACTTGTGCATAAACAGCAACTGAGAAACATTTTACTTTCACATACATACACATGCATGCATTTAGAAATTTTGATAATAAAGTGATAGCGCTTATTAGTTGTAACTGTATGTGCCATGGTTTTTTAACCCTTTTAAGACTTGCCATTATAACAGGCCGCCTAGGTGTCTTCATGTTTTCTTTGCAATAAGTGTCAGAAAATGTCTTTTTTGCCGATTCTTTTGTACCTGTTTTTGGGAAGAACTTTAATTTCGATATTTGGCCATTAATTATCATTATTATAAATAATAAATGCTTAAAACAGTGTGTTTTAATAAAAAAGAAAAAAAAACAGATTTGAAGTTTTTAGCATATTTAGTATCAGAAACAACTATAAATGTCCATAACAAAACTTTTTGAGATTATAAAAATAAACTTTCAACTGTTTTACATCTGCTCAAACATGCTTTTTGGTCTTGAACATTCAGTATCCATATTATGGCTTCATATTTTTTGTTATTTCCAGGCGTTTTTTAGCCTGTGTGGAAGGCTCTGAAACAGTTCCTTTCTACTTGTAATAGGTTCCCACATTGTTGCCATAAAGTGTTATATAGTGTCGGAAAGCTCAAGACCTCAGCTTTCCGTTGTCATTTGAATTTTGTGGATAGCACAAACGGTTCAGGAGTTAGTCATTTGAATGCTGTAATGTGCAAAATGCAGCGCCGGAGTGACTGCAGTTGTTAAAGGGTTAACTAGTTTTCAGTTTCGTGAGTGTCTGTGATGACAGTAAACTTTGGAAGTAGCTAGGAGGTCTGAAATGATTAAAAAAAAATCTGGAAATGCAAAGAAGAAGAAGAAATGTGGGAATTAGTTGGAAACAGAAGTCTCTTTTCCTGCTGCAAAAAAAAAGGTTCTAAAGACAGGGATGGCAGAAAGCCAGGGTAAATGTTAAGCAAGTTAATTACAAAGTAAAGGATCGGACTCTGACTTTACCCGTCCTTGCACAAGCAGTTGGAATAATCCAGGCCACAGTGTGTATGTATGAGTGTAGTAGATACACTCTATGTCAACAGCGTTTCAGTGGGAGACATGGCTACTCAGGAGATAGGACACTTGTTATTGGGTTCTTGTGGCTGGAAGCCAAAGTACAGCTGAGTAGAGGTGAGTCAGAAGGCAGGACACTGAGCAGTAACAGAACACTGTTAGACAAAGAAGAGCCTTTACTTAAATTAAAATACAAAGACTACCGTATCAGCATATAAAATGTTAAAAGTTTTGTAAAAGCACTCTGAAATCTACGGTAATTATTTGAAGTTCCATAACATTTGGTAATTTGCCATTAATTGACTATAATCCTGTAAATAAACTGATGTGAATTGATTTGATTGGACCAATTTACACCAATCAGCCATAACATTATGACCACTGACAGGACAAGTGGTAATAATATTCATTATTTCATTATAATGGTCCCTTCCACTGGGTTATGTATGTATATCAGGCAGCAAGTGAACATTTAGCCCTTGAAGATGATGTGTTGAAGCAGCAAAGTTATCAACATAAGGAACTAAGTGACTTTGACCAGGTCCATATTGTAACAGTGACGGTCAGAGCATCTCCACAACTGCAGGTCTTGTTGGGTGTTCCTGGTCCTGGTCTCAAATATGGACTAAGGAAGGACATCCAAATCTCAGGACCATTGATCATCTGTAGGAGGTGTTGGATAAATACATCTGATCCATGGAGGTCCACCAGGACTTCCAGGACTTCATGGATCTGCTGTTAAGGTCTTGGTCCAGATACCACAACCGCCTTCAGAGGTCTGGTGGAGTCTAGGCCTCTAGTCAGAGCTGTTTTAGTGGAAAAAGTGGAACCTACACAATATTAGACAGATGGTAATAATGTTCTCCTCCCATAGATGCTCCAGTGGTTGAGATCCAGTTGTGCCTTAGATACGTTTGGTCGGTTCTAACCACTTTACACTGAGAATGAACAAGATCTGGAGATGCTCTGATCCAGTGATTCGACCAATGCTATACTCTTGCCAATGTTGCTGTTTCTAACACATCGATTTTGAGGTTCTAAATGTTCACTTGGTCACTTGCTGAACGTACCCCCACCCACTGACAGGTCCCTCTGTCATTGATAGGTTGATTTCTGCTGATACTGAATAAAGGACACTGATACTTTCTTAATCTTCCATTGATGCATTTATTAAGTCAGATCTGGTAGACCATACGCTGCATGCCTACACAAAGGATCTCACAGATTTGGTCATTGTCTCTCCTTTATATAGGTCTTCAGCATGTATCCAAGGTAGGCTTGTTCCCCAACTAGTCCACACATCTGGAAGTCATTATATACTGTACCTTAGACCACATTCCTTTGTCTCAAATGTAATTTCATACAGAAACTTTAAATGCACGTAGATAAATCAACCTTACAGTCATCGTAACACCACTGTGCCTGTCAGTGGTCAGAATGTGCTGGCTGATCAGCGTAAGTCTACCCATATAAAAATGATAAATAACCTAACCCAATAACTGATATTCCGTAAATTCATGTAGGGATCTGCGGGGCAACAACCTGATATGCGACTGCAAGCTTAAGTGGCTGGTGGAGTGGATGCACCACACTAACGCCACCCTGGACCAGATCCACTGCAGCGGTCCACCCACTCAGCAGGGGAAGAAGATCAATGACCTGCTGCCACACTCATTTGACTGCATCACAGCAGGTATCGTCTTCTTGTGTTCGTCTCCCTGTCACAGACACAGAACACAAACAGTAGCTCCCTGTCCTCGGTTGACCGTCTCAGCCCGTCCCTCTCTCTCTCTCTCTCTTGTCTCCTGCCTGTTTTTATCAGTCATTTCAGTTCACGCTATGTGGTTCTTTTCACAGAGTTTGCGTCTTATCAGTCGCTGAAGTTCGAGTCTATTTCCGTGGAGTCCTTCACGTTTGGTATGGATCAGTATGTGGTGTTTGCCCAACCGTTTGCTGGGACATGTACCTTCCTGGAATGGGATCACGTTGAGATGACATTCAGAACATATGACACCATTGAAAGTGAGTCTCCAGCATGTATTTACTATAAAATCATCCAGAATAAAAAAAGATCTATTGCCTGTCTACACTATTACCATGTGTTTTTGGGGGTTTTTTTTTGTTTCCCAGGCACTTCCACTGTGGTTTGCAAGCCCATGGTTATTGACAACCACCTATTTATCATAGTGGCCCAGTTATTCGGGGGCTCGCACATTTACAAACGTGACATCTCTGCCAACAAGTTCATCAAGATCCAGGACATTGACATCCTGAAGATCCGCAAACCCAATGACATTGAGACCTTCATGATCGATGGCGAGTCTTTCTTTATCATCGCTGACAGTTCCAAGGTAGGCTACAGTAAAAACACAAAGGAAAAATAAGTCTTTATTATATCTATGTTGTAATATATTAACTCTTTCATGTATGAATTGATAATAAACTAGTGGTATTTTTTTTATTTTATTTTTTTTACATAAAACGTCTTATTTCTTTAGCATAATACCCAACCATTCATTGTAGTGGATTCAATGCATCAACAATTTAACATGTAATGGTACTAATTATTTTAACATAAACACATCATAAACCTATTTCCACAAAGAGAATATATATCTAATTTAAGAAAAACTACTATTTTAGTATAAAATGTAGCTGTCCTCAGTGATTATATTCTGGGAAACTTCAGTCACGGAGATAAAATGACAAAAAACTATAAGGATTAAACTGTGAACAAACTATTCCCTAAACTGTAGCTTATTAGGGGATGTCTTCATAACCACATGTTTTTGGATTTATTAAACAATACATCAGGATAAGATAAGACTTTATTTATCCCACAGTGGGGAAATTCAAGTCTCAGAGCAGCATTTACACACACAAAAAAATGAGAAAACATAATGGGACAACATTTAAGAGTTGGAGTCATTACTGTAAATAATGTAGCTTTAATTAAAGGCTGAGTAACTGTCCACTGTGGTAATGTCATACATGAAAGTGGTTAATCAAGTTTTGTGTTTTTTCTCCACCTCTGTATGCACACTGCTCCACTTCTACCCTTCCCACAATGTCATCCATTTCTTTTCCCCTACCGTCTTTCTCTGCAACATGTCGTTTTGCGTCTGCTCCTGCTGATTACCCTTGTGTTGCCAAATGTTCACATATGCTCTCACATATGTTTGGGGACACTCGGGCACAGATGAATTCACATCGACTCATCTTTGGCCCCTGCAATCAAACTTCAGATGGTTTTCTTTTTTGTTTTTTTTTGTTTTTTCCAGGCTGGTTCTACAACTGTGTACAAATGGAACGGAAATGGGTTCTACTCCCACCAGTCTCTACACCCGTGGTTCCGGGATACAGATATAGAATATGTGGAGATCTCAGGAAAGCCACACCTGATCTTGTCCAGCAGTTCCCAGAGGCCTGTTGTGTACCAGTGGAACCGGAGCCAGAAACGGTTTGACCGGAGGACCGACATACCGGAGATGGAGGATGTGTTCTCTGTCAAGCACTTCCGGGTCAAAGGTGAGGGCGCCACATGTCCTATGATACACATAGGACTGGTATTGGGGTAGTAGCTGGTTGTGTATCACAGCACAAATTACATCCAAATACAGCGGGGCTCGTTTCTGGGCTCGGTCATTAACGCGTCAAATCCAACACAATGTGACAAAACTAGACATACTCTTACATATGTGTGGAAAAGGTGAGTTATACTAGAAATATATATGTGTGAATATAATAATTCTTCATTCTAACCATAATGCTGACGGGTTCATTAATTTTGGGGAGAGAAAAGTGTGTAAAATATATTTTAAAATGCTGCAAAATATTGAAAAAATATATTAAATATAATTAAATATATTAAACTAGTGCATTGACCGGTGGGAGACCATGCGTTCTAGAACCTCTGATATAGTTCATTCCTTTATTTTCTTAACTTTCTTGGTAAATTCCACTGGCATTTTCAGTTGAATAACCTCTGTTTCTGCACATGACATGTGATACCATGTCAACGTGGCCCTATTGTTTATCTGTTGCTAGGTAACCCACTTCAATGATGATTCTATGAGTCGTTCATCTGTATGCCCAAGTGTAATGCAGGTTTCAAGATTCCTGACTGAAAACCAGCCAACAATACATGTTGTTTTCATCCTGTAATTGATATGAGATGGCAACAGGTTTCCATGGGAACTACAGGTCGCCAATGTTTCCAACAGTGGGAAGTTCAAGCGCCACTAGACATCGTTTGTTAAAAAATAGTTGCGTTAACATTAACGAACACAACCAGCCCAGAAACTGATAATTTAGCGTTCATGTAGCTTCAGTGTTCGGTTTACCAAGTTAGCCCAGAAACAAGCCCCTGTTTCCCATAAAGTTGGGATCAAATATTTTTACCTGTTCTCATGAAATGATTATGACAATATGATTTGTCTTTGATAGATAAAGTGTAACTGGGACTGAGTATGTAATTATTTTTACCAGGTCAAAGGTCATTACTGATACTGTGTATAAATGGGAATATAAAGAGGAATGCATCTGAAAACAAAATTATGCCAACTTTATGGGCAACAGTGTATATTGTTTTCTGCAAAAGGCTTATTTTGTAGAGTCACAGTTGATGGTCATTAATGCTGGACGCTGGACATTTTCCCTTTGGAATCAAAGAAGTTTACTGTGCAGGGTTTGTCCAACGCTATGTTTTTTAGGATTTTTCAGCTTTGATGCACTGTTGAACAGTACTTGCTTCATTTTTTACAGGATACTAGATTTCATAAGTAAGTTTCCCAACACTGCATAGGATTTACTGTTCTGACAAAAAAAAAAAAAAAGACACCGTGACAAAGACACAGTGCACTCTACAGTATTTCTAGTCATATTGTACAGTGTTAACAGAATATTCTCTGTACTTGCTCATGTGCTTTCAATTTTAATATTAATTGTAAAAGTTTTGGCTTTTTTTTTTTACATTAAATAATTGTCTTGATTAGAAACAGCAGAATGCAATTTTTATTTATTTTTTTTTTTTTTAGTAAAGACTCTTGTCCCGTACAAAGGTTAAAAATGCATTGCTGGGTCTCAGAAGGATAACTTCTTTTTTGTTTTTTTTTTAATTAGTTTAAAATGATTAACCAGGAAGTTTGATGCAGGATTGAATGTTTGATTCACAGTCGTAGGTCTAACTTATTGCACTTCCTTTGTGGTACACAGAAATTTTTTGTTGACGTAGTGTTTAGCAATGTCACCGCAGGCTGCCGTAAAACCTGTCCACTCATCACGGTATAATTTTCTATGTATGTTTTTTTTGCAGGAATTAGATAACCTCTTATATAAGCCTTTCCTCTTTCAGATAGCAATTTCAGTTCCTGAACGTATAATAAATTAAATGGGCCCTTGAATCTTTTTGCTCTTTTAAGGTGAGCTGTTTATATGCTTGACAAGATTCATTGGGGACTCCAAGGTGATGCGCTGGGATGGTGCCATGTTCAAGGAGGTCCAGACATTTCCCTCCCGTGGCTCTATGGTGTTTCAGCCTGTCTCCATCGGCAACTGGCAGTATGCCATCTTGGGCAGTGATTATTCACTGACACAGGTCTACCAATGGGACACCAAGAGGGGCCAGTTTGTCTCATCTCAGGAGCTGAATATCCAGGCGCCTCGAGCGTTTTCTTTGGTTTCTATTGACGACCGAGTGTTCCTGCTTGCATCCAGTTTCAAGGGCAAAACTCAGATATATGAGCACCTCATGATTGATCTGAGTAACTAAGTTCACAATTCTGGGACAAATATTGTACACTACATGTTAAACGCTTTCCTTTCTGGTTTTGTTGAACTTGATAGTCACATTAGTATTCACCATCCGTTTCCCTCTCACTTTGCCTATTTACCATCAGGAATGTTTAATCAGATACTCCTCACTACTACTAATACTAAACTTCACTACTTTTGCTTTTACTTTGAGATCACTTGGATAATTTTTACAAATCACTATCTCATACCTGATTAGATGATGTTAAAGTGTATTCTTTCCTTTTTCCTATTTGACATCAACCCATGAAAACCCAGTGTTACAGTTGTGGCCGTTCCCACATGAATTTCCCTCTGTTTTTAATCACTCTTAAGTGATTTATCACCATTTATTATAATATTATCCCCTGAATTTTGCATTTTTTCAGTATAAATCAGGTATTTTCCTGTATTTAATTCACTAATTATCTACAGTAGATGTTCATTAAAGCTTAAAGTCGAGGGTTATTTAATCAGAAACAGAGAAAACTGAAGAAAAAGTGACTTTTTCAGTCAAATCTCTCATTAACTGAAAATAAACCCAGTGTGTCCATCCACTGTCATTGATCCAACTCCATGGGTTTTACTGGTG
>JAPQRQ010000012.1:12634425-12644800 GCA_037367365.1 Apogon talboti
ATGTAGAAAAATAATTTTGTTACTTTCAAAAATAAAGGTTTTTTTTAATTTGTCTTAGAACTTTTTGAATTACCCTCATATGAGCTGTCCTGGTGGCTGGTTTGATTGAAATGTCATGAATCAAGAACAAATCACGTCACTATTTCAGTTGAGCCAACTGTCTTGATCGATTGGAGAATAATTGGAGGTCTATAAGCCCAACATGGCGCTGCCCAAACATATTAATGTTGGAAGCCTTGCCAGTTTGGCCCCATTATGTGACCATGACTAATATAAACATAACCAAGCACTCTTGTCATGTGGGGACCCACCAGAAACAGGAATGTATCTCTTATTGGGAAGTAACCCACAAATTTGGATATACTCACTGGAAATGCATGCCTTTAGTTGTCTTTTTTCCTTTTTTTTTTCTTATATGGGGAATGCTGTACTGTTATCTGGTTATGGATTAAATACAGATTCTGTTTCGCTATGTATTTACTGAAACTTACAAGCCTGCAGATGGAAGGCATTTTTCCATTGGTTTCATAAGGGCTGTCATTCTCAGCCCAAAGCTGGCAGGGCTCATCCTGGCACATTTGAGCTCTTACTTTGGCTTGAATCAGGCTGCAATTAAGCAGTTTGGTGAAGTGTCTTGTTCAATTAGAGCCATATTAAGTAGTTTTCTTGCAGAAATTGTTAATTACCCTAAAAAGAATGAATTTTAATTGTTTTTTAACCAGACTCTGTAAGGATTTAGACTCGGTGTAATTGCTGCAGTGCTTCAGAGGTGTGTGTTTTGTTTACCACATGGTGAGGTTTCTATCGCAAAAATCGATGCTGTGCCACCCATTTTCATTTGAGCGTGACGGCAAAATGAAAGAAATTGATTACACTATTTCTGATAGAAGCACACTTAACTTTTTATTGCACGTGTTCCCTCCTTGTTTCGTAAGGCAGAGGGTTTAATGACTCGGGCAGGTTCACTGACCTCGCCCATTGTCCAGGTCTCTTCAGTGCCTGGTGACACTAGCCTCATTCTTCTCAAGTCCAACCAGTTTAAGGAATGTGATTCTATTGTGGTCATATGGTATGTCTTTTCTTCTCTGGCTACCATTGTTAAAAGGGGGGTCTCCATTGCCAGTAGAAAGGCTTATATTTTTAAGATAACTTTCTGTAAGTGCATGTAAAGCGCACACAGAGCTACTGTATATCATTATTATCTGCACTATCTGCTTTTCCCCCTCTTTTCTCACATATTAAGATAATTTTGGTTCCTCCCCCAGCTGTTCTTCTTTCCACACGACATTCTGCCACTTCTTCCTCACCGAAACTCTCCAAAAGTGTACCAATAAGCCTTACCGGCTCACATTATTTAGTATATTTGTCAGCAGTTTAGATTGGAATGTCTAGTTTGTGGTGCTTTGAGCAACACTAGTCGGAGCGTGACTCTAACCTTTTGTACTCTCTTGGCATTCCTTTTTGTCTGTGACCCCTTCACAACAAAAGAGGGGATTCCTTCTCTCCCTGACCTGCTTATTATTCTAGTGGAATGCTTAAGATCCAATACAGAATCTGAGGGTGAAGTATTTAGTAGAGTATTTGGGAGGCTCAGAAGGATAAGAGGCCCACTGTGAACCAAGTCATTCTGTTAGTTGGTGTGCCTTTTACTTTCTTTGTCCATTGTCTGTATGCTATTAAAGTAAGTTTATATGACAATATCGTGAAGGATAATTTTGTTTACCCACAGTGCAGGTTTCTACGCACCTCATGCTTTGCTTTCCTGTGCTGAAAAGTTGAAGCTAATCACATGTCGGCCAATGAGGCATCGCTGGATGAGTTATGAAATAATCCCTCATGAATGAACTTTAGAAAAAGGTTTTTATGTGAGTGGATAAAGTGTGATTAGGACATTGGTTAAAACATAACATACAACTGCATGGGATTGATGTCTGATGGGTAACTTAATGTTAATATCAAAAAAATTCAGCATCAAGGAAAGGCCTATGTGGGTTTGTACTGAACTTTGGACTCAGCAGGAATTGAATGAAAAAAAGGACAAACATCCAATTTAAAGATCAATGTTCACTGACCTCATTACCCTGAAAGGTAGGAACGGTGGTCCTCAGCTCAGTGAAATACTGTCATTTAATAAGGATTATGAAGCATGTGTTTTATTTTGAGTGAAAAAATAACATTATTAAATGTAAGATATCTTCCTTTTTTTTAGCACTTTTAAAATCAGCAGTTTATTAAGTGCTTTGACAGCAAACAAGAGGATCACAGCAGTAAACGCATTACCAGTCAACCAAACAGTAGTGAACAAAGAGAGAAAAATGATACAGACAAATATAGAAATACTGGAATATAAAACAAAAATTAGTAGAATCAACACCCAATCTTGATAAAAATGCAATCAAAGAAAAAATGAAAGTGGTTACCCATTACTGTGATAATAGAAATACAAGTAGGAAGATACCTAAACTCTAATAAAGGCAGTGGAAGGTGCAAATGGTAAGCCAGATGTAACTAAAGTTAATAAGTAAATAAAATAGAAAGAATAAGAAATGATAAATCAAAATAAAAACAAAACTCAAAGGGAATAATAAATGCAAAAATCACATAAAAGCAAGCCTAGAAATGGATATTAAAAAGTGATTTAAAAGAGGTTTTTAAAGAGGTTACTTCCTTCCTTTATCAAATATTAAATCTTGCAAATAAACTTGTAAGATAAATTGGATAAAAACTGATGCTCTCTCATACAGGACTTCTGTCAGGACAACACAGTCCTCTGCCCCTTTAATGCCTCTGTGCTAGTTTTTCATAGGTTCCTCCCTGGCCTGTGTCCAAGCCTTTCACCCAATTTCATTTTAATTGTTGCTGGAGTGTTTGTGCAGTTTTGCTGACAGACAGATTAATATGTGTGCTCACAAAACACACTGCTGTAGCCATCTGATTTTGATTATATCCAGTTTCATCAGGATTGACAGAGGTGCTTAGATCAGAGGTGCTTAGTGCTTAGATCATCAACATATGTTACACTTTATTCCAGCTCATGAATTGTTGGAGCTTTTTGGGTAGATTTCCTTTTTTTTTTTCCCCCCTTAAGAAGTTGTAAGAACCCAGTCCTATTTGATACTCTATAATTGTAAGGTTTGTGTCACAAGAGTGTAAGGACAAAAATCAGTGCAGAAACAAATTACTTTATGTGATGTTGATTTGTGTACACAGTATCTGCAAGGTGGTGTTGACTTAGAATAAATTTCCTTAAAGCTACAGTTCCAATTTCATTAGCCTTTCAGCACATTGTAATTCAAGTGGTGCGAGAGAAAACGAGAAGTCTTCAAATCCCTGTTTACACTGTTTTCAGGCTGTAAATAATCCATCCCATGATAGAGATTTTGGTTAATCACAGGTATTTTCTGGTATGTGATTGACAGCTGTAATCACTGCTAAGATTTCCTAACATGTGACGACTACTCTGTGTCCCAACATGGAGACTTAGAAAGGTGTCGTCTATTTTTCACAATGATATCATCTATTTCTGTATTTTGTCATTTGATTTGGACAGAGAGGAGAGAGCTGCAGAGGGAGGGTATATATTTCCAAATTCTGGCATTTTTCTTTTCCTTTGAGTTAGGCTCTTGTAGCCCTAAGGCATATTTTGTGAAACAGAGTATTATGTATTTCCTGCAGGCTGTTGTTTATACCGTAACCCACCAGTCGACTTTACAAGTAAAATATGCAATGTCTGTCAGTCGTTTGTAACCAGAACTTTGCCCCTTCCCTCTGCACAACAAACCCTGAAAGTGAGCCAAAGACTGAATGAGGAAAATAGCAGTGGAGTATAAAAATGAAATGTTTCCTGATTGCTAGTTGTAAAGGACAGGTAATCATACTTCATACAACCTTAAAGGAAGACTCTAAATGAAAGCCTGTCGCACATGCTTTGTCTTGTCTGTTGTGGCTGAGAGGTTTCTGTTTCTCTGTATTAGTTTTGCCCTGAGTTTCGCCTCTCAGACACTATACAGAAAGAAGAGCAGATACATTTGACATTTTTTCCCGGTCACACCATGTGCAGGAGTGTTACTGGGTAGAAATGCATATTCATGGCCCAAAAGTTTAAAAAAAAAAATAAAATTTGTTTTTAATGTCACTACGGCTATGTTCACACTGCAGGCAAAAGTGGCTCAATCTGCCATTTTGTCCTCATGTGACCCCCATCTGTTTCTTTTTTTTTTTTTTTTTTTTATGACAGTCTAAACAGCTTAAATGTTTTTTTTTTTCCAAACCCAGACCACTTTCATATGTGTCCCTGAATCAGATACATATCTGATGTTTGACAGTGTACCTTTCATCTGACTTTTATGTCATTGAAATGCGACCGACATCACTTCTGCGCTGGAGGGGGCGGGTCCCGGCAAGATCCATATTTACCTCTGTAAACACAGTGTGCTGTGTGACGTCACGTCCTTTTGTGCTCATGCAGGTCCCTCCAGTTGCATAACACAGACTGTTCACACATGAGTCTGATTGCATTTAAATGAGAATGTGAACAACCACGGGAAAAAACTCTGATTTCAGCATTAAGACCTGCAGTGTGAATGAAGCCTTATTTTACATTTAAGGTGAGAGACTCAAAAAAACTCATAATGTGATTGGCTGCTGAACTCGAGGCATGACTTTGGAAGGCCCATCCCACACATCATTCTTTCTTCCTCACTCACAAACTCTTTTTTTCCCACTCGTCCGATGTGTCTCTCACTCACTTGACAATGATACACGGGTGGGAATTCTTCCTGAGCTGCAAACTTGGAATCGCTTTATGTACAAACTTTTACACAAGGCATACAGCTACAGCTTTAATTGTAAGTATTATCACTAAAATTACATCCATAAGTGAAACTTAAAATATTTAATAGAATAAAATTCTTGAAATGAGGAGTTTCACAATCTGGACAATAGTGTATAGAATGCAAGTGAAGTAGAACTGATTATGGGTTTTCTTGGTCAGTGCACTTGTCAGTCTGTGTGACCTGGTTTCCTGTGCATGCGCTTGTGTGTGTGTGTGTGTCTGTGTCTGCGTTTTTGGCCCAAGGCTGAGATTTAGCTGTTTGCTTTCCCGGACAGGGTCACAGTTCAGCTGATAACAACAGCTACTTTGAACAGGGTGCATGTGTGTGTTTTCATTTTACCAACAGCAGCGATGTTGTCATTCTTTCTGATTACGAGCAGATTCCGGTGTCTATTTGTTGGTCTTTGACAGGCCTACTTGACGCAATTTTACTGCTGAGAAGTCTATCATTCACATTTCAATTGCTCCTCTGTTTATTTATAAAGTAATATGTATGGGCACGGTGGAAAAACACTGCAGCACTGCTAGAGTAAACCAAACTTTCATTTTACATGCCTAATTTTCAGTGCGGAAACGATATCCTGTTACTAATTTCAGAGTGTTTTTAAATTAGCTTGATGGCAAACGCAGCTGTCTATCATGTGTTTATGCACATGGGCTCAGGACTTAAAGCTACAGTGCAACATGTTTCTAAAATGTTATGCTTGTACACCCCTCCTGCCCTGACCCATAATTAGACCGGTTCATGCCCTGACCTGTCGTGTCAGCCGAGGTCTTGAAATGAAATCATCTGCCTATGGACAGCCAACATCTGCACAGTCCCAAGTCTCTCTAAATTGGTAGATGATGAACACGGATCTCCAGCTGAAATTGCTTTAGTGTTTTAGTTTGTACATTTACCTATACTGCTATTTTTTTTTTAAATACTGCAGATGTTATGACCTGTAATAACTTGCCTGTACTCAAGCCAATAATCTTTTTCTTAACTACGCCCAATCTCAATGCTGTTTGAGCCTCTGACAATGTATTATCTCTTTCATTTCTGATATCTGAAAATTAAGAATTGAAGCATGTTGACACAGGTTTGTAGTTGGATGAAAACAGATCATATAGTGTAATGCAGCGATGTTCCTGGCTACTAGGAATATCACGACGATTGGATGACATAAAGAAATACACTGTTGCACTGTGTTTAGAGTTAAGCTTTGATAAGTCTGGTTAGACCTGTTAGCCAACTGTCAAACCCTCAGTATAATTCCATCTATCGTGGATCTGCGGCGGCGTGGGGGGGATCTCCTATCGTAGTTAAAAACAGGATGTGCCCCAAAGCTGTAATCTGACTTATTATAGTTACTTACATGATAATAACAAGTTTTGAACTTTTCGAGTAGTTTTACAATCGAGTTTAAAACACAAAATAAAAACTGGCCCCCATCATGCTTTGTCAGGGGTGTAATAACACATCTTCAGCGTGTCCTAAGGTCAGAAGTCTTAAAATGTTCTTAATGCTCTTAATTAACAGTGTAGCTCCAGGCAGGATGCTTCCAGGTGCGCCACTTTTATAGGGGTAGTCATTATTATACAGCTCATTTACCATGGAACATGCACTGTTTGTCCTGTTTTATGTGCGGGTCTATATATATATATATGGTGCTGACGAAGACCTCGAGTTGGTGCCTGAGTACCTTCAATGTCAGCTCACTGCTCCTAATGTTCTATGTACTAATGCTAATGGATATTGCTAATACCAGGTGCTATGTGTACTAAGACAGGTGAAATGCAGAGGCTGAATTTCCCTACAGGTTTAATAGATCGAGTTAAAATATAAAATGGACATTGCAAAGGTGAGATTATTAAAGTCTGATATTAAACCCTGTCATGCCTGGGTTTCAAACCTACACTCTGTTGTAGAAACTCATTGTAAAATATACTGAAAGAACAATGATTTTCAATATTTGGTAATAGATTTATCAAATTGTTGTTTTTATCGTGCAAAAATAAAAATAAAAAACCTAAACCAAACCGTACTGTGATAGTGATGAGGAGTTTAAGTAAAAATTATAGAATGAAAAATAGGTTCTCTGATTAACTCCCACCCACCCACATGCCATGATGAAGAATAATAACCTTCTGGGCTGTTTAGACTTGTCTTAGGATATCCAATTCTTAAGTTTCCAAACATTAAAAGGTATCGTCTTGGAATTACTCAACCAGTGTTGCTGTAGCTGTAACGTGCCCAGTGAGAGGGGACATGTCCCTTCAGTCCAATGAATTGAACATTTGTCGGCATCTTCTTTTTAGCTGAAATTCTATAGGTTTGAAAGTAGCTGAAGGCCTTGAAAAGACTGCACAGACACCAACAAAGACACCTTGATACGTGTGTGTGTGTGTGTGTGTGTGTGTGTGTGTGTGGGCAGAACTTGAATGTTCTGACTGCTTTAATTCACCAAGAATCAGTGAGCTCAAGATAACCCTATCTCTACCTCAGTGTGTGGGTTTTTTAACTCTCGCACACATGTACACGCTCAGCTCTGGGTTGGTCTCGCATACCAATTGTGGCGCACACACTTTGGCAGGGAGCTTCATGTGCTGTGGTCACTCTAATTATGAGGTTTGGTGTTTCACTTTTTTGGATTTATTCATTGCTGGCCACCATAATGACACCCGAACCACACAATTAGTATGCCTACATGTTGTGGGTGCATGTATTTCATACTAGCACTGTGCTCTGATTTGCTCCTCTACCTCTGCGCTAAATTAATGTGGACAGAATAAGTGAATCTAGATGTGTATTTTTCTGTAATATTGGCTGAGAGATAACATTTGCAGTTCATTGTAGACTTGTATGTGATGAAAGCCAGCTACTGGAAATGGACCGGTCAGTTTCATAGACGTGGTTACCCTTTCATTTTTCCAGCTGGCTGTCTACTGAGCATTACTGGATTTCATGAAACAGTGTGTGCTTTCACATATGTCTGTTAACTAGTGGAAGTTATATTGGTATTTTATAGAAGACCAAATCCAAATGGGGGTTACACTCACTGAACCTCCAAGAGTTAAAAGTGTTGGTGTTTTCAGGATACAAGTTAATGAACATTTATTCGCACATATATTCTGTATGTTTGTTGGATTTGTTCATTTGAACTACTTTCTGTTAATGTATTTTTTGAGACTTTGTGCATTCTGGATTAACCCATGCAGTCTTTGAGAAACATAGACCGCTTACAAACATAAGAAAACCCCAGAAAAGTTAGTGCCAAATCTTGTAGAATTCCTTCCTGTTCAAAATCTGTATTTGTTGTTTCAGTGTTAGTCACAATGGGTCGAGCCCTGTGCAGTGTTTTGGTTGAATAGTTCTAGATAAGAATTCTGATGTGGTAAAAGAAAAGAGGTAAAATTCAAAACAGCCTTAGGCTAAACAGTGTCATTCTCATTTGATAGCTTAATTTTTTTCTACTCCAAGTCTCCTTTTTTATCTTAATCTTGAGTTCTTTGAAGTCTCTCCCTGCTGTATTAAATTTGGAAGTTTATTGTATTGTGAAACTAAGGAACTATAATGAAGATTACTGGTGGGGGGAAAATAATAAAAAATAAAATAAGAATATTAATAATTGTTTGTTTTGTGTCTCTTCTAGAGTCTCCATGTGGATAGCTGTCCTACAAATACCGGCCAAGACCAATCAGGACTCGTGTACACAGCCTCACACATGGCCCTGTAAGCTGTGACTGAACCGTACTATCAAGGAAATTCCTCAGTCCTCCAGGGTCACCTCGGTGGTTGTCTGTTTGGTGGTTTGTACAGCTGCACAAGCTTCTGTTCCTACAGTACACACACAGAGCACTCTCTGTATGGACGTCCTGTCTTCACTCACTCGAGAGGTAATGACTTATTTACCCCAGGACAGGCCTATGTCCATTATGGAACACTAAATTAAGGAAGAGCTTTGAAAATTAAGTCACAATGGCTTCAGAGAAAAGTCACACACAGGTCAAACCCAGCAGAGAAACAAGACATTTAAATGACATCCAGGAATTGCG
Source organism: Apogon talboti (assembly GCA_037367365.1). Classification (NCBI taxonomy): domain Eukaryota; kingdom Metazoa; phylum Chordata; class Actinopteri; order Kurtiformes; family Apogonidae; genus Apogon; species Apogon talboti. The sequence goes on from JAPQRQ010000012.1 coordinate 12,643,298, forward strand.
GCAGTACTCTGATCAGTTATGGCACTCAAAGCAGCAGAGCAGTCCCTCCCTCCTCCTCTATAGGAAGTTGTCATCCGACAGTGGGAAAGGGATCATTTTGGATGGTGAATGTGTGTGCCTGGAGTACAGCTCCAAACTCCAGAGTACAAAGGAGAAATGTCATCTAGATCTGCCCACTGGCAGGAGAAATGAAGGAATTGCTAACATAGTTACTCCAGTACCTGGGAAAGGTTCAGAGGGCTCTCCATGCCAGCTGGACACCCCAGGTGAGGGTGTGGATGCATGCAGAAGTAGAACTGGCAGAACGAACTGCTCCTGCACCTCCTCTGGTCTCTACACAAGTCCAAATAACAACTGTTGCCACAGCGCCAGGTCCAGTCCAGATCGCAGCTCCGGCCCTGCTCTCTGTTCTCGCCTCAGTCCCAGCCCCTCTCGGCCCCATCAGCGTCATGTCCGTCGCGGAAGCCTGCCTGTGTCTATGCTGGCTTTTCACAAGGTAATAACAGAGGGACTTCCAAACCCTGATTGTGTGCAATTTTTTAAAACTTTTGCTCCTATAGGAACCCTGCAGATTTTCTATACGCTCAGACCAAAACAGAGATTTAATGTTATATACGAAGGGCAAGAACTGTGGCTTGAAATTACACAAGTATTTTAATGGCCACAAAATGCTGGCTTCAAAATAGCCTGATTTTTCTCAAATAATATTTACTCATTGCATTTTTTCCCAGTAGTCATTCTGGTCATGTTTGCTTTATTTGGACGTCCTGATATGTCTACCTGTACTTTTACAAATTTGCAGGCAATTATTAATATTTTTGTGGTAATGTGAAGCTTTGGTGTCTGCAAAGTGGGCCATGATTGACATCTTTTTGGCTGTTTTTAATGTTTTCTACCTGTAGACATCGCCACTCCTCTCAAATTCGTCCAGTCCATCCAGTGAACCCAGCTCTTCAGCGTCATCTCCCTCCAACTCCCCCCTTACTAAACATCGCCATCGCACACAAAATGGACATGTTTGCCACAACCATCGCAAAGATGTCTATTCAAGTTTAGAGAGGCTCAACAGAAGGCCCAGGGCTAACAGATGCCCACTGGAGAAACTATTCCTCCAGCGGACATCTCTTGAAACTGTGACCACCACCTCTGGGCCAAATGAGTCGCCCCTGCAGGTTCCTGGCTGCAACAGTGACAGCAGCGGCGACGAGCTCGACGAAGAGTGTTTGTTGGATAATGCAGAATTTGACAGGAATCGTAAAGAGCGCTCCACTGTTCTGGTGAGGCGATTCTTCAAGAACAATCAAAAGGTAAATGAATACAATTAAGAAACTAACAGAATCTTGTACATAAATGGATTCTTTATATTAATATGTAAGCTTTGCACATGTTGCACATGCTGACAGTTTCGGCTGTCACTTCAGCCTTCTTCCCGACCCGATCAGCTGTTTTTAGACGTCACACCCGGAAGAGTTTGACAGCTCTGAAGAAGGCTGAAGTGACAGC
>JAPQRQ010000012.1:12651279-12671868 GCA_037367365.1 Apogon talboti
AAAGCAGGTACACTCACTGTTCATGCAGAGGTGGACCTTACAGACCCTGTAGACCACATTGGACCTGAGATTGGTGAGCCACTGTCATCACTGTAATTGTCACTGTCTTGTAATGTGTGTGGAAATGACTAAAAATAGTCACTTGCCCGATAAGCGGTAAAGTTTTATTGTGAGTTTGATAGGCAAGTTGTCAAATGTTGATGAGTGAATCATAGTTTTGTCTCACTGTATTGTTACAAAATGTTCTACACCAGTTTCTCCCACACGCTACACTGATCATTTATCAAATATTTTATCCAGCTCATTGTTTTGGAGGCTCCACCTTATAAAGAAAGAAAATCAGAAATGATCTTCACTGTATTGTTTGTTGGATTACATGCGCGTTTTGGGATCAGATAAGTTATTTTATCTCTGAAAACGGTACGTGTCAAAGCAGTGGTCTCACCCTCATTTTAGTTCAAGGGCCACATACAACCCAGTATGATCTCTGGACCAGTAAAATAATAACAGTGGGGGAATAAAGTAATGTTACAGTATGAAAATTTTTACATCTACAAAGTTTTCTTAAAAGTGTGAATAACATTAACAACCTGAAATGTCTTAAGAAAAATAAGTGCGTTTTTAACAACACTATGCCTCAGTTTATCATTTTCACATGTGCATTACACCTAACAGATCACAGTGGAGCTACAAAGACACTAGACATTTATTAACAAGCATAATATTGATTAAAAATTGCACTTCTCCTAATGTCTGTGTAATTTCTCATTTGCCCAGGTTATTGTTTTAGAACTACCAAGAAAAAATGACTTCTCTTAAGACATTTCAGGTTGTCCATATTTGTTCAGGTTAGTCAGATTTTTTTTCTGAAAGGGAAGTTTATAAATGTAAACATTTTTATATAAATTTACTTTTTTACATTAAAACCAAGAGGAAACATTTGGGGTTGTCATTATCTATAGGTTATTATGATGGTATTTTACCGGTTAGATCCACCTGAGATCAAATTGGTTTGTATGTGTCTGTATGTGGAACCTGAACTAAAATGAGTTTGACATATTTGATGGTTAATATCTTCAGTGTAGTTTTTGCATTTCACAGATTCATCCCACGGGCCAGATTGGATCCTTTGGCGGGTTGGTTTTGGCCCACGGGCCGTATGTTGAGCATCTATGTGCTAAAGAAATGCACATTGTTGTCTTGTGAAAAATCAAAAATAAAATAAAAAAAACCCATAACAATTGAATTCTAATTAATATATTTTAAACAAATAATAGATGTAAGACACAATGGATCTGGTAACAGGTTTTGAAAGATCTAGGTTTGATGAGTAGAGTTGAGTTTTAAGGAAAGGTGATATTAAAACCCCACGCTTCATACATATATAAACAGGCTTACCCTCCATGTATGTCACACTCATTTAACCTTGTGTCTATCATCATAATGTTCTTTCTCTCTGTGTTGTACCACTACAAAGGAATGTGCCAAGCAGGCCACTTTCTCACCCAGCTGGGTGTTGAGGCTTAGCCAGAGATTAACATGTGTGTGTGTTCATACACACTCTTGTTAAGTCAGGTGTGTGCTACACAGAAAAGGGCTGGACGGTAAATATCTGGCATTCCTTTGTAAGGAGTACCGTTTTTCACAATCAAAGTGTCTTGCACAATGTGACTTTGCCTGTGTCTAATAGTGTCAGGCACTGATATGTGGTTTTCTTTGTGGCTGTTTTTAAATGTACCTAAATCAAGTTCGCAGGAACACATGTGGTTAATACACTTGTTTTTGTTGAAACCGTTTGCATCTGCACTGTTTGCTTTTGCTGAAGTGACAGAGGAGTGCCAAAAACTGTGCATGGGTGTGCTTTCGCTTTATGGGGTTAAAATGTGAGCGCGGCTGCTGTAACTCAGGCCTCTCGCATCTCGGTGACAGTGTGGGAAAATTGCACTCTTCCAGGAATTGGGAAATTGTCCCCAATAGAGATCCACTCTGGGTCAGGCCTCGACAGACAGCGACACAGCGGAGAGTTTCACCCTCCTGAGGTGAATACAAGATGGACCTGTGATATAGAAACTCCTCCGTTATGAAGAATGTAAACAAGCACACATACTTGAACATCCGGTCCCGGTGCCTGTATGTTTTTATGAACTCTCCCACGTTTCCTCACCCACATGTGACAAAGCATCCTCGCTCACAGCATTCTGACTACACGGCTGCTACATGTGTCACACTTGGTGCATTCTTTCAATGATGTAACCACAGCTTATCATCAGACCCCCATTAACCCAACTAACACTTAGGATTTTAATTAAGGAAAATAACATTTAGTTGAAAGTGGGCCAACTAGACCTTAGTAACAGGATTAAACGAAGGCATGTGCCAGCCCAAAAGAATTACACAATTGACGTAAAAATAGCCTCCCACCTCCCCTTCCTAGCACTTTGACTCATTATTCGAGAGGTCAGCCAGAAGAGATTTAGTCTAAAATAAAACTGTAAAGCATTCAGGAAACTGTGTATTATGTACTGTTGAATTTTTTAGGGTTTTGTGTTGGCAGGGTTTAAATCACCAGGGAAAATGTCCAAACTGCATTCTTACGAAAACAACTGAAACGACAGCGAATTTATTAAGTATCTATCTGAAACGCTTGGCATGATTTTACTAATTTTCTTCTGCTTTCTCTCTCTGGCCAAAAAATTAATTGACATGATTTGGATGGAGCGAAAGAGCTGAGCTGAACAGCCTGATAGTGACACATGGTCCTTTGGTGCCACCGTGTGGACAAAGAATATATTTTGCAGACGAAGTGTGATTGCTAAATTGGTCTAGAGCAAATTACGTGTATTTCATCAGACATCAGAGGTTGTTGCATCTTCTCACCGTGTCTCCTACCTCTTCTTTGTGTTTGTGGTTTTTATTTTCAAAAGAGTCATGTCATTATACATTTAATACCTTCATTTGGCCTGTTAATCAGCCAAAACAAGTGGTTTGATGTCAGCAGCAGAGGCTCCAAGAAACTACAGGCATAGTTGTAGCTATTTTCCATTGCTTTGAACACCAATGATTATCTGTATATGATCAATCTGTAATTGAATACAGGGCTTTTAAGGCACATAATGAGATGGAGGTGGTACAGTCCTGATCATGGGCACCACACCTTTACTTGGCTTCTTATAAGAATAAACAAAATGACAATTCGCATAATTTTTGTTGTTAATTCATCAAATAAGCAAAAAGGGGGGAATATACATTATGTCAGGGTGTCTGTGTTTGCAGATTTACTGATTATCTTGTTGCCTCCACCCTGCAGCGTAGACAGACAGCAGCATGTGTTGGAGATCTGGAAGGAAAAAGGATCACTGCTGTAAAGTTTCTATTCGGTAAAAAAAAAAATCTAAGTGCTACCAGTGGTCTAGAATATACAACTCCAGTAACACATGAGTTCAGTGCATGTTATAAAACAGTGGTATCCATGAAGACTCTCTAAAGCTTTTTAATTCTCTGTGCAGGAAGTCTGTAGAATAACAGGCCTAGTTTAATCTAATAATTTTCAGAAAGGAAAAATACTGAGTTCAGAAAATCTTATGAATAAATTCTGTTGTCCTCCAGCAAATAAATGTGATTCTGAATTATTATTGATACATGCATGGTTTCATTTCCATTTTTTTCAGTCGTTGTAGTTCTCCACTAGAGGTCGCTATGCTATTTGAGTAAATGGGACGACTCGGAGTTGGTGTATAAACTTCACCTAATTCTACCCCCCCCAAATGTGTTTAAAAGAAGGCAGATGGTGTCTATGTCCAGTGATAAAGTATACACAGACACACACTCGTTTATGCTTGATTCATATTGATTTGGTATTTATGTAATACATATAGTATAATACATGAGTCTGACCCCTTATGGCTGGCTCAAGAGGCCAGTGTCATTAGCAGTGTATTGATCAAAGAAATGCAAAGTAAAGACTGAGGACATGCCATCTGTTTGCTTTGTTCCAGAGGCCACTTTGATGTCAACTGGCCATGAAACATTTATTTTTCCACTTGATTAGGCAGATTCAATAGGACATACTGTATTCATTTAGCCCTCTGACTGTTGTGATTATGGTTATGGCTATGCGCGAGGATACGCTGCAATTGCTGATTAGAGTTCAAATTAGGTAAGCCTTTGATTTAAACAACTTTGTGGAGAAGTGGCAACTGCATATTTTATTATCGGAGGGTTTTAATTTTTATTTCAGTGCCGTAGTCAGATGATTTGTTGCAGCGGAGTGTTATAAAAATTATGGTTGGAGATGTTGATTTCCAATTTTTATTAAAGCCTCTTGGCCCCTGTAATCTTTCTTTCTTTTTTTTTTTATTACAGGTTGTTTCTCATATGATGATATAATACTGTGTTAAATAAACCACAGGGACTGCAGGCTATCAAGCAGAAAAGCTGCCACACTTGTGTGTAATTAGAGGTTGGTGCAGAATGGCTCACCAGAACAAAGCTTAAACCAGGATTAAGTGGCTGAAGCCCAGTCACTGTTGCTTTAATAACCCCACAGCATCACCTGTCTGAACATTGCTTTTGATTAGTCATTATAACACCCTAAATGCAACTGGTTGAGTTTGACTAATTAGGTTTTACCCAGGAGATGACGGGTTTTATCACCAGAGAAGGAAACCACTGGAAGAGCATGAAAACACAAGTCTTCATCCATTACATCACATTAATGTAATAGTTGTACACATGTTACACATTATAGTGGTCAACTGTTACATGTGCAACAAGTTGTAACAAAGATTTCTGTATCTCTGAGTGAACTTGTCAAACAATGCCAGAATTCTGCTCTTTACAATACTTTATAAACAGCATAATTATTTCCATTGGGAAAGATTCATATACATACATTTTTAATTATGTGAAGAAACACTTTGTTTTTTGTTGCATATCATCCTGTTCTCTTCAAAGACAGATTATCATGTGCATGTTTTGTCTGCACTTTTGGATCAGTGTTACTCCCCTACCCCTGCAGCTTAAGCTACTGAAGGGTTTAATAAGGCCTCTGGTGAGGAAATAAGAAGTCTGGCACCATTCAGTGACTTCAGCCAGGAGCTACACGCTCTCTCTTTGTATTGGTTAGAATGATAGAGTGCCACCGCTTGACATTTGGCAAACAACCCTCTCACTAACTTTGATTGATTTAAGACACTTAGAATTCCTTGTCTGTGCTGCACTTTTGAGAGATAGATTAGGCCAGTTTGGAGCGTCAGCAGTTGATTTTTCTGTGGCGGGGTTTCACGTCCTGTGTATTAAGTCCTAATCCAAACACTCGGATCTTATTTGAGTTTTGTCAGGCATTGTTTCCACACTGAATAGCCTCTGAGAGGAGGATCGATTGAAACCTAGTATACCAGTCTCTACTCCGTCATTTTGTGTTTGGAGTGTTCTGTCTGATATAATCTCACCTCTGTCGGCCGTTGCGATGGGCCAGTTGCCTCATAACCTAATATGGGGGTACCCTATGCGTTAGGCAGAGATCTGAGCCTCTGCTCTGACTCCTTCTCCCCCTTTCCTTCCTTTATCTCTCTCCTCCTTTCGTTAGCCTCACTGATGCAGAGATCTCTCTCTCACCCCCTCTCTTCCTCTGTGCCGCTCTCTCTCTCTCTCTCTCTCTCTCTCTCTCATGCTGCCTTTCACTCAACCTCTTTTCTCACTTTTCTAAGTGTACACAGACTAAGAGCGATTGGAGCCGGTTGACTTTTCTTCCTTTCTCTTCAGTATATCTGCGCTAAAGTAAGTATACTGTGTTTCGTGCATGTTCCCGTTGTCCATACTGTAAATGTTCAGTTTCATTCACGGTGCTTGGCGGCTTTAAGAAACTACAGTGAAGATTATAATCTCAGTGTGATCAGTGTAACAGCGCAGGAATGTGTTCTGTTTCATTAAACTGATGTTACTGTACATGATGTATGTGGAGTGTAGTATTTCTAAAATGCATTTGAGCTGCCGTCATGTTCACTTCAGAGGAGTTTAAGAACTAAGAAAAACAACTAATTCATCCTTAGAGGCTGTTTAAGCTCTGAAGTCTGTGGTAAATACTCAGGTTGGCAAATTTATATCTGCATATTTTTTGACAAGTAACAGTACAGTTTGCACAGACAAGGTCACTTAACGACTGGCTTGGCTTTTCATGTGTTCAACTTTGAGATGGATAGCATCTATACCCATAAATCACAAACCGCTATAAGGTGGAACAGTAGAATAGTAAGTACGAGCCCAACTTTAAAATGATTTTGACTGCATTTCTCTATGTGTAGTACCAAAAGTATTTTTATATCTACAACCTGAAGAAGTGAAAAACATTCATCATGCTTATCTCTGTGCATTTATGTAGGAGAGTGTTGCAGCTCGCTGTAGTATGACATCATGAGAACTGTAAGTGGGGGAGTGTGGCTCTGTGGAAGCGTCTCACTGGGTGCAGTGGGTAATGGGTTCCAGGTTGTTTTGGCCCTCACGATGACCCCTCTGTATTTTTTTTCTCCTCTGACTCGCTCTCTTACTTGTCTCTCATATTTCTTTTTTGTTTTACTTTCTTTGCTGTCCCGTAACCTCTGCTGTGGTTACTTTATACTCTCAGAGCCTCGTCCACTTCATTCTACTCTTACTATTATGTGAGATACATAACTCATCAGCCGGGTTTTGGAAACATGTATGCTGTCATGCTGTATGACCTTAAATCCGTTCCTTTAACCACACGTTCATCTACTATTGTAGGCTGTGTTTTTGCCTCATCACGCTGCTGTGCTGACTTGTTGCCGTCATGTTTTCAGCAGATGTGAACATCTTGGCCAGCATATGTACAGTACACAATGGCTGCAGGAGTTTTCCCATCTTCCTCTGTAATAAACTGTAGATAGATGTTCCTTTTACTATATAATGAGTTTACAGAAGCTGATGAGCTTTTTCTGAAATACTTTCTTTTGCCTCTACATAAAGTATTACATACTATACAACTATCACCTGTAGAAATGCTATCCTCCAGTTTGACACATTTCCACTGTCTGTGTGTTATTCTTGTCAAATGCAGCCTTAGACAGATCATATATTCTGTAAATTTCTCATTTCATGACACTGTGTGTAATTTTCAGTTTAAGTTTCTTCATTTGTTTGTACTAAACATTTAATAACTTAGAGTTGTTTTTTTTTTCACCAGGTAGCTGAGTTCTCCAGTGCTCTTGACTCTTTTGTGTAATACACACAGAGTACTTAAAGTAATGCCATAAGCTTGTTAAAGGTGTGAGGCAGTGCCTGGGAGGTGGGTCTGGCTCCTGGGTCTTTGGTAGAACAGCTCCTTGTGAAATTCAGCAGGGGATTATGATTCAAGTCCCTCTCTATTTCCTGTGATGTATTCCTCTGGGTTTTTTTTTTCCCCCTTTACCTCCTCCTTTGTCTTTTTTGTGGTGCTGTCTTTACTCAAAACCTTCCTCCACCTTTCCCTCGTCTTTCTCCTAATGACCTCCTCTTCTTCACTCCTCTCCTGCTTACTGTTGAACCTCTGTTCCTGTTTTGACAAACGTCCTCACAACCTGGTTTGTCTCATTTGTTTTTTTTTCTTTTTCCTTACCTTTCGTTGCCACACTTTGTTCTGCCTTGTGTCTCTGTTTTTCTTCTCCTCTCTCTTCACCACCATTAAGTAAATTGAATGTGTATTTTTATGTGTATATACATACAAGCCTACATGTTTTAGATCACCAATCAATTAGAAATAGTTGAAATTCCATTGACATAATATTAATCTGCAGGTATTTTAGTAACGCATTTATAATTTTAGTTTATTCCAAGCAAAAAGGATTGACAAGAATTTGCTTCTCAAATGTGGCAGTACATGAGAGTCAGTGATGGGCTGATTGTTGGTTGGTGAAAAGATGTTTTTATTATTTTCTTGAAATTCCCTTTTATATAGTAAACATTTAAGAAAATAATCATCAAAGTGCCCCCCACTTTTGTGTGTTTAGTTATTCTAGAACCATTTGTTCCTCCTCTAGGAGCCAGAAGCTTATTCATATGACACGCACAAATAAATATTACTTATTATAAATTACCTTTTGATTATATTGTGTCATTGTTTGGGCCACAACTTAATGTAGGGTGTAAAACAAACGTCTGTGAATGTAGGTCATTGCCCCATCATTAGAAATCACAGGGAAAAGTGTCCTCCGGCAGCTTTTGGGGGTTCCCAAACACCCACACACTTACATCACCCACATTACATGTACAGTGTTGCATGAGTCTGGCCTCTAGAAATGCTAACATGAAAATCCACCCACTGAGCACAGATCCACAGAGAGGCTGATCTAAGACATGAGTCACCAAAGAGGAGTTTTCTTTCAAGAATGATTATAACAACACCGAAAGCACACACACACACACGCACATATATAAAACGAGTGAATTGTCATGTCTGAATTTTTTTCTCTCTCAGACAACTTTTCATATTTTTCATTTCCGATTATCTGTGGGTTCCTTTTCCATCTGAGTTACAGTGGTATCGGTGTCACTTGTGTCAGATGTTGCAGCCAGTCTCTCACTGACTACACAGTAAAGCTCCACAAACCCTTCTTGTCTCCTTTTCTATCTTATTTTGGTGCTTGAAGACTCTGAATCTTTGACTCATGAAGCAAACGATGTCCTCTTCAGGTCATTTCCTAATTGAAATGAGGTTGTGGAAGAGGTTTCCACATTAGCACATGCTTTGCATATACATTTGTGTGTCGTATGCGTATTATTTGTGCTAATTCCCAATTGTGTTATAGTTTTTTTGGTTGCATTTATTGGATTGTTTTGATGAGTTAGATTTTCAATGGGTGCTGATCTGATGATATTTGTGTAGATGATTCTTAGTCCTATTAGATGATCTCAAGCATCCCATCACCAACACAACCTGTCATTTTCCATTTACTCTTATTTAAAAGTTTGGAGGTTTTTTTTCATTACATTTAGAGTTGTCTAAAACTATTTGTTTCCTTGGATAATAATAACAATTTTGACCTTTCAGCGTTCCAGCAAGGATTGTGAGGTGGTTCATTTACACTAAACAAAACTTTCAATCCAAGCTCGGTTCGCAGACACTACCCTGATGGACTTATATAGTCTCTAAGCAAAGACTAAAACTGGGTGCGTACAGGTCAAAGTGTTAAATCGCATCATCTAATAAATACAAAATGTACAAATACACACATGTACAGTATTAAAAACACTTTGCATGAATCCTAATGCACGCTGTGCTCTCTGTGGACACACACAGTTTCCCTCCCTATGATTCCAAACACATACTATTGTACACAGTGTAGCCAGCAGTGAAACAGTCCAGGCTCAGGCTGGGTTAAGGCAAACATTACCTTGTGGAGACAGCAACGGTAGAAAAGGTCAGGGGAAAACAGGACAGTGCACAGAGGTTGTCTTTTCTTGATGATACAAAGCAGGATTAGGGACCGTCAAGAGGAGGAAAGTTGTTCAGTGTCTATGCATGTACGTGGATAAAGACAGTAGTAGTTACAGAAAAGGTGTCAGAATGGTTCCTATTCTGCTCTTGTATCATTGCACGTTCAACCAGAGTCATGGGGTGTCTGCTTGGCTTGTTTTGGTGTGCTTGGCGTTCGGTTTACACGGTCTTGGATAGGTATGGTCAGAGTCTGGGTGATGAGATACCAGAGCTGTTGAACATACCTGGCTCCTAACCCAGTTTTCAAATAGACCAGGTACAGCTGATTTACGCCCGTTGTCTCCCAGTGGGTGGGGTGCACATTGTCTTTATTGTCTACAGACAGCTCTCCGGCTCCAGTTTCACTACATGAAAACAAACAGTTGTGTGATTTGAAGGATTTCAGGACTACAGTGCCTTCTCAAACAGAGGTCTTCTGCTGAATTATAGTCCTGGAAGAGGGGATATATTCTGCTATACTCAGTGCATATTGGGTATTACAGGCTTTGTCATTGTTACTTATTCTGGGGTAAGTGCAAGTTTCGTTCTTGATCTTTAGAATAGATGAATGTGCCAAGAAGGCTGATGACTGAAGGGTCAACTTACTAGACATACATTAAATTTCTCTCCTGAATTATTTGAACTGTTACTCTCTTGACTTCATTTAACTTTTCTCATTATTTTTGTACAAGCTAATATCTAAATTATAATATGGAAACATACTTATTACTGATATTGGCCTTGTTAACTAACATCATCTATTGGCTCATTAGATTTGATTTCACCAAAAGCTGTGGTCCAATTACAGTATATATGTTGTGTTGTCTTGATGCTTAGTTCATTAACTTGCATGAATTGAATTTGTTCTCAATAAACAATATTCTGATTATAGATTATATAGATTAGTTATTTATTTAGAATGAAAATTTGTTTCCTTGGTACAAAATAAAAAAAAAAAAAAAAACAAACAACAAAAACTAAGCAGAAATTAGTATTGTTATTGATTTCACTATCAGCCAAATTGTTGTTTTAACCATCTGTATTGGTATCATTCTTGAACTATTGCATTAGAGCCGTCAAAAAGGCAGACAGAACCAAGATGCACAACTGGATCCAACAGGCGGAGACATCCACAAATCGTATTGCACACTAATTCATTAAACGTAGCCAATACATAAACAAATGGCCAAATCCCACAGGCTTCGTGAAGAAAGGGTTAAGAGTGACGTCTCAGCCGGTGACCTCGGCTCAGACTGCTGACCAGAATAACAAAGTTCTTTAAAGATTAACCCCCGCTACCCTCGACTAACCTCGACCCTCCGCAGTGCTTCTAAAAGTAGATTTCATTTGAAACTATGTATTTCTATCCCTGTAGTGTCAGCCTTGTGGGAGAGTATGTTTGATAGCGGGATGTGCACTACATCCATGACTTCTCCAGTCCCTCATGAGCACTTTTTCATTTTCATTGGCTTGATATCTTTAACAGATTAAACACTACGATCTTACATGTGATGATGTTATTATGTGTGTACGTTCTTAGCCTTATTAGGTAGTACATACTGTACACAAACACTTAATTACAAAGGGAAATATGCAGAGGTATTGAAGAGTGTTTGTGTGGGTCTATAATTGACTGAATGCAAGTGATAGTGACAGTGCGATGGTGACAGTGTGGGAGTATGTGTGGGGACTGTGGGGGGGGGCGCTCCAAGACATCAAAGTAAAAGGGTCAAGATATGGGTGGTTAGATTTCAGGGAGACAGCAACAGTCTTTCCAGACTCTCTCATGCTCATACATAAAGTATGTGTCCGGCATGATGTGCATAACGGCACAGGCATGACTCATGAGGATGTTTGCATGTCTTCATTATGGCGTGTGTATATGTATGACTTTGCGAGTGTGCATTCCAGCTCAAAGTTCAATAGATCTGTGTGGTGCCCCTCTCTAATCCTTTCCCAAAATGACTGTTGCCAGGCAGAGAAATTACCCAACTAATGGGACTCAATGACAAACCCATTCATAACTGATGGTTACAGGTTAAAGCCTGTATGGGTATTAATAATGGTCATGTTTTTCCTCTTTTAATCATATGTGCTTGGCTAGTACTTTACAAGGAGCATTTATTTAATTCCTGACTCTGACTAAACCCATCAGGTGTCAACCAGCCCTAAATGAAAACACTCACGGATGAAACTGCTGTTCTCCAGTGTAAGTAATTTGCTGAAGGATCAAGGGATAATTGTGCATGCAACATTTTAATCACAAAAAACAAAAAACTGAACACTCAGTAGAAAATGCTAGCACCACACGACCGTTATCACACAAAAATGCCTTTAAAGTTTTCGATCCAAACCCTTGCATCAGCAGTGTGGTGAGTTGAGAACTGCTTTGAGGACAAACAAAACAGTAAAATCTGGTTTTGTAAGTCTTCTGCAGTAAAAACATGTACAAAGCATGTGGGATATGAAATGAAAAGGTTGTGTATGTGACACCGTATATATAGGGAGTGCACATGCATTAATTAATTACATACTTGTATACGATATGTCCAAACAAAGGTCTGGAATCATGTTTAATTTGCAATGAAAAGAAAAAAAAAACTACTTACATGTAGACTGTGATGTTTTTTATGACCAGCTGCTCCTCATTCTCAAATGTGAGTTTAAGTGGCCCAAGCTGTGTACATGATTATATAATTATATTTTATTATACTGATCACCATTTCCAGACGTTGGACTTCTACCTCAGTGTATAAACTCAATAGATATAAACTGAAATAGTTTGCAGGAATGTCATTTTTTACATTTCATTATAATTACTCTATAAATTGAAAAGCTGAATCAGTGCAGCTGCTTCTGGCAGTTAGAAATTATCCTAACTGAGCTTAAATCATTAGCATTTCCTGCACACACTGTAACATGATATACCGAGATTTATTAGTGGCAGCAGACTGGTATAGCTGTAGTTCTGCTGACAGGATGAGCTGCAGGAGCATGAGCACTGTAAGGAGAACACCACCCATCTCAGACCGGGTGATGCTTTGTGTTGGTATCCAGCTGAAATCCAAGTCAAGTCAAAGTCAATTTTATTGTTAAAATCCATATGCACTACACATACACAGGAGTTTGAAATTGCAGTGCTCGGTAAGGCCCACGGTGCAACAATAAAAAAAAAAAAATAAAATAAAATAAAAAAAAAATGCAGAAATATACAATAGAAAGAAAAGATAAAAATAAATAAAATAAAATTTTAAAAAAGATAGAAATACACTTATATCCCCCCCATACTCGATACTACATAAATAAAGTCCTGATGCTCTGTTCATCTACCTTCTGACTTAGAAACCACTTTAGTGTCTCAATTGAGATGCCATTTGATTTTCAGCATAACAGAAGCAAATGTGCGTTCTATCCTTGTAACGTGTGGAGCCACTTGTCTTGGGACGTCTGTGAAACCTGAGAACCAGAAGATCAAACACCAGCATTTTGTTTTATTTTGGCGTTCATCATTTTAAGACTTATTTATTCTTTTTGGGTCTGATATTTTTAATTGTAATATTTTCATGTTTCTATAAGCACAGACTATGTGAGAGTGTGTTTTTTTAAAAATTTTTTTGTAATCCAAGTTTGTATGTCAAAGGTTTGTTTGTTTGTGTGTGTGTGCGTGTGAAGACAGCTGCTCTACGTCCATCAAAGCAGGCCTGCATTCCCTACAGTGTCCTTTGTAGTTTCTATTACACAGTTGCTTACACACAGCTTTTTTCTGATTCATTAGTCACCCTTTTAACCTCTATGTCTGTTCAGTATGTGGCAGTACTACATCTTGACTTCAGTTGGAGGAGTGTGTGTCCTTTTCAGGTCACACTGAGAGAGACTAATGGTTTGGTGAAAACGTAATAAACTTTATTTTGGCTAAATATCTCCTAATATACTAATATTTACTAAACCCAGAGGTATGAACCTCAAAGGTCAGTCACCATTAAGCTTCACTAGAAAGCTTTGTTGTTGTTTTGCGTAATGTTTGGAGGCTTTTCTTGAATGAAGGGAAAATTAACAGTACTTCTAAGCAGTGTATGATAACTGAATACGTGTCAGTACTCAAGACCAATACGAATCTCATTTATCCTAGTGTCAGAAGAATAAAAGTTATTTAATTGTAAGTTTATTTGTCACCTCTATTAGTAAATGGTACATCTAATATTTTCTGAGGTGCCATGTAACATGCCAGTGCACATCTGCATAAAGAGTAAATAATAAATGCTTGAACTATGCAGAGTTCCGTTTTTCTGCTTTTTTTTCTGTTAACATGGTTTTTTTTGTCAGTGCAGAAAATACATTGTTAGTCCGTTGCGCCATTTGCTCAGTTGTCATGAAAAGTTACTGGAAGCTAATGGAGAAATGAGGCCTTTTACCAGAAATATGAGTCAAGATACTTATTTTAAAGAGGCCACGGGTCTGAAAGTTTGTTTCACTTTCATATTTTGTCGTTGAGAAGGTCAGCTTTATATGAGTATGAGAACGTCTATATACTGTGTCTAGCATAATTTAATTGTTACTTTGAAATGCAGTGTATGTGTGCACGCCACTTTTATTTATCCCTCATTCTTCCTCTCCAGATTTCCTCCTCTAGCTGTATCAGTCTAAACGTGCAGGCTGATGTGTCTTCGTTCCCGGGGGGATGGCCCAGATCTGACAACAGCTAGGCCTACACCCCATGCAGGAAACCCATCCCACTGAGACCAGTTGGTCATGTACTATGTGTCTGTGTGCATATTACCCCACACTACTGCCTGCCACCACTCATTACCAGTAACACTTATTTTATTTAAGAGTTAACAGTGACGGACATGTTCATAAGAGGAGACTTCGCGTTTTAGTCCAGTAACAGGAAAAAGCTTCACCCACCTTTCACCTTCCAGGCAGCGCAAATAGTTACCGCTAGTGATCATTTATCTAAACAGTATTTTCTCGTTAACCTTTTATTGTGTTCATTGCCCACTCTGTCACAAGTATTGATTTGATTCAATTGCGTTTCCATCCTTGCTGAAGGCATTACTGTCCACTTACAGTGCCACAAAATGCTGCCTTAATGGCCTTTTCCCTGGAAAAAAAGCCCATCTGTAGGTTCACTCAAGGACAGAGAACAACTCAATCGTTTCCTTTTATGTCAAATAGGTTTTGATCCTAGAGGAGTGTGAACTGATTAAGGAGGTGTTTTTTTTTTTTTGTAAGGTCAAAATATCCATTCACCTAAACCTCCTCAGTGATGTCAACAGCTTTTCCTCCTCTGGTTCCTTCTCTTTTCTTTTACTTTTGTCTGCTGTCCTCTTTTTCATCCTCCTCTTCTTCTTCTCCCTCTCTAACTGTCCTACATAGCTTTCTGTCTTGCTCTGGTGCTTTTTGTATGGATCAGTGTCACAACTTTTGTCCTCTGAGCTATACGCGTCAGTGGTATTTCTCTCTATTAATTGTTTCTTTTCACCATTTGATTTCTATTGTGTCAAGAGGAAATTGCCTCTCAGAATGACCACAATAGAAAGGCCAATTACACTGACCTCTGATTCAAATGTTGCGTAACAGCGAAATTGTCGGCCATTTTATCTGGTGGAAAAACGCCGGATAAAATATCTTTCTGCGGGAAGGTTTAATGTGTGTTTGTGTAGCAACGTTGGGTCAGTCAGGCTAAAAATGATTACACTTTATGTGCGGCTTTCATCCAACTCAGTCAGGGGACACTGGGAGAGTTTTTACTGCACCGAACACCACACTGAACTGAACATTTGGCGAATGGCAGATGGCGTTTTGAGAGGATTTGTCAAACTCTGGTGTTTCCAGTTTTAGTTTCCACTATCTGACCCATTTGTCACCTTCTTCCTTGACAGGTTACCAACTATGTGCAGGACACGGGGGAACATAATCTGACTCATCCCGCCCAAAAGCTTCTGCTGTGTTGCCCTGGATCTGTGTGCCTCAGGGAGTCTTGCTCTTCATTTCACACCGTCGGTGCCCGCTCACCCAGACAGAATCTCCACTCCTGCCTTAATCTTCCTTATCCGCTAAGGTATTGGATCATTATTCAACATATTTTTGTCTACTGCAACGAATTGTTTTGGCTTCATGCATTAATGTACCATAATGTATTGTGTGACTCTAGGAGATGCTGTGGAATTAACTGTTAAACATGTAGACCCTATGTACACTATGTTGTATAATGTATATTGGGTGATGCGGTCACAAGTTGACAGCTGAGACATGTCGCCATTCACACATGTGTCAATCATGTCTCACCACGGTGTCCAGTGGACCACATTCATTGTAGCTTTTGTCACCACGGCTACAAGGCCAAAAGGCCCCAGACAGTTATCACATCAGTCTGTCAACCAATCAAGCATCAGTAGGCTAGCCAAAACGAGATAAACATTATATAGATCCAGACACCTGTCAACATCCAGGTACATTAGTACCATTACTTCATGGTACCTAACAAAGCAGGTACACTCCCTGTTCATGCAGAGATGGACCTTACAGACCCTGTAGACCACATTGGACCTGAGATTGTTGACTCATTGTCTTCACTGTAACTGTTGCTGTCGCTGTAATGCATGCAGAAATTACCAAAAATAGTCACTTGCCCGATACAGGGTTAAAATGAATGGAATATCTTGGTATTTTCTGTTTCAGTCTGTTTGCATTAATAAGTGATCGCTTGTGTTCTGTCTGACAGCAAAGACAGACAAACATATTTTCTCTCTCAGTTCCACCTGTCCTTATTTATATCCAGGTTTTATCGTGCCTGTGGTCAGAGGACATCCGTGTGTTCATTGCTGACTGGAGCCCTTCTGGAGGCCACAGCTGCTCTCGGTGCCCGCTCCACTCTACCCTACCCTTTTCCACAGGGCTCCAACAGTCACGCTGTGCTGAAAGGTGAGCATTATACATAAGGACAAAACACAATGCGTCCCAAAAAAATCTGACATGCTTTGAGACGCTGGCTAGTGTCAACTTTAAGTTCTCATCCCTCTGTTCCATCATCATCAGTGGTAAAACACTTAAACCGAAGAGTCAGTTTTAGATCAGAGTCGCTTTCCATGTGTTTCTACAGGGTTTGTACGGGTGCTTGAAATCCTTGAAAATGCTTGAATTTTAATGTTGTGTTTTCAAGGTTTGGAAAGTGCTTGAATTTTAGTTTACGTGCCTGACCTTGCAGTTCTAACTCTGTGATGTGATTTATTTCTTTCTTTCTAATATTAACTCTGCTAGGTTGGAGGTCAAGCCAAAGCAACTTACAGAGAGGTAGTACATTTTGAAAAATAAAACTTTATGTCAAAAAAGAAAATTCTCAGGTCGACTCCAGGTAGATTTTTATCTTAATCTTTGTCTTGGTGCAAGTGTGTCTGAAGAACACCAGGTGGCTTCCCTTTTTTTTGATAAAACTTTGTGTTCTCCCTTAATTTCTAAACTTTTTGCTGTTATGAAACGTAATTTTAAATGTTTATAGCATAACACAATGTACATCATTGTGATAAAAAGTGAATAAAAAATAATCATGAGTATATGTATTCCTCCAACCAGGGAACATTCTGTATGGAGTTTGCATGTTCTCCCCGTGTCTGCATGGGTTCTCCCCGGGTACTCCGGCTTCCTCCCCACCATCCAAAAACATGCACTGACAGGTTAATTGGTCAACCTAAAAAAAAATTGCCCATAGGTGTGAATGTGAGAGTGATTGGTTGTTTGTCTCTATATGTCAGCCCTGCAGTGAACTGACGACCTGTCCATGGTGTACCCTGCCTTCACCCATGGGTACCTGGGATAGGCTCCAGGACCCCCCTGACGCTAGTGAGGATAAAGTGGGTTCAGAAGATGAATGGATGAATATGTATTCCTATCTATTTTACCCCAGTGACATTTGAAAATGACCCTTGAAAGTGCTTGAAAAGTGATTTATTGACCTTGAAAATGTGTACAGAACCCTGTTTCTACCATATGTAAATAAGCAGAGGAGCATTAAATGAAATGATCAGATAAGCAGCTTTGGGCAGAAAGCTTACATCTGTCTGATTCTGAGAAGAAAAGGTTCTCACTATTCCCCTGTGGTCTACTCTTCCACTCTCTTCTCTTCCTCTGCTGTTTTCCCACATGGTTCCTTATCTACAGTGGGGTTTTTTGGGTCGGTAGGAGCACGTCTGTAGTTGATCCCAGTGGTCGCCCTTTCCTTTTTTCCTTTCTTTTTATTTGTTCTTCCCTCCTCGTGTCCTCCACTCTCTATCTCTCTGCCCCCCATTCTCTGCTTCAGACACTCAAGTGGTAGAAGACACAAGAAGAAGAGCAAGCCTCCTGACATCACAGAGTCCACACTCACACTCACGCACATGCACCAGGTCATGTCTTAACATCTGAAAAGAGCTTATATGCACTTCAAACATGCTTTTAACAGCTCCCTTTAAACACAGGATTAATAGGCTGGTAATTTGAATTTATTAGTGTTTCACTTTTCCTATCTGCAAATACAAGCATATGTTTTTCATTAATATTCCACACAGCACAGTTTGTGGAAAGCTTGCAAAAAAAAAAGCAGCAAAAATGCATTAAAAGCCCAATTGCGAAAAGCTCTTCCCTGATATAACAAAAATAAGTTAATAGCTACAGTATGTTACGTCACCCTGTTACTCTTTACATGACTTCATCGTCCAGCCAGTCGGTCAGTTACTCAGCTGGTAACTGTCTGTCCACCTTGTCTACAATGATGTTACGTATGACTTAAATGTAAGCTGATCCTGACATTAATTTCCATTGGCAGAAGGCCAGGGGACAGGCTGTCTCTAGTAAGATCAAGAAAAAGCACACGGATACACCAGACCCACCAGCACAGACACATTTAAGTTCCGAATTTGTTTCCTCGTGCCTTTTTTTTTTTTTTAATCATTAATAATGTTATTAATGGATGTTTTAGCAGGCGCTATCACAGCTTAACAGAAGAAGAAAAAATAAACATATCCACACACACACACACACACACAAGCGGTGCATATCTTCTACATGACACCGTGTTCTGTTCTAATGGGTGTTACAGGAAACAGAATAGAGGCAGACACGCGCACACATAGCAGCTTAGAAAACTTGGCAGGACTAGGCTTTCATAAGCGCACACGCACACATAGCATCATGGAGTCCCTGACAGACTTTATACATCTCTGAATGCAGCACCAGAAGAGTAGTGTAATTACACTATGACCACATTGTGGCATTTTTTTTAACTAAGTTAGTTAGAAAAAGAAAGACAGAAAATCCAATTGCCCTCTCCTCTCTCATCATAGACTGTATATAAAGATGGATGATGCGATGCTATATCACATTTAGGGGAGCGTCCATGTTGCTTCTGTGATGAGTCTGAGTCTGTGCAGTAGAGACGTGTGACGGATTGGTCATTACAGCTATGAACTGCCTATTTTTTACATCCATGCTCTCTGAAAAGACCTGTGATTGGCCAACAACTTCTCTGATGGACTATTAGATTGATGGAGTTTAGACACGAAAAAGGTAATATTCACATCAGTAAAAAATCCATTTCATTAATATTGAATTTTATTGCATGTCTCAGTAACTTTAAATAGTGTTTGTGCAGTTATTGCTTTCTCACCATGTTTGGTATGGTTCCTCTGTTCTGTGTTTCTACTTGACAAACTGCTCTAATTCTCTTAAAGCGTCATCCAAGTGCTTAAGTTGTGTAATTCTTTATAAAATGTCGAGCAAGAAAAGTAATGTGTACTCTTTATATTTGTTGAAAAACCCTCATTTGCTTTGAGGGGCACAGTACAGTTATATCAGAAACTCTGTAAAATTGAAATCAGATTTTAGAATTAAATTACACTTATGTGACACTTCTACAGAAGCCTCTATTATGTCAGAATGTACTGCAATAGGCAGGTTTTTTTCCTAACAAAGACTTTCTGTGAATATGACATACACTGCTTTGATAGAGCTTCATAAAGGGAGTTGACTCCTGCCTGTCGAAGTGGTCCATTCTGAATTCCCAGATTTCTTCATCCTTTTTTTCCGAGGGTTATCTGTGAGTCACTCAGAAAGGCTTTCATGTTGTCTCCATACATTTTCTGTCCTACTTTTCTGCCTTCGTCTCCCTCCTCCTGAAGTGTAAATGCACCTGTCTTGAAATAGAACAAAAGAACAATGAAATCTGTCTTCTTCTCGCTCGTCGTATTTTGTACAAAGGCAGTCTCCAAGAAAGATTAATAACACAAACAGTGATTTGTATTCATCTTAAAGTGGCGATTTAACCTTTTCATATTTGTTTTGTGCATTTTTATCAGGTCTCTGTGGATTAGCCTCGGATCGGTATGAGCCATCCATTAAACGTCTTCCTTAATCCTCAAATCGATTAAGTTATTTTGTTTATTTGGTCAGCCTTTACATATCTGAATTACAGATTAAATTGCACCTGTGTTAAGTTCAACATGTTTTTATTGTACCATGTATTTGTAGATATGCGACCCTTCTTCTGTATGACAAAATAACCAAGTCACCTGTAAAGCAATCTGGGTTTTCTTCTGCGTAAATGTGAGACAAAAATCCGACAAAAGATGCATATTGTGATGCTCTGATTTTTCTACAGAATATTTTTCCAAAGCTCCATTAGTTATATATGCAATGAATCAATGCATGTGTCCCCATTATTCCTAGTCTTTAGTGTTATTTGGTTTTGTAGTAACTATTAGTGGCTCCGGCCCAAATATTTCCCAGGATTACCGGTCAAATCACCTGGACAGCCTTTGTGTATTCCTAGGGTTTTAATGTGAGTGCTGAGTGGTGGAATGTTTTTTCTGAGCTTTTCTGCATGCCACAGGAAGTACCCTGAGCTCAAGGCATTTTGCTTGTTGGTCTGATTTATGGGAATGACCTCCGATTTTAGATTTTTGCAGAATTACCAATCTTTAGTTTGTAGAAAGAGGTGAAGAGGAGCGTTTGAGAAATCATAAATGGTTGTACGAGGGTAATTCAAAAAGTTCTAAGACAAATTTTTAAAAAAACCTTTATTTTTGAAAGTAACAAAATTATTTTTCTACATAACACCCACCTACGTCAATACACTTCTGCAAGCGATGTTT
>JAPQRQ010000012.1:12687854-12700066 GCA_037367365.1 Apogon talboti
ACCCACCCCAAGTACTGGACCCTCATTAAGTTTATAATATACATACATGCATAAATATATAAACCCCCTTCAAATATACACAAGTTACAGTGTTTGACCCTCAGCATAGGTTCTGTCTCGGTCACCCTCCACTTTGCTGTTGTAATTTTGTACCTCGTTCCCTCCTTATTCTCCCCTTTGGACCCTTAGATCCTGTAATCGTAGTTTGGAGGCAGAGGATCCTGATGACGCATCTACAAGTCCCTCTTCCACTGGCCCGTCCTCTGCATCCAGGAACAACTCCTTCAGGGACCGCAGCCGCAATCAGTCAGTACCTCTCTTCATTTGTGTGACATCTCAGTTTTATTTACAGCAAAACCTAAGTAAAGTCACCATTTTTCATTGTGTAGTGGCAGGTACTGGGCAACAACTTTGGAATTCACATAGAGTTATAGACTTGTTTAGGTTTACTGCAGTTTCAGGCACATCCGTTTTGTGAAAGAATCTGAAAATGTAGGGTGTGAGAATGTTGTTGGGCGATAGAATGAAAGAGCATATAGTACAGTGTGTACAAGGCACTTTATCCACTGCATACGTCACGTGTCAGTGTTTCGCTCTGTGTAGCAGCACGATTTCCAGATTTTTGATGAACAATAATTGTAGTAACTGTTGTGTT
This sequence comes from Apogon talboti, assembly GCA_037367365.1. Lineage (NCBI taxonomy): Eukaryota > Metazoa > Chordata > Actinopteri > Kurtiformes > Apogonidae > Apogon > Apogon talboti. The sequence goes on from JAPQRQ010000012.1 coordinate 12,688,510, forward strand.
ACTGTATGTGTTAAGTGTGAGTTTAATGTGTCAATGTAGGAGCCTCATACTAATTAACCCTTTAACAACGGCAATCTCTCTGGTAACTCCTGAACAGTTTGCGCTATCCATAAAATTCAAATGGCATCAGAAAGCTATCCAACACTATATAACACTTTACGGCAGCTGTGTGGGACTCTATTAGAAGTGGAAAAAGACTGTTTCAGAGACACTGGCTAAAAAAAAAGCTTGGAAATAACAAGAAATATGAAGCCATAATATGGATACTGAATGTTCAAGACCAAAAACATGTTTGAGCAACTTCAAAATAGTTGAAAGTTTATTTTTGCAATCTCAAAAAGTTTCATTATGGACATTTACAGTTGTTTCTGATCATAACTATGATAAAAACTTCAAGTCTGTTTTTATCTTTTTTACTAAAACGCACAGTTTTAAGCATTTATTATTTATAATAATGATAATTAATGGGCAGATATTGAAAGTTACGTTCTTTCTGAAAACAGAGGTGCAAACGAATTGGTAAAAATGTTTAAAAAAAAATGTAAAAAAGACACCTAGGCAGCCTGCTACATTGGGAGTCTTAAAAAAAGAAACTTACTATTGCATACTATTGTCCAAGTGTGCAGTATATACTTTCACTTAGTTGTGTCTTAGCTATTTGAAATTTTTTGATGAACTACTCATTAAAGTTGCAAATATGTCTTGAAATTTTGGTTTGAAGTTCCTCTGTTACCTCTTTTTTTTTCCTTATTCAACAAAAGATAATGTAGAGAAAAATAGACAGGTACACAAAGATACTGTCATGCTGTGAATAAGTGGAATTATTGGTAGTCGCAACTAAATCAACCTCAATTCCATCATTAGGGCTTTTGTTGAAATTACATTGCAGACTGTACTGGAACAAACATGACTATTGTTTCCCACATGTGTGATGCAGTGATTCTATAGGATCTATTCTGCAGTATAATTAAGTCAGAGTTGTGGCATAAGTATAATGTGTACATTGGTACTGTGTAAATAAGTATATATTTTATAACTGGAACAAAAATTCTGGGGCAGAATCAGTTTGATTGCTCTGAACAAATCCTTATCTTATTCTGAGTGTTCTTTTTATATACACCGCTCCAAGGTGATGGATTTGAGGAAGATCATATTTGCAGATTGTTTCTGAGATGAGGTGGTGTTCTAATAAACACTTTGCCGGATACAAATAAAGATAGCAGGTTAGTTTCCTGTCAGGACAGGAAGGAACAGAGCCCTTGTAGTTCTCACTGTATTTTGACTAGAGTCTAGTCACTAACATATGAAGCTACTTGATAATAATTTTTATTTTCTACTTTGTGAAACCTGGATAATTTTGTCAGTGTTTATAGACAGTTTCCTTTGACTTCGACGTACAATTCATCATTAGAATTCAGGAAAACAACATCGCTCCTTTTTTGGCAGGTAGTCCAGTGTTCATCTGTCTCTACTAGGAAACCGATAGATATCATCTTTCTTCTTTTAAAGAAGTTTAGGAATTCTTTTCATGTGCTCTTGATGTCCAGTAAAAATGCCCTTTTCTGTCCAAGTAACTGTTTTAAGAGAATAAAGGTGGAATAAACCGATTATCTGTCACTTTGACATCCTCTTGAGCTTTTTCTCCCCACCATTTTCTGTGTATACCACATTCTCCTGTTTCTCCCTTTGCTCATGATATATTTGTCCCCTTTTCCCATTCTAGTTCCCATTCATTTAGGATCCCATCAGAATCAAATCGTGTCTTGTAAGTGGTTATGACAGTTTTAGGAGTTTTTGATATTATGATTAACATGGTTTAAGTAACAGCTTGTTTAATAGTCATTTGCACTTACAAATGCATGATGCTTTTTTTTTTGCCTATTCATCCCCTGCACTACAGTACATAGCACATGTTGGCAGTGCTTATGTTACTTTGGTTGCAGGTTCTTTCTTAATGACCCTCATGTTGAGTGGATCTGACTGCATCGTCTAAACAGAAGTGCTTTAATAAACTCGTGCATGTGCAGTTTCCCAAAGGAGTCAGTTTTTAATGTTCTGTCCAATCTTCTCTCCTCTCTCCAAAATGCTCCGTTGCTCTGGGAACCTACTCATCTTCAGGTTCATGGTGGGAGATTTGTCCGATTCAGAAAGCGACTTGTCATCCGAGCCCATGGTTAAGGAGGTCGAGTTTCAGGGGACTGAGGAGACGCACAGAGCCTTCTGCCACGGCACTGAGCTCATTCCATGGTAAGACATTTACACCCTCACAAACAGCTGTACAAAACAACTCTGCATACACTCTATAGTCTTTGTATTTCCTTTTTTTTTTTTTTTTTTTTTTAGGTATGTTTTGTCACTACATCCAGACGTTCATCAGTTCCTGTTACAAGGAGCTACAGTCATCCACTATGACCAGGATAGCCACGTCACTGCCCGCTGTGTGCTACGACTGCAGCCCGACAACATAACACTCACCTGGGGTAAGACAACACACAGTATCACAGCAGTCAAATGTAAAAGACACGGCAGTTCTGCTTAAGTCTTTGCAGGTAATATGTTTTCATTCGCATTTGGCAGAGAGTAAGGTAGTTTCTGCTTTGTTTTCGTTCATCTTTTGATAAGTGGCTTAGTACTTGGAGGATTTATGTAGCATATTATTCTCGCAGTGGGATATTTTCTTTGTCATAGCACAACGATGAGTACATTTACATCACAGCCAGGCTGACTCTCTGTGGCTTTTTCATTATTACTTTTTAAGCAAATGGAAAACAGGCACGCGTGACTTTAAAAACATATTTCCTGTGTCATTATCTTGTCATAAACATACTGTAAATGTGTTTACAGGTTGTAAATGTGTACACATGCGAACACCCTGCTCAATTTCCTTTGCCTTTACTACATTTCAAACATATCGTAAATGTGTTGATCTATTGCAGGTAAGCCTCAGAGCGGAGGCGCCTCTCCTACTGAGCAGCCGCTGGGATTAGGACAGCCGGTGGTGGCAGGACTAGCAGAAGGCCTGTTGGACTTGGGGGTGGTGAAGGTTTGTTAAAAGTCAATAATGTTCTCAATTAAGTTCTCACAAGATCAGTTTGTGTTTGAGCAGCGTATGACACGACGGCCACCACTTGAATTGCACTGACGACGTCGTGTGTGTTTGAACGTGTAGGCCGTGTTCCTGGGTCATCAGGGGGTGGACGTCCACGCTGTGTGTTTGCAGAACAAGCTGAGCCAGATGACGGTGGAGGAGAACGGTCTCAGCCTCCTCTACGGTCTCGGTACCACCGATAACAGGTGAGAGGGTTCTTAACAACAGAACCACATTTTTTTCAGCAACACATTTCTAACTCAAGGGCACTGCTCCACTGAACTGATATTGTAAATACTTCCATTAGACTCCTGCACTTTGTAGCCCCAAACTACACGGCACAGACGCTCCATAAAGGCCTGTCAGAGTTGGTGAATGCCATCAGAAAAATGAAGAAGTTTCCTGATCAAAGACTGCAGTGGCTAAGGAGGCAGTATGTCAGTCTGTATCAGGTAAGATTTACTGTTGGTGAATACACTGACAGACCGATACACCAAAGAAACTGTAGTATCCAATAAAACCCCCTATAACTTCTTACATATTCACTACATTTTTCCATTGTTAGATTGCACAAATGACCTGAATGTGTCTGGCTCTAACAGGAGGATGGCAGGTACGAAGGCCCCACACTAGCCCAGGCCATTGAGCTGTTCGGCGGGCGGAGGTGGAATATGGGGACAGGGGGAGTGGAGAAATCAGCCACGCAGAAAAACAGTCCTCTGAGCATGAATGATAAGGCCAAGAAGAAGAAGAAGGTCCTTGTGAGGGTCAGTACGAACCGATTAGTGCCCATTCAAGTAATTTCACATTGAATGTAGCGGAGGCATTGAGAGACTTTGGGTTACATTTGGGATATTCCATTTGGTTACTTTGTCTCTCTGCTTTCCTTATGTAGTTGTGCTTACAATTTCTACTGCTGAGTTTCCATTTATTTTGGTTTGAATAGTTGATCATCTTTAAACATACTGTATGTGTTTACATTCCTGACACAGGGAGACAGTGGGGATGCAACAGATGATGAAATGGTTTCAAGAAAAACTCGTAGCTGTAAAGAGGGGCTATACCGAAACGGACCGGAGTCTGATAGTATAGACCAAGAAGACCCAGGTAAAATTCCAATAAAAGTTAAATATATGTAAATGTGGATGCATCTACAGGACATTGAAATAACTGTAACTGTAATAAAGGTTGGTGTTTTTAATAACAGCATTCGTACCAGTGCTTGAAATCCTTGAAAATGCTTGAATTTCAAGGTTGTGTTTTCAAGGTCTGAAAAGCCCTTGAATTGTTTGCAATTTTAACCAAAGCTACTTACAGAGAGGTGATACATTTTGAAAAATAAAATGTTATATCAAAAAAGAAAATTCGCAGGTGCTCTCAGGTCGACTTCGTCTTTGGCTCGGTGTGAGTGTGTCTGGAGAACGCCAAGTGGCTTCCCTTTTTTTGGATAAAACTTAGTGTTCTCCTTTCATTTCTAAAGTTTTTGCTATTATGAAACAATTTTAGATGTTTATAGCATAATACAGTGTACATCATAGTGATAAAAAGTGGGAAAAAAAATCATGAGTATATGTATTCCTGTAGATATATATTTTACCCCAGCAGTAAATGACCCTTAAAAGTGCTTGAATTTGACCTTGAAAAATGCATAGGAACCCTGTAATAAGCAACAAGACGACAACCATCAGGACATAAAAGCTGTACCCTTTTCCTTGATTTGCCTCCACAGAGGACAACTTCCCTGGACCATTCTCCCTCTCATCCAATAAAAGTCCTGGATTACTTGTCTCCTCCTCATCCTCCTCCTCTTCATCCAGCATGGCGGGGTCCAACCAGTCTCGCCCACAGTCGTCTCCAGTTCTTTCCGGAGCTTCGAAGTCCCAGCCAGGGTGTGTGTAAGGATGTGAAAGTTTGACCTCACTGACTCTGAAACCAATCTTTATTTGTGTTAAGACTGTGCTCCCCCTGAGTGTCTCTATTGTTTACCAGCAGTAAGTGCGAGTGCTTGATGTTTTGCCCTCTGTCTGCTGGTTTTAGAGCCTGGAGCAGCAGGTCGTGGCATGGTCGAGGTAAAGGATGCTTCAAAGGCTTCCAGAATCTGATGATTTCGGACAGCACCATGAGCTTCATTGAATTTGTCGAGCTCTTCAAGTCATTCAGGTAGATGCCAAGGTTTTTTTTTTTTTCATTTATATGCTGTACACAATATTCTTATATAGTTATATTGTCAGGTTTCAGTCAAAGGTGCAAACTGAACCATGATCAAACATTTCTACCTCGTTTATATGTCATCATCTGCACTGTGTAAAGCTGGAACTGGCTTGAAAAACACTCATATATATATATATATATACAACAAGTGTTCTGTTATGTATTTTTGTCATCTCACTCCCTCCTTTTATATAACTCCTGTGTTCTTATCAACTGTAGCAAAAGACATTGTGATAAAACAAATGTTTCTCGAGGCTATCGTGCCTGGGACTTTTTCCAAGGATTCTTTTCTGTATAATATTTAGCTTCTGTTTTCCCTGTCAAACGAAAGGGAGTGGTGTTTTGCTTTGATAAGCAACGGATTATTTTCATACCGATCTTCCTACATTTTTAAGATTGTATTGTTTTCTCTCATCTGCTGCCCATTTGTTCCACTTTAAATGCAATGTTGCTCAGCTACAGCAGTGAAAATGGCACTGCTTTTCACCAAGTCAGTCTTTTAAATATCTTGAATATTTGTACATTACCTGTAGTCTTAGTGTAAACAGTGAGGCTTTTGGAAGATTGTCACAACTTCAATAACTGACAGGACAACATACAGCTAATGTCTGCCATTCTTGAATCCTTTTCTCCACAGTATTCGAAGCAGGAAGGACCTAAAGGAGCTGTTCGACACCTTTGCAGTCCCCTGTAGTCGTTCAAGTCCAGAGTCGGCTCCTCTCTACACAAACCTCAGGATAGATGACAAAGACACTGGACTACAGCCAGACCTCGGTACATGTGCACACAGATAGGACTGATTTAGCTGTTGAAAACATACAAAACCACGTAAAGAGGTATCAGCATGCATCTTTATCTTTTGTTCTCCTTTCCAGACTTACTAACGCGGAACGGGTCTGATTTGGGTCTCTTCATCCGGACAAGGCAGCAGATGTCCGACAACCAGAAGCAGATCTCAGACGCCATTGCAGCAGCCAGCATCGTGACCAATGGGACAGGAGTGGAGAACGCGTCGCTAGGGGTCTTGGGACTGGCCATCCCTCAACTCAACGACTTTCTAGTTAACTGTCAGAGAGAACACTTAAGCTATGATGAGATCCTCAGCATTATACAGGTAGGGTCTGGAGACCTCCATAGATAAATGAGGTGTTAAAGTGAAAAACTGAGAGACTAAAGTTAGAAAAATCAACTTCAATCAGTAAGTTTTATTTATGTTTGTTGTATTGCAGAAATTTGAGCCTTCATCAAGCATGAGACAAATGGGCTGGATGTCATTTGAAGGCTTTGCAAGGTATGAGAAACTATAAAAAAAAGAGAAAATAACATTAAGAAAATGCTAAAATACTCAGAAAATACATGTTTATGTCTCCATTAAATGAAGTATAATCTTTTAATGCACCTGTAATATTTACAGTTTAACAAAGTAAATGACGTTCTTGGTCTGTGGCGATTACCCTTGGTCTCTTCTTACAAGGTACCTAATGGACAAGGACAGCTTTGCTTCAAGTAACGAGGAGTCTCAAATGAACCCAGAGGAGTTACAGTACCCACTGTCCTACTACTACATAGAATCTTCTCATAATACTTATCTGACTGGACACCAGCTCAAGGGAGAGTCCTCTGTAGAGCTTTACAGTCAGGTGCGTCACATATTTGGGCCCACTTTATCAGCTGGTGGGATTTGTCAAGCCAGTGTTTTAGTTTTTTTAATCCACCACCCTCCAATATACAGGTGCTACTGCAAGGCTGTAGGAGCGTTGAGTTGGACTGTTGGGATGGAGATGATGGCATGCCAGTTATTTATCATGGACACACACTAACTACCAAGATACCCTTCAAGGTAAGAAAAGGACTTGAGTAATTTAATTGGGGATAAAAGATGACCAATCACTGCATGCACACTGAGAAGTTTGTAGGATAGAACTGCACACTTAAACACACATCTACTAGTTTTGAATCCATATTGTCTTCTAACATCCACCCTTTATTTTAAGCTGGATTTATAACCATTTTGCTGATATTGGGTTCTATTGTGTGTTTTTTTTTTTTTTTTACTGTTATGTATTTGAATCAGTGCTGAATGTCTTTTTTTAATGGTCTGTCAGGATGTGGTGGAAGCCGTCAACCGGTCTGCCTTTGTTAACTCTGACATGCCCGTCATCCTGTCCATAGAGAACCACTGCTCCCTTCCACAGCAACGCAAGATGGCGGAGATGTTTAAGGTATAAAGCCAGGAAAAAAAAAAACCAAAACAAAACATCAAACAAATCTTTGTTTTCCCTTCCAAGACTTTGTCATTTATTCACCTTTTTAAAGCAGTAGATTTAAAGTTGACTTGACTACAACTCAGCTGTTATCATCAAGCTACAACTGCCCTTTTCCTCTTTTTTTCTTAAGTTATACAAGTTATATAGTCAAGGCCACACATATCTAGGCACAACAGATACATCATGGAATATTATTGTGCCTTTCATCTGACAAAACTTCCCAGAATTCCATCCTCCCCAGAGAGCCACTTCTGAGAGGTTTGATAAAGGAAAGTCTTTCATGTTTAGACAGCTCCATGCCTCTGGCCAGCTCACATCGCCACAGGCTTGTTTATTTGTCATGTTGTTTTGTGTTGATAAAAGCACTTTTATTTTCTCTGCTTGTGGATTCCTCTGCAACCTCCTGAACTTTGATTTTTTTTTTTTTCCCCCCGCTTTTCCTCTCACTTGGCTTTACATTCAGGTTTTTACCTTTACAGTTTATGAAGATTAAGTACTGATATATTCACGTGTTGTGTCTGAATCTTTACTGTGTAGACGGTGTTCGGGGAGCGTCTTGTCACTCGCTTCCTGTTTGAAAGTGACTTCAGTGATGACCCCCACCTACCGTCGCCTCTGCAGCTCAGGGGGAGGATACTCCTCAAGAATAAGAAGCTCAAAGCCCATCAGGCGCCAGTGGACATACTCAAACAGAAGGTTTGTCAATGTATATGTCAATGTACATAATTCATGTTTCATATGTGTCTGTTAAAGGCCCTTTCAGATAGCATTAGTACATCGAATATTTAGTAGCGTTGACAATGAGAGTGCTGTTACATATAAATAATGAATGCTAATGTGCTCATCTGTACACCCATCACACCGTTTACCCTCAGTTCCCAGAGTAAACCTCTCATAATGTGCTACAGTGTACACTTTGCTGATTTTCTGCTGATAAGAGGCTGCAATAGGTAGATGTGCTATAGATAATAGTTCAGACGCAGGTATATCTGTAAATATTTAAACACCACCTTCATCTACACTTGATCTCACCTTCTAACCTCTGCTGTGTGTGGCCTCCTTTTCCTTCTTTTAACCCTTCACAGGCTCACCAGCTCGCCCACATGCAGGCTCAGGCAAGCAATGGATCACCAGGGGTTACCTCACCTGGCAACAATACCAATGAGGAGGAGGAGGAGGAAGAGGACGAGTACGACTATGACTACGAGTCTCTGTCAGATGGTAAGGAGAACTGCGCGAACCACATAAAATCACAGCTGCTGTTATCTCTGATCTGATAACCTTCTGTTCACACCTTTACTCTGCCTCTTCTGTTTAACACTTCTGAATCTTTCTGTTTGTTGAGACCTTGTTCACGCTCTTTTCCTTTCCTATGTTGTCTCACCTGTTTTCCACTTAGCTGATGTCCTCACAGCCTCCACTGCCTCATACGGTCTGGAAGGTAAATTCACAGCTTTATGGACCAGTGCTTCCCTCTCATTATGCAGCGGTAGCAGGTGGTAGATATTTTTTGGGTATAACAGTTAACATTGTTGTTTTTCGCTTAGTTTACATAATTTTTAAAAAAAAATCTAAGAAATACCAGTTTTATTTATTTATTTATTTATTTTTTTGCTTATTATCTCTGTAAACATTCTCACTTTGTCTACCACTGCAGAATGACAGAGGAAACACAAGTACATAGATGTGTTCTGGTGACCCACGTTGTTGTTTTAACCTGATTTCTCACCATGGCCAAAAACTGTCAGAGCTGTCAGCTTTGTGCTTTCTGTGTGCAAAGTGGCTCATGCCGTGTTAAATATGTAGCTAATTTGCATTGTTAAAAAAAAGACACATTTTACTATTGCACACATTCAGAGACATGCTTTATAATTAATTTGCTAACACATTTGTTGTTCAGAATAAATATACTAATGCCAACACTGAACAACTGACCTGATGACCTGTGTTGCATGTCATCCTAACAAAATGTTTACTCCTTTCAAAGTTCAGATGTTACATTTTAGCAAGTCTTTCTCTACTTCTCTATAAGCAGAATTCTGTCCAAAATTTTTTATCATCTTTATCATCAAAATTATGCATCATCTCTCAGTTCCTGACGATAAATCAACAGCGTTTGTTTGATTTGTGCTTGTTCTATCACCATTATAATAATAATAAACAAGCGTGATGTATTCCCAGCCCATGACTTTAATGTAAACGCTTCCAAAGTACCACTAATCTAAATTAAATGTTATCGCATTTAATAGTGTGTTTAGACTAACCTTAGTATTGGTTTATTCAACAGTTATTATTTTATTGCTTATGATGCATTTGTGTGTCTTTGTGTTCAGCATGTGTTTGTTTCAAGCAGTCTGTTGCTTAAAGATGCAGCAAATCTACCTCACCATTAAACCAAATAGAACCAGAGGAACCTTTTTTTTTTTTTTTTCTTTTCAGTGCATAAATTAAATGCTGAGTCAGAGTCGGAGCCAAGCTACTCACTACTGATTTTCTTACAGGCTGGGTCATTTTTACTCACGACAAAGCAAAGTAGTTTATTTCTCATTGTAGTGTGCATTTAAAAAAAAAAAAAAAGCCTTCGTGCTTTCTCTTTCTCCCACAACAACATTACCTCCTCCCCTCTTTACTGTATGTGTCTGTGACCTCGCCAGTGGCTGGGCAGGCTCATCAGGGAAACAAAACAAAGCCATCTGGTTTCTCAGGCCCTGCGCTGCCCCCGCACTAAACAACAGACCAGGGGAAACTACCCCGTCCCGCTCCCAGTCCCACCACAGCTCTTCCCTAATCCTTGCCCTCTGCGTGTCCCCGTCGGAAGAACCTACCGGTCACGGACCTTTCAAAATCCGTCACTCCAGCTCTCGCTCATACCCCTCTTTTATTGAAATATAACCCTTACCTTTCACTGTCCACCCTCAGTGTCTCCATTTAACACTACACTTGAACTGACCCAGTAAATAAAAACGCTGCTGCGACACTGTCAACGTACCACCGTCCGTTATCTTCTACTTACTCTCAGTCTCAGCCCTCGTTATTTAAGGTCAGCTCTGTTGTTAAACCCATTTGAAAGAAAAAGATATCAAACGTCACGAATTAAACAAGTTTCCTTCGACCAAAACTCCCAGTGTTTTGGAGCTGACATGTTTCTTTATCGACATTTGGCTCCTCGTCGTGAATGAATGTGTAGGAGGGACGGAGGCAAATGGAAACACTCCCTTCTGTGGCTCCTGTTTACAGTTGATAGACTTTGCTTGGACGATCAGTGTAGAGGGGCAATTGTGCACTTAATCTGTAGGAAAATACACACACGACCTCTGCAAGCATTCAGGGATGTGGATTCCAGTAATTCCACTTAAAACTGCTGATAGTTTTACTGTAGAATTATTGTGTGATCATTTCCACCTGCTCTGAGGTTTCCATCTGTTTGAATCTAATTACAAGCAGACATGTAAACATCGTAGTGACTGTTGTGTCTGAGTACAACGAAGAACCACGGTGCAGTATTATCAATAGGAACATCACAGTGACAACACGCCACAGTCTCATCCAGCATTTACTGTATCTGTGAGCCCAGAAGAACCGTCCTTCAAGGTGAATATGGTACCGGGCCAATAAACATGTTTAAAACACAGTAGAGGCACAAATTATTTAAGATGCAGTGTGTTGGCTATAAAAACATCTCTTAAATTACGGATTGAGAGATAGTTAATATGTCTATATCCTAAATCTACAAGTGAGCCTTTAATAATGTGTCCACCTCGAGAGAAATTGTGTAATTGCTTCACATCTGTGTGCAGCAGTCAGTCACTATACACTCGTGGCCAAAAGTTTTGGGAATGACACAAGTTTTGTTTTTGCAAAATTTGCTGCCAATGTTGCTGCGCTCCCCCCCCCCCCATTGTTTTAGGAGCATTATATAGGGTTCAGATAAATTTAGTGACAAATAAGTTACATTTAAGCAAACAATCCATTTGTGTCATTCTCAAAACTT
>JAPQRQ010000012.1:12708353-12727071 GCA_037367365.1 Apogon talboti
GATAGGATTAATGGATCAACAGGAATTAGACAGTTTAGATCAGTGGATGGTTTTGGTCGCCGGTGGATGTTTGAGTTTTTGTGGGTTAATATATTTATTCTAGTGGTTTTTTTTTTAATTATCTCATAGTTTTTTTGTTTAAAGAATATTGTTTTCTATTCTAAAAGAGACTGAAACTAAAAAAAACTATGTCATTGCCTTGTCTGTGTTTTATTCGATAGACTAGAGCTCCCCCTTATGGTCTAATATGATGACTAAAACATCTAAATAAACCTGTATGACATGAAAACAGTACAATTTACAAACTAATTTGCACACGTTTCAACCTTTTGAACACTCTGATTTCCAACATTCTCTGATTCTCTCACTGGTTTTGGTTTTTCAGAACTTAAATGAGAAAAACACTGTGCTGGTAGGAGAAGAGGAAATAACTGCAGGAGGCAGAGAAGGTGCGGGAGGAGCAGGAGGTGGAGGAGGAGGAGAGGACGATATGTTCTTCGTCCAGGTTCATGAAGTTTCTCCAGAACAGCCTCACACAGTGATCAAGGTCCCACGTTACAGCACGGCCCAGGACATCATACAGCAGGTAACAATATACATCCTGCAATAAATCTACTGTTTACATAGATATACACACTGTTTCATAGATATATACACTGTTTACATAGATATACACACAGTTTCATAGATATATACACTGTTTACATAGATATACACACAGTTTCATAGATATATACACTGTTTTACGTAGATATATACACTGTTTTACGTAGATATATACACTGTTTACATAGATATACATACTGGTTACATAGATATACACACAGTTTCATAGATATATACACTGTTTTACGTAGATATATACACTGTTTACATAGATATACATACTGGTTACATAGATATACACACAGTTTCATAGATATATACACTGTTTTACGTAGATATATACACTGTTTTACATAGATATACATAGTATTTTTTATATATTTATACACATACTGTTTACATATACTGTACATATTGTTAATATTATTCATATATACACATATTGTCACTTACTGTTAATAATGTAGATTTGCATCTCTTCATATTTTGTCTATTTTTATTTTCTACTTAGCTCTGTTCTATGTTACTTTGTGAAATTGTAAAATTCCTGTTCTATTTTCTTATCTTATTTTTATTTTTTTGTAATTTTATATTCACTTTATTCTTATTTCTGCAGTACTGGTGTTTTGTTAATATTGTTGCACTGACTGAAATAGCACTCCTAATTTCATTATACACACAATAACAAAGTATATTCTGTTCTGTTCTGTGCTGTTTTTCTCTGTGTGTTGGTCAGACTCTGTCAAAGGCCAAATATTCTTACAGCATCCTCTCAAATCCCAACCCATGTGACTATGTCCTGATGGAGGAAGTGACCAAGGAGGCGGGCTCTAAGAAGTCGTCCACTGCCAAGCCCCTTCAGCGGGTGCTGCTGGACCACGAGTGCGTCTTCCAGGCTCAGAGCCGGTGGCGTGGCGCCGGAAAGTTCATTCTGAAACTCAAAGAGCAGGTAGCTTCGAACGCAGTAGCTGATTTCTTGTAGCGTAGACTTTCTTTGTGCGTACGCTTTTATACATGTTTTTATTTTTTATGCATTGCTTGCGTCTTTCCTTTCAGCATATTTCCTCTTTTACTGTGTTGTATTTTAATTTTAGATGTAGTGTATCTAACCCTACCACTAACACGCTGTGCATTCGCCTCAATAGTTTGTAATATGCCCTTCTTTGTGTTTTAACCTGCATGGCTTCTCTGTCTGCAGCTCTATGCTCTGTGTTTGCTTTTGTGTTTGACTGTAGTTTTGTCTGCTTAATCTTATCTGGAGCGCCATTCGTCGCAACGCTTTTACATGTTGTATGTCCGTGAGTATGAGTTTATTTTATTTATCACTGAGGAGTTTTCATTGGAACTTTTATAAAGAAGAATGTGATGTTGGAAGACCTGCTTCACTAAATAAAAATATTAAAAAAAAGTGAAACAAAATGAACTTATTCTTGAGCACAAACACAAAAGTAAGAGATACACTGGAAAGCAAAGTATTGGTAAGTATTATTTGGCCAGAGCAAAAAAAAAAAACACTCAGAATCTGTATGCATTCGTTTGTTCTGTACGGCGGCACCACAGTCAACTAACGTGAACGTTTCTCTGGCGGCAGGTGGTGCGGGAGGACAAGAAGAAGGTCATTTCATTCGCCAGCGAGCTCAAGAAGCTGACGAGTCGCAGCCGCAGCATGACGACCGGCGGCGGAGTGGACGGCCCCGGCCAGAGTAAGGATGAAAGAGCTGCATGCTGTGTGGCTCTGACAGAGCTCCAGGAGTGAGGCTCACACTCTGCCTGCTGTCTGTGCATGGAAAGGCATCAGAGGTACCGTATGCAGCCTCTAACATCTAATGGTACATGTAGGAGAACCATGACACACACACAAATCCAAGGTGATCCTCAACTTTTATTTAATAGAGCGTAAACATACTATAACAGGGTTACCAGGGGGTCTTACAAAGTCTGGAATTTACAAATCTGCATTTAATACCTTAAAAAAGTCTTTAAAATGTATTAAGTTAACTTATGTTGCCATAAACTAGGCTGTATTGTGTTTAAAAGTGTCTCTTAAATGTCCAAGCTGCAAAGAAAGTAACGTTAGTCGACTCAGTTCCACCCGTTCACACTCGACAATTTATACTGAAATTAGGAACCAATTATCGCTAACTTTGTAGCCCTCGCTGAGAAATGGAACGGAACGGTGGGAATCAAGGCGTTGGAGTAAATCAGAATATTTTCCTAAATTCTAGGAGTCACAAATTTTTTCCAGTATGGGCATTACATTCTGTTCTAAGTAGTCTTAAAAAGGTCTTAAATGTAACTTGTGGAACCCTGTATAATGATGGATTAGATTTATACAGCGCTTTTTAAATTTTGCGTACTCAAAGCGCTTACATTGGATCCATTATTCATCACTCCGATGGAAGCATGGCTGCCAGTCCCCACCAACAGCCCCTCCCACCACCAAACATTCATATGCATTCATAGGTGTGGCACTGGAGGCTGGGCGGCCGAGCCAGCCAGTGACACAACAGCATGGCTAGGACGGAGCGGGATTCGAACCACCAACCGCCCTTACCTTAAAGTAGTTCAGGAAGTGCATTGTGTGTGTTTTTACTTTTCCAATACTAACAATATTGACCAGTTTATGTGTACAGCTAGTTTAGGAATGAACCCACTGATCACCTTTAGGACCGTGTGGATCTGTATGAACATGAACTGTTTAGATGCTGTTATTATTACTGTTGTTTTTAATGGTGTTAGACTGCACTCGGCTAAGGAAGGAAAAGAAGGAAAGGACATGTGATCTTTGCCCAAGGATGTAGACATGGAACGATATTCACAGATTGAAACTTACAGGATTAAAAAAAAAAAAAAAAACCCACAATAAATCTTATCATTATAGAGCAACAACTAGTATTTTCCAAACCAAGCATTTTAGTTGTTATAGTTCAGCTAAAAGGAGACCATTGACTGGTGAGGTTGGTTAGGTTATTGACTATTTTGTAGTATTTCTTGTTCTTTCTAGATGACCTGTGCACACTCATTTCATAGCTGGCTGCACATAGAGACCACTGTGTCCAGCCTGGAGGACGGCGTGGCTTGATTAAAAGTAGCTTGTTTTATACCTTCATGCAGTTGAAAGAGACGTGTTTTAAGTTCAGCCTTATTTTATCTTGCTACGTTTTTTTAACACTTGAAACTTATGTGAATATCCTTCCATTTACTGATATCGATTGGAGAGAGTACATACAGTACTTTTACATTGGTTATAAATTTAATACCTTTATATGGCTCTGTTTTATCAGCTGGAACTAGACAGGGTCCACATTTATATGTATTTTCCTTTTTTTTTAAGGAACCCAAAACATAATGACTCCTAGTGATACTCAGTATTCTTGTTCATGTACTGACATTACCTCATAGCATCAGTGGTACTAGTTCCATTTAATAATAATAAGAATAATAATGGATTAGATTTCTATAGCGCTTTTCAAGGCACCCAAAGCGTTTTACATTATTGATCCATTATTATACATCAAGCGGTCGTAGGCATGTTCCATTGAGGAGAGCCTCGTACTGTATGCTAACACACAGACTTTGACGTGCCTTAACCCCCAGACTATGGAGCAGTCATAAGAGGTTGAATGGCTGATGGTGTGTGTGTGTGTGTGTGTGTGTGTGCCCTGTGTCAGCCTTAAAATAGGTCAGTGACTCAGCATCTTAATATGCAGGTTTCAGCATTAAGCCGCAGGAGAGATGTAATGAAGCTCTGAAGAGGCAAAGTCATCATAATGTGACAAAACTACAGATGAGGCACGACGCCAAGATGAAATCAGGACAATAAACAGTCAGAGCAGACGCGCTACGATGAAAAGCTCACGCACACTAGTCGGCACGTGACCCAGTATGACCCGTTTGCGGTGATCAGTGCAGTGGACTTCACTCCTCCTGACATGATTTATTCCCATTATTCTGTCCAGATCTAACACTTACACCCCAGCACCATTTAAAGTTGCAGTGCAGTATATAACCTGACTTTGCCGTGTTCATTTACGACGCAATGACAGTGTAATGTTGTGTGGGATATTAAGATAAAGTGTGACAGTAAATCCTGGTGTCTGTGCAGGGTATCGGTCTGCAGCTGCAGGTCTGAAGGCGTGGGTGGTGGAGGGCAGGGTGGGGGCAGGACGCTTCATCCAGGCCTCCTCCTCCTCCTCTTCCTCCTCTTCGTCGTCATCTAGGGGGCAGCTCCATCCCCTAGACCGCATCTCCACCTCCACTCTGACCCCCGCAGCCTGGAAGCTTCACCTCCTCAGGAACTGGAAGATCCACAAATAAAATCCAGGGACAGAGAGAGCGGGAGAGCACGAGAGAGAGAGAGAGAGAGAACGAGAGAGAGAGAGAGAGAGAGAGACTTGCACCGACGAACTTGGAAAACAGGGAGGGTTCTCCGTTAAAAGAGTCGAGGTGTGTCACTGAGCACAACAGATACCATCAGACCCACGCTCTGGTTTTGGTTTGGGTGACAGGACGTTCACCTGTTTGGGGCTTAAGTCAAGGAGGTTCAGGAGTTCTCCACCCTGTCAGAGTTTGATGGGCCCAGACGCCTGAGCAGAGCCGCTCACACCGTCGATAAACCACCGACGGTTCCACCTGTGTCCGCTGACGGTGTTTTCAGGGATCTGATCAAGGACACAAAAAGCAAAAATATACCCCCCTCCCCCCCCAACACTTTCTTGAGTCACATTAGACTGACACAGAGGCGTAGTTAAGTGCCAGATGTGTGTTGTATCTCCAGGAATGTGAGACAGTGTAAGTTGAGGGGCTTTTATTGGTTAAATGTAGAGAATTACATGAGCTGATCTGCGTCACTTATTTTCTTCGAATCACTTTTAGGAGTATTTTCTCCTGCACTGCGGACGGAGGCAGATCTGCGGGATGGAGGGGGGTGGGGGGTGGTGGAGCAGTATGGGCTCCTCCAGCTGAGGGCATTGTGACGGAGGCTGACAAGCTGGCTTGTTTGGGTCTTGTCTTACTGTTAGTTTCACAGTACTGTAAGAGCACATATGGGCACTGATCCCAAAGAGAGGCGACCGTTTCCACACACGCCGTAACCTGACAACGCTGTGGGGTTACCGACTTGTTGGTTACTTTCATCTCCGCCCTAAACACCCTAGCGGCGGTGTGAGGCCGCGTAGACGCGCAGGATGAACTTGTATTTGGCCTTAAAATGTTTGCGACATCGCCTTCAACTTGGGATTCTTTGCAGCTGTATCTGTGAGGAGGATCTGGGGCAGGTGTGTTAGTGCTGTCCTCACCGCTAAATAATTAGGAGCTCTGAAGTCAAACAGACGAGGAGAAAAACTTCAAGCCCTCCAACCTTTTGTCTGCTGAAAGAAAAAAAAAAACAGAAACACATTATAAAGAGTCAAAAGCATTTCTGTCACCATTCAACTGAATGGAACAAGTACAGCACTAAGACCTTCCTATAAGATTTTCCTTAAACCAGCGTTTTGCACACGTTTTCCTTTTGCTGTTATCTTTAGTATGTTGTCGTCAGTTTAATGACTTCATTTTAATGAGGGGTAGAAATATTTTCTTTGATCTTCAACATGTTTAGTAGACGATTTTAGCTGCCAAATGATCTCTGAGGAAAGCACCAAACTGATGTGAAGTCTGACACCACACAAGTATTTGGGTTTGTTTTTTCTTAAAGAATCGTTTCTATGGCGTTTCACTTGTAGTCTATTGGCCTCAGAGGACATAGAACTGATTGATTTACATTGATACGGATTGAAGACCTTAGGCTTTTATATCAATTTAATGCTAATTTCACTTTTCTTTAAGAAGTTAGTGAAACTTGATATATTTTGGGGCCATTTGCTTTCTTTTTCTGTTTCTTTTCTTGCAGTCATCATGTATTGTGAACATGCTCGACTGTTATCGGTTCTGATTTAACTACAACTAAATATTGAGTTGTTAAACTGATATAGTGCCAGTGCTGGATTACTATTTTTTTTTTCTAGTTTTTCCAAATTTTAAGTTTCGTTTGGCAAACTATGAAGTTTTTTTTTTTTTTTTAACTTGCCGATGCTATACACCACATAATGGTTTGCTTTTGTCATTTATTTTTCTATATTTTCTTTGAATTGTAGTGCAATAGTGAACTTTAATCACTTCGACCCTTTAGTTGCTCATCATTCACCAATGATTTTTTTACTCCTGGCCTTGAGCTCTTTTATATTAATGATTGTTGTTTTTTTTTGTTCCCTCAGTGAAGGCAGCAGGATGATCCTTTAGTCTAATGGGTATTAAGGTAAATTAGATTGTGATTCCAGAAAGCACAGCTCTGTCAATGATAATCAGGCTGATACTGTAGGTAGCAGTCCCTCTAATCCTTTTATCCATTTAGGACCCTGTTATTCTAAATGAAACATAGACAAATGCCATTATGCAAAACACAGTAGCCTTTTTGCCTTTTCCTTTCTGTAAACTGGTGATTACCGCGAGCTATAATGGAAGGTAAAAGCAGCATCAGTTCACTGTGCGCTATCTGTACCGACTGTAAACACAAAGGGACATTTTCCGTCACTGCTGCGTCACGTCTTATCGTTGAGGCAGAGCTGCGTTTCTCGTTTTCCTCCTTTTTCTTTCTCACCTGTAGACCTCACTTCTGAATGTAACGTTTCTTAATGTGTTGAACATGAGACAAATGTGTGGTTTATGTTATTTATTTCAATGTGAAGCCCTGGTTGGCAGTTACCTGTATGTGTATACTTCCTTGTAAGTAGTTTTAAGTTTGTTTTTTTTTTATTTATTTCGTCATGTGAGGACGTCGACTCTCAACTGCCCTAACTTTACTATTTAGATTTGTAAAGAAATATTTTACTTTATGTGTAAAATATTCAGTATTGTATTCCTATTTCTGGCATGTTATTCTGCAGCGCACAGCAGCATTTTGTAACGCCTCTGTATTTTTGTGAGTTTTCAGAAATGCAGATCTGTTGAGTCATTTTTGAGAAGATGTCGGTGTATTCATTATATCCTCTGAATATGACTGTGTGTTTGCTGTCTGTGGGCTATGTTTCACCCTTGGCGCTCCAGTATTTCCATAAAATGTGCAGTATACCCTTTAACATCCACTATCTGTGCTATGATGTGGCTGTCAAGTGAACGTTTGTCTATTTACTTGAATTTGTAATGGATGATCATTGGATTTGTCATATACAAAGATCACAATAAAAATATTTAACTATGTTACATATCAATGTGTTTTAAGCGTATGAGTTAATGTCCTGCATTTACTTTTTTCATTATATACACATTTCCGTTGATTTTTAGATGAATGGTTTGGAAATTGCATCAATCAGTTATTTGTGTATTTTAAGTATGTTGTTTGATGGTGGAAAAAGTTAATTTGCTGTAAAATTACAACTTTAACGTCTTTGGTAAACATTTGACTCTTACTGCAAAACAGAAGTTGGAAATGTGTTAAACTGTACTTTATGTCTAACGTATGTGAATGTTTAATATAAACCTCTCCTATCCTGACAGTGTATACACTCACAGGCCATTTCATTAGGTACACCTAGCAAGCTGTACCTAATAAAGCGGCCCGTGGGTGTTTGTGACGCTGGAGCCCATCTGCTCCAAGGTGTGATGTGTTGTGAGACTTACCTCGTAACCAGTGGTTATTGGAGTAACAGTTGCCTTTGTGTTGGCTTGAACCAGTGTGACCTCTGGCCTCAACAAGGCGTCTGCACCCAGAAAACTGCTGCTGACGGAATATTTCCTCTTTGTCACACCGGCAGTTCTTCAAATAGTCAAACTAGCCCGTCTGGCACCAAGAACCACGGCCAAGTTCATTAATATTCTTGAAGCACTTAATCCTCAGAGAGGGTCGTCGGGGTCATGGAGCCTATCCCAGCTACCATCGGGTGAAGGTGGGGGGGGGGGCTCAACATTGTAACCACGAAAGTAGCTGGTGAGTGTAAACAACCTGTAGTAACAAAAAGTCTTAGCAAGTGTCAAATATACATCCTTATGATCATGTACAGTACGTTTAGTTCGCAGCCCACATAATCATCATGCAGTTTCATTTCATCTACCTGGTAAAGAACTCATCAAAATTATTCGCGCCGGTGTCAAAGGTTAATGAGCCAAGTTGGGTCTTCTTTCTAATCCAGTGAAGCACAGTGGGCTCCGGAGTCGGTGACATAATCAGCTCATTTAACCGAATCTATACGACAGCTTAGACGTGCCCTCGCAGACACTTCAAAAATATTACTCTCCGGTACAGTCCGCTAATTCTGGGTAATAAGGAGCTGTCTGTTTCCGATATCACTGCCGGTGGGGGCACCCTCTGTTGAGTTCCTTAATGCAAATTTATGCAGTCATCAAATTAAATGTGAGAGTTTTAAAACCTGATAATTCTGCGGCTTAATGGTCTGACTTCCTTACACTCATAATAAAACAATTCACAGTAATGTGATTCACAATTAAAAAGTTCTCCCCCCCTTCATCGCGATGAACTTTGACGAGGGAGAAGGATCTATGTTTGCCGTTAAAAGTGGAGCTCCGGGGATCCGGCGGAAAGAGGGAATTAAAAGTAAACTCATTCTGTACAATTGGATCGCACTCCACCTCTATGATGTGGAAATAATTTCTTTTCCCCCCCCTTTCATGTCTGACGTATTTATATTAACACATTTAATGAACGCTCATAAAACTCACATTGAGCCTCTACTTCAGTGACGGCCGCACCACATGACCTTTAACAAGTGACAAATCTCATCCTCGCGTGTTGAGGCGACATTACCGAAGTACCAAAATTAGCCGAGCTCCACGTTTCAATGGATGAAGAGTCTTTTTATTTGGATAAAGTTTGCCAAGCAACTTGACAAAGATAAAAAGGCAAGTTTGAACAATACAAGACTTTATGTGTCAATGCAGAGTCAGGCAAATTCAGTATGAGTTGCACCAGTGGTGTAATACTGAGTGAAAAAAGTGCGGTTCCATACAGAGACACCAGTCGTTTAAAGGGCCATAAAAAGTTCATTGACTTTTCCTCAAGTTTGCTTCATTAACTCTTAACAAAGTAGAAATATAATAAGTCCTTTTACTCTGGGTACAGATTTCCAAAGATGTTGCAGCTTTAAGATCATTTGGGCTTAAGGGATGCTCTCATTGGAATAAAAAAAAACATTTTAACTGTGCAAAAAAAAAAAAAAAAGAAAAAGCCAATTGATTTTCAAGTATATTTTTGCATTGGACTTGCTAAAAAATGTCAAATTGGAACAAAAATCCGTTCTTCCGTTGAATAAGTCGGGAATAGCAGGGTATGCTAATTTACCTTTTAGCCGACTACCAATCAGATCATTAGATTTCTCGTAAATGGGACGGTCGCATCACCTTTAGCTTCTCAACTAATGAACAGAAAAGATGTCTGAACACTGAAATGATCTTGGCAATAAGGACTGAGCACAGTGGAGTCTGATCAGTCAGAGTTTGGTCATGGGTATGTGAAGGCTGTTCCACGGGCCCATCCATAATTCCTCCTCGTCCGACTGCGTCCTGTCGCTCGGACACTCCAGCGGCTCCCTCATAACGAGGCCGCCGTCGTCGTCGGTGTTACTGCCGTCCACTTGCGACTCTTTCTCTCCGTCTTTCAGCTCGTCTCTCTCCGTCGTTGTGCTCTGTCGCAGCTCTGAGCCGCCCTGCGCCGCTTTGAGCAGATTGGACTTGGACGCCGCACTCTCCGGGCCCGTGTTGCTGGTGCTTGTGGAACCTAAAGAAACGCTGGAGTGGCGAGTGTTGAACACGTTCAGCGTTTTATTGTTGTCAGTGTTAGAGAAGGAGGATGTGGCCGTCGCAGTGGTGGCCATTCCTGAGCTTTGGAAGGTGCGTAAGGTGTTGCACCCGCCGTCGGCTGCTGTTCTGGGGTTATTCAGGGGGATTCGCTCCTCCAGCGTGGCGGCCATTTTGTCTAATTTCTTAAAGTGCTTGGCCAGCCGAGAGCTGAAGACGGGGGAGCTCAGTTTGAGGTTGTTGTTGGTGGTGGTGTGTGTGTTTGTGGGACCTGTTGTGGTTACTGATCGTCGGGTGCGGATGATGGAGCCGTTCTGGGCCACGTAGATGCTGCCGTTGACATTGGCGTGGCTGTTGAGGGTGGTGGGCAGGCGGACGCGTTGGGTCTCGGGTAACGTCTCCTCGCCGGTGGAGCTGGTCTCGTACTCGCGGTCCAACACCAACTTGATTCGCCGCTTTCTGCTGCCCTGCTGAAAAACACACACACACACAAAAACATGTCATTTAACCCAATACTTTAAGCACCAAAGTTGCAATATTGCAACAAGTAACATAACTGAATGAAACGGACCGCTTTTTAAAATCGCGATATCGAGATAGAATGTTAATTGAAAAAATAAATTAAAATACTCCAGCGCCTAAAGGGTTAACCCTTTATTGGGCTAAAGACTAATTTTGGTCATTTCCGTATACATTCCAAGACAGTGACAGTAACAGTTCCAGTGAGGACAGTGAGTCAACAATCTCAGGTCTAATGTGGTCTACAGGGTCTGTAAGTTCCTTGTTCCTTGCCACAGTAAGGAACCAAATATGGTAACTTCACTAACCTTGATTTTCTCCATAATAAAAAATGTAGAAAAATTTCACAAAAGCAATAAAGTCTTATTATGTCCTCCAATAAGACACTACGGTTGAAATTTGGAATTTCAGAGTATTTCTATGAGTGTCCTATAAAGGGTTAAATTACTTTTGCTTTTATCACTCTTTGGTCTTATACGGCCTTGTTTAACAGACATCTGACAGCGTTGTTTCACCAGCTTATTCTGCTTTCAACTTCTGAGGTTTTTATCAATTTACAATGCAGCAAACTAAGACTTCGACCACTAGATGTCAGCATTTATGACGGATGCTTAGTTATGCTTTGTTATTTATTTGTTATGCTTTGTTAGCTTAAATCTAATTTGTGTGCATAAAAAAACAGTCAGGATTTTTACTTGTGAATATCTACTTTTTGAGCGCTTTTCACTGCGAAATCAGACACTCCCACTGCAAACGCACAGCACAACAAAGACGGAACACACAAGTCAGAAAGCAGTTAAAACTAAAGTATACTAATACTGTTATATGGGACATGTAATTCACAATAAAAGTAATGTAATTCTCAATAAAAGTAATGTAATTCACAATAAAAGCTCATAGCTGCTTGACTAAAACGCTGTAAACCTTACAATCTTTCTATTTACCTGTGAAGTTATTGAAGAACAAATACATTTACCGTTACAAATAGCCATGTCGGCCCGCAACTAATGATAGAAAGTAAAAGGAAATCATCAAAGCGCAACATGAGATCACTGAACAACAATCCTTAAGCTTCAGGCTGTAGAGAAATAAGGCAGCTGGAAAGTAGGAAAAAAAAAAAGGAAGTAGTAAAGCAGACGCCCACTTCAAGAGTATCAGAACAGTTAAAAAGGAGTGGGGGAAAAAAAAAGAGAAGGAAAAGGAATGGGCTGATTAGAAAAGGAGGGATTTAAGATAAAGGCCGTGGAAAGCTAAGCTAAGAACCACAGGCAGATACTGTGAGAGGGCAGCGGAGGACAGGCAGACAATTTAGACCCCGGAGAATGTAAATCAAACCAAACAAGGAAAAAGACGGAGATTACAGTAATAAATTCCACTCAGGTAATGACTGCACACCCCAATCCAGGCATTTTCACCAACATCTTACTTAGTGGCAAAGAATTTAATCTTTGGGCCTAAGCCTCCTCTGCATTTCAATCAGCCGATTCATTTTCTTCTTCTTCGTCTTCGCTGTGCTCGCTGCTTCTTTCCTCCTCTTCCTCGGTGTCCTCGATGATGGGTGACAGGTCATCCGAGCTCATGCGGCTGCGAGTGGAGGATCTTCGCGATACTGCACTTTTCGTGTCTCCATCATCATCATCATCGTCGTCCTCCTCCTCCTCACTCTCTTCTATTGTTTCATGCGAGCTGGAGCGGGAGTGTTTGGAGGTTTTGGGCCTCGAGGAACCTGAGGATCTTGAGCTGTAGCTTCTAGAGTCGCTGCTGCTACCTGTGGATCGTCCGCTTCCCTTCTTTACATTGGCACTGTCGCTTTGACTTCTACCGCTAACACTGTCGCTACTCTCCGAGCTAATGCTGCTTTTTGAGCGTTTCCTGCTGGAGTCGTCCCCCTCGTCCTCACTCTCGTTTTCGGAGCCTTCTCCATCCTGGCTTTCGCTCTCCGACTCCCTGTCCGTGTCAGGAGTTCCCTCTTCTGTTTCTGTATCGGATTCCGTCTCGGTTTTTGAGCGGCTCTCATCGGAATCCCTGGAGCCCTCTCCGTCTTTGTCACCCTTGGATATGACCGATGAGGTGGGACTGCTCGTGTCAGACAGACTAAACTCTGATAGCGACTCTTTGCCTCCGCTTGCCGTCTCTGAGTCGCTTTGCTCCACCCTGTCAGGAAATCTGTTTTCTTTTCCCCACCATCCCTCGCCGAAGCCGCCCTCCCCTCCTCCTAACCCCCTCTCCCACCTCCTCCTTTCTTCTCCCGTGGATGCTTCAGACACTGCTGCCGAAACACTCATATCTCCTATGGACCCATACATCTGCCTCCTTCCCTCTTGTCCTCTGTCCCAGCTTTTTCCGTCGTTCCACGGCTCGGCCCCCACCCTGGCCGGTCCCTGGAGCCTTCTGGCCAGGCCGATAAGACTGAGGGCCTCGTTTAGCTTTTGTTTCACCGGAGGGGGTTTGCTGGCTTCGGTGGACGTCTGGAAATAACTCCCATCGATGACCACGTCTCCGTCCAAGCTGGCGGACCGACCGGAGGATGACAAGCCAGGGAGCTCTCCTCTGTTCTCTGGCCTGACGCCCTCCACCCCCCCAACCCCATTCCTCATCCCATTGTTCAACATGCTTCTTCTGTTTCCTCTTCCCCATGTTTCCATCCCTCTCTCTGTTCCTTTGTCTCTTCGTCCTCCTTCAGTCTCCCATTCTCCTCTCTCGGGCCCTCTTCCCACTCCATCTCCAAACCTCCCTCCGTGTCCCTCCTCCATGGGTCCAATTCTAGCTTTATTCCAAGGTGGGTGGACGGCGGGAGGCTGTCCAGCTGTTTTACTCCCCGAGGACATTAGCGTGCTCACTCTCATCACCGCCTTCAGCCTGGCTACCGCGCTCGAACTCTTAGTCTTCGTGTTCAGAGTTGTAGAACTTTCTGCCGCTTGGTTTTTATTGTCTTCAGTCTGAGGCATCTTTCTTGGGGGAGGGGGTGGAGGTTGGAGCTGAGCAGAACTTGGGGTTAGTTTGCCGCCTTGAAACTGTCTCCTCACCTATTGTCAGGATGTTTTTCCACAAAAATCAGAATTATGAAATAAGCACAAGGGACATCAGCATCAGTATGAAGTAACATAAATATAAGCACATCAATCATCATCTTGGGCTCGAACTGAAGCTCAGGAGCTTTCGAGATTTTCTGTAAATGACTCTGCTCAGTGATATTCAACATTAAGTGCTTGAAAATAGTCATTTTAATGGATTTCCATGAAGCCTCTAATGCAGGGGCGTCAAACTTATTTTAGTTCAGGGGCCACATACAGCCAAATTTGATCTCAAGTGGGTCATACCAGTAAAATAATAACATAATAACCAACAAATTAGAACTCCAAAGTTTTCTCTTAGTTTTAGTGCAAACGAGTAAAAGTGCAGTTTTACCAATATTATGCCTCACCTTTTTATTTACACATGTATATTACACCTTAGTGGATCTAAATATTTATCAACAGGCAGAATATTGTTGGCATTTCACTTATTAGTTTGTTCATAGTTGTTTCATTTTTGTGAAAAGATAGTTTGGTATTGTAAACATTTTTATCATGTAATTTAACTTTTTTTACATGAAAACAAAGACAAAAATTTGGAGTTGTCATCATTTATTTATTATTATGCTTTTAGTTCACTGGTCCGATCCACTTTTTAAATTGGTCTGTATGTGACTCCTGAACTAAAATGATTTCAACGCCCTTGACGGTTAATACCTTTGGTGTAATTCTTTCATTTCACAAATTTATCCCACTGGGCTGGATTGGACCCTTTGGCGGGCCAGTTTTGGCCCACGGGCTGTATGTTTGACCCCTGTGCTGTAATGTAACCCAAACATATTGGATATCGAAACAGAACGGCATCAAGTTTCTGAATCTTGTTTCGTTGCAGGATACTCTTTTCTAAATTACAAACTTGCATGACTATGCATTTGATTTCACTAGAAAAACATCTCATTAAAAAGAGGTTTTGGGTTGTCAGAGACCGAACAACCCGTATTACTTGTGATAGCGTGTTATTTATTGTATATGTTACCAGGAAATAATAGCAGGAAAAAGGCTCTCACCTTTAACAGCCTGTTGTTTAACCGGCTGAAGTGACTATAATGGTCTCCCAGGACCATTAGACAGAAAAGGTAAAGCAGTGTTCAGCAGAGATGACAAGCAGAGAACGGTGGCTCTGCTGAACTTTACATGGACCACCAAACAGGGGGGTGGGTTAGGCTAAATACAGCAGCTTCATCTTAAACATTTTCACAACTTTACTATCCAGAATACTGCGCTAGATCTACTCTATAATCCCTCAACTTCTACTATGGGTGCACCCTCTAAAGCAGGGGTGGCAAACATACGGCCTGTGGACCAAAAC
The DNA here is from genome assembly GCA_037367365.1 of Apogon talboti. Classification (NCBI taxonomy): domain Eukaryota; kingdom Metazoa; phylum Chordata; class Actinopteri; order Kurtiformes; family Apogonidae; genus Apogon; species Apogon talboti. The sequence continues at coordinate 12,723,648 of JAPQRQ010000012.1, forward strand.
CGGCCCACCCAAGGGTTCAATCCAGCCCGCAGGATACAAATGTGCAAAAATGACACTGAAATTCAGCTCATTTCATTCCAGGCGCCATATAAAGCTCAAATGTGCCAGACCAGTAAAATAGTAGCACATAAACATATAAATTATAACAACTCCAAATTTTTATCTTAGTGCAAAAAAGTTAAATTGCATAAAAATGTCTACATTTACAATGCAACCTGAACACATATGAACAACCTGACATTTCTTGAGAAAAATAGGTGTAATTTTAACAATATTCTGTCTGTTACTAAATGTTTTGTGTATTTGTAGATCCACTGTGATCAGTGAGTTGTAACACACATGTGGAAATGATAAACTGAGGCAGAATATTGTTAAAATAAATGCATTTTTCTTAAGAAATTTCAGGTTGTTCAGGTTATTCACATTTTTTGTGAAAAATAGTTTGTAAATATAAACATTTTCATGCTGTAATTTTACTTTATTGCATTATAACAAAGAGGAAAAAGTCAAACTTGTCATTATTTATAGTTTATTTATACTATTATTTTACTGGTATTTCACTTGAGATCAAATTGGGCCTCATGTGGCCCCTGAACTAATATGAGCATTCATGACTATTATTCCTAAAGTAGTTTTTGTCTCCTTACCTCTCCTTCAGACTCCTGTGGGCTGTAGTAATAACTTCCATTGTCATCCACAACAACTTCTCCATATTCATCATAGAGTCCAGTGGGTGAGATCAACTTCCTGCGACTGCCGTACTGAGGAAGGTCATACCTGGAGACAGAAGTCACAGCGCAAATTACAAACGCTGCAAAACAGTCACAATACAAAAAAACTCTCCTAAATATGTTGTAATTATCATTTAAGTGTGTATTTCTGTGAAGGCCTGCAGTAGCAGTTTTGCTACGTGTAATGGCATTTCAGCAGCCGATCGGAAGTGAATAGAGGATAAAAATCTGCTTCACAAACAAAACTATTGCACTTGGCTACTGTTTATCCACAGCCACTTAAAGCAATAACACATTTGGTAACACTGTGGTTCACTCTAATGATAAGGAGTGTCTAATGAATTGCCTAAGCAAAGCTGCCTTAATCACAAAAGGAGCATTTTGTTGCCAGGCGAGGAGACATTTTGTTAGCGGAAAACATTGCAATCGATTTCCCTCCCTTTTGTCTTTCTTTGCTGGCTGTTGCCAGGAGCGCCGCCGAGCTCTACCGGCCAAAAATAAAAAAACAAAAAACAAAAAAAAAAAACCTAGTTGCGTATCACCTCATGGGCACCGTGCCCTGCAGTGAGCAACTTGAAGAGTGAGTGGGTCAAAAGCTGCATCTTTTCCAATTCTATCTTAGTGTGATTACAGCACTAAATATGCTGGAAGTCCTTAGGGTTCTACAGAGAAGTTGCCTGGTGTAATTACCCTGCTTACATTCCACTACAGGACCAAGTTGCTCTCCTATTACTCTAAGTAGGCAAGTAATATACAAATGGAGGAGAAGGGGATGAAGGATGAGTTGGGGTAAAAACGGCATGTATTATGGGAAAAGAAAGAGGAGCGAGGGATGATACAGAGGGATGCGTAAACAATAGTGGGGTCAAAGTGTGTTAAAATGTTATACCCTCTTATCCTTTACAGTGTGGACTCCAAGTTAAGCTAATGTAATGAGTCTTAACCTTCCACTAAAACCTGCTTATAGGATTTCACAGTCATTAACCCACAGACATGGTGAAGTGCGTGCGTGCACACACACACACACACACACACACACACACACACACACACACAGTCAAATCATTTCAAGGCTACGGCATGATGGTTTACATTTGTCTCTCCATACTCCCACTTGGGGGCAGTAATGAACTGAGAATGAGTTCAATCCCACCACAGCTTCTGGCATCACAACCGAGACTTGATAGTGTGTTGTTTTTTTTTTTTTTTTTTGCAGCTCCGTGTGTGGACCAAAATGAACCAAATTGGGTCAGTGGCCTGTTTCTGTTGAGTCTCCAAATGTTAAATGATTATTTAATGACCAGTCCCGGGATGGGAGATCACATTCACCCAGCACGGGGCTGGCACATGGCAAAGGCTGCAAGTGATGTAAGCCTTATTAGCGTTGAATAGGCACAGGGCGAGAAACCGAATTTGCGAGCCAGAATGAAATAAAGTGTCTCATTGATTTTCATAATAACAGATTGATTACAGTTCTTAACATGAGGGGCTCGTTTCCCAAGTTACCAAGATTGACGTCCATTCAGAATGTCTCTCAGAAATAGAACTACTTAAACGGACCTGTCACAAAAGCAGGTATTTTGTTAATAATTCTGAATGGATTTTTAAAAGTGTGAATATTCGATGTTAAAGCTGCAGACGGTAGTTACAGGTCAAAGCCATGTGCCTGTTAGATACTTAGACCAATATCACAGTTTGCAAATGTGCCTCAAGTGGCTTCACAATCTGCACAATAGTAGCAAGTTGAGTTGAAGGAAACGTCACCCCCACCCCCACCCCTCACACAAAAACAACTTTAATGGAGAAGATTGAACTTCTGGAAGAGCCACAAAGGAGGGATTTACTTGTTTAGGTAGTTTAAGAATCCAGCAGCGAGAGAAAGAGACAATCTCTATGGTGTAAATACAGCTATTTATCTGAAAGCGTATCCTGGACATTTTCCTGGCTGACCTCGACTCCAAAACCGCACACAACTGTGAAACAAGCAGGCTTTGTAACCACCTGCCGGATATGAATCACCTGATGTAAAGCTGCTGTCTGTATTTTGGATGAAACGGCGGCAGCTTTTCCAGTAAGGATGAGGGCTGTCCTACTGGAAAAGAGGAGCACAAGCAAGGCCAAGGACCGCAGCTCCAAAAGGAAGTCGATGCAAAGTGTCTTAAAGATGTAATACAGATGATGACCACCGGAGGGAGCTCTAAAAACAACAACAAAAAAAACACCTCAGCTCCCTCAAACTTACACTGAAGTTCTTTCTAAAGACACAAAGCCATTTTTTTCACCTCAGGACTCATTCTGGTTTTATTTGGACTCAGCAGTAAGTGGACAATCTCCAAACAAATTAAAGATCCAATAACAGTCTTTGAGATGTGGACAACCAGGAAAGTCCTGAAGATCGTCTGGACAGAAACGGTCACCAACCAGGAAGTAACGAAGGGAATCAACACCAAACCATGTCTCCTTAAGACTATCCACATCAAAAAAAAGTCTAATTTTTCAACCACACTGTCTTACAAACCACCCTACTATGAATGCAACTCCATGGACGGATGGTCATGAAGAGAGGAAGAGGAAAACTAAGAATGATGTGGACCAATATCAGCCAATGGACAACAAAGCAACAAGACTGGAGAACCATGGCATCCAACCCTCTCAAAGACAGAACACCATAATAATAATAATAATAATAATAA
>JAPQRQ010000012.1:12784806-12797930 GCA_037367365.1 Apogon talboti
GTAATGATGTTCAAAGGGATAATGTGGATGTTGACAGGTGTCTGGATCAGCACTTATGTTGGTCTAATGTTCGAAAAGTGATGTTCTTATCACCTTACATGTGTTTTTCTTGTTTTTTTATATATATACACTTCATAGATTTTTTTTATTATTTATTTATTTATTTATTTATTTTTTGCCACTTACGGGTAAGGAAATGAATATGGTAACTTCACTGACTTTGATTTTCTACGTAACAATAATAAAAAGAAAAAATCAGAACATTTTCACTAAAGTAATACATTCTTATGACCTCCAATAACATACTAAGGTTGAAATGTTGAATTTCAGAGTATTTCTATGAGTGCCCTACAAAGAGTTAAGAAAACTGAGAATAAAAAAAAGATATGCTGGGAATTCATTTTGCGTGGATTAATTATTTAATCCCTAATCCCTAATGAGTCAGTGGCTCTATTGAGCAATCACAGCACCACCTGTATGATTCAGCCAGTGTGTGTTTAGAGCCAGGCTCTATTAGTGGCCCGTGTCAGACAGGCAGTGAAATTAAAGCATCCACGGCTTTCAGAGAAAACCCAGGCAGCCTCCTGTTTCATCCACCTGCCTCTCATTGCATGTGGGCAGTTTTCCCTGCTTACATCCATGACAGATTTTCTAAGAATCTGGCAAGTCTTGGATTTCCAGCAGATTTCCCTTCATTAAATAAACCCATGTGAGTCATTAGGCCAACCGTCACAGCTGGCTAAACATTATAACATGGGCTGCCGACTGGATAAGCTATTAACTCAACACAACATGATGAATGGGAGATGGTGTGTGTTTGTGAACATGCGGTCGCATGGATTTCAACTTCCAGCTCAGATAGTTGCCGTTCTAAGCACCTGCTCTATCCACACACTTACAAACGCATGGAATAAACCTGCTCCTGTATAGAGAATTAATACACCTTTAGATTAAAGCCGTTGAGGGTAAGTCTGCCGAAAATTACATTATTGGTTCAGAAAATAATGCTGTAATGATATGGTGAATAATGATTTCACCAAAATAACTACAGCAGTAGAGCTTCACATTCTAAAATGTACTTCAAACAAACTGTACTTCAGATCATTTTACATCAAGTAGAGGGCGATATGGTGTAGCTTAATGACTCTGGGCTATCCAGGTACTAACAATATAGTTTATAATAGGCAAACAGAAGGCTCAAGGCAATGCACAAATGGACGACAGACAAACCACATTTCTGTTTCTTTGGTTTATCACTCTCATCATCTGTTTTCTTTCTCTTCTCAGTAAGTGGAGTGGTCACATAGCACCATTTGAGATGTTTTTTTAATTGCGAGTGCTATTTCTTGGCGTTGATAGCTCTTTTGGTTTTGGACAAAGGTCGGATCGGACTATTACGTTCTTCTTGTCCTCATTGCTGACAAACTGGAGGTAATGGTGAAGCTGCAGCACCAGAGAACCCAAGCAGACAGAAGACTATTATTCTTTATATGGACAACATTAGCTGATTAGCCAAGTCATGTAAAACTGATGTAGGACAATATAGGCTCGGCTTCTTCCTACTCCTTTTCGGACATAAAGTATTGTTAAAGAGCCACGATGAAATAGTTATACATTGTGTGACATTTGTTTTTCTTTTTTGGTTGATTTATTTCCATTTAAAGAAATTGGTAATTTCTTTTGCTTACTTGCGTTCGACATAAAGTCTATCTATCCATCTGTCTACATGGTGCTTGTGCAGGTCTTGAAAGTCTTAAAAAGTATGGAATTTTGAAATGCTGTTTTCCAGACCTTGAAAAGTCTGGCATTTTGTGTGAAAGTCTTAATAAAGTATGGAAAAAACATTTCTCTTATAGTCACATTTTAGAGTATGCTGAAAGGCACATAATCTTGTAAGATAAGAAATACATAAAGAAAGCATATAAAAAAACTTGATATGATTTCACTAACCAGTCGGTACTGGAATGAATCTAGTGCACTTTTGTGATTTTCATATATTTTGAAAACGTTTGTCAATAAAACATAATTTACTGTGAATTATGCATTCATTCACTCATACATTTATTAAAATGAACTTTTCTACTCCACACAACAGGTACAATCTCAACCAAAAAAGTAGGCATGCAAGTATAAAAGTACATACAGTCAAGGTCTGGAGGAGAAAAATAGCAGTTTTGGAAAAGTCTGGAACTGTTATTTGGATTAAGAACAAGCACCCTGATCTAAAATACATGCAAACTAAACCCAGAAAAGCCACAGCCGGCCAGCGTGGGCTTCCAAACCAGGATTTTAATATCGTGAGGCAACAGTGCTATTAACTACACCACTGTCCTTAGAGGGATTTATGTCAAATAAGCCCTGTGTAATAATAATTGTTTCCCAAAAACACTTAATCTTCTACATTCGTACATTGTATTATATTTGGATAAACTATAGAACATTAGTGGCATAAAATTAACAGAAAGACGATGAAATCATTAACTGACGATTCACAATTTATGGTTAACTAAACTTCCATTATCGCTACAACCCCCGTTTATTTAGATGTAGTACTGCACCACCTCCGCTGAAGTCTCATTTTGCAGCCCTAGTGCATTCTCCCTCTTCAACTCACTGGTCGTCTCTTCTTACCCTCAGGCAGCTGCTTCCAGCCAACATCCCAGCAGACCACCGCAACAATTGTTATCCATTCCTCCATCCCTCCCTCTCCTGCTTTAGCCACAATGGCTACTTGACAGGGGTGAAGGAACACAATGGAGAGGATGGCCACACACACACACACACCCACACCCACGAGCCAATACACTGGAATATGAGCACACACACAGATGCGACAAGGCACACCTTTAGTTGTGGACTGCTCAAAACACATTTGAAACCACGCAGATGGATACAAACACTCCCCACAGATCCAAAGTACAATAAAACACACACACACACACACACACAAAGCATATTCATCTAACAACCCTTTCTCCCCCTCATGTGCTCTCTAATGATTGCCGTCCTAAACTACAGCAAGCTGGGCTGATGCTGATAACAGCAACACACACACACACTCAAATATACGCCGCTGTATTTGTAAGGGTATTGTATTGCCTTTCATTCTTTATCTGGTGTCTTTCTTTGATTGCAGTTTTTCACAAGACATAGCCTAAAACCAAGTGTTAATCCTCAAATTAAAGATCATCTTTACAACAGTTTCATGTCGGAGTTCCTAAAAAGGGATGAATGACACACACACACAGGTCCAGGCCATACATAAACCTGAACAGAGCTGTGAGTGTCATAGCGTTGTGAAGGGATGTACAGAATAATGAGGACAGTGATAGATGTTGGTGATGATGCCCTCCCTTCTCGGTGGGTCTGTCTCTTACAGCCACTGTCATTCGTTTGTCTCACTCATTATGTGTTCTGCTTTTTAGCCCGTCTCTTTCAGCCCTTGTTGCTTTATGATACACCATCTTCCCCTCTTGTCATTATTCTTCCTGTCCCTCCTGACACCGCTCCTTATCATTTCTCCAGCTCTGTACTGCAATTGTGATTCTGTCACTTCTTTTAATCTCCGTCTCTCTTTGTCCATGCCAAACTACAAAAACCCTGTGTGTGTGTGTGTGAAACGGCGCTTTGGTTCTGCTGAGCTCCGGCACTAGATTCTGACGAATGCTCAAGCTACAGTATGTTTGATGCACTGTGTGACACACTGTACGCACTTTAGGAGGTCATGCCTTGAGGAAAACAACGACAGGCCAAATCACATTAATCAAAATAAACATAGCTTTGTTGTTAATGTGTTTTCTTGCTCTTTCCAGGTTCCATCTTGGTTTCTGGAGTGCCATTGAACAGATTTTTAAAGTGCTTTTCACATAAACAGCTTCTTACTTGACCTTAACATTCTTAAGGTCTTTAAACAGTAGGGGTTCTTTTTTTTCCCTTTTCTTTTTTTTTAATTGCTAGTTTTGTCAGGAATGCAGAATATAAACATTATTTGTAAAAAAAAAAAAAAAGTCAAGATATGCATCTGTGGGACAAGGCCTATTTTCCTGACCTTTAACATCACTAACAAAGGTGTCATCCAATGATGTTGTATAGAACGGGTGTTGCATCACAAGGACAATTGCAAACACATTGATTTCTAGCTTGCTTTGGAAGGAAAGAAAACACATACATGATAAAGACACGGCATGAAGGACAATATGGGGAAGAGTGATGTCAAATGACTGCTCGCTCATGTAAGGTTAAGGCCACTGTGACTCTGGACATGGACCACCTTACATTCGAGCTCCATACGAGGTTGAATCCATTGTGTTTCTGTTAGTTATGTGCATTGCAACTGGTATTGACCGGTATATTTATGTCATTTATTTGTGCATAAGGGCCTTGAACAGGGCAAAAGCAACAATATCAGAGCATAGGAGGCTGTAAGTAAACGGCAATAGCATTAACCTTTTAAACCCTAAACATAAAATGGTCCTTCTGTAGTTTTTTTTGTCCTTATTTTGATTATAAAAAGGTTAGAAAATATGCTGAATGAGTCCTTTTGTCCATTTTTCCAGAGCACTTAAACCTTTCAAATTCTAGCAGTCATTTGCAATTTACTGCATGTTATAATACTGCTAAAATGGCTTCTTCTCCAGCATCTACTACAGGCGTGAGTGAAATTACGACAATGACTCAACAAAACCTATAAAACACAACATCTCAGGTTTCAGAAACTATTGGAATTTTTCCAGTTGCACAAACAGTGAAAGAGTTACAGCCATCCAAACTGCATATGCGCAGGGTGTGTCAGCGATGACGCGTCAGGCTTTAAAGAGTTACATATCCAACATGTATACACCGATTTAAGGGGATCTAAATGCAGAAATTTTATATATTATTCAGAGATGTGTATTCATTAGTGTAGTCATAATCAGGTTACAGGTCCATAAATATGTGGACAGTGACATGAGTTTTGTTGTTTTGCCTCTGTTGCTTAGTCGTCCTAGTACTCTGAATCTGCTACTATGTACTAGTAGCATCCAGTGTTAGCGTTCTAATTAAGGCCATATTAAAGACACTGTTCTAGTCAGTTGTCACTTAATATTACACACTGAACCTTTGAGCTAATATCAGTGACTTCATACAGTTGCCAGCACATGTAACTAACCAATTTTTTCCTGTTACAAACTTCACCACAGAACTGTCTGAATAATCAAAATTCATTTTCTGAACCCTCGAGCGTTCTTTTTTCTTTACTCCCACATCTCCTCTCAACCCTCCCTCCACATAACCCCTGCATTTTTGTCACTTTTCCTTCCTGTCAATCACTGGAGTTACCTGGTCTTTACACCTCTCCGTCTCTGCTTCGTTGTACTTTGTAAGCACGGTCTTTTCTGGCATTTTTGGCAAATTTGCTCACCTTTATTTCACCTTTGTTGAGCAACAGTTAAATGGATAACTCAAACGGTGGAGCATTGAACTACAAATACATAAAACATACATGAGACATGAAACGGAGCAAGAGGAGAATGGAGCAAAGAGTCAGAGGGGTGTTTGTCTTGTTTGTGGTTTTTTAGTGCCTTTTTACAAAAAATAAGAAAAAGAAATCAAAGGGATTGTGATACAAGCACATAGAAAGACACAACGGTGGAATCAGTCCAACAAATATGGATGAATGCACATAATACACACAAAGTGCATTCAAACTGCACATACTGTTTTATTGTACTGTACAAACTGTGTTTATAGTGTTCTTTTATATTGATTTATATATATTCTTTAGTCTTTTTATATTGATGTATATTCTTTAGTGTTTTTTATATTGATGTATATTCTTTAGTTTTCTTATATTGATGTACATTGTTTAGTGTTTTTTTATATTGATGTATATTCTTAAGTGTTTTTATATTGATGTATATTTTTAGTGGTTTTTTTTATATTAATGCATATATTTTTTTGTGTTTTTTTTAAATATATTTTTATCTAGCTGAGAACTACCTGTAAGCTAAATTTCTTTATGTGCACATAATGACAATAAACACTCTTGAATCTTAAATGAAATCACATGGATGGAAAAACATTGACGTGGCTTTTAATTCTCTATTAATTCTAGATAAAGGTGTACGTCTATAAATCGTACTTGGGCAGCGAGTATCTAACAAGTCTATCTTGTAACCTGAAGGTCATGAGTTTGATCTCAAGCTCTTGTGATGCATTCCTGGACAAGTACCACATCCTTCAAAAGTTACTGTATATGTCGTGTCTGCTTAGCGCCATGGCAACTGGAGAAAAGTACTATAGATGAAGTCCACTCATCACAGATAGATGGTTCTGAATATATTTTATCATGTCGTTGTGTGAGTGAGAGAATGACGGTGGTGATTTTCCTGATGATCAACCATTCAATCGTAATCACCTGCTCTCATCTCTCCCCAAACAACCCGCCAATCTCAACAATCCTCTTAGACGCGTGGCAGTTGCATGACTAAATACGCAAACGGGTTCAAAATAGACTCCCAAACCTGAGACAGACTCCGGCGTCGAGCTTGTTTTTCTTCTGTCTGTACAAACTCAATCTCTCAGTGCTGTGGCTTGACAATAAGGGAATAAGGTCAGTTCATCCATGCACACGCTATGTTTCTCACAGTTCATTATCTCCCCAGCTAGCATTCATTTTTAATGTTTTTCAGGTGTCGGCTGTTTTTTTTACTAATCGCATGAAATGCTGTTTTATTCATTGTACACGCAACAGAACAGAAGACTGAAAAAGCCTAAGCATCATTTCACTCCATTTTTCATTTCGCCTTATTTTATTCTTGGTTGCTTTTGTTTCAGTCGATTCATGTGCCTTGTATTTCAATTACCTCAATTATTCTTGATGGTTTTATTATTATTTTGTTGTTGTGGAATTGCCTTGTATTTTTTTTTTTAATTTATTAACACAAAGACCCAAACAGCGACTGGCAACCGAAATCCACTACTGATGTAAAATGCTTGATAATTTCTGAACCACTAATTCTATCAATACATGTAAATAATTGGTGCAAAATACAGTTTGTCATCTTTTCATGATTATCAGATATGACCCATTTGGACGTTCAGAGGCTCTGTAGTTACCGTGGAAACACCGTCATCTTCTACAACATTGATTCACCAGTAAAACCCATGGAGTTGGATCAATGACAGTGGATGGACACACTGGGTTTTATATTCAGATATTTTTACTGAATAAGTCAGTTTTTCTTCAGTTTTAGCGGTTTCTGATATAATAACCCTTAACTTTATTCTGAGCTTTTGTGAACATTTGCATGATCAGTGAATTGAATATAGGAAAATACTTGATTTTCACTGAAAATTCGCAAAATAAACAATACCATTTATTACAATAAATGATGATAAATCACTTAAGAAATGTTAAATAGAAAGAAAAATTCATTTGGGATAAAGATATTAATACACTCCAACAAAACTTAATAGAATGGGCCTTATCGAAAGTGATTTATATTGGAAATGTAAGAAAGAACGTCACACATATATTCATGCTCTGTGGGAGTGTCCCACATGATCAACAAATTAAATAGAAAAAAATGCCTGACTTTCACTGAAAGAACACAAAATACAGAGGATAGTATTATAATAAATAGTGAAAAAATACTTTAGGGAAGGTTAAATAGAGAGAAAAATTCATTTGGGAACTGCCATTAAACTCACACAGGGTCTTTACGGGTTAATTTCACCAATGTTGGTCCCATTTTCTTGTTTTAATTAAATTCTTTCTGTTTACCAAGTGTCCTTCTGACTGCTTTCATCACCAATGATTCTTGTTAGTTTCTTAATTACGATGGAAATGACAACTCTATGTCAGTATACTTAAAGACCGAATTAAAAAAAAATACATGCACGCTAAATTATCCTGCAACAACAACTGCTAAAGTACTGACCAGGCAGAAAATAGGACTCATCTACAACTTTTTGCCTCCTTGAGCCTTTAGGCCACCTTCACTGTATCTCTACTTGAGTCTTGATTGTTGTGCATTGGTTAATAAAGTCCTGAGGCTCATTCAGAGCATTAACCATTAGCTCCTCGAGGCTAGTTTGAATTCCTACATTTAGATGAATATGAAATAAAGCTCGACTGACCACACACATGTGCAAATCTACCACCGCAGTAGGTTCATTATGCTACAACAGTCCATCATCCAGTCATGTGGGAGATATTTAAGCTGCTGTTTGGACTCCAGTCAGATAGAAAAATATTTTCTTTTCAGAGTTAGATTTTCCTCCTTGATACAATATGGTTGTTCCTACGTCTGTATGTGCCTGTGTAGGTGGCCGTACAGTTCTTCAATCCTTCTCTTTACAGGGAAAGGGTGTGTGGTATATCTCTATTTTTCATACAACCTACTCACATTATGTACTAACAATAAAACATATTTATCTCTGCAACTGGAGGCAAATTAAAAACTCCTTCAGCTGTGTAAAAAAAGGCCAGTTTCACTAAAATAAGTTTTTCATGTTCAACTTTGCTCTCACTGACCAAAGGGAAAATTGAATAACCGTTGGTAGCAGAACATTCTGTATATTTTTCAGCAGTGGTGCAATAGCATGTGTGTTCAATATGATAGAAACTTTTCAGGTGTTATTTATAGAGGAAAAATAGCTGATAAAACATCCTTATTCTGTCAACCTTTGTGTTAATTGGATCTGTTTATCATTATAAGGGTGATATTTTAGAGTCGCCAGGCTTTTGAGGTTATTTTGGTCCATTTATAGCAATACTTTATCATCTATTTTCAATACAGGTTTTAGTGTTCTTAAATCGCAGAAGAAAAAATGAAGAACTAATGATAATAAAATAATGACAAAGAGTTGCCAAAGATCCACACAACCTGTAGGTTCTCAAATCTGACATGGAGTGAATCTGATTTACTCAGATCCATTCAGCGATTGGTGTAAAATAATTTTTGATTCATTATAATGCTTCAGCATGACAACGTGGCCCAACACGACCTACAGTAGTGAAAGTTTTCAGACACATTTTAGAATTTTACACAATCTGAAATATTAATACGAAACATTCGCAGAAGAATTTTTTTTGTGTTTCAAACAGTGTGGCTGCATCGGGCAGACACTAGCAAATGATTTATTGTTAATAAGAAAAATAAAAAACAAATTCTTAACAATTTCAAAATGTAATGCCCTGGATGTGTTTCATTATCTTACTGAAACATCCAGTTTTACCCAAAAGGGACCATGTGGGTTTGGAGTTCAATGATTTAAGAGTGATTCTTAATGCGATAAATCACAAATGCCTCAGAAATCCAAAAACATTTTCCCACCACTTTAAGTAATAGATGGAAACATTGCAGTTTCACAGTTGTATACCGGAACATGCGACTTGTGTTTACTTCATCTAAGTCCAAAACAATGGAAAAATGCAGTAAACATAAAACCATCACATGCAGCTTAAGCCTCCAATTTGTGCTTTGGTTGAAACCATAGACTGTATATAAGTGGATGAACTGTTTGTGAAGTCACTGATCAGTTTGTGAATGTATCTTTAAAAACTGGATATATGTGATATGGCCATTGGAGTTGGGTTGGACAAGAGCAAGTGATGAAAGGGGAACTTACTGAAAACATTAACACTGACTAACAGTATAATAAAACCCCACATACTTTCAGCTACTTAATAAATGTTAATACATGCAATTATGTTTGAGAACAGTAATGTCTGAGTCATGAAATGTACACACTGTTAACGCCTAGCTATCTGAGCTAATTAGCAGGCTAGCTGGCAGACTATGTAAATCCATACAAATTAATGCTAACGTCAGTAGTTGCTGAGCTTTTCCAGGTATTGTAATTAAGTACTAGTAAACTTCACAACAATCTTCTGAAGGCCTTTTTAATGCAAATGCTTAGACATAATTATATCAGAGCTGTCTGTCAGGGAGAAAAATTGATTTTATTGAGTAAATAACAGCTCTGAATGTGGGACCTGACAGTCAAGCTAACACTAGTAAAGTACAGATATCATGGAAAACAATGAAGATGTTAACCTGTGGACCACAGCAGCTACTCACTTAGTTGCACTTAACTTTTTGGCTTTGGACAACTGAAACGGGTCCCTTTTGGGGACAATTTACTACCAATCCCTACAAATCCACATTAGCTTCATTTCTCAGCCCTGCAGTTTGCTGCTTGGTTTTAACCGTCATTCATGCTTTCATTCATTCATTTTATAGGACGGGAAAAACTGTAACCCAGATCGTGGATTGTGATTCTACCTCAGAAAAGATCATTATATGGTCTTTTGGCCAGATCATTCAACTCTAAAACATTATATGAGGATCTAAGGAATAATATAATACTACTATACAGCTCTTCTCAGTTCTTCTTCTTGGTTCTGGATAAATTTTGCACATCTTCCCCCTGTGATGACATTCATATCGCCCTCCTCGAAAGATCCATGTAAATGTAAGCTGTAACATAGGACCTGACAGTACCTGAACTTTGGGTGCAACACACATAAGCTGTGAAACACTCTTGGCAATAGATTCTCAGTTTGAGAAAACTCAATTTGGGGTTTTACAGCGAGTCCATTTTAACTTCCTCTTTGATCTGCTGTTTTGCCAGTCTGGTTGTCAAAGCCAAGAAACCTATCTCTACAGTTGTTAAAGATAAGTTGCATCCAGTGCAAAAGCATCAACTTGTAGCAAGAAAAATGGGGGTAAGATGAGGAAGCCTGAATCTGTCTGATTATGCCCACCGTCTATTTCCAGACTTTCACACGCAACCCTCTTTGAGGGCGCGCGAGCCTAGGAAAACAGTTGCATATATTCATACCACACATTCTATTTTTCAAGGGTTGAAATACATATATTGAACTTTTATTTATTTTCTGGAGTGGATTCTCCAAATTATTAATCAGACAAAGAGCTGCTTCTGCATATGTAAATTGGTTTTTAGCTGCCTGTGTTTACCTATGCTACTGTTTAGCTATTTTTATTGGTTTGGTTCACACACACCAGTGTTTATCCAGTAATATAATTAGAACATTAACTCGATGCAACATTAATAGGCAACAACATTATCGTTTAAGTATTATGTAATTTTCCCCATACCTCCACCAATCAACCCGACATTACTTATTTCAACTCTAAATATTCCAGCTAATTATTTTGTGTTCATAAATACATTGAACAGTCCTCAAGCTGCCCTCTATAAAAATTAACTGATAGGGTTTTGTTTTTTGTTTTTTTTAACTGAGTTTTAACTGCTGTGCTGGCAGTGATTATATAAGCTTTGAGGTTTGCACAATCTGCCAGTGACCTCTGTTTTTTTATTTTTTACATGCTTGCAATGGCTGAGAAATCGTTTTTAGATTATGTTTGTGAAGTTCACGTCACTTGCTGCAGACGTTTCTTCCATAAATGCAAGCGTCAAGTGCGAACAGCAAACCCAAGGTGTCCGCCATACATCAAAATGCAACAATATACGAGGCGACAAAAGAAAACCTATATGCACCCAACGGCGTTCTTATCTGAAGCGAACACATGTCTGTCACCTGACTGACGGCTGACTATAGGCTTGTGGGATATTTACAGTGCCGGTCTAGCTGCCGATCAGTGAGATAGGTCTGTGTATCTTCTTGTCCATCTGTCTCAATGCTGTTTCTTTTGGAGTCTTTACCTGCCTGTCTGCTTGTTTGCTTCGACGTACTTCGGTCTGTCATCCTGTCAGTTCGTCTGCCAGTTTAAACGTTTTTCTGCTTCTATGTTGATCTGTCTGCGTGAATGTCTGCCTGTCGATCAACTTCAGAGTCTGAGCGCGTTTCTGAAATGACGGGTTCCAGCAGCACAATGTCTTGTATTGTCTCTTTTTTTTATTTATTTCTTAAACTTTCGCTGTAGTATCTCACAACTCTACCTTTATTTTCTCTACCTCACACTCACGCCATCACCTCTCTATCGCTTCTACCCACTATCGTTTCACAACATCTCCCTGTTGCTCTAAGTCCCCCACTTCACCCATATTCTCACTCTCTTCCCTGACTCCGTCTCTTGCCGTCTCCCACCTGCGAGCTATCTTATAAATAACAACACCATGGTTGTTTGCCATTTGTTGTCACAGTCGTAACATTGCCAGCAGCGCTCTGTGTGCACTTGCCTGTTTGTGCGCATCAACAAAACAAGGTAACCTTCAACTGAATCCGTTAGACATATACCTGATTTATAGAGCCACAGATTGGACGTGCTTGTTTTGGCAAACATTGGGATGGGACGTGTGTTTACCTCGGCGTTAAAATATTTAAGAGCCTGGGGGACTTTAGTCTGTTCGACTTTTGTTATAGAAGACATTTAAGTTGATAGAAGAAAGCTTACAGTCAATGAAGTACTGACTTTATAACATCACAGACAGGAAGCAAAAGGCAGAAAGTTAAGGAGGGTCCACAGAGCCTCAGAAAATCCAATATACCCATTACTGGAAATATTTAAAGTGTACCTGTACTAGTCATGCTTATGACACTAATTGCGGTTTGTGTATTACTTATAAGCAAGAGAGGTGTAAATCAGTAAAATCGCCAAATGCACCACTCTGGACCTTTTTATGACATGAATTACAGGAGGGGGCAGAACCTATGGGGAGGAGCCATTGTTAGCCAGAAGTGACATACCAGTGTTGTTTCCGGGTGATCGACTACAAGTAAACAAGCAGCAGTCAGTGAGCGAGATTGAGTGGAAAGCACTCAAGAAGCAAACTATGGGTAGCAATTAGCATTGCACGCCACCATTGTATTAGAGACGCAACCTAGCACTGTCCGATAATGTGTCATCGTAGACTGGTGTCTGCTGCATGGGGTCAGTGACCAGTCCATCGCAGCCCAGGTAATCGGACAATACAACATCTTTGTGTCACTACCGGTGGTGGAACCGCCCGTGAAGGAGGCAACATGTTGCTGACCACAAATGACTGACGGAGCAGTGACTTAGTACTCATGTGCACTTGACAACGGGTCATGACATAAGTTACCTGATGGAACCACTGGTATTATATGTGAAATTTTGAAATAGCTAGCAATGAAAATTTACTACAGGTACCCTTTAAGAATGACATTTTACATGTAACGATTTTTTCTC
>JAPQRQ010000012.1:12939765-12951699 GCA_037367365.1 Apogon talboti
CAGAAGACCTGTCCCTGAGGTTCTCAGGGTCCGAGATGGTTCATAAGGGATCAACATGTCACAGATGTACTTTGGTACTAGACCATGGAGAGACTTATACACAAGCAGAGCTGTTTTGTGTGATCCAAAATGAAGGCAAGAGTGAAGTACCTTAAAGTTGTAGTACAGCTGATGGGGGAGGGGCTCCAAAAAGCCCATGCTCCCAAATACTTTCACTGAACTTCATTCCTAAAATTCTCAGTCAACTTTTTCCCTGGAGGCATTCTAGTCTCACCCATTTTATTTAGAAACTCTAATAAGTGATCTGATAGCCCATGTGTAAGATTTAGCTCTGTTAATAGGATCTATGGGTAAATAGAGGCTTTGATGGTTAATAGGTTTCGCTAACGAGACTGTATAATTACTTTGCTTATTAGGTGCTTGATGAAGATTACTGTTTGATCAAGTCAGTAAGCTAGTGTTTAACATTTGTTCACCACTGACCCCTCAGGTTCCTGTAATTCCACCTCTTTTGACCAAATGTGATCACTTTAGGCTCCAAAATCCAACAAGACAACGGCCAAATCATAAGCTACCGACTTCAACATGACAGATCGGAAACCAATAAGTAACACTGTGGTTCTGCTGATTATAGACTGAGTGTAAACAGTCTGCGGCTTATTCCAGTGGTTCTCATCTCCCTGTGTCAAATAAAAAATTACCATCCCCACTTACATATAATAAGACTTTCCCCTTTTGTCTGTTTTGCTGCAGTGATGACAAAATTTCTTTCTCTCAAACTGAAGTGCTTGCTTAAAACAAATAGCATACCATTTGTATGAAGATGTAAAAACCGTGTAGGATAACCTGGTGAAGCTGGTGAGAGTTGAGTGATATAATGTGGTAACATTAATGTAGGGACACACACACACACACATATATGAGCACTGTGGGGAAATGTGCATGAGCTTGGTGTTAAAGTCTTTGCTGCAACACACTTAACCTCCTAGGACCCACTGTCCACCTATGAGGACAAGAAATTCACAGCTTTATACAAAAAAACAAACAAACAATTGTCCACTGCAAATGACATTCCATAAAGTTTTTAAGAATGCATCTGAAAAAACTGTTGCATCATGATGTTTCCAATATAAGCAATTATTTAATTAAAAAAAGCCAAAACTCAAAAACCTGTGGGGCTCCTGGGTTTTAGGAGGTTAAGTCATTCTAAGCAAGTTTGATACCTTTATTTATATATACATTGGTAAAAATACCAAGGTCTTGATGGCAGGGACCTCAGTGGTGCCATTCTAATACTGTATTTAGGCAGTTATTTTTTAATTATATAGGTGTTTCTCTCATTATTTTGCTATTAGTTTGTTAGAGTGACTTTGACCAGGTCCACATTATAACGGTGATGACTGGGTCAGAGCATCTCCACAACTGCAGGTCTTGTTGGCGTTCCTGGTCTGCAGTGGTTAGTACAGACCACAAATGAACTTAAGAAGGACATCCCAGTCTAAGGAACACTGATCATCTGTGGGAGGTGTTGGACATATAAATCTGATCCATGGAGGTCCACCTCTACTTCCAGGACTTCGTGGATCTGCTGCTAAGGTCTTGGTCCAGATACCACAGCACACCTTCAGAGGTCTGGTGGAGTCTAGGCCTCAGGTCAGAACTGTTCCTCTTCTATATTAGACAGGTGGAAATAATATTCTGCTCCCATAGATGCTCCATTGGTGGAGATCTGGTTGCAGTTGTGTCGTCTCTACAAACCACTTTACATTGAGAATTGAGAACAAGATCTGGAGATGCTCTGACCCACTGATTTGACCATCACAGTTTCTCCTTTGACAACATTTATCAGATCCTACTCTTGTCCATTTTGCTGTTTCTAACACATCAACTTCTAGGTCTAAATGTTCACTTGCTGCGTAATGTATCCAACCCACTGACAGGTCCCATTGTAACGAGATCATCAAAATCAATACCACTTTGCCTGTCAGTGGTCAGAATGTTATGACTGATTGTGTATGTGTCTAATTTTAAAGCTCCTTTTACAGTTTATTGAACTAACAAACATAACAAAAAAGGCAAAGTATTCAAGAAAGGGAACCACTGGAATGAAAAGAGAGGAACTGCAGCACCCAGGAAAAGTGTAAAAGGGGAAAAGTTCTACAAGTGCATGGGCGGAGTGATATTAATCCGGTAAAGTATCAGTCAGATGAATAAGAGGAAGATGACAGGGACTGACGAGAGGAAACGGAAGACATTAAAAGGAGCGCGAGAGGCAAAGGCAGAAGGTGAAGAGGAGGAAAGGCTGAAGTGAGGACAGATGGGAAAAAACATTCACCTCAGATGAAACGACTTACAACAAAGGAAAGCAGTACTAAATATTAAAATCACCTTGAAACCTCCAAATCCACCTCAGTTTCACACTGACAGACATAGAGAATCCACTATAAATCCAGACATCACCCCACTGGACACAATTGATATTAGTGATGTAGAACATTCAATATCAGCCAAATATATTGAAGAAAACTCACAGTTACAGACATGGTAGAAACTAACATGCACTTGGAATGTATTGTGACCTCTTTCCTTGGTAAGTATTGTGTTTTCCTTTTGCGGCTGGGGCACACACCTACACGCACACTGTAGTGTTATCGTTATCATGCAGGAACTCTCAGAAATAATCACGCAAGCACATACTTTTATGAGTATTCTGGCTCGAAAAAGCAAAACCCAGACAGGGATATGTATACATCAGTCCATGACACGTCAAGCAAACGGCAACTCTTTTCATAGCCCCTGATGTTTCTTGTTCACACTTGCAGATAAGTCACATTCAATTAAAAACATCAGTGAAGTGCCGCCTACACACACATTCTGGCTTCACATGAATTCATAATCAGCAGAGGGTTAGCATTTTAGTCTGCTTTTTTTTTTTTTTTTGTTCACCATCCACTACGAATCCCGCGTTAGCCCGAGAAAATCAATAATATGTCTGTGGATATCAGGTGAAAAATGTACAATGTGTTAGTTCGCTTAATTAGCAAGGAGTTTTAACACGTTTTTTCAGGGGAAAACATAAAAAAAAAAAAGGTTCAGAACCGTTCAACTCTCAGGCCAGCTGCGCAAATCTCTAACCTTGGGACAGAGGCTCGTTAAAAATACACTGATGCTTTTGTCACTTGGGAAACCAACAGTGAGTAAATATAGTCTCTCACCTTGAATCTCAGGCTAATTAAAACATACTATTACTCCTGTCATTTGGTGGTCCAAACAGCTAGATTCAACCGCTCATCTTGGGGTCTAGAGCTCATTAAAGTTTGCTTGTCATGATCCGACCCAAGCTCAGTAAAATATTGTCTGTCAACCAGACATCCAAAGCTCATTAAAAAATACTATTCTTGTTATGTCTGGATCTACCAGAATAAGGTCTGAAAATCTGTTTCTAGACCCTGCCAACAGTTTAGAGAGCGCAGTTTTACAGGTGTTAATCTATCCAGATGGGCGGTTTGATGAAGAAGGAGGACAGGCAGATGGCTCTAGGAGGTATGCATCTAAGAGGTGTTTAGATTTGTATAGCTTCACTGGAAACGCTGAAATGGACCTTGTACACATGCAGGACGCCCTTCACGGAAGCATTCACTCTCATACACGTTCACCTTTGTCTGCAGCCTCTGTCAGCTAAATGCCAACCAGATAAATCTCAAGGACTAAGAGTTAAATGGAATATTAATATTCTGACAAATTGAGCAGAAAGTCAAGAGAGTATTATGCTGAGCTCTCCCAACGGTGATGACTTCATTTCTGTCTTTCCTTGCTTCACTTTGCTGTCAGCAGAGTTAAGTCAGAGTGTGGGTTTTCTTCAACGTTTAAATGCCTCTTTGTCATTTTTTTTTTCATTTACTATGGCTACTATGAATTACAGATTAGTTTTATACAATGGATTGAAATAGCACATTCAGGAACATGTTAGAGTTAACCACTGCTCTGACATGAACATCTCATCCATCATTCATCATTCATTACATATGGATTAAAACTAATACATATGTATAGTATGAACACATGAAATCTGAGTTAATTGAATATATCCACATTACATTAACTTTCTTTAGTTAAATTTTGGAATGCACATAAAGAGGTAAATGTCAAATTAGTTCTATAGGATGGAAATACCCAGAGGACCTTTCTATCTATGGAGACAGTTTACAGTTTAAGAGTCCACCATCTTTGAATCATAATCTCCTCAAGCAGTTCTGTCAAGTATTATCTGCCATGGCCGTTATTTTGTGAGGTCAGAACCGTCTTGATGTTTGACCATCAAAGTCTAATCAAGTCCTCTTTTATTCCAATTGAACACTGGTCTCAAGGTGTTTCTGAGGTACAGCGACGTCGACCACTGACCCTTTGGCCGTAAAAACAGTTTGGGTTCAATCCTGTATGTATCCAAGTGAATGTTTATGTTGAATATGCAGAACATGTTCCTGAAATATACAGTATCATGTTCATAAGAAAAGTGAGGTCACAGTAACCTTGACCTTTGACTACCCTAACTTCTTCATTTTATTCTTGCGAACAGTTGAATGCTTTTGCCATATTTTGGAGCGGTTTGTGACACTGGTGTTTTCTGTTATTATAAACCAAACAATGGACACACCTGAAGATGAGCCATGCATGTGACTCAGCTAGAGCTGAAGGCGTTATATTAGTCTTCAAAGTAGCCAGACTGCCTCGACAAAAGCGGCAATTTTACCTCATAGAGCTACTGTCTTAATCTGTTACTCCGTTCACTGGGACCAAACTAATGTGTTGAAACACCAGACAGACTAATAGACAGAGGCCTGTTTCTGTGTAAGACAAAATTACGGTTTTTGTCCAATGAGTCTTGTAGCTTTCAAAACCACTTGAAGGCTTCAGATTCCCATTAGATATAATAAATATAAATATACTAAATATAGCCGAGCCTACATTTTAACTATGACTGCAGACTGTCATATGCCTCAAAAAGGTCACTTCCTGATCCTGTCTTGCTGTCGGTTTATCTCTGGCCTGTGGATTTCACTGAACCACTCCTGTCTCACACATCCCCCACATTCTCTTCCCACTTTTTTTTTTTTTAGCACTTTTCGCAATCATTCGTGGGTGGCGTCAAGCTCAGAAAAAATGGTACACTTTAAATTGAAGGATAAATACAGTCAAATGGATTAGGAATAGAGCATTTTCAAATATTATTTTTGAGCACTTGTTCTTTAGCTTTAGAGAGATTTTAGAGAAAGATGTGATTATATATCTAGAATTGGACCCGTGGCCTATGGGCCCTAACTACACATCTATCAAGTTACCTCCAGTAACATTAGGGTGACCAGATGTCCCTCTTTGTGTGGGACAGTCCCGCATTTTTAATATTTTTTTACACGTCCCGCGAATTGAAATGCTGTCCCACATTGTTATTAACAGTCAGCATGAATGTTTCCTGCCACTATGTTTTCTTATGTGAGCAAACTTGCATTGAAATAAAATATATGAAGTTTGTCCCTCATCTGGTGAGTTAGGATCTGTTCACCCTAAGTAACATACAGAATTGTTCCACAAAATCAAGAAAGTTCTGTTGATCAGTTGGGTTAAGCACCTGAAGGCAACACGGAATTTAAGGTTTTCATTTTTTTTTTTAATTTTTTTTTTATCACATTATGTTATTATTATTACAATTACTATTACTGGTAGAATAAGTACAGAATAAGTTGGCAGGTTAAACAGTAAAGCAGTGGAGAAACAAATGGAAAATGCTTAAATAAGAGAAAGCAAGTATGAGAAAGCATGGGAGAGGCAGTGAGTGATTGAAAAAGATGGAGGAGGAGATGCCAATAGAGACTGGCCTTACCTTCTGTGTCTTGGCCGAGACAGGTTGATATCAGCAGCAGGAGATAAAGGACTCCTGTTCCCATTATACCCAGCCATTTGACCCGGCCCCGTGACAGCGGCCTCATTAAGTGCGTTCTAACCATCTTCACCACCGAGCCTCACCGAGCTTCCGGCTGCACAGAAAGATAGAGACGGGAACACATAAACACAAGGCAAACACAATCGCTCACCTCATTTTTAGCTACGGGGGACGTAACATTAAAAGCAACGGCTTAGAAACATCTGCCGATCTCAGCCCAACTCGCAAATTGACAAAGAGAGGAAAAATCCAAGTGCAGTCACTTTCAAGTCCTTCCTTTTTGAGGCTGCACCACCTGTGCTCTGGCTCTTTGTGAACACTGATGTGAGAGCGTACATTAACTTACTCACAGGATGACATCTGCCACTGAAAGAAAGCAGTCATACAGGGTTTGATGTACATGAACCGCATGCCGCCTGTTTCTACTGCCCTCCCTCATAAAAAAAAAAAAAAATACTTTTAATGAAATCTAAAACATTCCTCAGGTGAGTTGTCCTCGCAATCTAACACTCAGGTGAAATTTAATATTCATTTTGTGGCTACAATTGATGGCTGCTCTGTTACTAACTCAAATCTTTGATCAGTCTTTCCGAGCCCCGCGTCAAAGAAACTGTTTCATGAGAATTTGCGGCACAATTGGAAATATAGAAATCTGCGGCTGATGCTACACAGGGAAATACTTTTTACAATCAAAATTGCAAATGAAACTAAGAAAATAACATCTTAGATCTTGCAGCTGGAGACGTACCACAGACGATGTTTGGAATGATTGCGAGCGAAAAAGACATCGAGGTTTTCTATGTGTATATGTGCAGCTTTTATGTGTGTCCACGTCCCTTAGGTTGAAATTAATTACATTTTATAGGGGGAGCATGCAGAGCTGAAGGGGAAAATAGAAGCCGCCTTTGAAGTTCTCTCTCAAACTAGACATTTGTGTACAGTCTGAGTCTGGACTTGTGTCTGTAAATTGGTCTTTGATTGCTTTGCAGCGATTGAACCCAAACTCATCGAGCATCAATACTGCCCACTTAGTCATACAAACATTTAAAGTGGGTTAAAATAACATGAAAGAGGAAAACACATGCATGGGAAGAGGTAGTATTTTTTGCAGGTGGCTGTGATGATTGCTCTTTTTTTTTAATACATGTGACAAAGCTCCACAGCTGGTCCGCAGTAGTCGACTGCCTTGCCTCTGGTTCTACTATAACTAACTAGACTCACTATAAATGTTCCCTTCAATGCACTACTTATTCTTACAACCTCCAAAACATTGAGTCCAATGCAATGATTTTCAATTGTCATAAACCCATGTTTTATTCACAAAGGGAAATAAACAACATATCAGATACTGTATTTCACCCCCTCTTCTCACAGAAACAGCCCATAAATGTCCAAAATGGAAATTGAGGAAACCAGGAGCTGAACCTTTTGGTGCTCAACAGTTCACTTTTTCATTTCCTGATGTTCTGAATGTTTTCATTCAAGGGTGAAGGGTCTGGACTGTAGGTGATCCAGTTCAGGACCAGGACTCTTCTACTACGATGTCTGGAGGATGCAATTTTAATTAATCTGACCACAGATCAGTTTTCCACCTCAGTCTACTGACCTTTAGCCTAAAGAAGACAGTGTTGTTTCTGGATCATGTTCATGTACAGCTTTCTTCATTGTATAACCGAGCTTTAACCTGCATTTGTGGATGTGTAATTCACTGTCATTTCATGTCAGTTTTACATTTCTAGAAAATGAAGTAAAAAAAAAAACAGTTTACTCAAAACACCTTTTTATTTATTTATTTTTAATTTTATTTTTATATGTTACACTACTTTTGTGGACAAAACAAATTGTCAAATCAATCTGTCATCTCCAAATTTCCATTTACATACTGTAAAGGTGTGTTTTCATAAATTATTTATTTATTTATCTATCTATTTTTTTCACAAAATTAGAAGTCAAATTTTTCAGCTTCAGGGCCCAACATTTTCTGAATATGAGAATATTCTGCATATTTGGATATGCAAAACATGAGGGATCAGGTTATATGAAATGCCTAAATGGTGATTATAATCAGGTATAAAAAATAAACAGACTCCTAATGCCTGGAGATCACAGGCTTTATAATAACGTTATTCTGAAATTTTTCCACAATTTGTATATGTTTTTGCAGATTGGTAAACCTCTGCCCAATACCCAATAATGTCACTGAAGTGTTGCCATTTAATCTAATTACTTGCAAAATATTCATCCATCTGTTTCTTCTTAGTACCTCTTACTTTTGTAGCCTATTGTTGCCTCTGTCCCAACTTTCTGGAGACATGGTACTGGCATCAAATCGAAAACTTTTTAACAGTGTGAAATGTTTTGCATGTTGCGGGAATGGGTTTAGGAGATTTTACATCTCCGCCGACGACCCAGTATTCTTAGAATTTGCAAAAACGAGTCGAAAAAGAAAAAAAAAATTTGCATTAATCTTCTTATCACTGAAACATTCGATACACCTGAATTAAAAACATGGTATGTAAGCACCTTAATCTCTTGCATTACTTAGTTTCATCCTTCAAAGGGTCATTTCCATTTCCACGATTATCCTGAAAATCTCTACTCGACAGAAAGAGATTATCCAACGCCGGAACCTTAACTGAGACTAAACTCGGCTGAGCTCATTTGGTAAGAACAACATTAACTGCTTTCTGTCATGCAAAACCTGCCACCTGTTAATTAAAACTGATTTATAAATTCCCCCTAGCAGACATTGCCGTGACAGAGTCCGATTACTAATGCCCTGCCGCCTGAATGGAGATGGAGTTGGCTCTCAGCAAATTGTGATGTTCTGCTAAAGCCCAGAGGTAAAATCCAGCAGTCACGGGGGTTTGAACCAAGAACGGCTCCATTTGAAGGACACACTTTGGACTCACAATAGCAGCGAGCCGCTCTTAACTGGCAATAATTGAGTTTAACGTATTAAACTTCGGTGCTTGAGCTTTGCCGTAATGGTATGCAGGTGGGACGGAGTGTGATTAAGATGTAACACAGAGTCCAAGAAATCTCACAGACTGTCTGACTAAACCCAACAGAGAAGCAGATGGTCTTTTTTTCTGTGGCAATGATTTTTTTGGATTTTTTTGTGAATCACCAGGGATACTTGATGTTCATGAATTTAATACCAATGCTCAGTCTTTAATATCACAGTAGCATTGATGAAAAATAATTGTAATAGGTTTTTTAACCCATAAAGACCCAGTGCTACTTTTGTGGCAGTTCCAAAATGAATTTTTCCTCTATATATTTAATGGTTCTCCAGTGATTTATCACCATTTATTATAATATTATCCTCTGTATTTTGCATTTTCAATGTAAATCACGTATTTTCCTATATTTAATGTACTATATTTATAGTGAAAGAGCTAAAACATGCAGGACACTGGCCGGACTGGAGTTGGCCACCCCTGATTTGGATGCTCATGACAATTCAGGGGAAGGTTGCACTGATCTGATATTAGGATAGGATATCAGCTCCGATATCAACATTTTAGCTGGATTGGAGATCTGTAAAAGCAACCAATCCGTGAGACCGATCCTTCCCCTTTAAATTTTTGCTGAGAGTTGAGTGGCTCGACTGCAGTTTGTAATACTTGTAAAGTGAATGTTGCCAGGGGTGAATGGAGCGAATGGTGATATCGGATCATTATCTGGTATTGACCGAGCCGCAAGGCCCCAGCATTGGTGTCAGCATCGGGACTGAAAAAGTCGGATCGGTGCATCCCTAATTTAGAGTTAATTCAAAACTTATTATACCAAAACTGAAAAAAAACCAACTTTTTCAGCAAAGATATCAATAACAGAACATAAAAAAAGCATCTCCGTCCACTGTCATTGATCCAACTCCATGGGTTTTACTGGTGAATCGGTGTTGTAGAAGATGACGGTGTTTCCATGGTAACTACTGAGCCTATGAACGTCAAGTAGGTCATATCTGATGATAATGAAAAAATGACAAACTGTATTTTACATCAATTATTTACATGTATTGATAGGATTAGTGGAACAACAGCTATTAAACAGTTTATATCAGTAGATGGGTTTGGTCTTCAGTGGATATTTGGGTCTTTATGGGTTAAGGTTAAGTATGTCCAAAAAGGAAATCCAAAAATATTACACTCATGAAGAACAGCTGTAAATATGTGAATAATATTTAACGCTAAATGTATATAAATATTTATATAAATACCAGATTTCTTTTCTTTTTTTTCCCTCTTTTTATTTCACTTTTCACTTGTTTGTTGGTTTGTAGTTATTTTATCTTATCTTATCTTATCTTATCTTATCTAATCTTATCATTCTTGAAGTGCTCATACATTGCTTAAATACTTAAAAATGACAGCCAATTATTTACATGTATTGATAGGATTAGTGGATCAACAGATATTATACATTAGTTCAGTAGATGCCTTTGGTTGCTGGTGGAGATTTGGGTCTTTATGGGTTAATGAGGCTGGTCCCAGAGCAGCTCATCTGCGGTTGGAAACCCCCTGCTTTAGCTTGGCATAATCTTGGCAAAAAATCTGACAGACACACGAGGCTGGGCTTCTACCGCGTAGACTCGTCCTGGCCTGGTGATGTGTTTGAGTGAAAAACAAGTAGAGCACGAAGCACTAAAACATTCAGAATAACTGATGAAATGATTCCAACTGTTGTGACATCAACGTCAAAGTCATAACCGATGCTGGTGTATTGGTATATTTATCAGTAAAATATTACATTAATCAAATGCGCTTTGAATTGTCTGACTGTAGCGAGTATTACATCATAAGTGACAGATGGAATAGAAAATGGATCCTCCCCGGTGCAAACATATTTTGGCAGGCGCTCGGCATTTTTAATGTTTGAATAGAAATTAAAACCACTAAAAGCCCAAACATAAACATAATAGCACGGTTGGGATCAATCACATCTGTCCCCCCTGCAGAAAATGAGCTCATAGGTCATAGGCTGTTATGATTCATGGAAATGTATTTTCATCTAACACACGCGGCACAAAATGCCATGTTTTGACGCTTAAGTGACAAAACCGAGGCAGCCAGGTGATGTAGTTCTATATCAGGGGAGTCATACTCATTTTAGTTCAGGGGTCACATTCAGCCCAATATCTGATCTGAAGCGGGCCGGACCAGTAAAAAATAATAACAGTGAAAAAAGAAAAATCACATGAGGAAAATGTTTAGATCTACAAAGCTTCCTTAAAAATGTGAACAACATAAACAACCTGAAATGTCTTAATATAAATAAGCGCAATTTTAACAACAATAATGTCTCAATGGATCTACAAAATACACAAAACATTTAGTACCAGGCAGAATAATTGTTAAAATTGCACTTAATTCTCTTAAGACATCTTAGGTTGTTCATATTTGTTCAGGTTATTCACATTTTTGGTGAAATGATAGTTCGTTAATGTCATTTTTTTTTTTTTTTTACACTACTACTATTATGGTAGTGTTTTACCGGTCCAACCCATTTGAGATTGAATTGGTCTATATGTGACCCCTGAAAAGTGAAAATGATTTTAACATCCTTGATTGTTAATACCTCCTGTGTAATTTTGTATTTCATAAATTCATCCCATGGGCTGGATTGGACCCTTTAGCGTGCCGGTTTTGGCCCACAAAGATAACCCATAAAGATCCAGTGCTGCTTTTGTGGTAGTTCCCAAATGAAATTTTTCTGTATTTTTAACCTTTCTTAAGTAATTTATCACCATTTACTCTAATATTATGTTCTGTATTTAAGTAAAAATCAGGCATTTTCCTATATTTAATGTACTGATTATTTAGATGTTCACTAAAGCTCAGGTTAAAGTTGAGGGATATTATACCCAATACAGAAAAAAACTGAAGCAAAAGATTGTTTTTTTTTCTGCAAAATATATCATTACCTGAACATAAACCCAGTGTCTCCATCCACTGTCATTGATCCAACTCCATGGGTTTTACTGGTGAATC
>JAPQRQ010000012.1:12988237-13006830 GCA_037367365.1 Apogon talboti
AGCAGTATGGGGCTCTACCTGCTTTTTCAAGCCACTTTAACACATGGCTGTGCAAAGCCTGGTATTATATAAGGGTCCCCCCCCCCCCCCCCCCCAACCCCATGCCCACAGCAAAACAAAGTTCACGATCAACACGGACAGAGAGGAAATTAACATCAGAGCATTTGAATCAACAAAAGCCGCAAAATCTGCTGTCGGTTGCACCCACTTTGCATCACACCCCCACCCCCACCTCTGATCACCTTTGACTTTCTCCCCTCACTACCTGCCCCGCGTTGAGGAGGCGACAGCTTGTCGTAATTCAAAGTAATCGGATGACTCTCTCTCTCTTTCTAATCCGAGACAAACAGGCTGCTGTGAGGTAACCTGCTTTCCACGGGACCAGTGCGCAACTCCGAGACAGGACCGTGACAGGGACAGTCTCTACTTGTTGAAAATGTAACACTGGTCCTCAAAGGGGAGACTGAAGACCGAATTAAACCGGGGTTATCCACAGTCGGGGCGGCAGGTTTAGTTCATATAACGTGGCTTTATGAGAATGATGATGTGAGCTGTATGTGCGCTGGGCTGAATGAAGTTTAACCAGTTTCAGCACCACGGACAGCGAATCCCCGCACATCATCACCATCATCATCTGAGCCCCAACTTGGCGTATCCTATTTAAGTACAGAAGTCAATACTGTAACGTAGAAAGCCAGCAGACTTCTTCAGAGCATGTGTCAGCACCTGCAGTTCGTCATCCGTCTGTCCTTTTCTTCTATTTTAGTAAAACGGCGACAGCTCTTTCCTCCTGCTGACATCCCGTCCGCCTCTTTTCTACATACATTTGCCCAAAAGAGCAATTCTCCCATGCGGGGATACGGACTGTGAAGCCTATCAAATATAGTGACTAAATAACGCAAAGATGCATAAAAGATCAAATAAATGCATTAAAAAGGAGGAGGGGGGTGGTGGTGGCTAAACTCATTAATATGACAGACTAAATAAGGAGTAGTCTCCAAAAGGAGGACACATTGTACGACTTACCGTGTTATCCTCGTTGAAGCCATATGTTTAACGTTCAGATCTACTTTTCCACACACTGTTGCCGTCTCTGGGCCGCGGTAAGACACAGCCCGAAGAGAAAATCCAGGAAATAACATCCACACAACTCATCCACCCGCCCGGATAAAAAAAAAAAAAAAAAAAAAAAAAAAAAACCCCGACCCCACTTTTTTTTTTTTTTTTTTTTTTTTTTAATGGGGGTGGAGAGTAAAAAGATGCTTCTTCTTCTTCTTCTTCTTCTGCCCGCTCCTTGACGACTGGTAAAATAAAAAAAATAGTAGTTTATTTTAGTATTCAAGTCACAAAAACAGATTGCACTGTTGTAGTCTTCATGTAGTGAAATGATCTTCCTCTTCCTCTTCTTCTTCTTTAGGCTTCTTTTAGTTTAAAGTCTCCGGTGTGGGACTTAGCAGGTAACTAGAAGCTGTGTAGGAGCAGTGTAACAGTATATCTCCTCTAGTATTCCCCCTTGCTTTCTCATCCAGAGTGAGAGAGAGAGAGAAAGGGAGAGGGAGGGGGGGAGAGAAAGAGAAAGACAGAGAGAGAGACCTAGTGGTATTAGCGAGAGAGAGAGAGAGAGAGAGAGAGAGACGATGCGGTGTCAGAAAGGGGGGTTTTGTCTTAAGGCAGCCATGCATTCACCGCAGGAGCAGCAGCGACGTTGATCGGTGCACCCCCATAATCTAATTAGACTGTGTCCACGGATGGCAAGAGGCAGCGTGGATTACCTGGTGGATGCTCTGCTGTCTGCGGCTCGGCTCTGGTCTTTGCGCCCCACGGTGGAGACTGAAGTATGGGAGCACTATTAGACTATCTAATCACATTTTTAACTCATCAGTAGCCAGCCACTCTCAGGGAAAAAAGAAACAAGACTGGTGCATTTTTTTTTAAGATACACCTTGAGAAGTAAGGAGGATACATGGAACACCAAACGTTTATTTATGTGATTTATTTATATTTAATTAGTGCTACAGGTGCAGTTTAAGGTGAGTCAGTGGTGGCCAATTACACATGAATGGGCTGTGGTGAATTCATTCTGGACAATACTGTAATATTATGCAATTGCAATGTGAGTCTAATTCCCCCCCCCAAAAAGGCCACATGTTTCCAAGGGATGCTGCCAGGGAATTATGGGAAAAAATAATCACTCTTTGGGTAACACCACTTTAAAGCCCACAAACCATGCAAATCCTAAAAATAAACAGTTGTCCACTACAGAGGACAAGAGTTTCACAGCTTTACTTACAAAAAGTTAAAATAAATAAAAAATACAAATAAAAATACAAATACATCTGAATTATGCTGTTTCCAAGACAATTATTAGATCAATATTCTACTTACAATAGATTTTGCGATTTTCTGCAAGATTGACAAGAAAGGTGTAAGCCATCTTTTTTAGTAATTTTTTTTTTGGATAAAACTATTAGAATTTGTTTTGTATTAATATTCAAATGCTAATAAAACAGAGTTTGACTTTTGGGATGGAAACAGATTGAATTTCCTTTGCTCTTTTCTCCTCTCATATACTTCATCTGTTTTGCTGTTAGTGGTGCTGTCTTTCAATTCTCCCTTCAATTCCACCTGCAAACAGAAGAGGCTGACTGGCTTCTATCCCTTTTTTTTGGCCAAAAACAAAAGTAATACAAAGAAACAAATATGTTTATTAGAATTTTGTGAGCAAACATAGTGATAGCTTAATAAGTTCTGTATAAAAGTTGATTAATGTTCTATTATCATAGGTTCTATTATTATTATTGAAAACATATCTATTTAAGAAAGCCTATAATTGTTGTTGTGTTGATATTTTTTTTTAAATCTGTCCTTTTCTGCTGTAGCACTCTGAGATTCTCTGAACAAAAAGCGCGTTACAAATAAAATCTATTATTATTATTGTTATTATTAATATTTTCTGTCAATCATAGGCTTTTAGGAGTGTTCATCAGTTTTGTCCCCTTTACAGCGCCCCTGCAGGTTACTGGGCATTTTTTAACTCAAACTTGAACCAGAACCTTCATTTTAACATATTTTACACATTACCTGAATCTAAAATGCCACCATGTACATGCTGGACCTGTAAATTACAGCTTTTTGCAATAGACGATTACACAGAGCGATACTTTCATTCTATTAAACAATGGAACACAAAAGGAGGGTTAACTGTGCAACTTCCTGGTTGTTTTTCTTTGGTGGAGGAAGTTCTAAACTAAACTGAAATCACCCCAAAAGAAGTTGCCTGTCACATTATGATCCAATGATATCTTTTATCTCAGCAGTTTCATCAGATACAAGAGAAAATACCTCTGCCTATGTCATGGACTACTGTAGTGAATTCATTAAACTGTACAATTATAATTCCAATATAATGCATACTGTTCAACATTTCGGCGAACAATTAAATGCCTAAAACGTATGGACTACAAATGAAATATACCGCCTGTATAAGTTGTAATCAATCTGGCACAGGGGATGATGTAGAATTCCTGCTGGCGAGAGAAGCACAGTCAGTGACTTTAAAAATAATTAGTTTGAACTGAACTCCTGCGAACACTGTACTATGTTGATTATCCATTTTTAGCATGAGTTAACGACTTTCTCAAGTCACCGTGGAAAACTTTTATGAAATCTCGTCCTGGTGCTCAAACAGTGTCCATATTATTGTGGTTTTTGTTGCTTTTCAGGCAATTGGACAGGGTTATTTATCACACTGGCCGATATATTTCCCTATATTTTTTGATTTTAAAAAAATATCAACACAGCAATAGAAATATGCGATCAGATTGCAGTGAACATTAACCCCACTCTGCTACTCTGTTCGGCTGTGGGTAAGTAATCCTTTTGCCCACTTTCTTCAACCAGCTTTACTCCACATGTATTAGGCAATATCTGTGATGGAGAAATCAGAAAATTTAGGTTTCACAAGAGTGGGTTAAAGTAGACTTAAGTAGTTCGCTCATGTGTAAAAGCGTATGCGTTTAGCGAGAGATAAAACAGAACAGGCTGAAAGATTTTCATTTAGTTGGAACATCGAACTGCAAACTGTGAGCTTCTCCTCCATCCAAACATAGTCGCGTTTATTCCCAGACCTCTTAAACAAATAGACTCGACTCGTCTGCCTCACGTCTTATTCAAAATTTACTCAGCTGTTTGGAAAGTTATGACGCAAACACAATCAATATTTCTTGTGCGTCTTTGTAAATGTAATAGTTGATTTATGCCTTTAACCCTTAAACACCCAAACGTCCGAATGTGACCAAAAGCATCTAATGATCTAAAATGTGCAATGATCTAAAATATCCTATCAATGTATGTTAATAATTAAGATACAATACAGTTTTTAAGTTTCTCACTGGCATCAGATGTGTCTTTTTTTTACGTTCAGAGGCTCCATAATGAACATGGAAACACCGTCATCTTCTGCAACATTGATTCACTAATAAAACCCCTTGCAGTTTCACAAATGATAGTTGTTTTTACGCTCAGCTAATGATGGGTTTTGCTGGAAAACTCACTTTTTTTCCAGTTTTTTCTATTTCGATATAATAACCTTTGAATTTACTCTGAGCTTTTATGAACATCTACATCATCAGTAAATTAAATATAGGAAAATACAAAATGAGAGGACAATATTGGAATTAGAAGTGATAAATGGCTTAGGAAAGGTTAGATGTAGAGAGGAATTCACTTGGAAGTTGCCACAAAAATAGTCCAAAAAGTACAAAATCCATCTTAAAGTCTTTAAACTGATTTGTTTACTCAGTTGTAGTAAAATTGTAAATTACAATGAATGTTTCTTCTAAGAATGGAGCGACTTTGCAGCAGTGATGAAGCTGACTTAATACTCGCTCGCAGCTTGTCAGTCATGCTTTATCTCTTCCTAATAAAATGTGATAAGAGTGACACCGGTAATAAGACCATCTGCTCTATATCTGCTCTTTTAGATGACTGATATGTTTCTTAGGTTTGGAGCTGATGGTAAAGTTCGGATGTGATTAACGACAGCAGAGAGCAAGTGCAGTTTATAAACTTCTCGGCTATGAATCTACCTGCCTTCACCCATCGCTCTGGGATTAAAAGAAAAATAGTTATTGCATTTACTGGATCTGACACACAATATATATAAATATATATAACTGTAGCAGTTACATCACCTGTGCAGCGATCCGGTGAAATTGTAAATAAATGGACTGTTTTTGGTGGTGGGAGTAGTCTGATGTGGGTGATTACAATTGAATGTAATTGCAAATCTGATTACATAATCAAAGGATTGAATTGACTACCAGTAAAAGGGGCTTTCAGGCACCGGGCCAGGCCAATTATAGCCCATACACCACTGTGATCTTACCTGTGTGTCCATCTGCTCTGCTTCGCTCTGTGGGATTACACCAAATCCTATTGAGCTCCAGGAATGGCAGCCAAGATCAGTAGGCCTGAACTAATCATGACAAACCACCACCACCACAAGAGAGGTTTGTCTTTTTGCAACGAAGCCCAAGATGGATAAAAAGGAATAATCAGCCGGGGATTATTAATGCTCATCTGTGACTATACAATTAGAGGATGGCGTACTAAATATCAGATAATGGTGTTATGGTGTTTATACATGGGGCACAAAGCTGGACAGTCAATCACATAAACAAAGGAATAGAGTTTATTTGATATTTTTTATCGATTTGTAAAGATTAAATTCTCTGAAACGGGAGATATTTCAGAGAACAGTTGATTTCAGTTGCATTTCTACTGAAATTCATCCTGCTCCTTTTAACCGCATCATTCTGGTGGTTGTTTCACGGCCATTTTTCATGTAGGTCGCTTTATTTCCATTTATTTTTCGGAAAATGAGTATACTAAGCAGGAACAAGGAGTCGTGATTGTTTGCTATCACTAAGGGAAATTGCTGCCTGGCCAACCAAACCCTTTTTATTTAGAGAAGCCTGCCAAAAAGCGAGCAGGCTGCAAATAAATGGTGTTTCTATACAAACAATCAGACACCATCAGAAGGAAAGTAAATACAAAACACATTGCCCTCCGGAGTGGTCTTCGTGGCTAAGTGTATGTCAGCTGACCTAGAGATTGAGACCCAGGTTAAGGCTGTTATTTTCTTTAAAGTAACCTTAACATTCTTGTGAAAACATAGTCGAATGAGTGCACCGGCCTCATGTCAGTAACTGAATGTATGCTGCGTTTGTAAGACCCTGCAGGAATCTGAAACGTATTGAGCTGCAGAAGAGGTATGATAATAAATTCTGTTAGGGAACAGAAACCGTTAAGGGTTCATTCATCACTGAAATCAAATAACAGAATTAAGAACGAGAACAGATGCTAGGAAGCGTAAAGACAATTACAAACAGAAACTAAGCAAAGAGAGAAAAGCACAGCCAGGCAGAGGAAAAAAAAAACAACAACAACATGAAAGAGAGGACTATATTTATTCTGCCTGTCATTGTTAAATCCATCTCGTGCTGGAGCCCTTCCTAGTTCATTTGAAAGAGCAGATGTTAATAGCTTAACAGGGCTAGGCTCTGAGTGTTTAATTAGGTCTGGGAAAAATGATTTATTCAACACATCTGGGCCCATAAAATAACACTCTCTGGACTCTGTCCTTTATGACTCCCAGGCTGGATTCTCTCCCAAAAGCTGAAAATAAAACCGCCTGCCTGGTGCAGCTTGAGTTTTCAGTCATGACAAGCGAAGTCTCTTCTAAACAGTGTCTGTGTCCTGTTGTGATGTCATATCTCCTGAAGGGAAATGAGAACAACTGCACCTAGTGGGAGGAGAGGAACAGTAGGAGGTGTGTCACTGACGATCAAGCGGCGCCGTACAGTTTTAGTGTCGAGGATTACCGGGATTTGTGCGTGTCGCCTGCCTGCTCAGACCACATCAAAGCCACATGGCGCTAGGTTCAGTTCGGCTCGGCCCTTTTATGGTTGACAGCTCTGACTTTGATATTTCCCTCACGTAGGAGAGAAAGAAAATACAAATTTCCCCTGACAATGTATATGTATACGTGGACGTGCGTGCGTGTGGCTGTGATCAGAACCTCCGTGCAGTAAACGATCACTGAGCCATCACAGCGAGTGTGGACGGTGGTGGTGGTGGTGCTTTATGCAGCGGCTCAGAGGTAAAGGTGGAAGTGGACAGGTGGTGAGGTGGAGAGAGAGAGAGACACAGAGAGAGAGAGAGAGAGAGGGGGGGGAGTGGAGGTGGTCAGACTGCTTTGGGAAAATGAAAGGGAAGACTTACACTTGCACTCTGTTCATTGTGGAAAAAAAAATCACAATATCCACATGGTCATGGGGCTCGATGAATGGCTTAGAAAGGGAAATAAACTGGCAGCGGGACCAATGTGAACAGAAGAACAGGAAATTATAACTTACTTTTTTCCACTATACGATCACAAAATCACACTGTTTTCATTTCGTTAACTCTTGTTACATTTTTAAGTTTTGTGGTGCTATTTACTCATCTTGCTGCATCTTTCACATCAATTTCATCTCGATGTGACCTTTAGCTATGTTATTTCAATCTCGCTACTTCTTTTATACTATTTTCATCTTTTTTGTTTGACATGTGTGATGTGAATTGGTGGAGACTGATGATGTGTCCTTGTTGAAATCAGTTTTAATGTGTGATATGCAGTGATGGGAAACAAAGATGATCAGTGACTCCACTGAAAAACATTAAAATGAATGTAAAGGGTTATGTTATGTTATGTTATTAGATTAGATTAGATTAGATTCAACTTTATTGTCATTGCACATTCAGAGCAACGAAATGCAGTTAGCATCTAACCAGAAGTGCATAGCAGTTGTTTTATATACAATGTACAGTATATACATATATGTTATGTTATGTTATGTTATGTTATGTTATGTTATGTTATGTATTACTTCAGCACAGTTCTGGAAAACAAACTGGCAGCAGGACTAATGGGTAGAAAAGAATAGGAAATTAAAATATATATTTTTTTCTACTATATGTAATATGTAGTAAGATGCTACTATCACAGAGCTTTTCATTAAACATTAAACACATGGACCAAATATGCATTCCCTTGCCTTTTTTCTACAAAGTCAACCCTCACCTTCCACCTGTACCATCTAAGTTTGCTGTCCCAACATTGCATTAATCATGTCTCTAAATGGACATTCCCCTCATCTCTCCACTAACATGGTACAACGATTAGTCTGTGCTCTACTCATCGCTGCTGATACCAATCAGTATCATGTATCAATATCATATATGGTGAGTCAGGTTGTGAACGTGAAAACTGTTTTTTTATGCATCACATTATTT
The DNA here is from genome assembly GCA_037367365.1 of Apogon talboti. Taxonomy (NCBI): domain Eukaryota; kingdom Metazoa; phylum Chordata; class Actinopteri; order Kurtiformes; family Apogonidae; genus Apogon; species Apogon talboti. Next base: position 12,996,575 of record JAPQRQ010000012.1, read on the forward strand.
AAAAACCTATTTTTTTCTACTGTTCTTGTAATATTCTGTAAAACATTCCCATCATGCTATGAACACGACGGCTTTCTTTCAACATTTAGATGAATTTTACCCAGAAAATAATGAACTAATACCCATTCTATATTAAGCTGTTTTAATCAAACTAATCAAATGTCATTCAAATCAATTTATCCCAATTTGAGTAAGACTTCCGATTATAAAATATGGCTTTACATTCAGTTTTACACTGTTTTATTTATTATTCAGAACAGTCAATTACTCCTTGGCTGCGATGTGATGTGCTAATGTGACTGCAGCAACCTTATTAATTTAAAGTTGTTGTTTTTTTGCACTACAAGTATGCACTACAAGTATAAAGACTGATGTGCAGTAAAAAGAAAATGATGTAGAAAAGTAACTGTGAACCATGTGCTAAGGCCTCACATGCATATAAAGTACAATAAGTCTTGCTAATGCTCTAGGGTACATTGAAAAGGGCCTAGCCTAACAGCAGGTTAACTGCTTCTTTACACGTGATGAAAGAAAAGAAAAATCACCCCCTGTTAAATCCTGCTTTAACCAAGAGCCAGTTTACTTAGCATAACAATAGATGTCAATGTATCAGTATTTAGAGCGACAGAGTCACAGCTGTGTACATGCCAGCAATGCAATGCTTGATCCATCCGGCGCCTAATTGGTTGAAATTTCCACTAGTGTTTTTCCACCTGCACCTTACAGCCAAAGCAGGCCGTCCTGCTGAGAACAGCTGCCTACCTGTGTGACAGATATTCGTTGACATTGGCTTCAGCACACAGTGTGAAGCACGCAGTCTAAATGCTGTTTCAAAGCCTCGAGTAGAGGCTTTCAACGAAATCTGTTAGTTTCGCGAGGTATAATACTTTACACGAGCATTGATTTCCATGTTTATTGTCAAAGACTAAATTTACTTTCAACCTATTTCATTAGTATTGGTCTCAGTGGTTAGCTCGGGTGTCACATGGTCTAAATGCTGATTCAGAAGCATTTCCATCCCACCAATTAAAGAATTTGCAAGAGAAACACTGATACACAATTCTGCACCAAACAGGAGCTGGAGGACAGCCAGTGAAATCAGCCTCAGGGTTGATTTATGGTCCACATTTCTTCTATAACAAGACCAGACAGTCTTCGCAGAAGCACAAAGCTGTTTACAATGTAAACTCAACATTTCATGTTTGCTTCTGCATTCCTGTTCTCACACACAAATTAGATTTTGCTTGCCTTACTCGGATGCCAAACGCAGCTACCAATTTACAGAATACACACCTACGTATGTACAGGTGATATTTTTCGGATTCAGTTTAATTAACCGATAATCTTACTCTCTCCGCATGCATATGCTACAACAGAACACTGAAGAAACAATTACAGTTTCTGCATCGACTAGAAGGAGGTAGCAACCTGCTCTGCACATCTAACACATCACATATCTACACCTATGTCTTCAGAGGTGGAAAAGGAACATACTTTGTTTACGTCTATTTGTTTAAATGTATGTTAAAATACTGTTACCGTAAAAAAGAAAATGGTAAAAAGTAGTTTCTGTTTCTGTGCAAAATGAGCGGAACATCATGTTACACTGATATAATGCAAAGATAATTGAGCTATTCTATCTGGAAATAAAATAAAAAATGCACTGAGAATAATTTACTTCACTTCAATGTGCAAATCAGTTTTAATGGAATGCAACAGAACTTAAAACGTGGCACCTTTCTGGCACATTTCCTTTACATGTCAGTCGATTTGTTCCATTTGTGTTTGTTGATTCGTAGCATTGTGGGTAAAGGCCTTTCATATTGTTTCTACATGTAAAATGTCTTTGTTCTTCCGTATATGTAGTTCTTATAGATATCCAGTGCTGTTCAAAAGTCAAGGCTTGTTGTTTTTGCAGGGTTAAAATGAGCATATGTATTTATTTCTCATTCTCTTTTTGTCAGATACAACTAGAAAATACAGGGAATATGTGTACAGCCTTCAAAGACACGCAAAAAAACTAAACTAAATGGGTTCTAAAGGTTAAAGTCACTGTTTAGTGTGAGTCCTGACCCCATGACGAGAAGCAATATAAACACAAACATCTGACTATATTGAATGAAACCTGCTATAAAACATCAGAAAATGAATGCAGTAAAGACAGATAAAAATAAAGACATGTTAATGCAAAGGGAGGTCACACTAAACACAAAGGCCTACTTGTCTTTGCCTTTTAGTGTCATTTACGCTGCTAAATCCCAGCTCAGACCAAGGATTTACATTACAAGCTGCACTTTGCAACAATCTGAAACCACGACAGTTCATAAGATGAGACGGTGTATACTTTCCATAGTAAGAACTTTCTGTTCCTCCATCTAACGATTGGCCTTTCATGCCCTTTTGTAGCTGGACATACTTGATAGTATCATGAAATATGAATGAGGACAGTGATAGTCAGTGTTTCTTTTTACTGAAATTGGATTTGTGGTATTGGCAGAAACAAAACAAAAAAAAAAGAAAAAAAGATGAGACTTGATAACAGTTGAGCTACAGCCCATAAATACTGAGAAAAACATAAATAAACATGTACTGCCACATTCTAAAATCAGCCACAGGCAACGGACAAACGAGCAGAGCAGAGCAGAGCTGATGTGGGTCAGTTCACAACAACCGATACCTGCTCCAGTCTCAAACTGTTTAGTGTGAACGCAAATCTGTGGTCGGAAAGGTTTTCATCTCCTTACGTCTTTTATTTCTGTATTATTCTGCAATGAAAAACTTTGACAATACTCATTTTTGCCATGAGCTATTGTGAAGGCGTCGTGTCTGGCGTCGTCTTCATTTTCTTCGTCATCGTCGTCTTTGTCATCATCATCGTCATCTTCGTCATCATTACCAATTTCTTCAAACATCTTCTCTGATAAAACTACTGGTCGGATTCATTTAAAAATGTTTACATTGCTTCCTTGGGACAATATCTACAAAGCTTGTTCACAGTTTGGAGAAATCAAAATTTTTGACAAATTTTTTGTAATATAAAAAATTTGCCTTTACTTATAATGGTCCTTATTTTGATGACTTATAAACATGGAAATGGTTACAGATATCAATATATTTACTATTGAGTATTGACACAAAGTCATATATGGGCTTTGATTTAATTAGTTGAGTTCTCCTCCAGTGAAAGTACCACCCACTTCTATTGAGAGGTTGATCTCCTACATCCAGACCACAGGACTCTAACATAGTGGCAGAACCTGACAACCTGGCAAATTCAAGTTGTCATTGATCCTTGATAGAACATGCAGGTGAGATACAGGGCTGGTGGTACTATTTTATTCTGATTTAATGCTGTGAAACTCAGCACACTGAACAGAAACACTCAAATACAAAATCACACTGTGTTTTCATTTCATTAAATTTTCATTTTTTTAGTCTTGTTTTGTTAGTCTTTTTACTCCTCTTGCTGCCTCTTTTACATCAATTTCATCATGATGTGACCTTTATGTTGTTTTAATCTTCCTGCTTCTTTTACACTATTTTCCTCTTGTTATGTTTGTCATGTGTGATATGAATTGATGGAGACTGATGATGTGTCCTTGTTGTTGAAATCAGTCTTAATGTTGTGTGATATGCAGCGATGGAAAAGATAATCAATAACTCCTTTGAAAAGCATTAAAATAAATGTAAAGAGACATGTTTGGGGTAAAAGTAAAATGTCCTAAAGAGAAATACTCAAGCACAGTTCCGAAGTATATATACTTACTTACTTCCCACCTCTGTGCATCTTTTATTGTTAATATACTTAGAGTCCACCTCCACATCTTCCATCAAAACAATACGAATAATATTATTGGAAAAGCACTGCAGCTACGCCCTGGGCTTAGTGGTTCTCAAAATAATTGTGATTAGTTTAAAGAAATGCAAGCCAGAGTCTTTTTTTCCCCCATATTTCTGGATGATGATAGGTTGAGCCAGACCATTCTCCAGCTCTGGCACAATGTTAAAACGGAGTGTGGAGAATAGGTCTGGCTATGCAAGACCACTCATTGGGTATTACTGTTATTATATTCTTATGTTGTTTACTTAATGGCCTCTTACAATCTCTACACTATCTCCAGAAGAAATAATCAGCCAGCCAGCCAGAGGTGAGTGCATGGCTATTGAACAGGCATCTGGCACTTGATGAAGCCTGAACCATCACAATGGACCTCGAGTCATTTCATTTCAGCAAAGCTTTACTGGCATCATCACTGAATCCATTCAAGGGGGATGAGGAATACTGATGAAAATGAGGTTTTTGGGAAAGAAAGCCTTGTATTTTAAGTTTTTTAATCATCATTTCTGCACTGGGTTGAGATTCAGTTTATTTAATGGATTAAAATATGTGGAAAAACAAATCACTGAGGGCTCTTCTTAGTGTTTCTGTTGTTACAGAGACACTTTAAGTTAGCAATCACTCGCGCTTGGTGCGTCACACTGAACCACATTCTTAACTCTTTATAGGACACTCATTGAAATATTCTGAAATTCAAAATTTCAACCTTAGTGTGTTATCGTCACTTACCTCCTCTTGCCTTGAAACACCCGAGCAGACACTTGCTAAAAAAGTAAACATATGCAATAAAACAGCTGTTATAAGGTCATAAACTGACACAAAATCACTCATATTCACTATTTACAGCTTCAAAATGTCTAAAAATCCCTTTAAATCACTGTCTAGTGTTATAAAAACCAACATGCTTCTTGACCTCACTGAGGCACAGGCTTGGCCCCATATTTGATGTTTGTGGAAATTACCAAAAACAGTCACTTGCCCGATAAAGGGTTAAAATGAGGCGGGACAGAAGTCACATGATCTCCAAACACATTTTTAATCAGTTTCTGAGTACTTTATCACATATGTAATCTCAGCCTTTGCAGTTGTCTACGGTATTTCCATGTAGTGTGATGGAGTGTACATACTTCAGTCCTCCCAGCTGGTCTACCTCTGACAGCTTCCATGCAGCTCACACAGAACCTTTCACATAAACACACAAGCACATATCTATAGGTACAATTGTAGTCCAATATATAATGTACTGCGCAAAAGTCCTTGGCCGGTTTTTGTAAAGTTCTTCAGACCACACATATGCTTTTCTCAGTCTCTGTATTAAGATACAATCTGATCTATGTGAAGTAAGTACAACATTAAAAATAAAGGTAAAAAAAACAGCTTCTACAAACCACAGTGATAGTAATTAGTGTGACCTCCCTTTGCACTTAACATGACCTTAACCCTTTCATTCTGACAATATGAGATTATTACATTAATTTTCTGAGGTTTTACACCAGGTTTCATTCAACACATGTCAGATGTTTTTAACTGTTTGTGCTGCTTCTTGTCATGGGGTCAGGGGTCACAACTGCAGTCTCTTCGGCGCTGCATTTTGCACTTTAGACCATTCACATTACTGTAACTCCTGAACCGTTTGCATTATCCACATAATTTAAATGGCATCGAAAACCTGAGATCCTGAGCTTTCCAACACTATATAAGACTTTACGACAGCAATCTGGGACTCTATTACAAGTAGAAAGGAACTGTTTCAGAGACTTCCACACAGGCTAAAAAACACCTGGAAATAACAAAAAATATGAAGCCATAATATGAATACTGAACGTTCCAGACCAAAAAGCATGTTTGAGCAGATGTAAAATAGTTGAAAGCTTATTTTTACAATTTCAAAATGTTTCATTTGGACATTTACAGTTGTTTCTGATAATAAATATGCTAAAAACATCAAGTCCATTTTTCTCTTTTTTAACTAAAACACAGTTTTTTTAAGCATTTATTATTTATAATAATGAGAATAAATGGCAAGATACTGAAAATTAAGTTCTTCCTGAAAACAAAAGTGCAAAAAGAAATTGGCAAAATAAACCTTTTGTGACACTTTTATTGCAAAGAAAACATGAAGATACTTAGGCGGCCTGTTATAATGGCAGTATTAAAAGGACTAAATACTGACTTTAACCTTTACAACCCAGTTTTTTTGCACGTCTTTTAAGGCTCTGCACATAAGTCCTGTATTTTCTAGTTGTATCTGAAGAAAAGAGAGTGAGCAATTAATATGTATGCTCGATTCAAGCCCAGAAAAGGCTAAATGCGGCCTAAGACTTTTGCAGTGTACTGTACATGTATTGAAACTGCCAACTACTATATGCAGACAATCTGTAATGAATTCAGAGAGACTGTCCTAGAAAAATAGACATGCATAAAGCAAGCTACTAAGAAAGTATAACAGAGAAACAGGTAAGTACTTGGGAGGCAAACAAGAAATCTCACCGGGTCTGTATGTGTCAGTTTGTTGAAGGAAAGATCTAGCCAGACGAGCTTCAGCGGTTCTGCTAGTAAGTGGCTGAGGATGTTCTGGAGCTCTGCTAGGTCAGAGATGCTGTTGTTATTCAGACGTGGAGAGCTGCTCCGGCACTTCCTCTCTGAGTTTGTGTTTAAAGGCCGCAGGCCAGTTTTGGGTTTCTCTGACACTTCATCTGGAAGACAAATAAAGCGGTTACATTAAATACCCAGTGCTGGGATTCAGGTTTTTTTTTTTTTTCCTTTTTTTCCCTTGAATGTCTGAATTTATGCCGCTAAAAGGCAAATGAGCTTATTAGGGTGAAACACTGCTGTCAGAATACTCAGTGCTCCGCAGCGATGAAATGAAGAGTGATGCTGAGGTTTTTGGATACCTGTAGTAGGCTACATTTACTGTCAAATACTGCAACAGCGTAGTGTATTTCAAGAAGATGAATAAAATGTGAGAACTGTGTAAAATATAAGTAATATAGTACATATACAGATACACATATAATTTATTAATCCACTGGAAAATAAGCCAAATAAAAATAAAACATGTCAAATCAGTGGATTCGTGCTACCTGACACATTACAGATGTCTTTAAATCTACTGCAGATCCACCCATGTGAAAATCTGAAGAAATAAACATGTGTAACAAGCAATAACAAATATTCAGATAAAACCTAATCCTTCATGGATTTGGCGGCTAAACTCGCATGAACCATTTGACCTTTGAAAAAACCACACATAGATTAAACGTGTTCAGATATAAACATGTCATATTAAACTTTGGAAACCAATACTTCCCTTGGAATGGAATTCCATAATGCCCGGTGTCCTTTTACCCCCTTATATTAAAGGTGACAGGCAAGTTCAGTCACCATTTTCATAACTGTTATGGCTTGGAATTGGATAAGCAGCTGTTATGGCATCCATGCTTTGCAGCTCTGGCTCTTCTGTCCATATATGGTCACTTCCAGCTCCAAAAAGCCAGCATAGCAAAGTATAGCAGTACAGCAAACTATACTGTCTTCACAACAATAGTTCAAAAACCATTGGGTGGTTTTATAATAATATCATCTATGACTGTGTCTCAAATTGTGCACTTGCGTACTTATGTATTTTCAGTGCATAATTGTGCTCAGACTGTCAGTTATGGTAAAAAGTAATCCACTGTGAGTACCCAGACATGACAGAGGAGGAAGCTGTGACTGTTTTAGAAGCGGTGAACGCCAATCGTTGTCATTAAAACCTTTAACGACAAATAGTTGTAGAAGTTAATGAAAAATGCAACAGATAACAAACAGAAAGTTAGTTATGTGAAGTTTAATGGCAGGTATTATTGTGGGCTGTAATGCACCAGTGATTCCAGATTAATGGCAAAGAGGAACATTACATCACCATTTCTAGCTCTGGTCAGTGATAAACAGTCAGTCTGATTTGAGATCATGCTAATTTGAAATTATTTTGTGCAAGTAAGTACACTATATATACAGTGTCCTGCATGTAAGTTCACTCACAGAAGTACTCGATTTGAGACACGTATAATACGATGCATGTATAATGTAAATGAGTTCATTTTGATGTACAGTCAGTAACAGACTGCCCGTCTAATAGTGTCTATAAGCTTCTTGACTGCGAGAAAATCCTACTCTTTTGGACCATTCTGTGGGTGAAAGGTTTATATTTATTCCAGTGCTTTTAATAAAAGTAGCTTTGCATCATATAGAGTTTAATTTCTTCTTACATTTACAATTTTTAACAACTTACAGACACAATGCTGGTTATATCCTGTTTTCTACTGCATAGAAAGGTAATAAGTGGCCACATCCATCAAGTTCTGTGCCACCTCCACCTCAAAACAGAGTTTAGATGGGCTTTTCATGGAAAACACAATTACATAACAAGCGTTCCGCTGTGTGAGTTTCTCTCATTTGGATAACTGCAGTTGCAGCATCACATCGATGTGGTGGGATTGTAAATTATTAATCAAATAGAAATACTACTTTACTGCTGTAGAAAGAAGCCTTTCAGACTTCCTTGTAGCCTGCCAAAGGATTTGCCATGCTGCATCCATTGATTCATGACCTCCAACTAATGTTTCTGTCTGTCTCAACTATAGAATGAAGATAGTACAACAATAAGATAATCAGTGCCTGCTTGATAAGGCAACAGTAAATGCAGTTACTGCACTGTATAATCTGACAATTGTCATTTCTTTTCTTCAGTCATATAATCATCAAAACTCCAAAAATACATTGATTGTAAAAACATTTCCAATCATTTTGAGGCAGAAAAAACCTCAAAACACATAAATGCTTGGTGCAATAGACTTTGATGCATTCTGGCTTGACTGAGAGCTCCAATACATCACATTTGTCCTTGAGAGTACATATGTTTTCAGAAAAAAATTCTTCAAAGCAATTGAAGATAAAACAGAAAAATCACTAGAAATTACCAAATCGTCTACAATAAGATGAGTACAAACCTTTTCATGTGGTAGATACAGTACATGCAGATAGTGACCACATCCACACTGGTTAATTTAACCACAATGCACGCTCTACCATCTCATTGGTTTGTTACACTAAAGGGGTTATTTCATTTAGTCACTGGGTTTGGTACCTGCACATGTCCAGTTCCAGACAACCCCACTAAAAAAATCTAATATGAGTTAATTTGAGTTGGTATTTATTTATTTACTTTAACTTTACTCTGTTTATGTAGAGTGTATACACTAATCAGTCATAACATTCTGACCACTGACATATAAAGTGGTATTAATATTGATTACCTCCTTCCTTTGGGACCTGTCAGTTGGTGGATATATTATCAGCGAGTGCACATTTAACCCCAGTTGCTGTGTTAGAATCAGCAAAATGGGCAAGAGTAGAGATCTGAGTAACTTTGGCAAGGAAGAAGGGCTAGTACCTACCCAAAGTATCTAAAGAACAACAACTGGATCTCAACCAATCCAGCGTCTATGGGAGCAGAACATTATAACCATCTGTCTAATATTGTGTAGGTTCCACTAAAACAGCTCTGACCCGAGGCCTAGACTCCACCAGACCTCTGAAGGTGTGTGTGGTATCTGGACTAAGACATTAGCAGCAGATCCATGAAGTCATGGAAGTAGAGGTGGACCTCCATGGATCTGATTTATCCAACACCTCCCACAGATGATCAATGGTCCTGAGATTGGGATGTCCTTCCTTAGTCCATTTGTGGTCATTTCTAACCACTACAGACCAGGAACACCCAACAGGACCTGCAGTTGTGGAGATGCTCTGACCCAGTCATCACGGTTACAATATGGACCTGGTCAAAGTCACTCAGTTCATTACGTTGCTCATTTTGCTGCTTCAACACATCACCTTCAGGGATTAAATGTTCACTTGCTGCCTAATATATCCAACCTGGTTTAGCAAAACATGTGGCTGAGGGATGAAGACTGTTAATTTCAGCTCATCAGACTAAACCATGAGCGAGGATATGGGAGGTTTAGTCGTTATTTTGTTTTGTATTTAGTTTTGGGTAGCATCCATCTTGTTTTGCCCTTGTGGGTTATCTGGTTTAACTGGTTCATTGTTCCCTCTAGTGTCATTGCATTAGGTCAGTTTGCCCAGTTAATACTTTCTTCTTCAAATCAAATCAAATTTAAATCAAATCAAATCAAATCAAATTTTCTTTATATAGCGCCAAATCATAACAGAAGTTATCTCATGACACCTTACATATAGAGCTGGTCTAAACCAGACTCAAGCCAATTTACAGAAACCCAACAGAATCCTCCAGGAGAACAAACACTGGCAAGGAAAAACTTGCTTTTAACTGGCAGAAACCTGGAGCAGACCCCGGCTCCTGGTGGATGGTCATCTGCCTTGACCAGCTGGGGTTAAAGAGAGCGGGTAAAGC
>JAPQRQ010000012.1:13010452-13021340 GCA_037367365.1 Apogon talboti
TAGCATTGGGGTGTGCATACACCCCACGTGACCATTCATGTTTGAATAGGCCACGTGACCAACCAAGGGTTAAGGAAGTTGGCCGTGATACCCAGCCCCAATGGTGACAAGGAAGACTGGGGTGTTTAACTGTGGTTTATGGCGAGGCGCTGCAGGTAGGCCAATCTCCTGGAAAAAGAAGGGGAGACAGAGTGCAGGCACACAGGGAAACAGGGAGCTGGGAGACAAAAGGAAAAAAAAACAACAAGACATATATAGGGTCCTGACAGAGTAGCTGTTGTGCAGTATTTCCACAGCTTAGCACTCGTTCCAGTTACTCTACTGTAACTGTGGCACTAAAACACTGACTGTGCGACCACTGGCACCAAGCCAACACATGGTCCATTATGAGTGAGTAGGTTTTAGACTGCTTCCTTCCTGGGTTGGGAACATGAGCCAGCAAAGACACAAGCACAGCTCAAGAGAATCGAAATAAAAGATGCATCCACGCACCATCCAATGACAATTAGCAATAATTAAAGTTTGACATTTTGGTAGACCTTTGTATTGAAAACCAGTCGTCACAGTCAGTAGTCAGAGGTGGCCTTGTGCTATACAAATCGAATTTGTAAAACTGCACCATTGCACACTGGAGTTTTTATTATTGGAGTGACATTTAGGAATCCTTAGCTCGAATACAAAGTTAAGTCCTAAAATTAACAAGTTGAATTTGTGACATTGTCAGGTTCTGTCTCTATGTTAGAGCCCTGCGGTCTTGATTCAAGAGATCAGTCCCCCAAATAGAAGTGGGTGGTACTTTCACTGGAGGAGAACTCAACAAATGAAATGCAAGTCTATATATGACTTCCTATCAGTGCTCAATAGTAGCTAAAATGATATCGCTAAGCATTTTCATGTTGCATTTAAGGGTCATAAAAATATGGCCCATTATAAGTAAAGGCAAATTTTTAGGGTTTCAAAAATTCATCAAAAAAACAAAAATAAAAATTTTCAAAAACTGTGAAAAATCTTTGTAGACATTGTCCCAAGGAAGATACATATAAAAGTTTAAATGAATCCGACCAGTAGTTTCATCGGAAAAGATGTTTGAAGTAATTGCAAAGACAAAGACGACAACTAAGACAACACTGGATGCAGCGCCTTCACGACAGCACGTGGCCAATGGGGCAGTGAGATAAAAACTATTCACACCAGCGGTGATGTGGAGATTATAAAACAGTGTTATTTTGACTGACAAAATAAACAGCAATTGGGTTTTATTAGAAGAAAAACTGGATGATCCTATAATACAGATGTGTGTAAACAATGAGCTTTACATGTTAATCAATGAGTGATACAGTCTGGGGACCCATATCATTGATTTATTGGTGGTTTTGGTGGTTATACACTGGTAATGGTTGGTATGAGTTGGTATGTGACTCCCCCCTCCTGTAAAGAGTTTTGAACATCAATATTGCATAGAACCTCTTTAAAGTAAGCAATCAGTGTAAGTATATCTGTTTTACGTTCTTTACAGTTGGATTTTAATGAATAAATATTTAGATTTACATAATGAATCATGTATACACCCTTTAAAATGTCAGTATTATGAAACTGGGAACAATGAAAAAGCTAAATTCTCATAGTATCTTAAAAGTTTCTCAACAATTTTATTAGACTCTTTTGAAATGAAATGAAATGAAATGATAAATTCTGTCTTGTCTTTTCTGTAGAGTTTGAGGTCACAGTCGGTGCAGCAGGGCCTGTACACACCTACAGTACTCAATAGTGCCTGCTATATCTACCTAACTTTATGGTTTCAGGGCACTTTTTAAACACAAGATGAATGTCAGTGGATAGTTACTGTAATACCACAGGAGGATTCGGTAACTGTCATCACTCCTTGTGCCCTGTAGGAAAGTCAGTTTTGCTCAGGGGGACATGGAAACCCTCACACATATTCATTCATTTGCACCTTTAGCGTAAAAGTACGGATCCCCTGGTGATTGCATACTGAAACGAGACCACTACCGCATCCTTTGTTGCCTAAGGGGACATAAAGATAGAGGTGGATTTTTTTTTTTTTTCCATATTACACCTACCTGAGCACCTAAAATGACTTACCACAGTTCTGCCTTTTTGCCTGTGTGAAGCCTTCAGCTTCTATGTTTCCCTACCTCCTTACTCAACACTTCAGTCCTATAGTGAGAAGTGCTAATCTTTTCCATTGTACTTGCCTCGGTGTCTCTGTGCTTCAATCTCACTAATCACTCCTCTTATCTTCTAGGTCTGTGGCCCCGTCTGTCAAGGCTCCTACTCAAATGGCTCCACTGGCGCTGAACCATAATGGCGAGAAAAAAAAAAAAAAAAAAAAAAAGATTTCGGATTTTCTCTTGGCCATAATTGTGCATTTCTTCTCCCTTCTACTCTTACAGTCACCTCAAGAGACGCTTCACCTTTTACTTTAAGGTATAGAGGTCACGCTATTAACCCGACAGTCAGTCAACCCTCTCATGGCGTTGCACGGACACACCTGGACGCTCCAGTCGCATTAAAAACACAGTGACAGTCAATCAGCCGCCTCACAGCCAGTCGCTCCCTCTGATGCACAGTTGTTTAGCCAGTCAATCAGTCAATCAGTCAGTTAGCTGCACTGTCAGACGGCCATTCAACCAGTCAGACAAAGTATCAGTCATGTCAGTGTTTATGACAGACAGCATGAGTCAGGCAGGGTTTCATTCCATTAGTATTGCAGTTAGATGGCTAATGCTACACTGACGCTACTTAATTAGTTGCTTATTCACTCATGCAATTATGACTGGAGACAAAAGCCAACAGTATGAAAGGAGAAATGGATTTTTTTTCCCACCTTTCTTTTTCTGCTTTCCTGTATCATTATCCTTTTTCAAATGTTTTAATTAGAGATAAAGCAATATTGTGCTTGTTTAACTGAAGGTCTGGCTATCTGATGAAAGATAAAGAAAAAAACAAATCAATTCATAGCATCTAATAAATCCAGTGTTCAGCACCGAGTGACCTGAAAATTGTGCTTTTAAAATCTAAAAAGCTACACAGATGTATTAGTAAAAACAATAACCCTTTTTTTGTTTTTTTTTTTTTTTTTTTTGTTGATCGCAAACATTCGGCCTACACAAAGCGACCCCTGGAGTTTGATATGACTACAATGCGGCTCGGCTGCAGCAGGTGGGGTTAGGTGCTCTTGTCAGGAGCACCACCTAAGTGGGTTCCTGTTATTAAAACTCTAATCTAGCTACGCAGTGGAGACGGATCTACACACACATACACAGTGGCCTCTCTAAACACCTGCTCTATCCAAACACAAATAAGTGCAATAAACCTCTTACTGTATAGAGAATTAATATAGCCTCATATGAAAGCCATTGAAGGTAATTACACCTCAGATCATAGGATTTCAGAAAATACACTCAAGCGACCATCCATGTTTCCAGAAAATAATGCTATTAGTCCTAGTAAACAGTACGGACTTCATATTTTGTGCATATATTGATCCAGGCATGCTCTTTCCAGTGATGTAATTGTTGTTATGGTCTTATTATACAATAAGTATTTAAAATATGATTTCTTTCATTTTTTTCATTTTTAATGCCTCATACTTTTTTTTTTTTTTTTTTTTTTTGGAAAACCACTTAGTCACTGTAATACTATGGCAGCATTTGGGCACCCAGGGCTCAGGAGGTAGAGCAGGTCATCCAATAACTGAAAGGTTGGTGATTTGAACCCTGCTCTGTCCTAGTCATGTTTGGGGCAAGACACTTCACCCACCTTGCCTCCAGTGTCACTCACCCTGGCGTATGAATGTGTATGAATGTTTGGTGGTGGTCGGGGGGGCCGTTTGGCGTGTATTGGCAGCCACAGTTCCATCAGTCTGCCCCAGGGCGGCTGTGGCTACAAATGTAGTTTACCACCACCAGAGTGTGAATGTGAGAGCAAATGAATAATGGATCACTAATGTAAAGCGCTTTGGGTGCCTTGAAAAGAACTATAGAAATCTAATCCATTATTATGATTATTAACTTGAGAAACAAATAACCAGTGAAGCCATTGAAGGTAATTACACTTCAAATCACAGGATTTCAGAAAATGTACCCAAGTGACCATCCTTGATTCATGCTTTCAGAACATTATGCTATTAGTCCTAGTAAACAGTACAAACATGATATTTACTGTATTTGTGTATATATTAATGCAGACATGCTCTTTCCAGTGATATGATTGGTTTTTAATGGTAGACCTAGAGCTACATGTGCAATATGATTATAAAATATGGGCATTATTTTTTTTTTTTATTTTAATGCCTCATAAATTAGAAAATTAGGTTTATTTTTAGAACAATACTTAGTCACCACAATAACATGACAACATGGGAGATAAATACCAATATTCTATATCTGGAGATTTTTTTTTTAACCTATTTTTTTTTGTTTTTTTCCTTTCAGATTTTAGCTGGAGCTCTAACTTGGTCAATATGCAGCTGTAAACAAGCCCTGAAAATGATTATGAATAGAAAAGCAATGTTTTCCCCACTGGTCTTATTCCTGTTGTGCATTAGGAACATGGAAAGTGTTGATACCTGGAATTATATACTGTAACTATAAATAGTTTTAAAGTAAATTATTGGATTTTTTTTTGTATTCATTTACATCTACTGTGCCACCACCATTCCATGCAACCCGACTTGCCACCTATTTACCAGATCATGTAAAATTCATAAATATAGACACTAAAATCTGTGTGTGTGTGTGTGTGCGTGTATATTGTGCATCCAAATAATTTACTGATTCTGTCTGGCAGTTTTTTGGGTATTTTAATCACACTTAATTAATAAATCAGTAAAAGTTCAGTTAATAAATGCGCATATTGGCAAGAAAACTACAGAGTGCTTAAAATAAAATATCATTTTCATTGCAAAATCAATAGCAGTTCATGACCTAAGCTGTTAGTCGTCATCCTCAAGGAGACAACAACAGCATAAATTTTTACTCACACATTCAAATATTATCAGGATATCAGTATTCTTCTTGCATTTGAGAAAACTGACAAAACCAATTTTATATAATAGGTAGAGAGTGAACTTCACCTGCAGGTCAACCATGACAAATGGGAAATAATTGGAAAAGTATGGAAAGTGCTAATCACTGTTCCAACCATTTCTTATGTGCAGTTGTAAATAAATATGGTTTATCTCACTTATTAAATACATAAAAAAAACTAAATGTATTAAGAGACGATGGCAGCACTTACACATTTGTGAGTCTGTCTGTTTATATATGGGGGAAAAATGTAACATACCCTAAAAGTCTTAGGTCACCAGATGAGTTATTCTAGAAAGATTACAATCACACATTATAATGAACATATTAATTTCTTTGCAACAACATAGAACTGATAAATGCAGGAAACATGGAAAACACTATTAAAAACTAGGATATCAGAAACAAATGAAATGAGATGGTATAAGATTTACTGCACTAATCAACTGGGTTCTTTTTTTTTTACCATCAGGTTTCATTCAACACACATCAGATATTTCTTACTGTTTGGGCTACTGTTTGTCACATAGACGATACTGACTGTATTGGAGTTTTGAATGTGCACACACTTTCCCTGTGTTTTCTTGTTGTATATTAAATAAAGACAGTGAGAAATAGATTATTACAGTCATTACAACCCTTTAAAAGCAAAATACCTAAATGTGAGCTGGTACTTTTGCACAGCTCTACATTACTAATTAAAGTTTAAAATATCAATGCAATACTTTAAAATACAGTCTCAATAAGTATTTTAACTTATTATTAGGGTGTAAGAAAATATCGGCTCCGATATATCGCGATATTTCACTTCATGACACTGTATCGATATTAAAAAGTACTTTATCGATATTTTTAGGTATTTATTCAAATGCACACATGACGAAGGTTTATTTTGTTTTTCTTTTTTTAATATATACATTTAGTGGGAATCCTGCTAGCTCTTTTATTTATATATGCACATGGGTTTTTTGTTCTGTTGTTTGTATACTAAATTTTTTTTTACTGTCTGAAAGAGGCAGATGTTAGTTCCTTTATTGGAACTGCACAAAAATAATGTTATAATGTTGGATGATTCAGACTGTACAATATACATTCTTTTCACAACTAATAGAATGTGAACATTTGAGCAGGATCTTAAACTGTAATGTCTGTACAACATAATTTTATTTATTTATTCTTTGTGTGTGTGTGTGTGTGTTTTGTACTGGTAAAGCCGGATGTTAAAACTTTATTTATCCAAATCCTGCATTTTTATGATATAGCACTAGATCCTGTTCTGATCAAATAAAAATTTGATTAGTGTTTCTGGTGTAATTAAATTTTTCCAGGAAATAATCATAAACAAAAATAATAATCACCTTGTTAACAGTGTCGTGATATATTGTATCGTGAGTATTGTGATTTGTATCATTATTGCCATATTCTTGCCAATACACACCTCTACTTATTATGTACCTTGAATCCATGGTTGTCGAAATATCTGAAAATCTGACACCTTTACAAACATTTTTCATTGTTCGAGTCATACGCAAAACTAAAATCAAACTCTATCCCTGAGATCCTCAAAGACTCGTCGAAAGCAAACAGAAGGAGAAAGATGTTCTTTTTAAGTGTTCTCAGTAAGAATACCGCCGAACTTTGGGCTTTTACTTCCATGAGCAACAACAGCAGCAGCGATGTGTGATATTAAAATCTATTTTGAGAGAAATTGTGGCAGAAAACAACAGGAGTGTACAAACTGACTTCAACTGCTGTGATATATGAGAAAAAGTCTATTATGAAGTTCTAAAGACTATATACCCCCAGGAGTAAAACAAAGTTTCTGTTTCTGTACTGTTCAGATTGAACAAAGCAAACAATCGAAAGTCTCAAGAGGGAAAATAAAACAGCTATTTGCAGCTGTATTTTTAAAATTCTGAGGGAAGTTGAAATTAATACCGCGTTTAACAGCAGGAAATAATGCAAAAGAGGTCAAATAAAAACCTGCAATTCTCATGAGCACAAAAATCTTGACTGGAAGGTCCAGGGCAAAAGAATTCACATGAGGGAAAAAAAAAACAACAAAGCATACATAGAATTAAAGTCCTTGACGGAAGTGTTAATTCTCAAGGGGAGAGTAATGTTTTTAGAGGTTGTGCTAAAAGTGGAATGAGGACACAATTACTAGAAAGAAAAGTAGTTAAGATGTTAATGTAGTTACTGTTGCATAAGCATAATGTTTCAAAGCCTGGGTCATAATCCGACATGGGACACAGAGGGAAAAAAAGAAATAAAAACGAAGGACAACTCTGCCTTTATCTCAGTCTGCATAATAACTAATGAAGTACAGCACACGGTCCGTTCTCTGACAATGTGTCGACGTCTTCAGCGCTCAAAGGTTTGTGTGGCGTTCACATTTGAACCCTGTATTTGGACATTTTTAGCATGCATGAACTGTTTTCAGAAGATCTTAGCTTTTACGCGGAGCTCAAAGACAGGCAATCATGGGATATTTTTCTCTGCACATATTAGATAAAATTAAGCGATTAATATTACACGGGACAGATTTGAAATACATATCCCCATCATAAAACCACCTCTCATCTTACGACATTATCGCCACCTCTACAAAATATAAATCCATTTTGATTGACTTTGTAAAGGTCATGTGATTATGGATGTAATGGGAGGATATCTATCTTTATGGCCTGTCAAATGAAGACTTGACATCAGCAGAATACACACACACACACACACACACACACAAAGTAATTTAAATATGTGGTTTAACCCTTTAGACTAAATGAGTGTGCCACGCACTGGATGAGAGTGTGTGTGCACAGAACCATAATTCATTATTATCTATGACACGCAGACAGTGACCTCTTAGCATTAGAGAAATACGTGATGGAGAATGAATGTGAGTGTCTACATGTGATGAGGAAGAAATGATGAATGAGTGAGTGTGTGTGTGTGTGTGTGTGTGTGTGTGTGTGTGTGTGTGTGTAAGAGGTAAAACTCATTCTGAGGACAGATGGGGGCTTTTTTAAACAACGTGAAAACAGCTTATATTGTTTGCTTATGCAGCTGATTCTGTGACACCGTGTGTGTGTGTGTGTGTGTGTGTGTGTGTGTGTGTGTGTGTGTGTATGGACATGTGTGATTGAATTTGTGTGAATATAACACTGAGTTAAGTGTGTTTGTAGCACCACATTATATTATCTTATAGAAGGATATAATTAGCTGTCACACAACAACCACTACAGCAAAACGTAATACTCGTAGTTAACACGACCACTGTGCACAATTTTAGCCTGGAGGGAGTATGGCATTGTTTTTACTGGTATTAACACTGATGCAAATAGAGATGTGAAGGGGACGGAGCTATAACTATAACTATGTTGATTCTAGTCTCTCAGACTTTGCGGTTCCATCTATGTTGCACGCTAATGCTAACGCTTATAACAGAGGTGGGCAATCCTGGTCTTCGAGGGCCGGTGTCCCTGCATGTTTTAGATATTTCCCTCTTCCATCACACCTGGACGCCATTACGTCATTGTCAGGCTTCTGCAGAGCTTGGTGATGAGCTGATCATTAATTGAACCACGTGTGATGGAAGAGGGAAATATCTAAAACATGCAGGGACACCGGCCCTCGACGACCAGGATTGCCCACCCCTGGCTTATAGCAATATGCACCTTTAATGCAGCTAAGTAACCAGAAGAACGTCAGCTAAAAGCTCAACAAAACCAACTGTCAGACAAAAGACTACAACTCAAACAACAAACACTTGAATGGGCAAATATGTAAAACAAGCTAACGTTCCGAGACCAGTGTCATGAATAACTTAATAAAACAACAGACGAATGAGATAAACTCTGCAGTGCTAAATTAACACTAAGCAGATCCAATAGTACAGGTATTATCTCTCTGCTGTTAAAACTCACTGAACAAGACAAGGAAGAGCAAAAATAAAGGTCCCATTATGACGCAATGATTATATATTTCTTTCTTTATAGCTCACCAGTCGATACGCCATGAGCTATTGTGAAGGCACTGTGTCATCTTTGTCATCATCTTTGTTAGCAATTTCTTCAAATATTTTCTGTGATGAAACAGCTGGTTGGATTTGTTTCATATTTTATATGTACCTTCCTTGGGACAATGTCTACAAAGTCTGTTTACAGTTCATGGATATTTAGATTATTGAATTTCTGACTAATATGTCTAATTTTTGAATACTTTTGATGGTTTATAACATGGAAATGGTTAGAGATATCAATATAGTCACTATTGGGCGCTGATAGGAAGTCATATGTGGACTTTTATTTGGATCTATGACCTTTGACCTTGAATGGTCAACCTCAAGGTCACAATGTCTACATTTCGACAGACACACTGCTCAGATTAATTTCCAAATTTTTTTTTATGTAGTTCCCTTCGGACAATGTCTGCAAAGATGGTTGACATTTTTTAAAAACACATATTTTTGATTTTTTGACAAATTTTTGAAATATTAAAAAATTGCCTTCACTTATAACGGACCATATTTTGATGGTTTAGAACATGGAAATGTTTTGAGATATCAATATATTTACAGTACAATTGAGCACTGACAGGAAGTCATACTTGGACTTTGATTGAATTAGTTGAGTTCTCCTCCAGTGAAAGTACCACCCACTCATATTGGGAGATTGATCTCTTGAATCAAGACCACAGGACTCTAACATATCGGCAGAACCTGACAACCTCACACATTCATGCTACAGGGGACATTGGTCCAATTTTTTTTAATTCCTCTTGGGATTTTCTTCCCTTTGCTTTTCTTGAGATGGTTCAACCAGGAACATTTCTTTCTTGTCAAAGTCATAAATATGCTTTAAACACACAAACTTCATTTATGGGGGAAAACAAATGCACCAGTTTGCAGCTGTGTTCAGCAATAACACAATATGCAAATAAAGTACTGTTTAATCAATAGAGAAAGTAAAAATGTCACTAAATTAACCTCAAGCACCTCTAAAGTTAACTCCAACTGAGTCCTTACATGTAACATCCTCTCAGATGTGACTGAATAGTTCTAAACTCTAAAATCAATTCAGATATCATCCAGTGGAAGGTCAAGAGGAGTCTCAGATGTGAAATGACCAGCAGAGCTCTGTGTGAAGATCTTAGGCTGGGCAGAGGTCCAAACCCATGCCTTAAATGGGATCAATAGCATTTTAAATCAATCCTAAACTGCAAGTCGGTGTCACAGAGGAATATGATGTCCTGGAAGAGCTCACTCCTGGATTTGGGACCAACAGCTTTAATCAATGAAGAAAAAAAAAAACTCATCAGCAACTATTTTTATAATCTAATACTGACTTGAATCTTCCAATAGGAGGGTAAACTGAGTGGCGTTGAGTCAAAGTATTCAGTATTCATTATTTTTGCACTTTTAATATAATTGAATTACCACCTCATAGTCATTGTCATATATCTGTTTCCAACTGTTTCCATGACCCTGTATTTGAATCTCTCTTGTGTCGATGCCACCTCCTCCAGAACCTCTGGGCTAGTTTGTCCTCAGACCTCCACTCTGTGTGGGCGTGTGGAGAGCCCACCATAAACCCATATATTTCACTGAACAACACCCCCCAAAAGCAATCATGGACCCTTGGTGATTGATTGACTTTTGTTCTGCAGAATTCCAAGCAATTCCTCCTTAGTCCAGAAGACATTTGTGCTTAATTTGTAGAAATTCCATCATTCTTTCTTGATCAATACAGTAAATCACCGCCGCTGTCTCTGACATGGAGTCAAAACAAAACCACTGATGGATTGAGGAAAAAATATATCTAAAAAAAAAATTATAT
>JAPQRQ010000012.1:13046004-13069176 GCA_037367365.1 Apogon talboti
ATTTTGTTGAACTAGTTTGACTCAGTTTGAATTTATGGCATTTGTCTTAGAACTTTTTGAATTACCCTCGTATGTATTTGACTGTAATGTTTGTCTAAACTGTGTATTTTGTAAGAATGGCCAAACTTTCAAGCTAAACCGCTGACAACTCTACGACCTACCCTCTCAATCACCAGACCTTTTGCTGCAATGGAGCCTTAAATATGTGGCTGAATTACCGAGTGGCGTTTCACCTCATATTCCATGACACTACAGTCCCTGTATAAATGAGGTTGGAGTTGGAGGAGATTAAACAGAGGTGTAGGAGGCTGAACAGCTTTCATCAATGGGCAGCCAGGACACTTAGCTCCAATTTCAAACACTAATTTTGCTGCACAAAATGTGCAATGTCAACTGCAAGTGCAACGTCATTATGTGTAATACATTCAGTTATTCCTGTAAGGCTCTGGAACTCTCCCACCATCCATCTGAAACAGTGACTTCAAGTCCAGAATCCAGACTCACCTGTTCTAGACTACCTACCCACCAAAATAACTACCAAACATCGTACCCGTACCACATCACTTGCACTTGTTTTTCCTTCGTATTTTATTTATTGCCTTTTATCCTTTGCTGTACAGTGTCGTTGGGTTTCGTGAAAGGCACTTTCAAATAAAATAAGTATTATTACTATTATTATTATTATCATATTATCTTTATTATTATTATTATTATTATTATTATTATGTCAGATTATTACTTCATGCTTGACACAGCTCAGCATCTGTATGTTAGTAGTGTTTTTTCCCTTCATTTATGTTTCTGTTTATTCTATTTGATCCTTGTTTTTAATTCTCAGTTTCATTATTAGGCTTTCAGTAGCTGCGATCCCAATTCGGTTGTACAAGTGACCATGCAATAATAATAAAAGCTGTCTTGTCTTATCTGAACAGAACATATCTGTGTTATTTGTGGCATTTAACATTTGAAATAGGTCAGTTATCTGCTTCTTGTTCATTCTGGAGTCCTGAATGTCTTTGTATCTCAGTCGACTTGCTCATTTAGTGACTTGACAACTCAGCACAAATGAACAGTGGGAGGAAGCTTAAGTACCCAGAGAACGATAGCTATGAGACGATGGCGCTGACCACTGCACCACCGCCATCCTGCTTTTGTTTTAAATAGCTAATATAACAACTAATAGCCCTTTTTTACCCAAATATTGTTAAATGGGAGTGACCTTTCAGTGGTCTGGGGGGGGGGGGCGACAACTATAGCTGCGCAATGTGATATCATGACTCGCCTAAATATACACAGCACTTTTAATTGGCGTGTTATCTGAATGCATTAAAAGCTTTCCACGTGTATGTTCACACCGTTATTAGCCCCCTGTCCAACCTGAATCGATGCGTCAAATACCACGCACTGAGGGTTAGGGTTAGGGTCTAGGGTTATGGGAACAAATGGCGTTGAATAACACGTGAAAGGTCGAAAATGCACAGGTATAGCACGTCAAATGCCATAAGAACTGCCGTGACATACAACGCCATTTAGTCTGAGCTACACATGCCTCATATTTTTAATTATCAGAAAAGCAAAGGGAGTGCATTCAATGGCACTGAAGCTATGTTCAGAAATACTGGCCCACTGTAATGACAAAACTACTGGGAGGTAAAGGTCGAAGTCAGCCTGACTTGGATGGATGCATTAAAGAAAGAAAAAAAAAAAAGTCAGATTTGAGATTTTTGGCGGTCAGCTTCTGCTCATATCCAGACTAAAATGACAGAGTAGGAAGCATACTGTATATTCAGCATCTTTTTTTCAAGGACATTTTGACAGGACGTACGACTCTTGATGTGCACACCGTCTGGCTCGGAGATTGAATCTGTAACCTTACAGTAATGGGATGGTCTCACTAACCACTAATCTGCTCTGCCACCTGAGAAAAAGAGACAGAGAGATGCACGGACAGAGATATACGAGAGTGTGGATAAAGAGAAAGGGAGAGATGAGTAGAGGAAAATAGACGAACGGACCGAGATGGGGGGGCAAAAAGGATGATAATAGAGCGGGAGCAGAGGCAGAGATGGCTGAAAGACAAACAAAGTGTGAGTGATGGCGAGGAGGCAGTAAATGATACTGAGGGAGGAGGGAAAGATGGGAAGTGAGACATCAGCTGAGTGATGGAGATGACAGAGAGCATGTTTTTGAAAATGGGGAAGAAAGAGAGGAAGATCTACATTAAGAAAGAGAGAAATGGCTGTGAAAGCGCGCTGAATAAATAAAAAAAGACAGAGGTCACATTCACAAGACTCTCTCCAATCTGGTCTCGTTTGTCTGTAAAGTCTATCCGGAATACTCATCAGCCATCGGCCAGACACAGGGGGGAGTAGTACGCCGTGAACCCTGTAACCCTTAATTTCCTCAATGACAAATTCAGGTGTCCTTCGATTCCACTTCCTCTCCGTCTCACTTACCGCCAGCGCTGTCACATATTCTCATTAGTCACTGTGGCAGCTGAGATTTGTGTGTGGGTGTGGGGGTGTGTGTGTTTTGGGGAGATTCACAGAAACAGAAACAGAGGAGGACGCTGGGAATGTATGTGTGAGAAAGGGATTACAAAGGAGTGAAATGACAAGTTTATGAATGAGCGAGTCTAGTGAAAGTCTATGACAAAGCACAAGACGTTCAGAGAGAGAGTGTGTGTGTGTGTGTGTGTGTGTGTGTGTGTGTGTGGGACCAGATGATAGTGTGTTGTTGTGTTGTGTAGATGTCTTGCATATCTATATGTGTGTTTGTGTGTACATTAGAGCTGCAGCTATTGATTATTTTTGTAATCTATTAATCTATCGATTATTTTCTTCGATTCAATTAAGCAATTATTTGAATGGGTGAAAAAAATGTGTAAAAATGTGAAAAATGCATGTCTGAAAATGACAGAACCAGCTGAAACAACCACAAAAAGTATAAAAGATATATAACAAATATCTATATAGAAATAACAACAACAGTCTGAAAGTATATATCAAAATATCTATGCATATAAACAACAACAGACAAGTCTAATGACATCTAATATGTGCACTGCAGCCTTCAACACATTTGCATACAACTTCCTAACAACGTAAGATGTAACTAACATACAACTTTGTGTTGGCCGTGGCATCATGTGTGTCACAATAAGCATCAGTGTGAAACACAACAGCGGAACCAGCTTTTACCGGCAGTAAAATTAAGGAAAAGAAGCTTCGGTTCAGGAAAATTGTAATCAAATATAGATTTTTTTTTTATTTAATTTGAGTTGATTAATCGTTTGGTGTATCTGAAATAACTCCTTGTCTTTTCTATGTAAATGGTTGGTTTTGTGTTCAAATAATGTATATCTTGATCAACATAAAAACCCTTTCCCTCTATCACAGAATACTGTAATAGACAAGCAGGAGTTTTACACTGCAATCACTGAAACTGGCAGGTTATAGCATTGCAGCATTGACGGCTTACACAGAGACTCAACTAAGTTCAAACAGTCTGGACGGTGCATCTGTGCAGATTATGGTACTCCGAAAACCCAAAATCGTGACTGTAAGCAGCTGCCAATCCAGTTGGAGAAGAAACTCATCTACCTCCACATAGCCACAATACTGTCCATCAGGAGAAAGGAATCTGGGAACAGATTGGACTGTATGGGCAGAAGCATGCCAGGCAAGATCCGTTTCCCAGTTCTTCTCCACGTGGGATTCATTCCAGGTTGAGTCTGTTCGCCATCAAGCAGCCCCGCCCAAGAGCAAAGTCAAAATCAAAGCAGTAAAAATATTCATCATATTAAATTCTGGAGTGGTTTGCAGCATTAAGGAGTAGGGCTGGGCGATAGGACAAAGCATATGATCGCAGTATTTTTATCCATATTGACCAAAATTAACAGCACCATAAATATTTAACACTGCCAATTTGAAGAATATTCTAAATGTGCCTAAAATGTAGAATATTAACATGGGAAAGCATGTGCATATACCTGTATTTGTTGACAATGTTCATGGTCATAAATGTCTGAATTTATAAGGTTAATATAAATATAAATGCAACACACTTCCATACACTTCCATAAGATATGAGACTAAACATCTCCACTGGATTACTGTCTAAAAGGAGTTAAAAATGGGCCTCCTTAAACATATAATGACAAAGCGTTGTGTCTACTCACTGACACACATGCATGCAATTTCTCCTGCTTCTACACGATAAGGTGACAGCTGAGGTCAGTGATAAAGTGAGAGGACAAGTGAGATTGTGTGTGGGAATACGGCAGCAGCTACTGAACTTGTGTGTGGGAGTGCAGTGTGTTTTTTTTGTGGCGGTAATGTGATGCACGGGAGGGTTCTTACAAGATTGTAGGTTTGCAACCCTCTAAAACTGCCTTTAACAGACACAGGGATGGGACTTAAAATGGGTGATGGACTTTTCATTGGGTCGCCAATTGTCAGAGCGAAATAAGTAAAAATGATATGTAATAATAATTATGTGAATTCTTGTTTTTAATTAATCCATAAAGACCCAAACATCCACTGGTGACCAAAATCATCTACTGATCTAAACTGTTTAATACCTGTTGATTCACTAATCATGTCAATACATGTAAATAATTGGTGTAAAATATAGTTTGTCATCTTTTCATCGTCATCAGATATGACCCATTTGGACGTTCAGAGGCTCCGTAGTTACCGTGGAAACACTGTCACCTTCTACAACATTGATTCGCCAGTAAAACCCATGGAATTGGATCAATGACAGTGGATGGAGACGCTTGGTTTATGTTCAAGTAGTGATATATTTTGTTGAAAAGTCACTTTTTCTTCAGTTTTCTCTGTTTCTGATATAATTACCCTCAACTTTAATCTGAGCTTTAATGAACATCTACTGCACATGATCAGAAAATTAAATATAGGAAAATACATGATTTACACTGAAAAAACACAAAATACAGAGGATAGTATAATAAATGGTGATAAATCAATTAAAAATGATTAAATAAATAGAAAAAATTATTTGGGAACTGCCACAAAAGAAGCACTGGGTCTTTATGGGTTAAATAGAATATGAGTAGTAAAAGTAGTGAAAAAAAAAAAAAATCTGGATGAAAAGACGCAACAAGATCAAAATGACATCAGACAGTTAGAAAAAACAGAAATGATGTAGAAGACAACATAAAAGACATGAGATGAAAATGACACAAAAAGTCAAAACATGAAGACAATGAAATAAAGGAAGCAAAGAACAAAAACTATGCAACAAGATAAAAACAGTAAAGTAGAAGATCAACGAAGATGAAAATGACGGCTAGAGGCCCCTTGAAGCTTATTTGATAAAACCTTGAGAAGATCTTCAGGGAACATTTAGGGAACATTCCCTGAAGGTTCGCTCCGTGTAATTTTGTTAAACCCTCAGACGGCCTTCAGGGAATATTCCAGCACTTGTTTAAAATCTACAGGCAGTTGTAACTATTAAGATGGAGCATTTCCTTGCGTGTTATTTAGAGCATGAATTGATCTAATGCAACACACATTAAAAATGAATGTGACTTGACTAATGTGACCATTCTGTCCACATGATTTAATATGCATCAGCAGAAGTATACAAGCGGGAAATATTTACTTCCTCAGTCAAAACAAAAATAAGAATAATAAAACTGATTGAGTGTCATCCTCCCAGTGGCAGCAGTACACCTACGGCCATAATGTGTGTAGATAACCTCAGGTTTCACCACAGCAGTTAGTGGGAGATGCTTACTCAAAGGGAAGAGAGACGCAATATGAGCAAAGCTGAACCAGCTTGAACCTGCGATAGCAAGGAGAGAGAGATACGCAGTTGTCTGTCTGCTCTGTCTGTATACCTACATCACCACAATATAAGTAAGCTCATTTCAGTGGAGCTTTAAGAGAATATCTGCTAAATTACATTGTAATGTAGTATTTTATTGCTGCTTACTCATTTAATTTCATAAGGGACTAGGGATGGGGATCAGGCTTCCTGGGTGAGTCACCAAAGCGCTGGATTAGAGGATTGATTGGTTGAATTGATTTTTTTTTTTTTCCCATCATGAAGGGTCACCATGGAGAGAACTATAATCATTGAGGACGTTGGAGTATCTGTGTTTGTTTAAAACAGGGGTGTCAAACATGTGGCCCGGGGACCAAAACCAAACCAAAGGGTGAAATTTAAAAAATGACACTGAAGATGATTCTCAAGTGGATTGGACCGGTGAAATAATAGCATAATAATATAATATATATGACGACAACTCCAAATGTTTCTCTCTGTCTTAGTGTGAAAAAAGTTCAATTACATGATAAAAATGTTTACAGTTCCAAAGTATCTTTTCACAAACATGCGAATAATCCTAACAACCATGAACAACCTAATAATAAGTGGAATTTCAACAATATTCTGTATGTTACTAAATGTTTTGTGCCTTTTTAAATCCACTGTGATCTGTAAGTTGTAGTGTGTAAATGAAGAACTGAGGCATAATACTGGTAAAACTGCAGTTTTACTTTTTCAGTAAAACAAAGAGAAGACTTTGGAGTTTTTCTTTATTGGTTTTATGCTATTATTTTACTGGTCCAGCCCAATTGAGATCACATTTGGCTGTATGTGGCCCCTGAACTAAAATGAGTTTGACACCCTTGGTTTAAAAGAATCATGTGTATGCGTCGGATTATTGTAGACGAAATAAAATGTAACACCACTTGTAGCACAAAGTAATGATACGCTGGGTCGAGTAATTAGCTTTCCACAGTCTCTTCTTCTTAAACTGGATGGTACATTGTGAGCATTCATACCCAGCAGCGGCTCACACAACCCCTCCTTCCTCAGGCGGTGCCGTGGCATAGTGGTTAGCACGTCACCTGTGTTCGATTTGAGTTTGCCTGTTCTCGCCACAGTTTGGTTGATTCGCCTGTCAGTGCCCTTGACCGCAGTACTCATGAGGATCTGGAGTTGGTCCCTGAGCGCCTTCAGTGGCACCGCACTACTTCTAATGTGCTAATGCTAATGCTAATGCAGGTTGCTGTATTAAGATGGATAAAATGCAGAGACTGAATTTCCCTATGGAGATGATGAGGTGGCCTTCGTCAACCTTAAGCTTTCTACATCCTGACCAAGCTGATACCCCCCTGCTGCAACAGGAACACTGGCTCCTCTATGCTCTGTCTAGTTAACAAGTGTGTCTTAAAAACAAATGAATTAACCTTGCTATAAATCATAAACTGCATGCAAAGTGGGTTAAATGAAATGGAACGTTCACTTCTGTTGTGATCAGTCATTTTATCACAGAAAAATACAAGAAGCAGTCACTCAACAATTAACCAAACCATGAAAACCTTTTTTTGTCATGTATTTTCTCTATATCTACATTTCCTAAATTATTAATCACTATGTATTATATAATATGATCCTCTGTAAGTTCATTAAAAATCACATACAAAATTCTGTATTTAATTTACGGGCCATGGAAATGTTCATCCAAAGATTATAATATCAAATCAGAGAAAATATTTAATTATTACTAAACATTTTGGATTGATGGATGATTTAAGAGTTGAGCGGTACAGAGGATCATATAAAGTTACATAATAAAATCTACAAATACAAATATGTGTTTTATAGGCTCCACTTATGGGGCTGTGTTTGCTACAGGACTTTAAAATAGAATAAAATTTCACGCTAATATAGTCAATTTTGTGAAATGTCATGAGAATAAACTGGTAGAGCTTGTTTCCACATAGTTGCCTGAAGTAACATGACCCTCTGACCCTGTTAATTAGATCTTGATCTATTTATCCTCATTAAATTATGTGTATTTTTAAAAGTGCAGTTGCATATGGTAGGACATTTACTGTTAAAATTCTTTTTTTTTTTTTTTTTATTGATGAATAAATCATGAAGATGTTTTTTAGTTAAAGAAAGCAGTCATGGGTGGTATTTTAGCAGAGGTCATGGGTCAATGTGGCGGGCAGCTGTTTGAGGAGGGTGCTCGGACACATTCACCGCCTCTGGTGTCCTGGTTGAAACCCTGCATTAAGTCCTACTAATAGATTTCCTTGTCTTTTAATTACGGTACACACATTAAACTTCCAAAAGCCCTTGGCAAAGAGTTATCTCTGACTTGTATAGATTTGCAAGGACTTAAATTTCCTCTCCCATCATTCCTCCTTCTCAATTTGTCTCTCTTCTTGTCTGATTCCGCTGCCTTTTTCCCTCTGCTGTTTCTCTGCCTCCGCGTTCTTGATGCTTCCCTCCTCCTCGTTTAACTCCATCACTGTTTTCTTGACCTTATCTCTTTTATATGCGTTTCTCAGTCTGATCGACTTGGTTTAGTTGATGAATTCAGTGCATATCTGAACAAATCAAATGTCAAATACGATGTTTCTCATTAATTTTTCCAGCTCTCTGTCTGTTTTTACTCCCTGTTCACTCCTTCATCCTGTTATACCTGCCCACATCATTGTTCTCAGCTAAATGTCCCCGAGAAATACACACACGACACACTAACACCACCTACTAATTCGCAATGAAATCAATCAGCAGGTCCGACAAAGTGCAGTTACACTCCCCTCTGCACCAACAACTTTCATTTACTGTTCCACATTTATTTGTGCTGAAGGACTTCTTAAGGTGGGCGTTTACATGCACACTTGCATATCTTTGTCCGTTTTTATCTGTGCATATCAGCATCCTACTTAACTGCGGTTGGAAAAAAAAAAACAGCAAAAATTCAAGAAAATAAACAGCAAAGGATAAGAAGTAATTACATCACTCAAACTGCAAAAGAAGGACAAGGTTTGGAGGGAAGGATAACAGAAAGAGATTAAGCTGCTGCCAAAGACAGACGAATCATTAAATTCATACCGTGGCCTGGAGATAGACAGTAAATGAAGTTAGTGAAGGTGAAAACGTAACTGAGGGTTATACAAGGTTCTGTTATCACAATTAGTTTACTTCACTATTGCCGCTCGGGTGTTGTAATGTTCTGATGAAGGCTGAAGAAGGCAAAAATAACAAAAATAAACAGACATTGGGAATACACGGCATCCTTTTGCAGCTTTCACCTCTAGGTCCAAATCATAAATGCAGATGGTGTTTTTTTTTTTTTTCCAAGCTTCCATCTAAAGTCAGGGAGTTCAGGAAATGTTATCATCAGATTTAATCCTACTTTGAGTCTGAAAATACATTCAGTGACTTTAAAAAAGAAGAGCTGATCAATGTTTTCCATTAGATTTATCAGCTGTCCACACTTTCTCGTCCTTTTGTGAACAACCAATGAGTTCAGCCTGTGCAAAATCCAGTAACGCATTAAGTCAGGATTGAGTCATGTTGTTGTTTGTGAGCTCTACAGTCACCGCTGACCTTAAAAACCTGGGGGAAACACTTACTAATCACACTGGTCTACAATTTTTTGGAAATGATGTGCCTCAGAGATTTAATGTGCCAAATCTTACATACTGTAATAAGATGGAATGGAAAACAAATGACAAAACTGCTGGTGCTGATGTTTTAAAATGAATATGATATAGTGTTATTATACATATATCAGTACCTCCAGAAAAATGCGGCCAGAAATCTTAAATTATGCGATGGAATATGTAGGGTTTTTATGTGGTTTTATGCAGTGAAATTGTGGGAATTTGCAAAAAATGCAAGAAGTTGCAAAAATATGCGGAAACTGGAAAAACATGTTTCAATTAAAAAAAAAAAAAAAGATTCTTCTCCCACAACCTGTTCTAACTAGGTTACTACTAAATGAAAAATGTCTAATTACATCCTATGATAAGCAAACATACAAGTAGTAAGCAGACACTACATCACAGAATGTGCTGGTTGTTTTAGTTCTGTATTTTCTAAGCATGGCTCAAACATGGCTTCAACATTCCTCAGTCACAAGTGACAAAAATAAAATACTTGCTTCACAAAAGTGAGGTAGAACAGTCCATCTGTTTCAAGGCTATTACAGCCTTTATGTTCATATAACTTTATTATCACTGCAGCACAAACCATTTTCAAATGTTTCACGATGGAAATGTGGCTCCAGTGTCGATTTTCTCTGATGTTCCAACGTACAGTTGCATGGGGTGTAAAATAGTATGAACCCGCTTTCCTGTAGGACATCGGGTACCGGTTTGCTCTGTCTTTTGCAGATATTTAGGTCGACAAATGAGCTGCACTTTTCATCGTCTTACACGATTTTTTCTGAAGCTCGTGGTTAGTTTACCCTCTGTGGACGCGTGAGCCGATGACGTTGCACTTCGCATATTACATCACTGCCCGTGTCAAGTTACAATGCAATATTTTTTAAACTTCATGTGAAACAATGCTTATGAAATCATGTGAGCCCTGCATATTTAGCTTGATTATGCATTGAATTATGCAATCACATAATCACTTTTTCTGGAGGGACTGGATGGTTTATGTACAATAGATTTATAAATCTTCTAGTATAAAGAACCAGTAAAGTGAATATATTGTAATATGCAGACTGTTTAAAGTAGATCTGGTACCTTCTAACACCCATTCTCTTAACAATACTCCGAATTTCACCCTTTGACCCAAAAACTGTATGTTGGAAACTACCGCAAACCAACACTTTTGACTCAATTTTTCTTTATTAGTAACTCAGAGCCGGTAAGGTTTCACTACTTTTATTCTGGTGGTATTTTACCTGTAGACCAGTGTTGTCTGTAGTCATCATGCCATGCTTGAGTGCAAACCATGAACAAGCCATTGGTATGCTGCTAACAGGATGTGCACACTTTTGAGATCATCAAGCACTAATAATAATAATAATGGATTAGATTTATATAGCGCTTTTCTATTAACGCATACTCAAAGCACGTACAATGGATCCATTATTCATTCACTCTGACAGTGGTAAACTACGTTTGTAGCCACAGCTGCCTTGGGCTGACTGACGGAAGCGTGGCTGCCATTTCGTGCCTAACGGGCCCTCTGACCACCACTAAACATTCACACGCATTCATACACCAGTGAAGTGTCTTGCCCAAGGACACAACACCTCATGACTCGGACAGAGCGGGATTCGAACCATCAACCCTTCGGTTATTGGACGACCCGCTCTACCTCCTGAGCCACGGCCGCCCACTACAGTATATTGAAGCAAAACAAACCTTAAAGACAGACTGGCAGCACCACCAACGAGTTACAACTCCTCTTCAGGATCACTACATCCGCCTGGTAAATCACCAGGATGCGTTCTTGTCACTTTCTGCAACACCAGCTGAGACTTGGAGACTGACACAGTCAATGAGCCTATTTACATGTACAATAAAACTCTGATCATTATCTGATTTCTACAGTTATCAAATTATTCAAGTGATCACACAAACTGTGTAATCTAATATACTTTATCAGATAACTGCAATTATCTGATTATGAGAAATCAGATTAACACACCTGGATTTCTCCCCAGGACTCCGATGTCATTGTGCATGTGTACCCGTTAATCTGATTTATCTCATTCTCTTACATCTGTGCATATAAAAAAAGAAAGAAAGAAAGAAAGAAAGAAAGAAAGAAAGAAAGAAAGAAAGAAAGAAAGAAAGAAAGAAAGAAAGAAAGAAATCGGAGAAAACAACAGTGACACACTCAAAAATGAGTGAAAGCCAATAAGAGGAAGTTTGAGTCTACGATCACTGCAAATGTACGTTCTCCAAAAGAAATCTGACAATGGACTATAGCCAAACCAGGGTTTTTCAATTACTACATTTCTGAAGGACATGTAAATGCATCAGATCTGATTATTACAATGATCTAATTGCTCCCACTTATGGGATTTTATGGTAATGTAAATGGGCTCCATGCATTGCAGTGTCAGTGGTGGTCATACATGATACTATGAAATTCAATTTGCAATTACACATCTGTAATTTCATAATGATTAGATTAAACAACCTCTCTTGCTTTATGTTCATGTATTTATTACTCAACAAACATTTCCACACAGTTCTATTTTTTGGTCCTCTGTGTCTACAAGTCAAATTTGATACTATTTACTGTGTGTTTTTAATGTCCTTGACTATACCTGTGAATAGAGGAAGGCAGTATCACAGGGTAGATTTTCACTTGAATTACAAGTTGCTGGAAGCTACGAATGGGTAAAAATGGAATTGTTGCTCAGTAACACTAAATAAAAATATTAAGCACTGGAAATTGCTGAGGAAATTGTTCAAAACCACTGGCTGTGTTCAGAATACCATAGTGTAAACTAATAGCCTACTGATTCTGACCAAAAACAATGCAGTGTGACAAACCTCCACATGTACATACAGTGTCCACCTTTGACATATAGTGCATCAAATACTTGGATATGTGCCCCACTGGCCAAACTTCAAGCTAACTTCATAATGTACTGTATTCCACTATAAAGTAACCCATAAAGACCCAGTGTGACTTTTGTGTCAGCTCCCAAATGAATTTTCCTCTCTATTTAACCTTTCTTAAGTTATTTCTAATCATTTATTGCAATATTATCCTCTATATTTTGGGAATTTTAATTGAAAATCAAGTATTTTCTCACATTTAATTTACTGATCATGTAGATGTTCAGTAAAGCTCAGATTAATGTTGAGGGTTATTATATCCGAAACAGAGAAAAACTGAAGGAAAAACTGACTTTTTCAGCAAATATATCAATAACTGAACATAAACCAAGTGTCTCCATCCACTGTCATTTATGAAACTCCATGGATTTTACTGGTGAATCAATGTTGGAGAAGATAACTGTGTTTCCACGGTAACTACAGAGCATCTGAACGTCCAAATGGGTCATATCTGATGACCATGAAAAGATGACAAACTGTATTTTACATGTAGTAATAGGATTAAAATTAAATTGATAGGATGAAAGCATCTGATGAAAGATCTGAGTAAAAGAGCATTAATCTAAAGATGGACCACCATAACATTTATTAGAGGTTCCAAAAAAAAATGAATGAGACCAGAATTTGTCAGAGAAAAAATGTATGTGACTGTATTTTTAGAGATAAGTTCAATGGTTCTATGGGAGCCAGTACCCCATTGGCTGTCATTAGTATTACAACTTTATGATACTTCCACATTGGCTTCACTTTAGAACTGAAGTCCTTGCCCCTCTTCTTCTTATAATTCCGGTTACACTAAGTCTGTTCTTTCCACTTACTCTGCTGAAGTTGGGGCCAGACTCATATACAAATATGCACATAAATCTCCAGAAATTAAGATAAAAGCAGCTGTGTTCTCCAGGAGACATTGACAACTACAAGAGCAAACATACAGTTTGCTGTAATATACAACATTTTCACACAAATTATTTTTTGTCCCTAAAAACAGCACACCGGTAGTTTGAAACATGACATTCTCATTTCTATCACACAGACCCACAGTCTATGTAAATACATACATAACTCAATCATCTGTCAACAACTGCCAACAGACGCCAGGTAACTATAGTATATCCATGGTGATAAGTGTGGTGGTCATGTGACTTTTTAGTTTACTGTACTCATTACGACATATGGTACACTGCTGCAGAAACTAACATCCATTCTCTGGTATGTTATCCTGAACACAGCAACAGTGGTTCCGTCAGCCTCAGCTATGTTTTTGTCTTGTGTGTGTTTCCTCCTGACAGAATGCAGAGATAGATCCTACCTGAAGTCTTCCTTCCTACTAAAGCAGCTAAAAAAAATGCTGATTTTTGTCAAATATTTTTACCGGTTCCATCATCAGATTATCATATTATCAGTGATGGGTCCGGGGTGAGGTGCTAACTCCAAATCAGCCAAATTATCATAAAGGTACTGCTTATTTCTGGACCTAGACCTTGATTTTACCTGGCTTTGAGGAGCCCTTACAGTCATTTATATGCATGTCCATCTGCAGAGTTTAACTGCCTCTGGTAGTCTTTCAGGTTGGATTGCACCACAGTTTTTTTTTTTTTTGTATTGATCAAATATTAAACCTATTTTTGGCAAAACATCTTCACATCCTTGTTCAGTAAATCACACTTTGCACACATTTGAGATGCATTGTGGTGGTTGCGACTCCTGTGGGGTGTTTGGGTGAACAGTAGGATTATGTGCAAACAAAGTCCATGTCACAGTTTGGACAATGTCAGTGTCCTGAAAACAGAAGGGGTTCATTCTCAGCCAGGAATTCCTGAGTCTTCTCCTTCCACTATATTCTCCTTTCCTTGACCCACTAGAGGAGTTTTTCTCTGTGTAGCAAGTGGAAGGTATATAACTAAAAAGCCTATACCATGGAAAATCACCCACAGGCAATTCCAAGGCCTGTGGGTAGGTTGGAATTGCCTGTGGGTGGAACGGATAGGGTTTGGAGCCTCTCCAAAGCTGGATCAGAGGGTTTTTCCATTGTCAAGCCAGGGAGAATGTTGTCTGTGATGTAGATGAAGAAAGACATGATGCTGACACTGAATGAATCCCTTCTTCACTTTGATTTTGCAGTTTCGTTTTAAGCGTTTTGTAATGTGATATTTATTGTATGTGTTGAATTCACAGGCATTCAATATTGTATTGCGCTGAGGTAATCACAGGACATATTCTCTGAACTGGGCCTTTAAACAAACTTTTTTCTGCCACTCTATGTTGGGGTGGTCATTTCCACAACACTAAAAAGGAGGACACTGTGGCATTTACTGAAGACTGAATAATCGCAACATATAGAACTCAAGTGTATTTCCCACTACAAAACAGTTGTGTCCATGATAACAATGGTATCATGATAGGGCGATTCTGAGATGCTCTATTCACTGCAAGACAATTTTATATATGATATGTTATGATGTGTGTGTGTGTGTGTCTAACAGAAGAGGACAAATGTCCCAAAGAAGGTGAAAAGAATTTGGTCACAGTATTTGTATTTATTCAAAACTGACAACTGACCTGAACCTGTTTATCAAAGTGCACATAAAATTTAGGATCTTAGCATATTAATCAATTAATTTAACATAAAAAATAAATAAACAAATAAACGAATGCAAAAAGTACATAACCAAGTTAATAATAAGCATAAATAACTTGTTTTATGTGAACAACAGAAATTAAGGGGGAAAAAAACCCCACTGGAACAGTGATTCAGTCTTTATGAGTCTTTCGATGGCCCCCTTTCCTTTGTCACCTACATCTACATCACTCCAACAGAGAGTCGGAGTCAGAGTGCAGAATGCATGTAGGTCATCTTGGCTACTTTTGGAAATGAACACGTGTTCTTTTGTCCACTCTGGATTAAATGATGTCTTTCTTTTCAGCAAAGCGCACTGTTAATGTGACAATATGACATCGCTAGGCTAGTGCATGGAAGCTTGTTTACTTTTTAAACCAATGATATTAACAGATATTCATTTGACGCTGCCTTCAGCCAATCAGTGCTTTTGCCAATCTTTTGTTAGTCTGAACGTCCTAAAAGATTGGACGATATACTACGTTGCATTTAAGTGCAACTCCAAAAAGGAGGACAAACAAACGTCCATCTTGGGACTGTGCTGGATGCCGAATAGGGCTTTCAAATTCCGAATGTCCAGCCTAAAGCTGGACAGATGACCATCCTACTCTACATCCTGACCAATGTTTTCTATTTTGGATATAATGATTTTTTTTTTTTTTTTAATTTAGAGGAAAGATCTTGGGAAATGTATAAAACTGTTTTGAAGGTAAAATGCCATTTATGTGTGGACAAGTGTCTCACACATGGAGAAAAATATCTGCAATAGTGTGGACAAGACCTCAGTTATCTACTTTGTAGTTAAAACACATTCCAAATAGTTTGGATGTGGTTGCAACCTCTTAGTGAGTTCACCTAAATGGGACGTGCTGAAAGAATTACACAATCTACCCTTCGATGAACCCTCTCCAGTTGAGGGATTTACAGCGGTGACATTATGATGACTTGAGCTGGGAGAGGAAGCTGTTCTCTAAATGGACAAAACAACAAAACCACATTGAAATCTACCGTAAAGCACACAATAACTGACCAAAAAAATCACACCCTGGAGATTTGACCAGTACATGACACTTCAGCAGGACAAATCACCCCCGTTGCCCGAACTTGAACCCCATTCTGCCAGTTTAAGATCAATCTCCTTCAGCCGC
The DNA here is from genome assembly GCA_037367365.1 of Apogon talboti. Classification (NCBI taxonomy): domain Eukaryota; kingdom Metazoa; phylum Chordata; class Actinopteri; order Kurtiformes; family Apogonidae; genus Apogon; species Apogon talboti. The sequence continues at coordinate 13,062,138 of JAPQRQ010000012.1, forward strand.
CAGGCCACACCACTGCACGGAAACACATTTTTTCTTTATGTGTGTACAATTTCATAAAATAACACCTCCATTACTTTGGTTGTCTCCATCTATAATGAAGTTATTGTTCTATGAGTGAGAGAGGCCCGATCCAATTATGCTGCAAGGTCAGTGCTTATTGATTTACCATTCATCTGTTGCTGAGGTCATTACAGACATGGTAGCGGTGATGATAATCTTGATTATGGATGGATAGTTCACGTAATGCTATGAAGGAAGAAAGGAAGAAAATAAGGAAGAGAGGAGAGTAGGAATGTAAGGCTTATGGGAGAAAAGCACGTTAAGAGGCCATGAAATCAGTTTTACAGACATATTAATTAAGTGCTGTTCTCGTCCATATATTTTAAAAGGCCAGATTTAGATACATCAAGAAACAACAGCACATCTTGTGATGAATTATGTCATCTTAGAATTTCAGAATCTGATCATTTGTTTACCAGCAACGTTATTGAAAACTAATTAACTCATCTGAAAAAAAAAAAAAAAAAGAGAAATCGTGCTTAATTGACTCCATCCAGCTCTCAGGTTCCATGAGGCCTCCTCTCTCTATCAGCGCTGGATGCTCTTCAATTAAAGCCTTCATTAAAATGCCATAGAGCAATTAATGAGGTTGTTAGATTGGATAATCATACAATCAGTGCACGGATGGATGTCAGACTTTGAATTTCACTTAGAACAAATTAGACAAGCACGTCACAAGCTGTGGTAGTGTTGATGTGGAAGTAACTTAGATAAAAGAGTCACATATATGGAATGTTTTTAATGTTTTTATCCATTTGATTCACCAAAAGAAGAGTCAGTGTGAAGTGTAAAGCTCATTGTTTACACAAATCTGTATTATGGTATCATCAAGTTTTCTTCTTCAAATAAAAAGTCATAGCAGGTTATTATGACAGTCGGTCAAATAACACTTTGTCTCCTAATCTTTATATGCTGCATCAGCCGATAGTTTACATTATACCTCTGTTAGCTTACTGCTTTTTTTTTTGATGAATTTTGCACGACGTATTGCAGACCAGACTAACATCTTCACTATAGATTTTACCTCAGCACCTCATGCAAACCACTTAGTTTCTGCAGTTTCACTCATTTTATGTAAACTGAAAGAGAATCACTTTTGAGTGTTTTAGCACGAAAAAAATGTTCTAACAGCAGCTTATCACAACTGTAGCATAATGAACTGTGCTAAATGCCTGCTAATTACACTACTGCAATGCCAAAAATATGTTTAAGGTCATTTTGATTCAGTATCTCAATTACAGTTTGTCAACCATGGTTATATGTACTGTTGATATTCCAAACTCTCAACAACAGGGAGAAGTCACATGCTAAAACACACTTATGACTACCAAAACCAACAACAAATCAATGCTATGTATCTACAGATTGCATCACTCACTGAATAAAGTATAAAAGACATGTTCACACACATCTGTATTATTATATGATCAAGTTTTCTCCTTCAAACCAATTCGTAACTGGTTATTTTGATAGTTGTTCAAAATAACACTTGTCTTATAATCTTCATGTGTTGCATCAGCTGATAGTTTACATTATAGCTCTGGTAGCTAAGCTCTGTTTTTAGACAGAAAACAGCCACAGTAAAACCGCAACAGTGAACCTGGCAAATAACTTCACATAATAACTTTACACCTTCGTAAGCCTCATAATCAAACTCACCAAACTCAAATTCCATTCTTTTCATTTAGAGCTGTGTCTGGTGGTGAAAACAATAACAGTGCTTCTAGATTTTAGCACTTTGTCGCTTTCTTTGACTCAAAACATTGTCCCATTATCACATTTTCTCACTTTGGTCAAAGGCCCCATAGTATTAGTTTCCCTTTCCCCCAAACATCCTGACAGAGTGACTCGCTACTCCCTCCAGTGGTCACATACAGTATATCCACTGGTGTAAAAAGTTTCAGTTCATATCTCTACAATCCAATCGACTGGCTTAACTTTAGACTTCTTCATTCTAAATATTCTATTTAGATTTGTTTGCTCATATTCTTCTACACAACCACTTACTAAAGCTGCTCATTCAGTATTTTTATGTAAATGAGGCATCATATACACAGTATGAATAGAAAATATGAATTACCATTGGTCATTTTGTTTTGATTTCACTATATCTAACTCTGCTCAAATATAGCTTCAGACTGAGACCATGCTATTTCTTTTTGTGCCAGTTTTTAGTGTTTTGTAACAAGGAGCACCACTTGAAATAGAAAATATGCAACACTTTTTTTTCCCCCAATCATCACTATATAAAATGTGAACACCGGGGTAAAAAGGAATGCATGTGAATGTGAAGTTCTTGTAATAATAACAATTTTGTGTGGACAGTTTTGTGCAGGATGTCACTCCCTGTGTCTGCGACTCTCGCTCTCACTTGGCCCTTTGGTTACAAACAAACAATCAGATCCAGATTTAGATTCACTTTACTGATGCCCTAAGGGAATCCATAAACTCACGGAAAATAAGATAAAATGAAAATGAGTACTTGCTACATTTTTTATGACGGGTCATTGTCGAAATTGCAGAGTCGAGTCAAAGCAGTGGCCTGGTTCCAGTCGTCTGCCAGCGACAGTCAGTGGGACCAAGGATCTTCTATAACATTCAGTCCTGCAGCTCAATGAGGCGAATCGTCCACTGCAGCCACTTCTTTCATTGGTTTAGTGAAGAGGATGATCTGAATAATCAATGAGTCCATCTCTCCACCACCACCGGCTCTAAAACATACACAGCATCTTCCTGCAGATGCCTAAGGACCTGAGCCTCCATAGAAAAAATAGCTGACACTGTCCCTTTCGATAGAGAGCCTCTGTCTCCAGGGACAGTGTTGTTGTCCAGATGCACACTGAGATATTCATCTGGGGAGGATAATTTAGACGAAAAATCAGCTGGACATGTGTTGAAGAAGGCAGAGACCTGCTGCCTCTACCCCTCTCTGACTGGAAGGACTGAATGCAGTATTGGAGTATTAAAGTTTGTGGAAGAGTCAGCAAACTTAGTTTATCCCCATGACTGTCTAACAATGACGAAAGCATTTAAAAGTACAGTTCATATGGGAAAAAGATAAGAGCGTGTTGCCTGTGTTGCATGTTGATTTAAATGATGTTCTTCTAATCAGGCCACACTCAGCTTTAAAGGTACTGTATTTTTATTTATTATTATATTTCTACTTTCAAATACTTAAAAAAAATTACCTAAAACTATCCTTAGGGTGTTGAGAAGAAAAAGCTCTCAAGTTATGCCAAAGACACCAAGGCAAGGCGAGTTTATTTATGTAACGTATTTTGTACACAAAGGCAATTCATTATGCTTTACATAAATAAAAGGAACATCCAGAGGGAAATGAAGTGTTTAAACCATAAAACATCAGAATGTTTAAAAAAAAAAAACATAAACAAGAGAGAATACAGGACACATAAAACAATAGAAAATAACATTCAATTTTTTATTAAATCCATATTAAATATGATATAAAGAAAATGCAGTCAGGTATTGGACCCACCGATGGGATGGGGGATTTATGTGAACAAGAGGGGCAGTAGTGAGTCACTCTGTCAGTCTCCCATGGTGAGGGAAAAAAAAAACACCACGGGGCCTTTGAACAAAGCATTAGAAACAACTTTTAGTCTGGACACAGCTCTAAATGAAAACAATAGAGTTTGATGTTGATATCACAGTGTTTCTTCTACACCGGTCAGGTTGATTATGAGGCTTATGAAAGTATAAAGTTATTATGGGATGTTATTATCTTTGCTAAGTTGCCATTTCTTGACCCAAGGTTCAGACTGGTAGTTCCAAGTGTGTTTCGGCATGTGACTATCCCCCTGCTGGAATATCAATACTACATGTAACCTATAAGATCATAACACAACAAATAATAAACTGCATGTTAGCCTTTAAGTTTGGGCTTTTGAGACAGTGGAACATTTGCACTCAGAAGATAACACTCTTGGTTCTGTCTGGTTGGCAAACTGTAATTGAGATACTGCATCAAAATGGGTTTAAACATATTTTTGGCATTGCGGTAGTGTAATTGTCAGGCATTTAGCACAGTTCAATATGCCATAGTTGTGATAAGCTGCTATTAGAACATTTTCTTCATGCTAAAACACTCAAAAGGGATTTTCTTTCAGTTTACATCAAATGAGTGAAACTGCAGAACAACAAAGTGGTTTTCATGTGGCGCTGAAGTAAAGTCTATGGTGACGAAAGTTAGAGCTTGGTCTGCAATGCGTCTTACAAAATTCATCAAAAGTAGCGGCGAATGCTAATGGTATTCTGCTATACTGATAGTTTAATTAAAAACGAAAATCAGACAGCAATTGAAAAGTCACAGGCGCAGAAAGGAAGCCCACTAAAGAATGTCCCAGCAAGGAAATTATCCGAAGTCTTTGATGCACATAAGCGCCGTTCGCTCTGCTACCGGGATGCATCAGCAACAAAACATCAATAATAGAACATCATCAAATATTTAAAAATTGAATGCCTAACTTCTGTCTACTACTAATTACCCCTGAGAGGATGGTACTATACAGAACCGAATACATGCAGCATCGCATACACATTTATTAGGCATCAATATGGAGCATAAGGCACTGGAAGTTCTCCCCACGGCAAAGGGAAGTGATTGATGTTAAGCAAATCAGGAATGATGCCTTTCTCTTGATATAAATTTGCGAGCTGGAGGGAGTGAGTTTGCGCAATGAATGACATAAGACAAAGTCACACACATTAATAAGCAACACATGAGTTTCAGACAGAGCATTGGTGAGGAACACTATAAAGGCATGGTAGAAGAGAAGGGTTCTACAGTGTGTGTCTGCATTTTTATTTGTTGTGTCTACAGAGACTTTGGGAAGTAATAAGAAATATTTAAAGCTTGAATTTTACAAATACAAGCTGAAAAGAAGCAGCAAGAGGAGAGTAATAACTGTGCACCATAGTGAGAAAGAGCAAAAAAGGAAGATTTAACAACTCAGGGGGCCGGGCAGCACAATATGGCTTTATCAGGTCTGCAGTGAAGACCTGCCTATACATCTTTAATTTCAGTCCCAAATCCTACAGTAAAAGGCTGAATCATTCTGTGGCTGTTCTACTGTATACGAGCCTGGTTAGCCGGCGGACCAATCTGCATTCAGGTGCAAAAGGACCCGATTCGGCATCATTTCTGCATGAGTGATAACAGCAGGCATGTTGTGGGCTTTTAAACAGCTGCATAAGGAGATGCAGTTATTTTTTAATAACACTTTGAGTGTAGCTTTAATGTTGTCTAACATGGAAAACTGTCTGGTGCTTTGCTGCTAATGGAACCAAACACTGACCAGGTCTATGTACATTATGTACAAATAAGATGTATTATAGGAGCATGTTGAAGCCAATAACGTAATAACTGGCCAATAACGTAATAAAAGTCCTGAACTGACAACGTAATAACTTTTGGCTAATAACCTAATAATTTATTACTTTATTGGCTGCTTATTACGTTATTGGCCTAAAAGAAAAACACTTTGCAAATAATGTAATAAGCAGCCAATAATGCAATAAATTATTACGTTATTAGCCAAAAGTTATTACATTATCGGTTCAGGACTTTTATTACATTATTGGCCAGTTATTACGTTATTGGTCTATTACATTTCAAAAAGGGCAAATTTATTACGTCATCAGTTGTTATTACATTATCAGCTGTTATTACGTAATTGGCTGTTATTACATTATTGGCTTCAACAGAGCAGTAACAATGATGACGATGCAATTCAACCTCTTGATAAAAATTAAAACTAGTCTATTCTATTTACTGCTCAGGAATGACTTGTAATCCATAAGAAAAATGTCAAATCCTGTCTTAATCTCAGAAGTTTGGTTAATAATAAATAACATATTTAGCCAACTAACCGAGGAATAGTAACATTTGCTTAGATATATAGTGTAAATATAAGCTGAGCAGTTTTTGTTTCATTGTTTTATTGTATTGAACTGTCCTAAACTTATAAATAATAGTGCAACTAAACAAATTTATCTCAAACTTTGCCTTTTGAAAGAAAGTGAAGGGCAAATTCTAAAAACAGATGTGGGTTTTTGTTTCCAAAGATGAAGAATTTCCACCAAATATGAATCGCTTGACAGCTGAGATTCTTAAAGCTGAATGTGACACAAACAGGGCAGAAAAACACCAGAATCTGAAAACATACCCCTTCCTTCAGCACCTCTTTCCTCTCAGTCCAAATCAAGATCACCTGACATTCCATCATTCCACATTGAAATAAAAAAGTCCACATAACGCCAGAGCACTAGCCCGTCACTGTTCCTTATGGGACCTAACCACCCGTCAATGGCAAAGCATTAATCATTTTTGATCCTGATTGAATTGTGCTACTTTTACAACATATGTTTGTCATTTTCAACCCTCAGCCACTTGTTTCTAGAATAAACAAAGTTGAAATCAATGTAACAAAATAAAGGATTAGCGATAGCAGATGCTTTATTCTTATTGTAATCATTGCTTCACAATGCAACCTTTATTTTTGCTATTCTTTGTCAATTTTGGTGAGAAAATAGAATAATATAATATAGAAAAGTCAATCCTTTTGTTGAACCAATAAAAACCCAGTTGTCAAGAATGACTTTAGGTTTTTTTTGTTTGTTTTTTTTATGAAATTATTCATCACATACACTGGTCTCGGACTGTTAGCTGGTTTTCTATCATTGTCTATTTAAATGCTTGTTGTTTAGATACATTGTTCTTCAGATTATGTAGATGTAGAGCATTAGCATGTAGCATTATCATGGCACAGACAGAACTCCAGGTGCCACCAGGTGTAAGAGGCTACTAAATAATGTTATTACTTTTGTGGTAACCCTCCTGTTATGTTACGGGTCAAATTGACCCGGTTTAAAGTTTGAAGATTTAGGAAAAGTAGTTAAAAGTATTTGTTTAGTATGAAACTTCTTCTGCTTGCCTTAACTAGTGTAATCAACATATAAA
>JAPQRQ010000012.1:13079306-13092182 GCA_037367365.1 Apogon talboti
CACACATACATACATATATAAGGATAAAAGTTATAATTAAGTGTTAACAGTAATAGTCATAACAAGATATATAAATAAGTAATAAGTATGTAATTAATAAAAGATGACAAAAATACTGGAATGAACAATAAATAAAATAAACAACATTGCAACATTTCTGACTATTTGTTTGTTGTGCATAGATTAAATGGCAGATTACACAAACACAAAGTTCATTACTTCTTGACTTATTTGGTTATGACAAAAATTTGATTTGTTATTGTACTGACATATTTCATTTTTTTCATGACAGTTTGCTTCAGGCAACACATTTGGTGTTGTCGCGAATTCTCCAGAGCATTCATGTGACATATCAGCCACAAGACCCGCATTGTTAGTGTGTGTTTCAATTTGAGATTGCTTGCCATCAAGTACACGTCGTACCTGTCACAGCTGTTGCAGTGCATGGACACTTAATGCGTGCGACCTGAGGGCAGATTTATAAATGATTCACACTTTGCAAAAAACATTTTCCTCCCATTTATAGTGTTACATACAACAAACAGAATATGCGGAGAAAATCCATAGATCTATAGCGTGTTAGGGTACGATGAGATCAGGAAAGAAATCAAGGTCCTGAGTCTAAACGGTTCTTTTTATTTTGTTTGAACTTCATATAAAAAATGCAGATGATCAGAACATGAAAACTACCTTATTTTATATGTTCCCATTGGGTGTCTATATCTCTAAGTGATCATTTACATGTACTGCCATCTCAAGGCCGCTGCACATCACATTGCTTCAACAAGGACCCACGATATTTTTCAGTTACTCAGACAGTGAGCTAGACACTGTTTCACACACTTTCACTTTCAGTCTCACGCCGACAGTGAGAACGAGCCAGGGCGAATGAATAAGTCTATGTGCAAATATGCAACATTATTGGGTCTTTGGAAATGTGTTAATGGAGAGGAAAAGGGCATTCTAATGAGAAGACGAAATTAAAAAATATATATCAAAAGGGAAATGGACTGTGTATGTGTGAAACTGAGCTTGGAGGTGGGTGTGTGAGAGGCAGAGAATGTGTGTGGACACCTGTAGCTCTTCAGGATGTGTGTGTGTGAGGAGGCAACAAAGAGAGTGTGCTTTAGCGTCTATCTACAGCAGGGGTGTCGAACTCATTTTAGTTCAGGGGCCACATGCAGTCCAATATGATCTGAAGTGGGCCAGACCAGTAAAATAATAACAGTGAAAAAAGTTAAATTATAATATGACAATGTTTATAGCTACAAGGCTTCCTTAAAAGTCTGAATAACATTAACAACCTGAAAAGTCTTAAGAAAAATAAGTAAAATTTTAACAGTGTAATGCCTCAGGTTATCATTTATACATGTGCATTACAACCTGCATTACAAATACACAAAACATTTAGTAACAGGCAGAATATTGGTAAGATTGCACTTACGTCTCTCAAGACATTCCACGTTGTTCATATTTCTTCAGATTATTCACATTTTTTGTAAAAGAATAATTTGTAAATGTAAACATTTTCATGTAATTTTGCTTTTTTACACTGAAACAAAGAGAAAATATATATTTGTTTTCATATTGTTCATATACATGTGATCACATATAGACTTAAAACCATTAAAAAAATTGTTCACCTGCAAAGTTCCTGAATTGAACTTCATTTTTGAAATTTTGCCGACGCTAAACACTGGTTCCACTATTGTGTTGCACAGGGACCCTTATTGTAACGCACATGACACCAGGATCAACAAGGACAAAGAGGCAGAAAATGTGTATATGTTCACATTTCTTCATATCAACAATCAGTTAAACTTTTAAGCTTTCACATAAACATTAACAATATTTCGATTTCTTTTTTTAAGTTGTGTGCTAGTTCCATCTTAAGTAGTAAGTTGGAGAGAAATGTGTGTCATTTGACTTGTTTGTTGTTATTTATATCTATAGATTTTTCATATATATTTTATACTGTTATTGTTATAGACATTTGCTATACATCTTGCTTTGAAGATCTAGTCATTTTCACATTTTTTTTCACCTATTCAAATAATCATTTAGTCAAATCGAAGAAAACAAATAGATTAATAGATTACAAAAACAAGCAATGGGTGCAGCTCTAATAACATAAAAGTGTCATAACAAGTAGTCACACAATGACAGTATTGGGGATTCATAAATAAATGAATTAAATTATCAAAATAGAATTTGGAAAACAGTGAATTCATGCAATGTATGGATGCATTCAGGTAGAGTTACATTACCCTGTGGTGCATGCTCATGTGCACAGCGGTGAAGGAGTAGAAATGAGGTATTATTGAAGAACTGAAGACCAATATACTGTAATATGCCATTGTAGGGGAATGAGAAAACGTACGAGTAACGTTCAGAGACAACCAGGGTGTCGGAAATTACAGTATTCATATTCTTTCGTGACTGTTATAACCTACGTCTACTTAACAACAAATGGGAAAGCACCAAAAAATGACCTACATTCCAAATAGCCCTGTTTTCCCAAGTGACAACCAACTTTGGAGGCTTTACTTTACATACAAACACCACTTTTGTAACAGTGCTATCATCAGCTTAGCATCACTGTTTACAACTATAGTGGCACAGGTAGATGACGTACACCGCCGCAAGCGCCACGCAAAATATGGATTCCTACCTATTAACGGTAATTTACAGGATGATTACATAAGAAAGTTGCTAAAATTATTTTCACAAGTTCTTTTTCTTACCTTAATGGGACGCCTGGCAGGCTTTATTTTGTGATGTGATGGACAAAGGCGAAATGGCACTCCATTGAAGTTTGGCAAAGGAAGCAAAACTGACTCCCATTATTTTCTGTAAAGAAATTCAACTCTTTCCATTCGGAAAGAAATGTCCTGTTTTCCTCTTCATTTAACTTTTTTTTTTCTTCCAGTCTCAGCCATCATGCTAACTTGATGAAGCACACCTGCTTCTAATTTGTGCTAATTGCGTTTACATATGTGTTACGTTCAGGAACTGTGGGAGATTTCTGTATTGTCACAGAATCGTTATTATTATCCTATTAAGTATTGTACATCTGTATCATATCATATCCAAACGAATTTTAATACATTTCAAAAAGATTTCTAAGATGCAGATCCAGGGCCTAGATCTGTGCCATATAATTCAGCTTCTGATTTACTGTAAGACTGCTGAAATCTTACAAGCCTTAAGGATCTGAATCCAATCTAAAACATCTACACAGGTGTCATTATATTGTGGATGCTGTCATGTACGTAGGAAAGCAAGACCGCTATTAGCATACTAATTGAGACTTCCAGCAAAACAGACTTAAACATAAACTTCACATAAGCGCATGAGCATGCACAAATCTTCCACTGTCAGCCTCCACTAATCACTAATTTCCCATAAACCCCTGATATAAAACAGCACAAAGGCACACCGTCGAATGCATGTAACATGAACTTCGAAATTTACTTTATATCTATTCATATCTTTGTCTCGTGTGAGAAAAAACAGGGAAAATATGTCTTTTCTGCTGCCATTTTTATTTTAGTTGAAAGAAAACATCATCTTCATTTAATGATTTTTGCTCGACCATGATACTGTGGAAATTAAAAGGTCAGGGAAAAATTAGGTCTCCATTCAGACAAAATATCACACTGCATTTGTGTTTCCATATATTAGTAGCTGAAGCCTCAGCAACTGTTCAAGGCACATATTCAGAGTGATGTCTGAGGTCAGTCCAGTTTACATATCCTTTTGTAGGAAGTATTTTTAATATGTCACCTACTGTTGAGTCCTCGAAATTAATATGTTAGAAGGTACATTCAATGGCTTTAGTGAAATACATTTTAAGAATAACCTTCCAATTACTACATATTGTGAGTATTTGGCCACTTATACTTCTACTATAGGGTTGTCAAACTTTTTAGTTCAGGGGCCACATACAGTCAATACTATCTGAAATAGGTTAAACCAGTAAAATAAAAACAGTGAAAAAATGTAATTAAATCATGAAAATGTTTACATCTTTAGACTATTCTTAAAAAAATGTGATTAACATGAATAACAATGAACAACCTCAAATTTCTTAAGAAAAAGAGGTCCAATTTTAACAATATTATTATTTACACATTACAACATGGATCTACAAATACACAAAACATTTAATAACAGGCAGAATATTGTTAAAAAATTCACTTACTTCTTATAAGATAGTATTTCAAATGGGTCATGTTTTTTTCAAGTTATTCACAAGATCATTTGTAAATGTAAATATTTTCATGTAATTTTGTTTTTTCACACCAAAACAAGGAGTAAAGAATAGGAGTTGTCGTTATTATAATAGTATTTTACTGGTCTGAGCCACTTGAGATGGAATTGGTCTGTATGTGACTCCTGAACTAATATGATTTTGACATCTTTGATAGTTAATAACTACAGTGTGATTTTTGCATTTCACAACTTCATGCCACAGGCCGGATTGGACCCTTTGGCCGGCTGGTTTTGACCCCCGTTCCCTACTACCTACATATCTACTGAATCTTTGAAAAGTATTTTCAGCAACTGTTAACACAAACTTTCCATCTGTCAGTTCATAAAATGTAAATGTAAAACTGTACCTTCAACTTCAAGACGCTTTTTGCGTTTGGCAACGCTGAGGTCAAGAGCAGAGGAGGATGTCTGATGCACTTAAGGTCAGAGCCAACAGCATCTGTGTAAATACCCGCAAGAACTTCTAAACATAAACAAAAATCCAGCCAAAAGAGCTGATGTGGGCACCGCTGGCTCCATTTGTTCAAGGCACCATCTGCATGCACTCAGGGAGGTCAGCAAATGCAAAACAAACAGACCCTCCAGGTACAATTAAATCAACCCCTCCCTTCGTTATGTTTTTTAGGGAAACTGTTAATATAGACAAACCTGAGTCTCTGTCACAGAATAAACAGGCGAGATATGATAAAGTATGAGTAAGTTACTACAAAGCTGACTCAGGAGTGATGGATGGGAGGGATGCTTTAATATGTAATAGGCTGCTGACTACATGTTAATATTTATGGGTATCATTAAGATTTTATTGCTAGTACTGCTTTTGTTCTGTTTTTTGTTTTGCTTTTTTTTTATCAGTGTTTCTTTTTTCTATATGTAGCATATATACACTATTGCCCATAAAGTCAGAATAATTTTGCTTTCACACTGTCACAATCATGTCACAAGAAAAGGTATATTTTTATTCCAACTTTATGGGCACCAGTGGTGTTAATATACAATTAGTATTTTTTAGTAGAAAGGTGCAACATCATTTTTTTTTTTTTTTTTGGACTAATCACTATTGTATAGATTCTTATGACAGTAATGTACCGTAAAAAACATAATTATTTACTGCAAAAAACAAATAAACGGATGCCCATCATTCACCATTTTAATAATAAAACTGCATGCAGGACTTTTCTTGCACTAGTATTTTAACCCTTTACTCTGGAAAATTCAAAATTTCATTGGAGAACATAACAAAACTTTATTACTTTTGTAAAATTTTTCAAATTTTTTATTGTCATGTAGAAAACAAAGGTCAGCGAAGTTACCATATTTGGTACTTTTCCCATATGTGGCAAAAAATGAAGAAAGAAATATAAAAAATACCAAAAAAAACACATGTAAGTGAAAGGAACATGTATTTTAGAAAATCACTTTTAGAACATCACTTTTATAACATCAGACCAACATAAGTGCTGATCCAGGTACCTGTCCACATCCACATTATCCCTTTGAACATCATTACTTACATTAGGAGATGGTGATTGACTGACCTCTAAATCCACCTGCTCTAATATTTCAAACTATTTAGATATTTCAGATTAAATTTATGAGTAGATCCATAACAAAACAATCAGCTGGTTACCGGTCTCATTTAATCTTGTGGTTATATTTGGACTCCAGGCTTCTACATCCATTTAGTATGCTACATGGATGCCTTTTATATAAAACAGACCCAGGGCAACAACAGATGAACAGTCAAACTGCAGTTCTCTGCCTGTGGTTGCTCATCTTTACACTGTCCGATGTTACTACGATGTCTGTGTGTCTTAGAGACCTGGCTGAGGTTTTTCATCTGGACTGAAAATTGCAAAAAAAAAAAAAAAAAAGTCATCCAGACGAATAGGGAGTTGGTAAGAAAACTACTCCATTAACCCAATACAGATCCAGTGCTACTTTTGTGTCACTTCCCAAATGAATTTTTTCTCTCCGGTCAACCTTTCTTGAGTGATTTATCACCATTTATTATAATGTTTAGACTTTTTGTGTCATTTCATGTCTTTTATGTTGTCTTCTACATCATTTGTTTTTTAACTGTCTTATGTCATTATGATCTTGCATCTTTTCATCCAGATTTTTTTTGTTTTACTACTTTTACTACTCATATTTTATTTAACCCATAAAGACCCAGTGCTTCTTTTGTGGCACTTCTTAAATATTTTTTTCTATTTATTTAATCATTTTTAATTGATTTATCACCATTTATTATATTATTATCCTCTGTATTTTGCATTTTTCACTGTAAATCATGTATTTTCCTATATTTAATTCACTATATTTAAGTTAGATGTTCAAGACAATTCAAAGTTAATTCAAAGGTTATTATATCAAAACGGAAAAATGGAGGAAAAAAAAGTGACGTTTTCAGCAAAGATATCAATGACTGAATGTCAAAACAAGCGTCTTCATCCATCCATCATTTGTCAGTTACGTGGTTTTACTGCTGAATCGATGTTGTAGAAGATAACGGTGTTTCCACGGTAACTACAGAGCCTCTAAACGTCCAAATGGGTCATATCTGATGACCATGGAAAGATGACAAACTGTATTTTACACCAATTATTTACATGTATTGATAGGATTAATGGATCAACAGGTATTAAACAGATTATATCAATTAATAATTTTGGTCACCGGTGGATGTTTGGGTCTTTATGGGTTAAAAGTGACCTCGATTTTTTCAATTCTACCAAAATAAGTTATCCCTGCAAAGCATCATAATGACTCATATTCTCCATTTACAATAAGCTTTTTACTGAGAATGTATTAGGATGCCACCCCTTACTTGATAATTATTTATCAGTAACGACAACAATAACTTTTGCTTTATTATTAAACCAAGTAACACCATTATAACTAACTACAACCTAATGTAAATACTCACACATATCCTTAGCCCTATGGACACACACAGCTTATAGAAAGAAGCCTTTGATTATGGCTTAATTATTTATGACAGGTAGTTCTGTTATTTCTGACCTGAAGGAACCATACAGCTGACTCGTAGCATACAATCTCATCAGCTTGCTGTTGTTATTTCTGCATTTAACAATCAAATACATGTCTTTTTTAATCAGTTTGTCACTTTGTATTATGAGTACAGGCAGATCACTGTAAGTAAGTGCGAATTAGACTCTAATGTGATGCCTACGAGAACGAGTTATAGTGTTTAATTTGTACTTTGCACTTCCCTCATCACCTTAATGCGTGTCAGGAGACAGAACACATGTACGGTCGTGTTTTGTTTTTTTTTTGTGTCTGCTCTGATGAGCGCATGGGTGAGTTCGTCTTTGTCCCCCCTCCCAAAAAAAAAAAAAAAATTAGAAGCTGAAAATAAATGCGGCACACCCATTGTTCTCACCTTGTCAACTTTACTTTGGTGTGATCTGTGTTGCACCAAGCTGACATGACAATGACGGGCTGATTGTGTTGTGCATTAAATATATTTGAGTCTATGTGATAAACGAACACAGAACGGGGCCACAGCAAACCTGCACTGAAAACAGACAATTAAATAAATAAATAAGTAATGAGCCCAGAGGTGCAGACGACACCCAATGTCAAAAATTGAGTCTCTTATTTTGTTGCAGTCAGTATGACACCGGGGCAACAAGTGCCAGCTCTGTTTAGATCATTGCTCAGCAGTATAATGATGGCACTCGCTTCTCTAGCTATTATGTTACCTTCAAGTGGAGTCGGAAATATCCTAATTTTGATTCAAGCACCCGTAAATGATGCAATCAAAGGGGGTAAGAATGAAACTGAAAGTCAAGGTGTCTCTCACAGTGAGAGCAACTGTTTCCTGAAGTGGGAACCATGTTTTTCCACCAACCCTGTTGCTTCCAGCTGTAAAATGTCTGACTCTCTCTGTGTTTAAACTGGGCTGGAGGTGTTTCTTTTGCTAACAGGATGTGAGATGATTTTTTTTTTTTCCTGCATTAGTTACTCATAGTACCGTGTCATGTCCGTTTATCTGTAGTATTAAAATATCTCTTTGAGACACAAAAATGTGCATGAAAAGTCAACTCTGTAGATTATTGGCTAAAACACAGAATCTTAACCCTTTGTCAGGCAAGTGACCATTTTTGGTAACTGTTTAATACCTGTTGATCCACTAATCCTATCGATCCATGTAAATAATAGGTGTAAAATACAGTTTGTCATCTTTTCATGGTCATCAGATATGACCCATTTGGACGTTCAGAGGCTCTGTAGTTACCATGGAAACACCATCATCTTCTACAGCATTGATTCACCAGTAAAACCCATGGAGTTGGATCAATGACAGTGGATGGAGACGCTTGGTTTATTTTCAGTTAATGATATATTTTGCTGAAAAAAAGGTCACTTTTTCTTCAGTTTTCTCTGTTACTAATATAATAATCCTTAAATTTAATCTGAGCTTTTATGAACATATACATGATCAGTGAATTAAATATAAGAAAATAGGTGATTTTCACTTAGAAATGCAAAATACAAAGCATAAAAAGTACATATTTGTTATGTATTTACAATAAATGGTAATAAATGCCTAAAGAAATGTTAAAAATACTGAAAAAACATTATTTGGGAACTTTTACAAAAGTAACACTGGGTGTTTAAGGGTTAAAGTTAACTCATTTTATTGTCCCTGTAGGGACATCCAGCTCTGCACTTTACCCATCCTGATACACACAGCATATAACATAAGCATTAGCCCATAGCACACACACATTAGCAGAAAAAGAGTTTCCATTGACGGTGCTCAGGGGCCAACTCCAGATCTTCATCACTACCAAGGGCACTGACAGGAGATTTAATCTATGCACAGCTGTTTTTGATGGACCCCAGAGGAGAGAACAATAAAACTCAAAACCTAATCTACATCTAATGAAATGATCCAACTCTCTGTTTCTAAGCTACTACTGTCTTGGTTGGGTCTTTATGCTGATCTATGCAATGCCCCTGGATAGATTTTTCCACAAAATTCTTCATGCTCACTAACAAGTTCATCGATGTAGCAACACTGTGCAACACAAACTACTGTTAGCTGGGAAATGTAGTCTACTGACGTCAACCATGACCAGCCCCCAGTACAAGTCCAATCCATACTCAAAATATGAGGACATTAGCTCAAACCTTTAACCCATTAAAGACCCAGTGCTGCTTTTGTGGCAGTTCCCAATGGATTTTTCTCTATATGTAATCGTTCTTAAGTGATTTATCACCATTTATTTTAAATGCATTCTTTATATTTGGCATTTTTAAGTGAAAATATGTTGTTTTCCTAGGTATAGTTCAGGTGAAAAGTTGAGGGTTATTATATGAAGAGAGAAAATGGAAGAAAAAGAGCAATTTTTCTGCAAGATCTATCATTAACTGAACGTAAAATAACCACCTCATCCACTGTCATTGATCCAACTCCATGGGTTTTACTGGTGAATCAATTCTGTATTTAATTTAATTCACTATATTTAAGTTAGATGTTCAAGACAATTCAAAGTTAATTCAAAGGTTATTATAGTTAAATGGAAAAATGGAAAAAAAAGTGACATTTTCAGCAAAGATATCAGTGACTGAATGTCAAAACAAGCATCTCCATCCATCCATCATTTGTCAGTTACGTGGTTTTACTGCTGAATCGATGTTGTAGAAGATAACGGTGTTTCCATGGTAACTACAGAGCCTCTGAACGTCCAAATGGGTCATATCTGATGACCATGAAAAGATGACTAACTGTATTTTACACCAATTATTTACAAGTATTGATAGGATTAGTGGATCAATAGGTATTAAACAGTTTATATCAATTAATAATTTTGGTTGCCGGTAGATGTTTGGGTCTTTATGGGTTACTACCTGCTAATCCATTAATTCTATCAATGCATGTAAATAATGGCTGTAAAACACAGTTTGTCATGTTTTCATGGTCATCAGATACGACCCATTTGGACGTTCAGAGGCTCCGTAGTGAACGTGGAAATACACATCTACATGATCAGTGAATTAAATGTCAGAAAATACCTGCTGTTCACTGAAAAAATGCAAAGTACAGAGGATAATATTAGAATAAATGATGATAAATAGCTTAAGACAAGTTAAATATATAGAAAAATTATTTTGGATCTGACACATAAGTAGCACTGGGCTTTTATGGGTTAAAGACAAACAGCTATTTCACAATAAAAGAATTGTTAACAGTAATTTTCCACCTATTCACTTTTTGTAACAGTCACTGTGGAAGCTAGTAAGTAAAAAAAAAAAACTCAACAGAGTAAGAGCAGCTTTGTTTTATATTGTCAAGCACTGCTGAAGATGGACAGTGCGAGTCTTCAAGAGCTGCCAGTGCTCCTGCTGATTGTCTCATTCACTTAGAGTAATTATCCTAATTACTCAAAATGAACGTGGTAGTGATTTATTGATTTCTAAATGCTTCACATACTGTAGCACCTTTGAGGTAGGTAATGGATGGGAGGCGGGGGGTACGGTGAGTAGCTTGCGGGGGGAGTAAAAATTCCCTGTTGAGTTCCCAGCATGGAAGTTAGAGTCTTCAACCACACACGCAGCGCCTTTCACAGAAATGTGGAGTACACTTCTACAACAACACGCTGCGAAGCAACAGTAGCTACACGCGAGATGTTTGCGCCCGCATGTGAAGGTCATACTCTGATTACTTATTGATCTGAACCGCTCTAATGTTTCCTCATAATCATTTAAGCAGGAGAAGAACCGCGCAGATGTGCGGCGACGAGAAAATCATATCGTGTTTCCCACTTTTTATTCTTAATTGTCCTCTACGCCGCTTATAATGAGAGCGGAGAGACGAGATGGAGGAGGAGGTGCACAGGCGAGACACAGCAGGGATAAAAACAGCAGCAGAGCTCTTTGCACCTGACCTCTTCCACCTTTCTTAACACAACGTAATGATTTTTAAGAGAAGACAGACACTAAGCACTTAAATGCACACCTTATCTTGCAGTGGAAACCTGTCGATTTTTGTGTACTTGCTTTTTCAAACGCGTTTAAAAGCCTGGCGTCTTCCAGACATCGCTCATGAGTCTGAATCCTGAGCATCACAGACTCCTATTTGTATTAAGTCCATCTATATAAAGTACATGTCAGTGAAGAGAGTGAGATTAAATGACACTAAAAGATGTCAAACTGTAAAATATAATTATATGACTTCATTGTGATGAAACCGGTAATAATACAAATATGTAAAAGTCTGCATTATATAGATGAAATTGGCTGTTTTATATGTTGTTGATGGGTTGAGTGCAAAAAAATACATAAATCTCCAGTACTGTGAAAAACATTTATGTCACCTTTAGCTTTGTTGTACTTTGGGTTGAACTGAGCATACAGATTTCTTTCTTTTTTTTTTTTTTTCAGATACAACAGGAAAATACAGGAAATACATGCACAATCTTAAGAGACACACAAAGAACTGAACTAAATGGATTAAAGTCAGTATTTAATGTGACCTCTGACCCGGTGACAAAAAGCAGCACAAAATAGTTAGAAACATCTGACAGGTGTTGAATGAAACCTGGAATAAAACAACAGAAAATAAATGTTATGAAGCTCATAATGTCTGAACAAAAGGGTTAAAGAGATGTTAAGTGCAAACTAAATGCTAAAAAAAAGGGTTTACAGAAGTTTTTTTTATTTTTTTATTTTTACTGCTGAACATCCTTCCTATATATCCAGATTGGATCCACATACAGAGACTGAGAAATACACGTGTGGTCATTAGAACTTTACTAAACCAATAAACCTAAACCTTTTTCACAGTCATGCATATCAGTGTTACCACATTTAATCAGATGTATCCTTCAGTCAAAATTCTAACAAACCTCAGTTAATAAGACTCACACAGTGGGGCAACCCAACTATTGATATAAGTATTTCTTTTCTATAACAGTATAAATTTGTTTTTTGTTTAGTTTTTTGGTGATTATTTGCTTCAGGCACTTGCTTTTGTTGGTGTTTGTATTGCGTTTTTTTTATATGTTTAACTTAATATTAATTAATTCATTTTTTTCCCTCTATAACACATTAAAACACAACAGTGACACAATAACCGAGACTGCAAAACTGGTCCTTTTATCAGGGTAGGTTTAAGAGGCTTCAGTTCCTCAGGTTTCAGTTCGTTTAGTGGAAAAGGACTGTATGACGGTGAGAAAAAGCCAAAATATTAAAGTATACACTGCACGTACTGTAAGAAGCCTGATTTTAAGGTGGGTCTGTCTGAGGTGAGAACAAAAAGCCAAATTAAACCTCTCAGAGCCTCAGTGTCGTGTGGTTGTTTGTTATCCGACTGTCCCTGAACTACTCAGGTCACATCCTCACACTCATCACCACAATCTCTGCCTCCTCCGGCTTTGTATCCTTTTTCAGAATCCTGCAGTGGGCGGAGCTACAGGTTAATATTAGTTATGCATTGTTTTTGCTGAAGAGACTCATCGTCTTTTATTTTTTGTATCCCTTTTCAGAATCCTGTAGTGGGCGGAGCTACAGGTTAATATTAGTTATGCATTGTTTATGCTGAAGAGACTCATCTAGTCTTTTATTTTTTGT
>JAPQRQ010000012.1:13098418-13108418 GCA_037367365.1 Apogon talboti
CTGGGTTTTGGATATCTGTGTATCTTTCCAGGGATGAGCTTGTCCTGTGTGTTTGTGTGTGTGTTTGTGTGTGTGTGCGTGTGTGTGTGTGTGTGTGTATGTTTTCATTTGTAATCTCTCAACGCCATCTGTTAAATAATGACTCACCTGTGAGGTCGGTAACACCAGCGCGTGCATCCCTGTGGGTATATTGCGATTGCTGTCAGAAAAGATTAAGATTCCCCCCATCATAGGCTTTCATAGATACTCCAACACAAACAAGTGTTAGTCACCTTTGTACAACAATAGAAATAATGCAAAGAAAAGTGGTCCCTGCTCGCATTAAAATTGGTTCGGCAGTCATCAGATGAAGAGCGCTAAGAACTATGAGTGGTTTCCCACAGATGGTGTAGGTAGAGCTATTGTCAGGGTAGTAGGGCTGAACAATACGCCCCTGCAATGCGAGATGCACAATAACCATACCACAGGAGGTGAAATCATCAAATAAGGCAACTTAAGGGGGCTATATGTAGTATTTCTACTGTCAGATATTTCAAAAATCACATATAAGTATCATTACATTGTTTAGGATTAGAAGTAGACTGATATATATCAGCCGGCCGATATATGGGGCCAATATATTGATTTTTTCAATATCGGCCATCGGTCTTAATTTCTTTTTTAAAGTCGATATTTGATCAGTAGTAAAAATGCTATAAGATATTTGATCAGGCACCTGTGTGGGCAGCATTTGAAGTTCAATAAATGTTAAAAGAGTACTATGTGTATGTGTATTAATAATTTCATTTATAATGTTGCATAAAAATCTTAATTATCTGAGTGTTTCAATTGTATATTACATTCAATGTGCTTAAAAAAAAATCTGCCTTAAATATCAGCCTCAAAAATCGGCTGTAGATATTGGCCGTCGGCTGACCAAAATTTTTAAAAATGGCATCGGCATCAGCCTTAGAAAACCCCATATCGGTCGAACTTTATTTAGGATAAAGACTGTTGAAGTTTTGCCAAAGATATTAATGTATTGGATGATCCTGTTCATACTGATGGTCCAATAGATTTATGTGACCACTAGAGGGACTAGTGAGATACTCTGCCAGTCTCCCATGGTGAGGAAAACTAACGCCACAGGGCCTTTGAGCATTGAGACAGGATGAATCAAGGGTGTCAAACTCATTTTAGTTCAGGGGCCACATTCAGGCCAATACAATCTGAAGTGGGCCGGACCAGTGACATTATAAGGGTGAAAAAAGTTTCCTTTAAAATGTTGATAACATGAACAACCTAAAATTTCTTAAGAAAAATAAGTGCAATTGTGTTAATATCTTTTAATGCAAATATCTTAAGTGTAATTTTTGCATTTCGCAAATTCATCCCACGGACCCTTTGGCGGCCGGTTTTGGCCCACGGGCTGTATGTTTGACACCTGTGCACTAAAGAAAAAACTTTTAGAGTCAAAAAATGATAATATCTAGAAGCACTGTTGTTGTTTTCACCACTGGACTCAGCTCTAAATGAAAAGAATGGAGTTTGATGCTGAAATTGTAGTGTTTCTTCTACTTGAGTGAGTTTGATTATGAAGCTTATGAAAGTATAAAGTTATTATGTGATGCTGTTGTCTTTGTGAAGTTCAGCATTTGTTGATCCATGTTCAGACTAAACTGTGACAGTTCTGACCTGGTTTGTACAGTTCCAAACAGAACGTTAGTGCAGCTACAGATAACACAAACCATACAGACAACAGAGGTGATGTGGGGACATACTGAAAGTC
This sequence comes from Apogon talboti, assembly GCA_037367365.1. Lineage (NCBI taxonomy): Eukaryota > Metazoa > Chordata > Actinopteri > Kurtiformes > Apogonidae > Apogon > Apogon talboti. The sequence continues at coordinate 13,100,187 of JAPQRQ010000012.1, forward strand.
GTGGGTTTTCGTGAGCATTTGATTTATCATGTTAACTTATCACCAAATGTTTCTATTACATTGTACGCCAAATATACGTTTCAGCTGTTGATATACAGTCATAATATGTCTTACTAATAAGTCTTTATTTTTATGCAAAATTTTTCAATAATATATATCAAGTGTTAATTGCTATAATCGACATTGTATATCATACGTTACTATCTCTTCAAATTCCAAATTATACATCCATGTAAATGACAGTTACAAATTGTTGTGTTGTTTGATTTTTCAACAAAATCTATTAATTTTTAACAATGCCGTGGCCATTAACTAAATCACACAGGAAGTGGTCGTGCTTACAGAAGCTGAAAAAAACAAACTGCAACCACAAACATATTATGACTGTATATTGACAGCTGAAAGATATATTTGGCGTACAACGTAACACAAACATTTAGTGATAAGTTAATATGATAAATCTCCAGTAAAGGTAAGAGAAAATATGCTCTCGCAAACCCATGACTTTTAGTATGTGCTGGTGGTTTTACTGTGGCAGAACAGAGCTAAACTAACAGAGCTATAATGTAAACTATCAGCAGATACAGCACATGAAGATTATAAGACACAGTGTTACTTTGGCCGAGTGTCAGAATAACAGTTATGAGTTTTAGTTTGAAGATGAAAACTTCATGATATTATAATGATAGAGGGACAAAAAGTAGAAGATAAAAGATATAAACCTAAATTTAGTAAAGAGTCATTGCACAGATAAAGTACCATTAGAATAAGCAATAAATTGGCTTTTTTTAATCAATAATGCATTTGCTAGTTGTCTAGTCTGTAGATTATTCAGCATGTCAAAGGAATAAAAATGCAAAATTCCATCGGTCTCAGATCTAGTTTTAGTTAATTTGCATGTCAAATCAGGATACATGAGAGATGCACTGAATATGTTAAAAAATCTGATGTAACATCTTTAGCCTATTAAACTTTAAGATGTTTACATGTACTTAATGGATGGCATTGGTAGTGTTAGTATTAATAAGTCCAACCTTGTCATGTTTATGGAGGTATCTTCATATGGATCTGTCAAAGATCCAATCTGTAAGCTTCATCTTTAACAAATACAAACATGTCACCATCTTAGACAGCATAATTATGCTTTTATTCCAGTCAGTTTCAACAAGTGGCCTCTGTCTGATACAATTGGGACCAGATTAAAGGTTTGTTGCTGGTGAAGTGACCTTTTTGATAATGATTATTATGATCTATTATATCTTTTAAAATGCATTTATTCACATCATTAAGTGAAAATCCCTTTAGTTTTTACATAATAAGAAATACTCCAATGGCATTTTTTGCATTTATGCATTATTTGTTGAATATGTTTTTTGCTGATTATCCCATGATAAAGCACACAGTTCTATTGTAAATGACATGGATATAAATGCAATTATTTTCGGTCTCTGGTTTTGTAAAAGGAAATGGTATAAAGTGTACTTCTATGCTCAGATGACTTGAAAGTATACAGATATAAACTACGGTAGTCTTTAATGTGGTTCTCAAAGGAACACCTTTTCTGGAGGTGACACTAAATAAAGCAGAGATGCACAATATAAGAAAGAAATCTCTGATGAAGGCTTTTGTATTTTTTACACTGTCATGTCCCTGAAGATATATTCCACTAAATTATACCCCCACTTACCTTGACATCAAGTACTAAGGTGTTGTTAATGCATGGGCAGGGAAACTATTTTGCTTTCCTAATTGAGTTTCTGAGGGTGTAAACAACTGGGAAGGAATTATTACTATAATTATTTCATGCGCTGTCATTTGGAGCATTGGCCAAAATAGGAAATTAGAAAACTATGTGTACGTTGTCAGTTCTGCTGGTTTGATGATGAGGTCACAGCAGGAATACATAGTTTCATCCACCTTTGTATTCTTTCTCACCACTGTATTCCTGGGTGTTACACACACACACACACACACAGTCATACAACACACACACACACAGTGACATGCAGTTGCAGGACCACTGAAGCAGAAATGATGCCTATTAATCAAAGTAATTGTGTGTACGTGTGTTGACTTGAGTGTGTGGCGTTGGAACACAAGCGTGCATGCGTGACCATAAGCAATTCAACTGCTCATGTATCTTTATGTGTGTAGGGTTCACGTCGAGGTTAGCGGCTCTATCTGACACCAGGCTTTTCTATCCCCCTTTTAAATGGAGCTCTAATTATCACACTGATAATTACATACGCATTCAGACACAGAGAAAGACGTGTGTGATGTGGGAGCACATATTTGAGTGTCTTAAGGTGATTCGATACATAATGAGATGGAGAGAAAGTAAGAGGAAGAGAGGCACGTTAATGCATCACAGAACAACTTGATGGATGGTTAATGAGCAGCTTCATGTTTATAAAGACACACTCACGTAAGTGGTGTGTCACAGCACCGACCTAAAAGATAGATGTTAAATAAAACTAAGACTGCCATTACTTAAAAGATATGAATCGAGCCTTTCTGCGTGATGTGAATATAGTGTATATCCAGTGTATAATGGGTGCATGTACACTGTACAGCAAAAAAAAAAAAAAAAAAAAGCCTCCAGATGCATTTAACTCAGCAAATAGTTCGGCTCTTTCCATTGGATAATTACTGCAGTGATTAATACGTTTCAGCTGCACCAGGTTCTTTAACCCTTTAACTGATGCAGTGAGTAGCTTCTCATTCTGTAACAACCATCAGTTTGATAGAGAGAATAAAGATGTGACTCTGTGTCAATGGAAAAAAGGCATGTGGTCTAATGAGTCCAGATTGACCCAGTTCCAGAGTGATGGACGCCTCAGGATGATAAGAGAGGCAGATGAAGTGATTACCCATCATGCCTAGTGCCTACAGTACAAGCCTGTGAGGGCGGTGTAATGATCTGAGGTTGGTTCAGTTGATCAGGTCTGAGTTCAGCGACATTATGTGTCCAAAAAATTATTATTATTATTATTTTAATTCCCTGTTGACTCAGACACGCTCCAAGATGACAATACCAGGATTCATCAGGCTCAAATTATGAAAAAATTGGTTTGGGAAGCATGAGACATCATTTTCACACATGGAGCGGATACCATAGAGTCCAGACCTGAACCCCATTGAGAACATTGAGGTCTGACTCTATCATCGATGCAAGATCTCTGTGGAAAATTCATGCAACTCAGAGCAGAAATAAACATTCTTAACCTTCTAAGACCCAACTCTGGGTTTTCTGTCCAAGAGTTTCACAACTTTATACAAAAAAACCCAAAAAACTGTCCAACCGCAAAGGACGTTCCATAAAATCTTTTAAAAATGCCTCTGAAAAAACTGTTGCATCATGATGTTTTCAATATAGGCAATTATTTAATTAAAAAAAGCCAAAATATGTACTTTCCTGGGTGTCAGTGCTGCAAAATGGCGCAAAGTGTCACAAAATGGCATAAAGTCTCACAAAATGGCGTAAAGTGCTGCAAAATGGCGTAAAGTGTCGCAAATAGCCGTATGCGCGCCTTAGTGGCCGTTGAGCTTTTTACAGCATTTACTATTTGTGGGACCAATTTGAATGATGGGTCGGTTCTAGGTTGCCTGTTGAACTGCCCTGGTACAGACAAACAGTCAAACAGACCCAACACAGTGTTCACACATACAGAGGCTGATACACACATGAGACAGGAAGATAAGGCAAGGACAGAAGAAATGAGGCTGCATCTCAGCCCAAAGGAAGCTGCACTTCCTTTTTTCTGTCTTTTCGGGTTTTAGAAAATCTATCCCATGATGGGAGACTTAAGCCAATCACAGGTCCCTTCAGAAATGGGGGGGGGGGTTACAAAAATGTGTGGTTGACAGCTGTAATGACCAATAGCTGTCAAGAATTTGTCAGATCCATCTGTAGTCTTGTCACAGAATCAACAGTACAGCTCCCATACTCATGACATTTTGGCTTCAGTTTTTCCATAGCACCATGAAACGCCGTCACACATTTCTGCCTACTGCAGCTTTAAATTAATTCATACTAGTATTTTTAGACTGGAAAGCTGACAGTGAACAACCCAAACATTTGTGCTTCCACTGTTCAACTGCAGAAATTGTAGTTAGTGATTGAGAGTACAACACATTCCTGTAGATTGGCTCATGACAATCTGAAGTGCACTGATTTGGAAAGTAACTGACATTGGCCTACTGTAGAAACAAAATCACTCAGGATAATGATTTTCACTGGAATACATATATGCAATCAGCAAAATATTTATAACTGATATGCATTTGTTTGGATGAAACAGTTTAAAGAGGTTATGTCTAGTGTTGATATTCCAAATTATCAATAATTTGGAATATCAATAAAGCACATACCAAAACACAACCATAGCACCAGATAAATTAGTTAAAGCTGCTTCTATTAGTCACTGAATTGTGCAAAGCTAAATGTTAATACATGTCTGTATTATGGTATCACATTTGATTAAAATACCAATGTCTTTTAATCTTCTCCAGGTGTGTCAGCTGATAGTTTACATTATAGCTTTATTAGCTTAGCTTTATTTTCAGACAGAAAACAGTCACAATAAAACCACAAATCACCTCTTATTTCCACATGGTCTGCACTAAATATTCATTTGGATTGGTTCAATCAACATCTGAACTGACACAGTTTAGTCAATGAACTTCGCAAAGATAACGCAACATAATCATTTTATATATGCATAAGCTACGGAATTAAACTGAAATTTAAGCATCAAGCTCCGTTCTTTTACTTTAAGGATGTGGCTAGTGATTCGATATTCCAGTGTTATTTTCTTTTTATTTTTTTATTTTTTTTCTTTGACTCTGAAAGTTGTTTCATCCTCAGTTGGGCGTTGGTGTTGGTTTTCAACACTATGGTAGACCATCAGAGGGACTCACTACTCCCTCTAGTGGTCCTAAACATTCACAGTGACTCTTCAGCCCATTGGACACAGAATAACGCTATTGGTTTTCTTTGGTTTTATTACCTCAATGTTATTACATGCTTTTATTTTGCAGAGTTTTATTGTAGTTGTTTGTCCCTGGAACACCCTGTTATGACTACTGTTTTTAGTCCTAGATACATGAGTTTTTATGTTGGTTTTATACATTTTAATTTCTTATTGTTAAACTGTTTTTAAATGGCTGCCTCCTTTTGTTATTTATGCAGCTAATTTTTTTTAATTAAATTTTATTTTATTTAACCTTTCTTTAACCAGGTAAGTTAGTTGAGAACTGATTCTCATTTTCAATAACGACCTGGACACCTATGGGCAATTTAGATTAACCATTTAACCTATTAGTGCAGGTCTTTAGACTGTGGGAGGAAGCCAGAGTACCTGGAGAGAACATGCAAACTCCACACAGAAAGGTTCCTGGTGTTGGAATTAAACTCAGGACCTTCTTGATGTGAGGCAACATTGTTTACCACTGCACCCATAATTTCCAACAAAATAACCAAAATTGTACTGTCTTTTTCTACTTTTGTCAACCTTCCTGCTTTCATCCATCTACAGAGAGTATACTCCATAGTTAACTCCTGTCATTTCTTCACTCATCCTCTCACTGTATCTGAAATTCTTGTTATTTTTCTCATAAGTTGCTCCATTTCACCCAGTTTGCTTTGCTCACAGCAACATTTAATTGGCATTTCCATGTACATGAATCCATGTCAGGATGAGTGTGTTTCCGTGACGACCATATGAGTTTTTGTTCCCGTGGTGATATGAAAGTTACTCAAGTTCTTTGATTTCCCAACAGACCAGAAGGAGAAAAGAAAGAGATTTTTGGAAAAGGGAAGAAGAGAGGTGAAGACTCGGAGGACTGTGGAGGGAAGAGAATGAAGTGGTGCAGATGGAGAGAGTAAGACTTCAACTGGAAGGCAAACAAAAACAAAAAATGTAACGATAGCTTTGAAAAGAGTAGAAAAAAAATACAGCTAATAAGAGGACTGCTGGCATGGCTTAGGGGTAAAAAAACAGATTGTTTTTCTGGATTTCAAGATCAGTCAGTTGAGCAGTCCTTCAACAATGTTAAGTTCATCATAGGTTTTATTGCGATACACTCTGTTCTATCCATCCATGCATCCAATTGTCTCCGTTTCCATCTGTTGTCTTCCCTGAGTTGTTTTCTATTTCTTCTCTTTCTCTAAATAAAGGACCTAGGGAGAAGATTTACAGCGCTGTTTCGTCTTTTTCAGGCATGAGTGCATTGAACAGGCCTGAAGCAATCTACGCTTTATCACCAACTTTCCCTGCAACCTGCACTCATGAGGAGAATTATCTCCAAAACAGCTTATTTGGCCTTTTTTTTTTCTTGTTTTAGAGAAAGAACCACACCCTTTGGAAATTGGAAGTGAGGTCAGTGTCAGGCTGATGAACGATGCCCCAGTACATGGAGAAGGGAGTGTATGCTGACACAACTCACACACTCCGACTCTAGAGTCTGCTACGACGTAAAAATATCTATTTATGCCGTATTTGTCATTAATTGCTTTTTTGTACATTCACCAGGGATCAGGATGAGCTGTACAATATGAACGTTAATGAGAGTCAGACAAATATGGAATATAAGTTTATTCTAATTATAATGGATTCCTGTGCCGACTTAGTAAAAAAAACAAAAACAAAACACAATTTACAACTCGGGGAATGCTTGTTGATTTCATAATTTATTAGTAATTTAAAAAAGTAAATATTTTAGCCACATCACGCCACTACCACCCTAATATTTTGACACTAAAAATGCATTATGCATGTCAGAGATAACTATGTTTTTTTAATTAGACATCAGATAAGTGCTGATTTGAGCATCTAAGTTACAGTTGTAAATACCCAAATGAATAAATAAATATGTAGTTTTGAGCTACTGAAGATAACAACATTTAGTTTATTAATTACACAATTACTTAGTTATAAATAACCCCTGTCTACAGCTCTAGCAAAGACAAAAATCCAGGTAGAGATGCTCCAAAGATCTAATGTTAAATGCTTTGACAGAAAGATATCAACATGTTATAGATATGAACAAATATCCAAAAATCTAACCTTTTCCAGAAGGCGCTGAAGAAACAAAAGAGAGAAGGCTATGTTCACACCAGTGGAAAAAACGCAATTATAATGGGTTATGCATCTACAAATAAACAGGGGTATTAGTGGATTTGTCAGTTTCATGTAAACAGCTTATTCGGAATTTAGTTTTTTTCAGAATACCAGATAAAAGCTGAATGTTTCGTGCATGTATTTCCACTGCAGAACCCTATTATTATATCAGCCCCAACTAGTAGTTAGTGAAGCAAATCTCAAATTTACAGTTGTGTATTAGTCTCAGCATCAGAGATCCGCTGCCTCGTTTATTCATTCAAAACACACTTGTGAAATACACATAATTTTCTTTTTCACACAACTTTTAAAAAGTTGGAATATTTCTCTGCAGATTTGATCATTTCCCAATTTGTCAAACAACAGCCAATCCAGTCAATGTAATATTGTGTATTAAAAATATGTATATATGTATGCATATATCTATATATAATCATGAATAATTAATAAATTATGGGAAAGGTGTGGTATTAAAAAAGCCTTTATCTCGTCCCACTCCTTTTCAGATATGTAGAGAGGCTGTGTTTGTTACTCACTATTTGGTTTATATTTCTATTGTCTTTTTTGATTGATTTAGTTCTTGTTCCCCTTCTTCCTGCATATTCAAGTAAACTACGTTACAAATAAACTAACAACTAATTAATGTTACTTCAGACTCTATAACAGTTCCCAGTACCCAGTTCCCATGTGCAACTACAATGTAAATATGTAAATAATATTTAAATCTAAATGTATATAAATATTTATGTAAAACCAGATTTCTTTTTTTTTTCTCCTTATATTTCATTTTTCACTCTATTGTTTTGTGCCTGCCTTTCTCTGCACTTGCTTGTTGTACGTTGCTGCTGGTAACGGTGAAATTTCCCCATCTTTTCTTTTCTTTTCTTTTCTTAAGTAAGACAGGTAAAACAGAATGAATAACAATACTGTAATAAAAACAATGACAAAGAAATACTGAAAACTAATTACTGTAGTGCAGTGAATAAAAACTGTGCAGCATGTGGTTGTCAAAGACAGAGCAGCGTGAGTCAAAGTGCATTAATGGGGCATCGAGTTCATCAGTCTATCTGAGTCTTGCCATCAGCTAAATGTGTGTATATGTACTGTGTGT
>JAPQRQ010000012.1:13124394-13137865 GCA_037367365.1 Apogon talboti
GTATATTTAACTGGAGTATCTGTGGTTGTAGTAATGTATGGAAAAGTTATTCTGTTCTAAACCAACTGAATCCATGACTTATGTGTTCATCCTATTCAAAGTTCTTTTACAACATTACAGACTACAGACTGCACACACACATACACACATACACACACACTCCATTTTCCTGTTGTGTAGCTGTGTGGATGGTGGCAACAGGATTTAATTGAGTTCCTGTCAGAAATATCAATTGTTCAATTTTTCATCTGTCACAGGTTTTGTGAGACAGGAATGGGGGGGGGGGGTTCTGATAAACAAACTGTTAAAGGTAAGATAGATACAAGCCAAAACAAGCAGAAGCCCACAGAATGAGAACAGACTGTCTACCACTGTATTGGTTTTTAATGCGTTCTCATCATAACTTGCAAGTTTGCTCACAAAATCCTTTTCATCAGCCCTCTTCTGTCTCCTAGTCCACCGACTCCTACTAAATAAATCAAATAAAATTGACTTGTTTATTGCGAGATGATGTTTCTTTTCAATTTTTGCTCTTACCTCGAATTAGTGTTCATTTGCGGCTTCAGGTCAAGATCTCTGTTATTTCTCAACACTCGGCGTGTCACATCCTGCCTCTTAAACATGACGCCTAATCCTTAATTAAAATCATAAAATGAAAACAAAGCATCTTTTACGTGAAAGGGTAACCAGAGGGAGCTCTGGGACATTGATGAATATGCATAGGAGGCTGCAACATAAAGAGCCCCACGGCGTGTTACACTACAGTATGCCATGGTGAAGTATCTGAGAGTGGTTTATTATGCAGGAGTGGCTTCCTTCTCTGTGCTTTTTTATTTTTTTAATTTTTTTTTACAAAAGGCCATGGTAATTCTAAGTTCCCTTTACTGACTCTCAAGGCTGAGGGAAAAAAAAAAACAACCTTGTTAGTCCCTCTTGTAATCAAAGCATTGGCACCTATCCAGGAATATGTGGATAGACTTAGCATTCCATCCCACAAAAGCTGAAACCACCAGATCTTACCCTCTGACAGCTTTACAGTAAGTCTTTGAAGTAGATCTAGTAATATCTAGAGGTCATCTAGAGGGATGGCGTGAAAGTTTCAGTGAGGCTCGTATGACTTTTGGTAAATGTCAGTACAGCGGTTCGGCTTCTCTAATCTTAAGCTTGTTTAAAAAGCAAGAGCTGCCTCATGTGACAAACCAAGGTTGTATCCTTCAGGATTCATTTTGGTAAAAGACACAACAGGATGTTATTTCCTAAAAATCAACATACAGTTTCTTACAGTTATAACCCTTTTCAGTCGTCATTTTTGACCTTCTGGATGAGATTTGGAGGTGTGGTGTGGTGTATTTACCCTGACATAGCATAGACCCGCCCTATGCTAGTATGTACTACTGTATTTTCCACGTTTTGCTGTGTTCAGGATATTTCTGCAAGTCAAGTTTTGGCCAATAAGTTTGTACCTCCAGTCGATAACAATATAAAATAATGTGACTGGTCTTCTGTGCTATTTTCACTTACTGCGCTGTTCCTGGTGTGATGCAGTTCTGTCTGAGAGACAAAACTCTGTGACAAACACACACAAAGTTGCAACTTTTGGTAACTTACAGAATAGAATTTGGCTGTATTCAGGTGTCAAACATGCAGCCTGTGGTCCAAAGGTTCCAATCCAGCCCACGGCATAATTTTACAAAGTGCAAAAATAACACTAAAGATATTAACATCAAGGGTGTTGAACTCAGGCCACATTCAGCCCAGTGTGATCTAAAGTAGAATAATAACATCACAACCCTTGAAAATTAAGAACAATGTTAACAATATTCTGGTAGTTAGTACATGTTTTGTGATTTGTAAGTGTTTTGTGTTAATAATGAGTTAACACCTAATATTGTAGAAATGATTCTTATTTTAGTTCCAAATTCCAAACTTCAAAATTTCAACAATATCATGCCTGTTACCAAATGTTTGTGTAACATTGTGTGTAATGAACATGTACAAATGATAAGTTATAAGGCATAATATTGTTTAAATTGCACTTATTCTTAAGATATTTCAGTTTTTTCTGGTTATTCACATCTTTTCTTGTGAAAGGATAGTTTGTAAATGAAAATATTTTCATAATTTAATGTTTTTATGCAGTAAAACAAAGGGAAAACTTGGATTTGTCATTATTTATTGGTTATTATACTATTATTTTACTGTTTGACACCGCTGCTCTATAACTTTCCCATTGAATTTTGCAAAGGTGTAAGTGTGTTTATTTGTGCTTTAGAACTTGCTTTATTCCTGCTTGATCATTAAACACAGAGGATGGGTGAAGTCTGAACATACAGTTCTGTACAAAAGTCTTAGTCCACCTTTAGCTTTGTTGTTTTAGGCATATTTATTTATCATGATCATTTCTTCACATGCAACAAGAATGCAGTAAATATGTGCATAGCCTTGAAATACACACAAAAACCTGATCTAAATGGGTTCAAAAGGTTAAATGACAAGAAGTAGCACAAAGTTAGAGATATCTGACATGTTTTGAAATGGGTCTGGTCTAAAATATCAATTCAATGCCATAAATTTATGAATAAAATCATTAAAAATATGTTAAGTGTAAAGGGAGGTCACACTAAATACCACTTTGGTTAACTGAAGCAGTTTTTTTTAAATTTTGCCCTGTTTTTTTTTACTGCTTTACATACTTCACATTTATCCACATTGTATCTTAATACGGAGGCTGAAAAACCCATGTGTTGTTAGAACTTTATTAAACCAATAATGCTAATGCTGACTTTTACACAGTACTGTATATGTGAGAAATGCCACATATTTTACTTTTATGCACGATCACTTTCTTCGTCCAGATGAGGTATGTAACACTGTTAACTGTTCACACGCCTTCAGATTCAGATTGAAACCTGTTTATCCTTCAGTGAGTACAGATGATGATTAAATATGGTGAATTTGATGATTTACATATCGTAATGATGTTTTTCGAATCTGCTTTGAGATGCTTTTAAGAAACATTGTTGTTATACGTTTAGTACCTTTTAAAATAACGGTGTTTTATATGAATATTCTTATTTTAATGTTTTATGTATGGTTTTAGAACAGATTTTTATTGTGTTTTATGTTTATTTTTAGTGTGAATGTATGGCTGTGATTTCTATTTCCTGTAACTTCTGCTGCTGCTGTTGTCTTGGCCAGGACTCTCTTGAAAAAGCGATTTTTAATCTCAATTAGCTTTTTTTCCTGGTTAAATAAAGGTTATAATAATATTATGGCAAGGCAAATTTATTTGTATAGCACAGTTCATACACAGGGCGATTCACAGTGCTTTACAAGAATGGAAAAGAGACGATTTAAAAACACAATTACAATTAAAACATATTAATAAAACATAAATAATAATCAATTAAAATAAAGTAAAAGAGAAGAGTGCAGATAGAACACTTTCAGTTGTTATATGCACAGTTCAACAGAGCCGTAATAAATAAATAATGTAATAAAGAATTGCTAATGTGTGTGTGTGTGTGTGTGTGTGTTTTTTTATTTTTTTGGTCCAGTTGAAATCTACCTCCCCTCCTCATATTCTATCCTGCTTCCACTATTTTCCAGGTTTTTCTTTCATCTTCTCTTTTCTCAAACTCGTCGTCCCCCCGTTGTGTTTGTCAGTGAAGTAGAACAAGGATCTTTGACTCGTCATCTTTGATGCTATCACTACATGCAGGACAGAAAGGATACATTTTGGCCTTCAGATTCACAGGCAATGCAGGGGCTTGTGTAAACAGCAGGAGCTTTTACCAGCCTGCACAAAGCTCCCATTCTTCTCTTCTTCTGTGGTGAGTATAAGCTGCCAGACTGCTGCTGCAGCATCTCTGGCAGCCTTCATGTTAGGGGGAAACCCAGGTTGTGTCGAATAAAAAAGCCCTATCTCAGCTCTTTTTATTCTTCATCAACTGTAACTGTAGATTATTGAAATATCGTTTACGTCTAAAGCTTTTTCTTTTAGTTTTAACTCAGCCCAGAGAAATTTATAGCATATCCACAGTGTGAAGTGGCTTTTTCAGTGTGGGATGTAAAAGGAAACTACATTGCCAATATAATTACAAATTGTCACATTATTATTTTTTAAGCTAGCAGTGTGAGATTCACTTTGAATTTTCCTTTTTCATCACTCTGTGCTATGGCTCTCTCCCTCTTACACACACACACATACACACACACTTATTTTCAATGTGCCTCAGTGTATTACATCATGGAGTGAAGCCTGGGAGTGAATCTACGTCTGTTTATAGTTATTCTTTAGGGTTTGCCACCACTAAAAGAGCTCAGATAGCCCACTTTAAGAGGCATGAGTTTGTGTAATGTAACGTGTTTTTCAGACCTTTTAATGTCAGTACTTTTATAACTTCTATCTTATATGTCAACTGAAAATTTGACCCACTTTGGAGAAAAATACAAAAATGCTGATCAGCCATAACATTATGACCACTGATGGAAGAGGTGGTAATACTGATTATTTAATTACAATGACACATTAGGCTGTAAGTGAACATTTAGTCCTTGAATTTGATGTGTTGGAAGCAGCAAAATGAGAAACGTAAAGAACTGAGCGACTTTGACCAGGTCCATATTGTAACGGTGATGACTGGGTCAGAGCATCTCCACAACTGCAGGTCCTGTTGGGTGTTCCTGGTCTGCAGTGGTTAGTACAGACCACAAATGGACTAAGGAAGGTCATCCTAATCTCAGGACCATTGATCATCTGTGGGAGGTGTTGGACAAATCAGATCCATGGAGGTCCACCTCTACTTCCAGGACTTCATGGATCTGCTGCTAAGGTCTTGGTCCAGATACCACAGCACACCTTCAGAGGTCTGGTGGAGTCTAGGCCTCGGGTCAGAGCTGTTTTAGTGGAAAAAGGGAAACCTACACCATATTAGACAGATGGTAATAATGTTATACTCCCATAGATGCTGGATTGGTTAAGATCCAGTTGTTCTTTAGATACTTTTGGTCAGTTCTAAACCCTTTACATTGAACAAGATCTGGAGATGCTCTGACCCACTGATTTGACCATCACTACTTCCCTCTTGTCATACAGTAGTTGCTCAGATCCCTACTCTTGCCCATTTTGCTGTTTCTAACACGTCAACTTCTAGGGCTAAACATTGACTTGCTGCATATGTTGACAGGTCCCATTGGAATGAAATAATCAACATTAATACTACTGATGTGCGGATCAATACTGAAATATCGATATCTCCAATACCATATCCTTCAAATCAAAATATCGATACATTTAATGCTTCGGTCATTTGAGGTAATGTATATCAGGAACACAGTGGAAAGGAGCTAAACTATTGGTTTCTTGTCCAAATGATACGCAATTAGTGGGAACTACGCCTTCTTCCGCCTGAGTAAATGCATCATTCGCCTCAGTCAGTCGTCTCTGATTCATTCAGTCTGTAGAAACAAGTGGTACAACGGAAAAGGAGCTATTTTATCTCCACAAACAGCCAAGATGAGGCTTGTGATATTTGTGGGAAAACAGTGAGGAGTTGTGGCAACACAACAAACCTCATGAGACCAAAACTTGTGAATGAGGGAAAGTGTCAATGTTGGATGCTTTTGTTGAAGTGTTACATGTTCATTGTTTTTATGTTTCATATTAACGCATTCATGAATTAATCTGCAAGTTTTCATTTTTACGATAGTTCTTAATGATCAAACAATAATTACTCTTTGTCCTGAAGTCTTCATGAAGTTATGATTTGAAATACACTTTTTTTTTTTTTTTAGATTTTCCAGACATTAAGTGTATTTGTACAAAGTATCGGTATTGGATCAGTATCGCCGATATCAGCCAAAATCTGTGGTATTGAACATCACTAATTAATACCGCTTCTCCTGTCAGTGGTCATATTGTCATAACTGATCTGTGTATATTAACATATCATTATCAATATGGTTTAAATAAGCAGTTTTGTAGATAAAGGCGTGTGTTTTTTTTTTTACATTACCTTACATTACCTTGATGCTTCACACATTTAATATGTAGCATACACATCCTCCTAAACCCTGTCCTGTTCTCTGTCACTTCACTAACCCTCCTCCTTGTTCCACTGTTCTTTATTGGTTCTAAGAGATGCACTGTAGTTATCCGAGCCAAAGGGATTTTCTTTGATGTCGCTGCCACAATGTGAGCTTAGTAATGATAAGCTACAGACGAATTTCTGCTTTCAAAGTTTCCCTTTGATTTTAAGGGTGTACAGTAGGACATTGGTGAGTGTGTCTGATTGACTCGGAGAAAAATGAGCAGAATACACACATTTGTGTTTGTGTTTATGGGCATTTTCTTATCCATGCGTAGATAAATGTGCCACAAAAGCACCTACGCATGTTTTCACTTTCAACTCACTGTTACATTTGCTTCCCTTATACATTAATTCTGACTACCATGCACACACCACATTGCAAATTAGTCACCTCATAAATATTCTTTATGGGCAGTGTGGTTTTTGCATAGGATAAAGTGAATTATTCAAGATGAAAAGTTTTGCAAGATTCAGCAGTGATTTAAATCTCAATCTCAGTGAGGAGAGAATATATTAGGAGGCAGACAGGAGCATGCCCGAACCTGCAATTCACAAAGATAATTTTGTCTTTTTTTCCCTTCCATCTGGTAATTGCACAAGAAGATACAAAGCTAATATGCGATGAATCATTCTGCATGTTTAAGCGCTCTCTGTCTTGTTTTAATATTTCACAGTCGTACAGTATTCATCACTACAATTGTCCCATTTTGCTAATTTGTCTGTTGTTTTGCTTATTCTTTTATTTTTTTTCCTTGTTGAACAGATTTTCAGTGCTGATAAGACTAAAAATCTTCATTGAAATTCTTGTGATAGAGTATTGACAGGCCGGCTCACTGAACACTCCCCCTGTAGTGAAGGTCAGGTCGTAGTTAAAGTTGTTTAAACCTGCTTAACTGACCTATAACAGCTGTTCAGACTTCTGCTTTTCCATTACATTTAGCTTAGCCTTAGTACAAAACACATGGTGGGGGACGTATCTACCTGTACTCATCTGTGTTTAGGTATTTTAAATGAATTCTTTTAAAAATTGCATGTTTAGAACCTTGTTCTGCTTTTTAGGGTGACAATTTAACATCTGTCCAGGGACTGCAGATGAAAAATGTCTATTAACTCTAACACTTTTATAGCAGTATGAATCAATGTATAATGTATGTCAAAACTAGCCACAAAATTCACATTTTTTTGTAATTGATTTCCAAACAAAACATTTTGCCATATCATTTTGTTTACCATATATTTTTGTATCATATTTGATACATTGAGCGTTTTTATAAAGCACCTTACATACCTGCAGTATCAAATTTGATACACACATCTTTAACACAATTTAACTGTACTATAAAGAATCAATTATCAAGTATCAACTATGCATTGTTTCAGTACGAGGTACTCATTATAAAAAAATTAAAAATAAAAATATAAATGTTCTTCTTAACGTTCTTTGAAAATGTTCTTTCTTTCTTATTGAAAATTACCAAAGACCTTCCTGTAAAAAGTGAGTGGATGATTTAACAATAGCGGCCATAATGAAAAAGAAAAAAAAAAAAAAAAAGCCCTTCCACTGGCTGCAGTGGGATTGATAATCCACCAGGGGGCAGAAAACACGTATTGGGTCACATACAGCAAGGTTTTAAGACAAGTATTGATCTGTTGATTAGATAGAGGTCTCAGAACCTGGCGTAGCAAATATGATACAAATGGTGTTATAAGGTTAAATAAACCAATGAATAAATAGCAAATAAAATAATTTTACATTCATATTCCTTTTTTGTTTCTCTGATTTCTTTCCCTGGTGTTCCTGCAGTTTCTTTTTTTTATTGCTTTCTGTCAATGTCCTACCTGTATCTAATCATCAGTTCCCCTTATTTGTCCTGAACCATGCCTCTCTGCTTGCTTCTCCACTGTCTGTTTACTGTGTGTCTGAATCTGCAGTCAGGATCGGCCCTACGGTGATGTAACCGCCGCCCCCACAGCAGATTTAGCTTCAGGGTTCGAACAGCTGAACCCTCAACTAACTCTTTTATGACTCTCTTTGCGGTTGCAGGGTTAATCCTCCCTGGAAACGACAGTTGTAAGTTGTAATAAGTTACAGGGGTAATTATTTTTTATGTTCACCTTTGTGTAGGCCTAAAAATTTAATGGCCGGGTTAAGACTGGACTTTAAAATCCACGTGTCGCTTTTATTTCTGTCGCTTGAGATCTACGTGCATCGTCTCTACAGATCAGTCGTTGAAGATGGGATGACTGTTAGTTCTCCACTGATAAAATACATACTTAACCATAAAGACCCAAACACCTGCCACTAACCAAAATCCATCCTCTGATCTAAACTGTTTAATACCTGTTGATCCACTAATCCTATCAATACATGTAAATAATTGGTGTAAAATGCAGTTTGTCACCTTTTTATGGTCATCAGATATGACCCATTTGGACGTTCAGAGGCTCCGTGGTTACCGTGGAAACACCGTCATCTTCTACACCATTGATTCACCTTTAAAACCCATGGAGTTGGATCAATGACAGTGGATGGACACGCTTGGTTTATGTTCAGTTATTGATAGATTTGACAGAAAAAGTCACTTTTTCTTCAGTTTTCTCTGTTTTTGATATAATAACCTTTACATTTACTCTGTGCTTTAATAAACATCTACATGATCAGTGAATCAAATACAGGAAAATACATGATTTTCACTGAAAACGTAAACTGCAGAGGATAATATTATAATATATGGTAATAAATCTGTTAAGAAAAGTTCAATAGAGAGGAAAGTTCATTTGGGAACTGACACAAAAGTAGCACTGGGTCATTATGGGTAAAATGCAGAAAATACTAGATAATGTCGTAGTCAAAACCACCTAAACTGAAACAAGACTGAGAAATCATGGGCAACACCAAATATGTTAAAGCTGTGGAGCTGAAACAATTAACTGATTAACTGACACGAATTGATTAAAATGATTTGATTACAATTTTCCTGAATCAAAGCTTTGTTTGCTTAATTTTGCTGCCACTACAAATTGGTGCTGCTGTTGTTTTTCCACACAGACGCTTATTGTGACGCACATGACACCAGGATCAACACAAAAAATCAGGACAAAGAGGCAGAAAATGTGTATATGGTCAGTTTTCTTCATTGGAGCCATCACTTACACCTTTAAACTTTTAAGCTTTCACACAAACATTAAAAAACATTTAGATTTATTTTGGATACAGATGTGCTGAAGACTGCAAGTGCACATTGTTTGAAGATATTTTTATATATGCTTTTGTACTGATTCTATTGCAGTTGTTATATGGATACTTTTTATATATCCTCTTATTTTTATACTTTTTTTGGCTGTTGTTTCAGCTGGTTCTGAAATAAAGGACAAGTTGTTTTTCTTGTTTTCACATTTTTCCTTTTTTTTAACCTATTCAAATAATAATTTAATGGGATCGAATCGAAGAAAGTAATTGATAGATTCATCAATTTCAAAAATAATCAATAGCTGCAGCTCTATAAAGCAGAGACTGGATCAGGAGGGGTCAAGACCAAGCTCAAGTCAAGATTGAGACCAGCTGAATACACAGTGATGGGATTAATGGGATAGCTGGAATGAGGTACGAGATGATTGCCTTTTGCCAGTGAGTAGCAGAATGAGGCAGTCTGTGGTAAACCCAATCAAGAATTGATGAATGGTATTACAGCAAAGACATTTTTCTACTATTTTACAAAAAAGTGATGATGATAACGATTCAGGAAAAAAAAAATCTGAAAAATAAAGATATCTCGACAGCTGTGACCTTGACTGTTCTTGAAATAAAACCCTGAATCCTCTTTGTCTGAGACTGAGTAAAAGACTGAGTAAAATTGCACAAGAAGACCAAAGGGGGTGTTGAGCCTCAGATCATTATGTTAATATGTCAAACAACATTAAACATCTTTAATTAAAGCTCCTTTATTTACAGTACTGACTCCAACTCTTAATTATTGTGTTTTCTAATATTTGTCACGATCACTTTACTGTAAACACTGACACTTGAATTTCCCCACTGTGGGATATATAAAATCTTATCTTATCCTGATATATTGTTTAATAAATCCATGGCTACAAAAAATTCTCTAATAAGCTACAGTTTAGGGAATAGTTTGTTCACAGTTTAATCCTAATTGTTTTTGTAATTTTGTTTCAGTGACTGAAGTTTCACAGAATATAATCTCTGAGGACAATTACATTTTATACTGAAATAGTACGTTTTCTAAAATTTGTGATAGCCTATATATTTATGCTTAAAGAAATGATTATGATTACTTTGTTTTCATAAAATTTTTCAGTACAGATACACCCTGAATCTGAAGCTATAGCTGTTTGTTCCCTTTGCAATTTCCAAATTATTTTTGTTTTATTCAAGGATAATTTGTCTCTATCAAACCATGTTTATAACTTAATCATTTCAGATGTTATTTCGTTTAATTTCGTCTTCACCAGAACATAACTACAAAATTTACAAAATATATTGTTTGCTCATGATACAAAACTATCATCAGCAAACAATACAAGTTTAAACACCTTCCATACTTTGCATAAATTATTTATAAACATGGCGAATGGTTTTGGGCCCAACCCTGACCCCTGGTGGACGCCACATACAACGTCCAAATATGAACAGCCAACTTCACAAGCTATTTCACAACCATTTCAACACCACCCCCCTTATTCCATATTGTTCCAGTAAAAATGCTCAAATTTAGTCATTTCTTTTTATTTGGTAAGCTTTAGAAATGAAATGCAGCGCTCAAATCGTACATCTAGTCCACTGTCTTCCATCATTATCACATCACTTCTCATAGTTCACTAATTGGTTCTACTTCTAGCTGCCAGACATAATAGATTTTTAGTGAATCATCTTCACACTAATAACTTGTGAAATACAACCTTTTTGTTGTGGTGTTCCCAGCAGGCCTCAAGAGAGATAGGCACAGAGAGGTTTTTTTTTTTGAGTAATGGGTGTATTGCAAGATACAGTGCGTCTCAGGAAAGTGAAGCACACAAATGAAGGCGCCTGCTATCACTTCTCTTGTACAGCAGCAGGGTGCTGACATAAACAACTTGGCAGATGTCTTCCTCTGACATCATGCTCAATGCACTTTTAACCCTTTAACCCCTGAGACATTATGCCAGGTAAATGTAATGTTTCAGTGTCATAAAAGCTGCTGTGAGTATGTGCTTGTGTTCCTTTTCTTCAGTGGTTTTGCTTTACTGTGCGTTTTAGGGCCAAAACAAGGTGGAATAACAGAAAAAGACAAAGAAAGGAATTGAAGTTCGAGAGGTTTTTACTAAATAAGGCACTGAGAATATACATCAATAAGAGATTTAGGATGTAGAACATGAACTGTGAACTGGAACACACTGAACAACAACAAGTATTTGAATTTAGGCCCAGTAGTTTTTGTTTTGGGCTCTTTCTTTTCTAAATCCAGCTGCTTTATGACACCTAGTTGAACTCCAAAAAGCAGTTACGCGATCAAAACTCAGTAAAAACACAGTAAAAAAAAATGAAAGTAAATCACCACAACACTGCAAACAACAGTAAAAACACAAAAACCACAAGGAAAATAAACCATATTTTTATAGTGAGTCAGTTTCACTCACTGCTCTGTGTTTTTCCCCCCATTCCACGGGTGGCGGGGGTAGTACTGAGCATGCTCAGATGTCTATGGAAAGAACAAAGGTCTATTCTATCAATACGTTTTGGAATTTTTCCTATTGAGCAAACAATTGAATTTTTATGAATATTTAAATTAAATCATGCATTCAGAACGCTCACCGCAGACACGTCAGGGGTTAAAGGGTTAAAGCTTCCTGGCAGAAAGTCAGAAGAAACGGGTGGACTTCAACATGATTGACATGGAATATCAGGGGGCATCGTTCCAGCTTCAGAATGTGCATAAGGAACCTGCTGGAGGGAGTGCGGAGCGTGCTACAGAGGCCAGTTTATCATTTTTTCCCTAATGAAGCAGGTGGAGCTCAACAGCACAGGTCCCTCAGCACAGTTTACATCTGGACCGGCATGTGGTCGGATTAAGAGGAATGGGAATGGGCCTGTGTAACCCAGGATTTCTTCAGAGTGAAGTGCCAGCTTGGCCAACAGACTGCTCTGACCTCTCTAAGAGTGCTGCAGAGATTTATTCAAAAGGTGCTGGGAGCTGTAGTAGACTGACTTAGAGGCAATGTAGTGATGCCATGTGGAACCGCAGGTAGGTGGGGAGACATATCCCTGCAGAGTGAGGACATTAGCTGGACCTGGAGGCAGAAAATGGAAGGGAGAATGCTGTCATTCACTATGCCAGGCCCCAGGCAGTTTGACCAGATAGTGCCTTGCATGTGAAAGCGCCTGAGTAAAGGTCCCACTCTGTTTATTCAGGTGTATTTTGGAGTGATTTCGAGCCATGCCATGCTCTCTGCAGAGCCTTATGGATGGCAGTGTGTGCTTGTCAGTCAGTCTGTACAGCAGTTTCATCCTCACAAATATTTATATGGAACTGTTAGGACATGTGGTGAATGATCTCTGAAGGTTTCCTCCAGCAACATCTATAACTTTAACCCATAAAGACCCAGAGCTAATTTTGTATCAGTTCCCAAATGAATTTTCCCTCTATTTTTAACCTTGATTGAAAGTGATTTATCCAAATGTTTTCTAATATTCTGCTCTGTATTTTGCATTTTTTAGTGAATATCAGGTATTTTCCTGTATTTAATTCACTGATCATGTACATGTTCATAAAAGTTCAGATTAAAGTTGAGGATTATATGAAAAACAGAGAAAACTGAAGAAAATATATCATTAACTGCACATAAAACAAATGTCTTCATCCACTATCATTGATCAAATTATAATTTTTCTATATTTAACCTTCTTAAATGATTTATCACCATTTATTATAATACTATCTTCTTTATTTTGCATTTTTCAGTGAGAATCAGATAGTTTTCTATATTTCATTTACTGATCATATAGATGTTCATAAAAGTTCAGATTAAAGTTGATGGTTATTATATGAGAAGCAAAAAAAAGAAGAAAAAGTGACTTTTTCTGTAAATATATCAATAACTGAATGTAAAAACAAAAATGTGTCCATCCACTGTCATTGATCCAACTCCATGGGTTTTACTGGTGAATCAATGTTGTAGAAGATGACGTCTCAGCCCTTTGAGCTTACACTGCTGTTATATAAAGTCTGTATGAAGGATGTGTGGAATAAACACCACTCAATGGGTCTTTTATTTTCTTATGTAAGCCACACTCAGCTCTGAGCATCTGCAGGAGGAAGTAAAGAAGGGAAGCAGGTGATTGGCTGTGGTCGGGCTGTCCGCTCTGCAGACCAACAGAGTGT
>JAPQRQ010000012.1:13158698-13170434 GCA_037367365.1 Apogon talboti
TATTCAGTTCATACTCAGAACTGATAGAAGACACATTTAACCTCCTGAGACCCAGGAGCCCCACAGGTTTTTGAGTTACACCAACAATATAGTAAATACAAATACAAATGCAAAACAGTACATATTATGCAAAAAAAATGCAGATTATCATCAGTCAGTTACTAATCTACAACAATTTTGCTGTAACTTCAAAATGTCAGTGAGTTTATTTATCTCATTAAAAATAAGCAGCGTTCATCAGGTTCACAAAGGAAATAAAAGTTCTACAATTAGACAACGTCAACTAACTCAAGGCACCCACTTTATGAAGCTAATATAAGCCCTAATCTGCTGCAGTAGTTGATTCAGCAGCTGTCTGATATATGAAAACTGTGAGAATGTATTTTTAATGGTTGGTATTAGTCTCAGTTATCTATTGACTGGGTGGGAGAAGGGCTGGGCGGCCGAGGCGGTCACTCTCCTCCCCTCGCTGTTCGCCGAGATAAGAGCAACAAAAAAAATGCAACTGCATCACAAACCACCCCATTTCAACTTCAAGGTTCCTTAGCAATGAGTGACTCACACCCGTAAGTATGTCTCTATCTTCTGCTAACTAAAATAAAAACAAACAGACTTGACAATCAGCGCGTAAAAAAATCTTTTTAGGGAGAAGCTCACTGAGGAGAAGACTGTTGATCTGAAAAAGAGCAAAAAAAAGCAAAAGAAGGAGGATGCCTGGAGACCAGAGGGCCCCAGAGACCCAATTGCGATGGTTTGTGTCTTTGTGTAAGTGTGAGTGCATGCATACATTGATGTTTGTGGCTGTTTTTGTTTGTGTCTGTGTGCCCACGCTGAAACATAAGAGCTTAGACGTATTGCATTCTCCTCACACATAAAACAAGTGTAACTGTCAAATGCAATCATCTGTTTTTGAATGTTTCTACTGGAGATTACAGCAGCTGTGTGTCAGTCTTTTTAAGGTTTGTTGTCACACTTACATCTGCCTGTGTTCTTATGTCCCAGCTGGACACTTTGCCTGAAAGCAAGCAGCAGGAAATCCAAAAAGCCCTGCACCTCTTCTCTTTAAGTTCAACACTGCCCAGGACGCTGCAGCAAGCCAAGAGACGCATATACCGATTCTGGGAGACTCAGCCTGTCCCCAAACTGGGTAAGATGTAACTCAAGTTTAAATATCTACTATTTATTGTATGGAAATATTTCCAATAATAAAACATTCTTACCATTTCCAGCCTTTTAAAGCTAACAAACAGAAATGACACTGCATCCTTTTCAAATAGTTGCATTCATTTTCCTCTCACTTATATAGACTTTCATTCTTAATTAATGTTTTTTATCCACTTAGATATATAGTTAGATAGATAGACTTTATTTTGAACATAGGTAGGCAAAAGAAATGGCCAATTTAACCCTTTACAGGGCACTCATAGAAATACTCTGAAATTCTAAATTTCAACTTTAACCCATAAGGTCTCAGTGTTACTTTTGTGGCCATTCCCAAAGGAATTTTCTCCATATTTAACCTTCCTTAAGTGATTTATCACTATCTATTGTAATATTGTCTTCTGTATTTTGTGTTTTTTAGTGAAAATTAGGTGTTTTTGTACATTTAATTGAATAATTATGTAGATATTCATAAGATGGAAATACTCTGAATTCTAAATTTCAACCTTAACCCATTAGGTCCCACTGTTACTTTTGTGGCCATTCCCAAAGGAATTTTCTCCATATTTAACCTTCCTTAAGTGATTTATCACTATCTATTGTAATATTATCTTCTGTATTTTGTGTTTTTTAAGTGAAAATTAGGTATTTTTTTTACATTTAATTGACTAATTATGTAGATATTTATAAAATGTCAGATTAAGGTTGAGGGTTATTATATCAAAAACAGAGAAAACTAAAGAAAAACTGTTTTTTTTCAGCAGATCTATCATTAACTGAACATAAACCCAGAGCATAAATTCTCTGTCACTGATCCAACTCCATGGGTTTTACTACTGCATCAATGTTGTAGAAGATGACGGTGTTTCCGTGTTCACTACAGAGCCTCTGAACGTCCAAATGGGTCATATCTGATGACCATGAAAAGCTGAGAAAACACATTTTACCCCAATTATTTACATGAATTGATAGAATTTGTGGATTAACAGGTATTATACAGTTTAGATCAGTAGATGGTTTTGATCGACAGTGGATGTTTGGGTCTTTATGGGTTAATTTGTCATTGAAGGAGATACCAAGACATTATTACTTTTGTGAAATTGTTCAAAAATGTTCATTGTTATGAAAACAAATGTCACACAACGTATAATTATTTCATTGTGGCTCTTTAACAATACTTTATGTCCGAAAAGGAGTAGGAAGAAGCCGAGCTTATATTGTTTTATGTGGGTTTAATTTCATGTGACAATTGCTTTTCTTGCTGGGAAACACTGTGTGGCTGCAGGTGACAAGATAACAACCCACGGTCCAATAGCAGAGACAGAAACCAGTGTTCGCAAGGAGCCCTATTCTCTGGCCCAAGGTTTCTCATGGGATACTCTGGACCTGACCAACCCTACAGTGGTGAGATGCACCTGCTGCAGCATCTGTCAAACTCATGGCAATTGGATCTGTTTTTTCCCATTTCAGGACCATTTTCTCTCTCTCTCTCTCTCTCTCTCTCTCTCTCGTCATATATTTATTGCAGCAGGCAGTGTTTTCCTAGTTTGAGGTTTGGCAAAAAAAAAAAAAAAAAAAGGATTTACTGCCTGAACTGAAATTCAAGGAACTTAAATGCCTTCCCTTCTCTTATTTCAGTTGAGAGAGCTGTGCGCGCTACTGAATGAAAACTACATGGAAGAAGATGACAACACCATTAGATTTGACTTCTCTCTGGAGTATCTGCAATGGTACGCTTTGGGCAGTTGCAGTTTTTTATAATTTATAGATTTTTTTTTTCTTCTTGCTAAGTGCACATTAGTAAAGTTTGCAGTCTAAATAGCACTGAAGGATTCAAAGCTGTGACTTCCTTCAGAGTAGAAAACCATTTTCCTTCTGAACCCATTGATTCTGAGCCCACAATACATCACACCAGTCTGCATGCTACTTTATCTTCTTCTCTCTCTGATCTATATATATGTATCTCTACTTTAATAAGACGGTTTCATCAAAACGTAAAAAAGCTAACTCTGTAATGAATAATTAACACTAGATCTCCGATACCTGTGCAGGTCCTCAAAATAGACGTTAGGGAAATTCTAATCTTTACTGAAGTGCACCTGAATTTTTTTCCACACACATATTTCTTAAAGTTTTGTTTGTTTTTATTTTAAGGGCTTTGCAACCTCCAAATTGGCCAGCCCAGTGGCACTGTGGTGTAAGAGTGGACACCAATCAGAAACTAGTTGGATTTATTGCAGCTGTTCCTTCAAACATCCGCATCTATGATGAGTAAGTAGCTTGAAAATGTACGCAAATGAATGTATATGTCTGGGTTTGTTTTGTTTTTGGGGTTTTTTTCATAAAAATTCCACAAAACAAATAACATGTGTTTGGCAGGGAGAGGCGGATGGTACAGGTCAAATTCTTGTGCGTTCATAAAAAGCTACGCCTAAAGAGGATGACTCCAGTTCTGATCCGAGAGCTCACCAGACGGGTCAACCAGCAGGAGGTCTACCAAGCTGTCTACACAGCTGGCGTAGTGTTGCCAACCCCGCTAAGCTCCTGCAGGTAGTGGCAGCTACACACACCAGAAATGGAGTTCATTCATATTTTATGCTGTGGTTATGAGTCAAACCAAAGTTATGAGTTTTAGCGTAATAAAAATGTAAATCAAAACATATAAACATGTTTATCTGGTCATTTTTCTTTCCCCTTAATTGCAAAGAGGCAGTCAGTATATAAATAGACATACTAATAAGATTCTGCATACTGCAGGGCTTGCAGCAGAGGCCTTTTATTTTGCTTTAGTAATTTTGTCATGTAGCAATAGTTTTCTGTATTACTCCATATCCTCCCAGATACTGGCATCGTCCTCTAAGTCCACGTAAGCTGATGGAGATCAACTATCCAGGTGTGAGACAGAACATGACCCTGCAGAGAGCGCTCAAATTCCACCGCCTGCCCGAGGTGAGCTTGTACTGACACCTAGAGGCAAAAATCCACTAATGACGCTGCAGTCTGATGCACAGGAGTTCATTTCCAAAGCAGTCTACTGAATACAATCACATTTAACCCATAAAGACCCAAACATCCACCGGCGACCAAAACCATCTACTGATGTAAATGTTTAATACCAATATTAATCCACTGATTCAATTGAATACATGTAAATAATTGGTGTAAAATGCAGTTTGTCATCTTTTCATGGTCATCAGATATGACCCATTTGGACGTTCAGAGGCTCCGTAGTTACCGTGGAAACACCGTCATCTTCTACAACAGTGATTCACCAGTAAAACCCATGGAGCTGGATCAATGACAGTGGATGGAGACACTGGGTTTATGTTCCGTTAATGATAGATTTGCTGAAAAAGTCACTTTTTCTTCAGTTTTCTCTGTTTCTGACATAATAAAACACAACTTTAATCTTACCTTTAATGGACATCTATATGATCTGTGAATTAAACATAGGAAAATACATGATTTTCACTGAGACAAATTCAAAATACAGAGGATGTTAGTATAATAAATGGTGATAAATCACTTGAGAAAGGGTCAATACAGAGAAAAATTCATGTGAGAACTGCCACCAAAGTAGCGCTGGGTCTTTATGGGTTAAATTCATTCACATGTGTGTTACAGCTCTGTATAACTTTGATATTTTAATTCAGGTTACAAAGACACCAGGGCTGCGTCCAATGACAAAAGAAGATATTCCAGGGGTACACTCCCTTCTCCAAGCAAACGCCTCCAAGTTCCATCTCAGCCCCACCTTGTCTCCGCAGGAAGTAGAACACTGGCTTTTGCCAAGAGAGACTGTGATTGACTCCTATGTGGTGGAGGTCTGGCCAAATCCGACATCTTTATATGGAAAGAGAAAGAAAAGACACACAGACACTTATTGTGCTGCTGCAGTTCATTTGATTCACTTCCTCTCTTTACACACAGAGTGACGATGGTACGTTGACAGATGTGCTGAGCTTCTATGGCATCACATCCAAGGTGCTTAATCACCCGGTTCACACTAGTCTGAGAGCAGCTCATCTCTTTTACCTCGTCTCTACTGCCACAGACCTGGCGGATCTCGTGCAGGACGCACTGGTTCTGGCTAAAGCTGTAAGTGTGTCTAAACCCCATTAATTAAACCAGTGTATTCTGACACAGCTGCGTACACTGATTATCAATTTCATATCACTTCAGCTTTAATATTTAATGCATAAGAACTAATATTTATATCAGACACTAGTTTATTATGCAGGGTTTTTCTTTTTTTATAATTTGGCTCCAAAATAAGAACAGCAAAGTCTCTGGTTCACTTTCTGGTACATTTGTTTATGTTGTGTCCCTATCTGTTTATCTTGATTCATTTTAAGACTTGTTCCGATTGTAACTATTAACCTCCTAGGACCCACTGTCCACATATGAGGACAAAAAAAATCACAGCTTTATACAAAAAAAAGACACAGCTGTCCACTGAAAATGACATTCCATAATTTTTTTTAAGAATGCATCTGAAAAAACTGTTGCATCATGATGTTTCCAACATAAGAAATTATTTAATTAAAAAAAGCCAAAACTCAAAAACCTGTGGGGCTCCTGGGTCTTGGGAGGTTAAAGTATAATAAAAAGGCTTAGATTTGGTTACAGGCGTAATATGTCTTTCAATTTTTATTTTTTTTTGTAATTAACAGAAAGGCTTTGAGATCTTCACTGCCCTGGATGTGATGGATAACAGGAGTTTTTTGGAGAAGCTCAAGTTCAACATCAGTATCCAGAGCCTTCATTACTACCTGTACAACTGGATGTGTCCTAACATAAGCCCAGAGAAGGTAATCAGTACTGTAATATCATATCCTATCATGTTCCATGTCATTTTGTGCATTCAAAGCCTGACTATTTTCCAGGCATCAAACTGTCAGGCTCACAGAATGACAGATATTGTGGAGATGTGTAGTCTGCCAGTCAGCCATCAGTAATTCATTTGACATGCATGTTTTACAGGTGGGCTTGCTGTTAGCCAACTAATCTGCCTCAGGGAAGAGCTGAGCGGTGAGGATGAGAGGACCAGAGTGACTGTCACAACAGTGGACATAAAACTGTATTAACAGCACATCTATGAGTGTCAAATATAAACTGAAAAATACAAGTCGATAAAAGAAATAAAGATAAACCTGCATTTGTAAATACATTAATCATCCGGATGTCAGTTATTCACTGGGCACGGCATTTCCACGACAAGGATGGATTGTTCTTGACATGATAGAGAACTGGGTAAATAAAGTCAAGCTGTTTGAAAATGTACCCAGTATATCCTAATGCCAATTGGTTGTGTGTGTGTGTGTGTGTGTGTGTGTGTGTGTGTGTGTGTGTGTGTGTGTGTGTGTGTGTGTGTGTGTGTGTCTGTGTGGCAGCACAAACACTGATTGGGTATGTTAGTCCCTGGGTATTTCAGCAGACATTTCACATAACCTGTAGTGACATGACACTTAATATTAGTGTAAATATTGTGCAATACACAAATCTGATGAGAGCAAGATCATTAATCATTTTCACATGCACATGTACAGGGAAACACACACACACACACACACACATACATACATATACAAGCTCATACACTTTACAGACTACTGTGCAAAAAAAATAATTTAGATGTACATGCACTATAATGTCAGGCAAAAATTCAATCACATCAAATGTAATTTAAACATGGTATGGATACACTACATCCACTGATTCTGTCAGTAAACATTTCTCATGTGTTATTTTTTAACAGGCGAGCTACAGCTTTGATGGCATCCCAATGGGGGTGCTTGCATTTTGATCATTTTGTTGACAAGGGGGATGTACCCCACCCCCCACCCTCCCAATTTTTGCCAAATGACCAAAAGAAAACTGAAAAGCTGTCTTGCAACCAGCTCAATAAATCTTTCTCATATTTTAGATCACCAGTGAAGTCGTTTAATATAATCAGTTAAAATGATTTGTCAGATTTTTTCCCTGATCTGAACAGTGATTGGTACATGGAATCCACCGGCCATTAACTGCACAAATACTACCTCAGAATGAGCTGTAGGGGGGGCTGCAAGACTGGACGTTAACTATAAAAAATGCATAGAAAGGCAAAGCAGATACAGACGCCACTGTTCATTACTGAAATGTTGAAGGGGGCCAAGTGTTCAGGACAGACAGGGATAAGAAGTTTTATCTGTTTTATTTAATCTGTTTAAAACATAGCAATTATAAGATTAAAGATTGCACTAAACACATTCTAGTTAATATGATCATTTTTCTAAAATAATTCTCAGCGTTGGATTTTCTTTAGTCCAACAACGGTGCTGTATTCATATGCTTGCGTAAAAGAGGGTGATCAAGCCTGTATTAGCTGTTTCACTTTTATTTTTTGTTTTATTTTTCTTTATATTGTGGTTTTTTACTATAACATCACAAATATTTTATAATCCGTGGTTTATTTATCACAATTCGTAGTTTTAGATGTCCAAATATGTTGACAGGATATCGCCACATTCTGTCTTTCCGTGACGGCCTTGAACGCAGCACGGTGCTTCTCTTTTCGGTGCGAGCCAATCAGATCCAGGAAGGCATTTTAAGTTTGAAGTGACTGAGCTCGGACCGCAGCAGCAGCAGCAACCCACTGCCGTGTTCACCCAACACGGGCACGACACGGACCGCGACTACCCCTAAGGCTCCGTGGACGCTTAAGGTAAAAGGCAATACAGTTTTGTCAGTAGACGAGTAGTGATTTATTCTCATATTTGCATGTATTTCCATTGAAGACTCGCTCTTACCGTTTAAGGGTTAACTGCCTACTTCAAGTGACGTGCGTAGGTTAATGTTAGCTTTACTACGAAGTTTTACAAGCACAGTGAGTGTAATGTTAGCTAAAAGTTTAGAGAGGTTTTGTCTATTTTGTTTGCTTTTCCAAAAGTGTCTTATAGCAAAATATCTGAACGTGTTATATTGGAGAGGCACTTGTAGACGACTAAGGTATGTAGGTACAAAATGCCATGTTTCTATCTGTTATGAGTGTGTTGTTAACAGTTAAGCTAACTCACAAACTTTGGACTATCAACTGCAGCGCTATTGTTTACAAAATGTTTATTATATCTTAAAGGAGTGTGTTACATAGATATACACGGGTAGTATGATGGCGAAACGTTATGAACACACCACTTGTCATTGCATTAGTCAGTGTAATTTCCTTCCTTAATCATTAACCTAGTTCTGAACGTGACGATACAATAATGACACATTATTCCTTTTCCCTTTAACTCTATGTCTGTGTACATGTAGATAGGCTCTTTTACTTGTTTGTTCATGTTGGTAACTTAGCAGAGCTGCATATTGTGGCGAGAGGAACTCAATACTCCTTTTATATTTAAGTTACTCCCCCAGTGACATATCAAGTGTCAGCTCGTTTAATGCATGAAGCTTCATCCTTAATGTAATTGTTTTTTTGGACTTGACGGATCAGGTCAGTTGAGATGAGGTGAGAGAGGTCTGCTTCTTTGCAGGCAGAAGTCCCTCTGCAAACAGTGTCAGAGCGGTAAGCAGCTGGGGCTGTGTTCTGCAAAACCACCTGTGAAAACAAAGCGATAAGAAAGTGTGAGAAGACTGATGTCCAAAACAGCACATGGCAAAGTGGTTTTATATTCTCTTTAGTGGAGAAATAGGTCAGAATAATGGCACAACAGGCTATCGTCTGTAAACTGGCGTATGATTGTTTGGAATCAAAGTCATGTTTACCAGCGTCTGACTGTCCTGGCTGTGCAAACACTCACAAACTGCTTGTGTAATGTGTACACTAAGATTGATGAGACTAGTTTGTCTTTAAATTCGGTGACTGTACTCTGACTCTGTAAGGTGCAGCCTCTGATTAAGGCCTCTGATTACTTGTTGTCTGGCTTCAAATTTACGCTGTCATGTTCAGAACTGATTGTATCATGAGAAAACATGCTTATAACATCTTAATTCCCTTGATATAAAAGGTTAACAAGGATTGTCACGTAAATTCAGACACATGTTTCATCAAACTTAAGCAATAACTTTTGTAATTTGGTGAATAGATTGAAACTCAGTGAAGCTTCATATCCAAAGGCTATAGTATTTGAGGTTTGCCAGACTGTAATTTTCCCAGTGTAAGGCATCTCACTGGCCTATGTCACAACAGGCTTCTTTAGTCAGCTGGTGTTGAGCAACACAGAAAAAAGAGTTCTGATGCATGCCTTGATAAGCCATACTCAGTTTCTGTGTGTCAGTCATGTAGCAGGAGGGCACACATTTGTTTAACTCTGCACCTTATATAAGGGCACGTCATCCTGCATTACTGCCATAATAATCAGACTGGGAAATAACATAAAGGTGACAGACAAAGTACAGGCACCACTGACCCAAAGCCAGTCTGTGCAGTGTAGCGTGTGCAGAGCGTGTTCAAGCTGGGAGCGGCTCTTTTCACGCTTTTTTTCCCCCCTTGACCACACACACATTACTGTGCTGCTTTTTACCTGCCTTTTCTTTGGCCCATGTATAGATACCAAACAGAGACAGACACTCCATTGTTATTGAGCAGAAGTGAGTGTTATGTGGTTGTGCTAAGTGTTATCATTCACCTGAACAGTTTTCGTCTGTGTAGGAGCGGTGTTGTGTTGCCCCTGCAGGGATCTTGTTACTTAACACTGGTGATAGAGTTCTTTCTGCAGAGGCTTGTCTGGGTCTTCCCAGAACAGCAACTCATTCTTTTTCTTGAAAGCAAATTGTCATGAGTGCAACTGTGGCTTATGTTTTAATTCATCATCACAAGAAAACAATAGCGTGAGTAATGTAAGGGCTGGAATCGGAGTATTAAAAAAATCTGAGTGGCTTGTTTTTACATGCATGGCTTGTTCATCTAGGGATATTAGTAAGATTAATACAGGTAATTTAGGTTTTGAAAAGCTTTACAGTGGGAAAGACCCAAATCAAATACACCAGGACTGCGTCAGTTTTATTGATTTAATCAATAATCAATATGATTATTAAAAGAATATTTGATGATACTTGAAGACTTTCCCCCATCATCTTTTGCATAAGAAAACCTGATTTCCTTTTGCAGTTATACTGAGGGAGTGAAAAGGTTTCTTATTGTTCCTTTTTCTGTTTCACGTTCATACTTGAAATGATCCTCAAATACTTTTCACCATGCCAGTATTTGGAGTCACTTCCCCTATTCTTTTTTTTTTTCTGCAGTTTTGAGCCTCACCTGCCTCTGTTACAGTTAAATAACCTGCTGCAGCTGCAAAAACCCAAGCCCAGAATCCACTGGGTCATTCCCTTCTCTCCCTCTTTCCTCAGGTCTTAGTAGGGTTTGATGTCGACTACACCGCCAAGAAGTTCTTCAGTACAAATATTTATATAAAGCAGAAGGGATGTGACAATGTGAGCAATAGGAACTCCACGGGGAGGAGTGCTAGGGGTTACCCTCAGGCTAATCTCTACTAAGACATATTTATAAACGCAGATAACAGTTAGAGTGGACCGCTTCCAGCCTCGACACCATCCCACTAACTGTATTTGGTCAGCAACTGTACAGCCAGGGCCCACTTCAATGACGTCTTTAACCAATGAAATATTTGCGTTGCACATAAACATATGGTTATACTTGAGACTCTCATTTGATTTGCACAAGCATAATAGTTTCCATGTGTAGGGGAGGTGCAAAACCTCTCTTTTCATACTACATTTCACTTTGTTTTAGCTTTGTGCCAGAGCAGAATTTCAACTGACACTACTGTCACCTCAAGATAAATCGTGAGAATAAAAAGAAGGGGGAAAAAAGTCTACAGCAAACCAAATGACTCTATGATGGACATTTTTGGACAAGGTTTTGTTGCCATTGTGTCCGCATGAGTCACAGATGTTAACAGTAACCATCCATTGAATGAAACAAGACCAAACGAATATGTCTTTGGTAAACCATAAGTGGGGAGACAGTGAAAGCATTGTGTCAGAACACAGCAACGCTTACATGAAGAAGAGGATGTGTGGGCTGTCTTCAACTGGTCATAATGTGACAACTTTGCAAAATTAAACTTGATAATACTGTCTTAATTCACTGTATTTTTAAGTGTTATTTCTACTTCACAGAATGAGCACTAACTAAACTTTCATCATGAAACATAGTACACCATGAATCCATGTTTTGTGCAACAATAAGCAACAGGCTACAGTATTGAGGCATAATAAGGAATATTTACTGTGGTATTTATAGGACACCAAAATGCTTATTGCTCCATTAGCCTTAGTATTGCTAACCAGTGTTCTGCCTTTCTCTCATTTCCTGCTCAGCGAATTCAATAAATTGTCTGCTTCGTCTGGCATTAAACTGTTAATGCTACTACTGTTAATACTCCATCTCTCAGCCATAACCCATCCCCCTGCAAGATACGAGCCCCTCCATAACCCCTACACCCCCTGCTCTGTAACATTCCAGTTGGCCAGATGGTGTCTGCTCTGCACAGTGGACACCACAGAGCTGAGAGGGAGAAACCCCACGAGCAGGATTCTCTGGATGAGACATTCCACCCCATTGAACCC
>JAPQRQ010000012.1:13178492-13190890 GCA_037367365.1 Apogon talboti
GTATTAAGTGATGTTTGAGCCGTATTTCTCACTTTCTCTTCTTTCCTCCTCCCCCTTGTCCAGCTGGCTCCAAGTGATGGAATAGTGGTTATTTGAGAGTCTCAGCGCGGTGGTCGGCTGTCTTTGAGCAGAGCTGGCTGACATCATTCTCACAGGGGGTGGAGGGTGTTAGCCGGGGTTGGGGCAGGGCTTGACTTGGAGTTCGAGCCAGCTATAGCTAGAGACCTATATGATCTGTTGGAGTACAGGACTCGGTTCATTCACTTTTAGAGTTTTTGGCAGCCTGTCATCTGAAATTCTGCTCTACAATCATGATGTACTAACGGTGTCTTCCTTTCTTATTTGCAGTACTGGGATGATTTTGATGGAGTGAGACATTGCTGTCAGAGGAGATCTAACACAGTCCTGGGTTAGTGCTTTTGAAGAAGCTACTTCAAATCTTATCTCTTGCATTAAGTAGAAAAAGCAGCTCTTTGAAGCCCGAGCTGCATAAAACTGCAAATGGATGGAATAGACACCTTGCAGAGCTCAACCCTGGAGACGAAGGCTGAGCGAATTGCCCGCTACAAGGCAGAAAGGAGGAGAGAGCTTGCTGAGCGTTATGGCAACACAGAAGAATTCACCTCCAGATATGTCCGGAGGGACAGGAAAATTGGTGACTCATCAGAAGCAGCGCCTTCAACAACCAGGAAGAACGAAAGACAAGAAGATAATGAATCAGAGCAAACATATACCAGGAGGGAACACAGGAGTAAGGTAGCAGAACCTGATGATGCACCCACCCATCCCGCAGAGGACACCAGTCAAACTAAAGCAGACACAGTTGTCTCCTCTACAAAGTCCTCTTATTTCAGGTAAGTTTATTCACACTGTCACATTTTTGAGACTGACCACAATTTTCCACATTGTTTACCTAAGACAATGCATCACTGTGTGACCTTAAAATTAGCTTTTGTTAGCTAGCTTTCTGTGGGTCCTTAAAAAGTCATCAAAAGTGGATTTTCTAAAATCCAATATCCTGAATTTCAGGACTTAATGTCTTTGAGTGGTTTTACAAACTGATTGCATTTACTGCTTGATTGGAGCCTGCTGAAAATAATCAAGCTGCTGCTTTGCTGTTCCTTTGCAAGAAATTACACAAATTAAGAATTTTGGCTACAATGCTATTGGAGGCACATGGGAAGTCAGAGGACTACCATCATCCAATATTGTTTCCTCATCACATCAAGAGCATCACCAAAGTCTGACCCATCCCAGTGTGTATTGTCTGGTGCTGGAGTCAGGTGCTTTTCAGCTGGAGGATGACACAAAGAGGAGTAGAGCACAGCAGTTGAGTCACAGTGTTCAGTTTGCACAGTTAATGGCTGAGTCAGTCAGTTCAGTATAGTCTCTTTTAGTCCTCTGGTAGGATGTGAAATACTGTAGGTCTTAAATTACATTTTTAGTAGTCTCAGAACGTCTAAAATGTAAACCTGCAGAAACCCTGTATGATAAACATGTCCATACATGAGACACTAAGCTGCTCAGACTGCTCAGGTGAACGTCTCAAGAATAGGTCTATTATGACATCTTTAATAATTTATGCAGAGTATGAAACCTAATATTTGAGGCTCAACAGGATGCAGTCTTAACACATAAGGTGATGTACAGGAGGGTGTGAAAACCTCAAATTCCCTCTGATTGCAATGGAATAAAGTGTAACAGCTTCCTCATAAAGTTCAGAAAGTAAAGAAATGGCAAGGAGGCATTTGGAGAACACTTAGTGAATTCTGCTGTTTGAAGTAAACAGAACTACTAGCATTACCTAAATTGGCCATGTATACAAAGCAGAGAGGACAGTCACATTTATTTTGCCATGGTATGTTGTGTTGCGATAACATGCTAGCTGATTGTTTTGGTTCGTTCTCCAGTCAAGCGGGGGAACTATTTCACACTCCTGTAAATAACAAGCAGGACTTGACAGGGTGACTCGGAGTTTCTCATTAGATGCCAGGAATGTTTTGAAAAGTGTACAAAGATGGAGCGAAACATGTCCAGTCGTGGGTCCGGGGCTGTTTTTTAGCTGTAATCTTGTTGGGGATTCTGCTGTGTGTACATATCTAGGCTTGTCTGTACTTGACAAAAAGCCTGGGGGAACGAAGGGTGGGGGGGGTTGAGGTGGACAGAGTTATGAACATGTCAAAATTTGTGGCTTGTGGTTGTGTAAGGTATTTGAGTCCTGCCAAGTTTTCATTCCATGTGCTTAATGAACAAAGATGCTAAGATAAATGTGATTGATAGCCTGGTAGATATTATGGACCAGTTAATTTTTCTGATTTTGTAAGGCATGATTGTGTTGTAATAGTCTTACGAACAGGTTTAAACAGAACTTTGTTCTAAAGTGTTCTGTTTGATAATCTCTCAAGGCTATGGTTTAGTTTCAAAGAATGTTTTCGTTTTGGGTTTAGGATTACTTTTGTTATTTTGTTATTTGTTATTGAAGAACATCCTGTAATTAAAGTGCAGTGCTTGGTGTTTTTTTTTAGCATCACTGTGATAAAATTCTAGAACTACCTCTCATCATGCTGTAATCCAAGTGGTCCGACAGAACATGAGAATTTTACATTTATTCCTCGTATGTGTTTTTTAGATTTAGGAAATCTACTGTGACACAGATTTTGCCTCATTGCTTTCAAGTGGCAGGGGGTTAAATGCATGATTGACAAATGCTATTATCGAACTCTGATCAATTCTCTCAGTGATTCTACAGGTCCACTCCATGTCTCAATATGGAAGTTTAATGAAGTGGCGTCACTTTTGCAGAATGGCATGAAACAACATCAGGTCATCTATATATTTTTCTATAGTTCTTTGATTTGGACTGAGAAGACAGAACTTCAGAAGGAAGGTATTCACTGTATGTTCAGGTTCTGGTGTTTTTTCCCTCTGATTTCATCTCCTGCAAATTAAAGCATCAGCGATGTTAGTTATGTGGATTTAGATCTAACTGTGGTTTTTACACATTATGCAGCGTGCAAGGAAACTATGTCTTCTTACCATAGGAACACAGTCGCACAAAGGTTCCAAGCTACATTTTTAATTATAGAGAACACAAAGGCAGGCTGACTTGTTGATGTGTTTGTCCTCCATGCTTGTCACTTTAATTTGTAATCTTGTCAGTTCTGTTATGACGTTCACTTTGTGTCACACACAGCTGTGCAGTTATGTTTGCAGGCATGGTTATGCAACTATGAGGAGGAGACCGAGAGGGATATCTGCAAAAATGTATTAATACTTACTTTACTTATCGGCCATTCACAATTATGAGTTAGTACATAATATCTGATCTTCCCTCTTGAGTGTTGATATGAGTTTTGTACATAGTTGGTTAGCATTCTTAGGCGAGATGTCAGCTTGTGCTAGTGACATAAATAGCACAAGGAAACTGGAACTTAGCTGTCCCAATGATAATGAAAAGTGTCAATCAACAGGGTTATCTGCCGCAGACGGGACTCCTTCCCTTGTCAAGTTAGTAAATGTTGAAGGTTTGCATTCCAGAGCGCCACGTTGTAACATTTAAAGAGAACTGTTACCTGAAATCCACAGCCATCTGAAAACCTCACATTCTTCACTGTCCCACTGTGGTTTACATTTACAGTCAGTGCAGTCTCAGCTGTCTGACTGTCTCGCTGTGACATTATCTGAAAGTCCTTCCAAAGAGAAATTGTGGCCTTGCAATGTATCACTGTTTTGTTTGCACCAAAACTGGGACTTTTTAATCTTGTGCATTGTGTTATGACCATAAAAGGTCACAATGACAAAGAAGATTAGAATCCTCGAGTCAGTATATCATAAAAACAGTCTATAAAAATAAGATGACGTGAGTTAATGCATTCAATTACTTTTACTTTTGTCACAGTTGTTTCTCATTTTATATGCAGACTGGACATGCGGTATTTCATTATATTGAATCGGATGTCCTGTTTGTCTCCTTAAGCCTACGTGGTAAACATCAGTAAATGTTAGTGGCACATTGGGATTAGCCAAACGCTTTGGATTTAATGGGATTTGGGTAATTATTGTTTACATGGCTGAGCGGTTACAGATCTACAGTACCTTATGAAGGGCCGTACTTTCCAACAGTTAAGTGTGCAAATTAGAGACAGCAAGACTTTAATCTTTTAACCATGCTGAAGTCATGATTACGTCCTCTCTTTTTCTTTTCATCCTCTTCCTCCCTGATTTGCTGTCTTACTTATAGCTTTTTTTTTTGTTGCATGGCATAATGTAATGACGTGAGGAAGTTTACTGTAAGTGTTTGATTAATGACCTGTCTGCTTTCATTTCGAATGTGTTTAGCATTTCTTTCCTCAGCTTCCCCTATTACTCTGTCTGTGATGCTGTTTTTCTTCTCGTCCTCTTTCTGAACTGCACTTCTCTCCTCTAGCCTGCTTAGTTTTTTTTTTGGTGGTGTAGGGCCGCTGGGCCTGCAGTCAGAGTGTGGGTGGGGTCGATGAAGTGTCATTTAGCCCTGCAGTCGCAGAGCAGGGTGTTGTGGTGCTAGAGAGCTAGGTGGCACATGCACTCAGGCAGCCAACAGTTACACCTGCAAAAAAAAAGCAATAGTTTTCCAAACTTGAAGAATGCATTTGCCTACACGTGTGGTTGAAGAAAATTGCATGACACTGTGAGACTGATTTAATTTTAATTGTACACAGATATATTGATGCTGTGTCCATGTAACTGTCATCACTATTACACCTTCAGTAGATTGTGATTTTTCCCTTCAGGCTCAGTGGACACTATTCACACACCATCAATATCTTGTCTTGGCGTTTTCAATTTTCCCCTCTAAATCACAGCACAACTAAGGCAAAAAGTGACTAAACTTTTCCCAGCAGCCAAACCCAAAACCAAAATTACTCATAATAATATACCAGTGTAAAAAATGACTTTTAAACCTTTTTTTTTTCTTTTTAGCACTGTTCTGCATGCTTTTTGGGGGGCTGTGGACTGTGTCCTACAAAACACAGCATGAAAATGAGCTGCTTTACACAAAATAACCATATAGCAAAATAAAAGTCAGATTTGAAGTAGAGATTTATATACAGTGCATGTCTTCCTCTCCAGGACCATAATGCAACACTGAAAAGTACCAAAATAAATGCCTGCAGACATTATAGACAATAAATTAAGTCAGCAAGTAAACATCAAGGTTCAAGATTAAAGATAAACAGCAGCAATGTGAAGGCAGTTTTATAAGATAACATTGACATCATTAGCCTCTCCAACTTGTACAACTCCTGTTTCACCTATGTGTTAACTCCACATTGGTAAGAATAGGGTTTAAATGAAAATGATGGCGCCGGGTTGGGTAGGCCCTAAGAAAAAACAGATATGATAAATGGCCTTCCATGCCTAGAACTGTAATTGTAATAATAGAGTGAGTATTTGCACTGATTAACAATAATGTTGCGTTCCTTTCGGAGCCCAGAAATAAATACTGATGATGAATCTGTTGCAGATTTAGTGCAGAGTGCAAAAAAAGAAGTTAATCATCCCAAGTGTTGCTCTTTATATCAAACAGTCCCCCCAGGAATAGGTGTAAAAGTGTTCGGAAAAGTGTTCGACTCGAAATGAGGCACATTATCTGAAAAGATTTTTAGTGTGAACAGCCACTAAGATTGCACTACGGCAGGCATCAGATGGGGAAAAATGATATAGAATAGGTCCCTAGTACTGTTTAACCCTTTAACAACGACAGTGTCTTCGGCGCTTCATTTTGCATTTTACAGCAAGAAATTACTGTAACTCCTGAACCGTTTGCGCTATCCACACAATTCAAACGGCATTGGAAAGCTGAGATCCTGAGCTTTCCAACACTATATAACACTTTACAGCAGCAGTGTGGGACTCTATTACAAGTAGAAAGGAACTGTCTCAGAAACTTCCACACAGGCTAAAAAACACCTGGAAATAAAAAATATGAAGCCAAAATATGGATACTGAATGTTCGAGACCAAAAACCATATTTGAGCAGATGTAAAATAGTTGAAAGTCTATTTTTGCGATCTCAAAAAGTGTTCGTTATGGACATTTACAGTTGTGTCTGATAATAAATATGTTAAAAACTTCCAGTCTGTTTTTTTTTTCTTTTTTACTAAAACACATTGTTTTAAGCATTTATTATTTATAATAATGAGAATTAATGGCCAGATACTGAAAGATTAGTTCTTCCTGATAACACATGTGCAGAAGAATTGGCAAAAAATTAATTTTCTGACACTTTTATTGCAAAGAACACATGAAGTCACCTAGGGGGCGTCTTATAATGGTAGTCTTAAAAGGTTTAAAAGACCTGGAAAGAGCCTGAGAAGATAGCATAAGAGGCAGTTTTGGAGGGGATACATAAGCAGATATCTTTTGGCCACTTGAGGATACATTGAAACTACTTTTGCTGTGTGTGTTTTCATGTCAGTGAAGCAAACAAGGGAATAATCAGACTGGACACAAAATGAGAACCAGATCAGGGTTTCCGCGGTCAGCGCGAACATTTATAAAATGGCTATCTCAAACTCTGTTTGACAGATTAGCTTGGGGCTATGTCCCCTTCGTCAGTAACCTTTGACCCCTCCCCAGCTGGCCACCGAGATTCTCCATTGTATTAAAAGCAGACCTCTCTCCTCCTCCTATTACATCACTACTGCTACCCCACAGGCAGCTGCTGTCCCCATCCATATTTAACGCCCATTACTTAGACATGAACGGGCATCTTCACAAGCATCGCTGTCGTTATATCATAGCCTGCATGGAGCTGAAAGTGCAACATGGGTAAATGTTGTAGGATGACAATCAGATCAGGCACAGTAAGTGGTTTCCTCCCGTTCAGAATCGTCTGTTTGTTTATGTTCATTTCTCTTTGAGTTGGATTATAGTAGCGCATCTATGACTTGATATACTGTTATATGGCAGTTACTAGAGCAATATAATTTGTGTCATCACTCCTCAGCATTTTATAGTGGCCTCATTTGTCTCTGTCTCTTTCCTAGGCTTCGGGAAACAGAAGACACGGAAGAGCCAAAGGGTAAGAAAAACTCTCTCCTTTCACTTCTCTCAAACCCTCTACTGTTCCATCGACTGCTGTATCTCTGCACCCAGTCGAGCTCTCACTATTACTCAGTGTTAAAGGAATACTGAGCTCATTGATGATGTCAGATCACCTACCTGGTTTATGGATGAAGAGGGTTTTTTTTTTGTTTTTTTATACTCTGCCACCGAGGAGGAGAGAAAGGAAAGAGATCTATTGGTTTCTTTGGCTTTGTTTTGTTTCGCTATATAATTTAGAAAGAGTGTTTGGCCTCAGGCAACGACTTTTTCATAATAATGTAGATGATTTTTGGCACGTGGCTGCAAAGCTTTTGTTCCATGACTTGATGTTTGTGTTTATACGCCTGAGAGTCTCTCTGTGAGTAAAGGTTTGATCATATACTGCAGTATGAGCTAATTTTGGATCACGCTACTATAGAGAGACAAAATCCAGAGTCTAAAGACTGAGAGTCCACTGTGTCAGTGGCTTCCTGTCTTCTTTTACAGACTGACTGACTTGTGTGCCTTATTGCTCATGTAGTTCATTTGTTTGCAGTTCTGTGTGATTACTTGCTTCCCAGTCAGTAATGTTTGTGTGCGATAGACAAAGATAAGAGAAAGAGACAGATAATGATCGGTAGAGGTGGGCTGGACAATCTGGCAAGTGATCATATGATGATCTTTTTCATGTTTTTCATAAATTTTTTGTTTTCTCATAGTTTTCTTTGGTTTCTGGAGGCTTAGGTTGTGTGTGTGATGGCTTCTTTTGTTGTTTTCAGCCTAGAAACGGCATTTTTGCATCATTTTGGACCAGCATTACTACAATATTTTGATAATATCTAGACTAAATAAATGCTAGTTCACATTTTCCAACATCTGTGATGCTGCAATGTTTCCATTAATCCAGGTGTGTCAAACTCATTGTAGTTCAAGGGCCACATACATCCCAATATGATCTCAAGTGGGCTGGACAGTAAAATAATAAGAGTGAAAATGATATGAAAGCATTTACATCTAAAAAGTTTCCTTAAAAATCTGAATAACATGAACAGCCTGAAATGCCTTAGGAAAAATAATTGTAATTTTAATATTATGTCTCAGTTTATCATTTACACATTTACATTACAACACTACAACACAATGGATCCAATTACACAAAACAGTAGTAACAGGCATAATATTGACAAAATTGCACTTATTTCTCTTAAGACATTGCAGGCTTTTCATATTTTTTTTTCATTATATTCACATTTTTGTGAAAGGATTGTATGTAAATGTAAAAAAAAAATCATGTAATTTTACTTTTACACTAAAACAAAGAAAAACATCTGAGGTTGTCATTATTTATAGGTCATTTTGATAGTAATTAACTGGTCTGGACCCCTGAGCTAAAATGATTTTGACATCCTCGATTGTTAATATCTTTAGTGTAATTTTTGCCTTTCATACTGTACATTTCATCCCGGATTAGACCCTTTGGTGTGCCGGTTTTGGCCCACAGACCATATGTTTGACACCTGTGCATTAAGCCAGGATGCCCTAATAACTCACATGGTAGCTTACCTCTAATATGGTCCAGGGCCTTACTGCAGTAACCTGGGTTTGATTCTCAGCTCAAATCCTCTGCTGTCATTTCCCCCCATTTCTCTCCATTTTATTGTCTGTTTCCCCTGCTATCTACCAGCTATAAATAAATCAGAAATATCTTTAAAAAGAATTTGTCTTACTGGTCTTTTATGATCAATCAAAATGTTTTACACACTATGACATAACTCTAACACACACACACATTGCACATTGGAGTTCAACAACAACAACAACAAAGTAAAAGTCTTACTTCAATTAGAATGAGGATGTGGATTTTACATATTCTCCCTGTTTTTGCACTGGGTCTTTCCAGGTGCTCAGGTCTCTGTCCAGAGACCCCCAAAACACCCCTAAAACCTTCTTTGAGATTAAATGGTTCAGAAAATGAA
The DNA here is from genome assembly GCA_037367365.1 of Apogon talboti. Classification (NCBI taxonomy): domain Eukaryota; kingdom Metazoa; phylum Chordata; class Actinopteri; order Kurtiformes; family Apogonidae; genus Apogon; species Apogon talboti. The sequence goes on from JAPQRQ010000012.1 coordinate 13,187,534, forward strand.
CCATTCCCCATTCCCCTTCTCTCTCCCTTTTTTTTCCTTTTCTTTCTTTCCCTTTCTCTTTCCCTTGTGTATGTCTGTGATCGGTTGTCTCTGGCCTGGTTGTTGTGGGTCAGTGAGGTCGTTTTGTCTTGCAAGTATGTAACTGTATTGTTGTCTTGTGAAAAATCAAAAATAAAATATATTAAAAAAAAGAATGAATGAATCATGTAGTAACTGCAAAAGTCGGGAGCTAGATCTTTGTCCTCGTGGTGAGATTACTTTGCCTTTTAGATCCACTGGTGAACTGAAATAGTCTTTTTCTTAGACCTACTCTCGTCTTACTCTGGAACATTATGTAAATGCAAACAAAACTAATGATTGATGGAGCTGGTGTATCTGTGTGTATAAATCACAGATTTTATCCAAACAAAGATTAGTATATTTAATAAAGGCTTAGTCACCTTCTGCTGAGTCAACTTGTCCTTTGTTTCAAACAATCTTGTAATCTTTAATCTGTCTTGTGAAGTTAACATGTTTAGAAACACCACATTAGTGGTTACAAATTTTCTGGTGATTTGACATTTTTAAGAAGTGAATCAACATATTTGTTCCCCAACTGTGTGTGTTTTTAAATATATAAGATGATGATGATGATGATGATGATGATGATTATTATTATTATTATTATTATTATTATTATTATTATCATTATTATTATTATTGGTACAGTTGAATCTGTTTTTGATTTATGTTATAGATTACAGTATCATAAAATGACAATTATATATATATAAAAGAATCTTTATTTAGTTAGTAATAACTGCTCATGCGTGCTGTTATAGAAAAGAAAAAAAATTTACCAGGATCAAATGGAAGATAAAACTGAACTGGAAAGAAAAATAAATATAAAACATTCTGAATGGGTGGGTGGGAGAGGGATAGTGCAGATTCATCTTAATTGAGATATAACGTATGTGGAAAAAAAGGCTGTGTGAGAACATTGGCAGTGTAATCACATGGTTGATGGAGCTTCCTGTCCAAGCTGGTTGAGGACACAGGCTCCTGTGCCAGAAAGACTCCCGTGGTTGCAATAAGAGTTTCCCTGAACCCTCTTCTATCCCACAAGTCAACAGCACATTGAAACGGGCAGCGACTTACAACATTTATACGTTGATTTAAATACTCGTTTCCATTGCACAAGTGGAAGCACTCTGTCATGTTAGAGGCTTGGCAGCCCCACTTGACAAGTACCAGGTCTCTGACTTTTAGATTTTATGAGGGAAGGCTCTATGTATACTGTTACCTGTTATAGATTTTGCAATGCTTACTTAAGCAAGTAGAACACAGCAAGACGACCTCTCTACTCAGTTGTCTTGTTATACAAGAGTTGATTTTATTGCGTGAAGACGTCACTTTGGTCTAGGGTACTTTTGTATTCGTTTTACCATTTTAGCTCACCGGCTGATAGGTCATGAACTATTGTGAAGGCGCTGTGTCCGTCATCTTCGTTGACATCGTCTTCGTGAGTTTGTGAATCTCTGTTAATCTTTGTGAATTTTTGACGCATTTTTCAAATATTAAACATTTGCCTCTGTGTCCCACCCGGATGTCCGAGCTCCTCACCCTATCTCTAAGGCTGAGCCCGGCCACCCTGCTGAGGAAACTCATTTCTGCCTCTCGTACTCGCGGCCTCGTTCTTGCGGTCATTACCCAGAGCTCATGACCATAGGTGAGGGTCGGAACATAGATCGACCAGTAAATCATATATGGACTTTCATTTAATTTGTTGAGTTATCCTCCAGTGAAAGTACCACCTACTTCTGTTGGGAGATTGATCTCCTGCATCAAGACCACAGGACTCTAACAGAGCGGCAGAACCTGACAACCTCGCAAATTGAAGTTGTTATTGATTCTTAATAGAACATATTGGTGAGCTACAGGGACATTGGTCCTATTGTTTTTTTTATAAAGTAAACAGTCAAATGTGTAATCATCAGATTAACCAATAATGGCAACAATTGGATGCTACATGGCTAATTATAAAAGAGTATAGAATCTCCCTTCTACACTTTATTTGTGGTGGGGAAAAGATGTGTCCTGCACATACAGTATAGTGTACTGTACACGGTTGCTCAGTTCTTATCTGTACAGGTTCTGTTGCCCATTCCCAGGTCAAAGGCCAATGCAGTGGAGATGTCCAAAGCTAGAACCAAGCAGCCTTGTGAGATGGATGAAAACACTTATGGAAAAGTCAGTAAACTGAAGTGGAGGTTTTTCCATCACTTGACTTTTCCTTTTTTTTCTCTCTCTCTCCGCCTCTTGCTTCGGCACTGGATGGATGATGATGTAAAAAAGATTGGACCGAAGTCAAATGTATAAAAAGTACAGTCTGAGTGGAATCACCAGTCTGCAATGCTCAGTGTTTCATCATCTGAACTAAATCATACTCGCTTCTGGACAGCAGGGGAGCTTGGAAACATGAATCAAAATTAAAGTAGAGGCATTTTTTCCATCGAGGAGGGGGAGCTGGTTCGAGGCATGGTTTGGATTTGTTTGTTTCTTTATTTTCTTTGGAAAGGGAACCATTTTGGCTTGAAATGTCACGTTGCAGAGGTAATAAACACAGATTTAGAGTGGGACAATGAGAATGAGTGTGTTGAGTTAAGTACTTAGTGTTGTTATGGAACACCATTACATTTAATGGTTTTCTTTTTGTTCAGATTAGAAGATTAGATTCTCGGGGCTGTTTTTGATTAGGCAGCTCACATGAAAATTCTCTCTTGCTCATACAGAATATCCATTATCTCAGCATCATTCTCTTTAGTCATTGATACTGTAGATACGAGATGACTTTACCTTTCCAGTATGTCTGAAACTGCTGGAGCCCAGTCAGTATTTCAGAGTTATGATGTGACCACAGAACAAATCATTTCACTCATAGGAGGAATTACTCTCTATCAATTTTCCTGTTTCATTTTTTCCCCCAGAAAAGGAAACTTCCATTGGACCACTTGTGTGTAGGTGATTGCCCACTTGAGTAAGGCATATGAAGTGCTTTTTGTTGCTTTACATGTCATTCAGTGGAAATTAGGTGCAACTAATTATTTGTTAAAGGGTTATATGTAGTATTGATATTCCAGACTCTCAACATTAGTGGAAATTCATGTACCTGAACGCACTTATAACAACCAAAACGACCAACAAATCAACACTATGTATCTGCAGGTCACTATATAAAGCTCATTTTTTACACACTTCTGTATAATGGTATCATCAAATGTTCAGAACCTCCTAGGACACGGGAGCCCCACAGGATTTTGAGTTTTGGCTTTTTTTAAATTAAATAATTGCTTATATTGGAAACATCATGATGCAACA
>JAPQRQ010000012.1:13199328-13211891 GCA_037367365.1 Apogon talboti
GGGTCATATCTGATGACCATGAAAAGATGACAAACTGTATTTTACACCAATTATTGACATGTATTGATAGGATTAGTTGATAAACAGGTATTAAACATTTTAGATCAGTCGATGGTTTTGATTACTGGTGGATGTTTAGATCGTTATGGGATAAAGTTGACAAACAGATGATGATTTATATCACTGATGTACAGTGGTACACAGACATTCAATCAATCTCTCCACATTTGTCGATTTGCTCATAACCTGACCTGGCACATCACTTTTAAATGGACAAAAAATTATTAAATCTACTTTCACAAAACATAAAATATACCTTTAAAAAGTCTCTAGTCACATCAGCCCTTACACTACCCCTATAACCCTAAAGTTTCCACACACATTTTGCACACTGGTGTTTTTCATTTAGAGAGACCACCTGGTTTGTGTTGCACTTTTCCCCTCCATTGGACCCACTGTCTGCCTCTTCCTTCATCTCCTCCTAAATCAGCACTTCCCTATAACCTTTGACCAGTCAGTAGGTCGCCTGCTGTTGTTCCAGCTGCTGTTGTGTCATCTAAGCCGAAGCATATTGTACATGTACAATTAGCTGTTGTGTTTATACATCGCCTGGTCATATTTGCTGTATATTTACTGTATTTTTTGCTTTTAAATTGCAAGGACAAACCTCTCACAGTCTGTGTCTATTGTTAATCATTCTGTTCACTTCTACGCCTTTTTAGAATCACCCTCATTTTGCAAATATTTGACAAATGCTTTGCCCTATTAAAAAAACAAGTGTTTTATCTGGAGGTGATGATGGAAACGAGGGAACTCATTGTGCTTCCCTCTCATCTCTGTTCAGTGTCACGCTGTACTTATCAGACACCAGCGAGAATGAGTGAGTGACGGCACTTAATGAACTGGAGCACAAGTGATTACATCCATTCTCTTGGAGAAAGAAGTTTAGTTGGACAGCATGAGAGGAAGTGGCTTACATGTAAACTGTGTACTGTATTGCACAGGTTGGGGCAAGTTTGAGAGCAAGCCACATAAAATGGGGCATGTTGTCAACAGCAAGAGAAGTTTATACCTGAGGGTCATGAGAAGAGCATCAACAATATCTCACAAATTAAGTGGCTGCCTACGGCTAATAAACATCACACTGAAATTTGGATTTTGCTACTTTGGAAAGAAAAAATGAAAATGAAACAAACCTTTAACTCTTCTCCACCTCTTCTCATTCCATTTATTACTGTGTATCTTATCAGCATTATCGACAGTAATCTTGTGTTTTCATGGGTAGTTGTTGTTTTACACCTGTTTTGCTTTGAGATAAGCAATAAAAAGTTATTTTCACTTCTGATATCAAAAGTGTAAGTTACTTGGAACTGGAAAAATGTGATCTGGGTGAGAGTTACATTTTATAATGAAGGAGAATGGATTGTAATTTAAGTTCTGTTGCCAGTGTTTTTAAAGTGGCTCATAGTCAAAATAATCTTTCTGTCTTAGTCTCAGACTTCCAGCCTCCACGCTGACAAGGCTCTCAGCAAAAACACAGACGCCTCTCCCCCTCCCTCGCCTCCCTGCCAGCCCGCCACGCTGCAGCGCCAAGACTCGGAACCTCGAGGCATCAAGGGAATCCTAAAGAAAAGCCGCTCCACCAGTGTTGAGTCAGACCACAGCGAGTCCTCGACATCTGAGTGCGTGCCAGCCCGACAAAGCAGCGTCACCCTCAGCCACTCTGTCAGCGAGGAGGAAATGGACGAAGAGGATGAGCTAGAGGAAGAGGTCAACGGGGAAGATGACATAGAGGATGAGTCCTTAACTGATGATTTCACAGATGGAGGGTGCTTGAGCATCAACAGACAAGAGAGGGAAGACAACAGCGGCAGCAGCAGAGGCAGTTTTGAAGAGATGCGAAGTCCCTCGCCTGATGAGAGCCTGGAGAAAACCTCTACTATCTCTGAGGACGTTGAGGAGCTGGAGAGCAGTTTGGAAGGAAGCCTTGGCTCCTCACTGAAACAAAGGTCAGTGGACACACATACGCAGCACTGCACTCAGTATTAACATTTCATTAAAGCTGTGATCAACCAGAAACACCGGGCTGTCCTCTGTAGATTGGCAGATTTGACCAGTGGAGAATGTGAGAAGAAGGATAGACTGAAGAAGCCTAAGCCCTCTGAGCTGATCCAGACATCATTGGCTGATCGTTTCAGCCAGCTGCAAGATGCTGAAAATGCCTGGAAGAAAAAGGTGAGGGTGCTGTGTTGTTCAGAGATACTGTCCCGCATACACTTGTCTCCAGTGGTTATTTGAGTTGCTGTTGCTGCTGTAGCTGGCCAGTCTCTCCTCTGACCTCCTCTGGCATTTTCACTGGATATTTTCTCTTTTTTCTGACCATTCTCTATAAACCTTCAGCATGGTTGTGCGTGAAAATCCCAGTAGATCAGCAGTTTCTGAAATACTCTGACCAACCCCTTCAGCACCAACAGCTACGTTACGTTCAAAGTCACTTTCTTTGCCACTCTGGTGCTTGGTTTGATCTTCAGCAGATTGTTCTCACCATGTCCACATACCTAAATGCACTGAGTTTCTGCCAGGTGATTAGTCTGTCAGCTATTTGTGTTAACGTGCAGTTGCACAGATGTACCTAAAAAAAAAATAAGTGGGTGGAGAGTGTAGCTCCAGTGTGGTCTGTAGACCGACATGGTGTCAAAAATGCCCTGAAGCTAGTTGGAATTGCTTCAGTTAACCCTCTATTATGCATAAGTGTAAGGTCAATGAGTTGTAGCTCAGTAGTGGAAAAACTCTGAAGCGGGCTCTAACGTGTATAAAACAAAAAGCTCAAAATAAGGATTTGGAATGTAAAGACATAAGAGTTGTTTTTGGAAATTAGGAATAAAAATAAAGCTGCCGTAAAAAGCCACCAACAAACCATTACCATAAGTCATCGCTCCATATTGTTTTCTACTCAGATCAAGAGCATCTGACTTCAGTTTTTCCTCATATCTTGTAAATTTCTTGCCCAGTCTCGATGTGAATCAAGTCTTGAATTGCAATCATAAAGGTCTTAAAAGTCTTAAATCTAACTTGTTGAAACCTGTAGAGACCCACTTTGTTCTGAAACTGTTAATCTTAAACAGAAGGTCATAACACATAACACTAGTTGATGAAGGCCCACAGATCTACACATATGGTCCTTCCAACACACCTGCATCAGAGACAGCTGTATGTGTGAATACCTTCCATCGAAAAATATTAAACTGCCAAAAAAAAAAAAAAAAGCTGTTTTTGAATAAACTGGCCAACAGGAGAAAATCCCTCCATATATCCAGGCTTCCTGTGAACTAAATGTGTAGAGAGAGAACCGTTTGGCTGCGGATACATTCTTCCTCTGTTGAGTCAGCTTTTTTCACTGAGTTTTGTCAAGAGGGTGTGAGGTTAGCAGGGCTTCGGGGCGCTGCAGATCTGGGAGCGCTGATGCCAAAGCCAGAGCTCTGGGGCTTAGCCAGCCTCCCAAAGAGAAAGAGAGACACACCCCTTTCCTCTTGTAAAAATAAAATCCTACACCATGACCAAACACCTGCGAACCTTCCAGGTTAATGCCTCCTTCCTTTGTTGGCTTTTGCCCTCTTCTTCCACTTAAAGGCAGAAAAATGACAATCTCTACAAGCAAGGTTTTGTATTCTTGACATAAATATCCAGGTCAGTGCACAAGGTCAGCACTGTGGGTTTAACTGACACATGTTAAGCTGAACTGTTGTGAAATGGCCCCACTCTGTCCATGCAAGTCTCTGTATGCTCTTATCTTTAATAAACAAGACCACCCTCACTGAGCATTCAAGTGGAAAAACAACCACACTTAAAGACATAGGAGTTAACAGTTCACAGTTAAATGGACACTTTGACTGCAACTATACACCAGACTGTAGTTTTTAAAGACCATTTACACAGCCTCTCAACAGCAAATTAGATGCAAGGCCTGAGGTGATGTCATGTTTATTTATACGGACCATCTCTTGGCAGATTTCTGCTTTTGGACTCATCCTTCATCCAAATATGAGCTAAGCTTACACTCCGCTCTTTGGTCTGGGGAAAAGAAACATTTAATCGAAGCATTCAGCCAATGATTTGACCAAATACTGGAGACTGATGTCATTTTAAGTTTGTGTGGCCTCCCTACATTATTATAAATCAACACAGACTCTATAAAAGATTTGCTGTAGATCCATTAATGGCACAAAAACTGCATCCTCGACACTGACACGCATGAACGAGGTCCGAACTTGTGTCCAAAATGTCTGCAAATTTCTTCCGTTAATTCCCCCTGAGGTTACTGACGGTGCATTGGTCTGGAACCTGCTGTGGGCTGTGGCTGCTACTGTAGAGCATCACTCACATGAAATAATAGAGCAATGATGGACCATTTGGCTAAATTATTGGCCTCGGTGCCCTGTCTGCATTAGATTTGGGCCATTTACTTGTATGTGACTATTCCGGTTACATTTCCATTTGTCATTGGTGCAGTTTCATTGGTTTCTCATATTTGGATTTGTCGTTTTATCTCATACAGCCAAGCCAGAGCAGTGGGAGGCCAGGGAGTGTAACACACATGATACACATCATGGTCAACTCAAACCAACTCCAGATGTTTCCTGTTAAGCTTTGCTAAGCTGTTCTGCACACCACTGTTGTGTTGTAAAGTGAAGCCGTGCTGCAAATTTAATTGAAAGAGGGTTTGTGATGTCTAAAATAATTCCAGTTAATCACACATTACACTGGCTGTTAGCGGCATGTCACCAGCCGAAGATTAATTCTATTTAAATCATAGAAGTAACGAAATACACAGCACTGTAATAACACAGGCATTAAAATATAGTTTGCTTTTAAATCCTGTAGGATTTGCTAAATGTCTGGGTTTTCTGTTCCAGTTATGACTCAATAGAGATCACTCTCCAAAACTCAAAAACCCTCACCCTGCATCTCCCCCCAGAAAATTCAGTTCATTAAGGCTAATTACTGGGTTGAAATACAGTCTCATGTGTGTTGATTCCCAGCAAATGCATTAGAGATAATTGTCCAAAAATGAGTGGTAAAAGCCACACACTGTGCTGGAGTATGCTTTAGGAGTATTAAACAGACTACTAATGGAATCAATTGTAGAAAACTTAATGCGTTGTAAGGAGTTAAATGTAGTAATGGTTCTTTTTTCTATCTCTGTGAACAGAAAAAAAATCTATTAAACCTTTAATTATTCCATGTAAAGTCGGTAGCCTCATAAATTTCAATAATAATTATTCTCGCAGGGTTTGCTTTCTCATCATGTCCTCATAAACAATCGATTTCCTCTTCCTTTGTCTTCAACTCTGCCAGGCTTTAAGCGACCCTTGTCTTTTCTCCCACGCTGATACCCACTCCTTCCACCAGCTGTTCCAGTTTAATGTGGACGTTGCCCTGCTACGCTCTTCCTCCTCTGTTAATTTTCCTTTCCTGTTTCCTTCTTCCTTACCCACCGCCCCGCTTTTACCTTTCCAGTTTCCTCTCTCCTCAACCGGCGACTCTAGCCCTTTCTTTGACTCTGACACCCTCCTGTCAGCCTTTCCCCGTCCCTTCAGGTGAGTGTGTGAGTGAGTGATGTGCATTATCACTGTGGTTGAGTGTCACGACCGTCATGTTACCAGTTACATTACATTTAAAGCCAGTTGTGATGCAGTACGCTCAAACAAGATCTGACTGAACCTACTACCATTTAAAACAATATGATGCATGAGAATATGATGCTATGCGATAACATTTTACTTGTGGTTCTTCTTACTTCTTTATGTAATATATTTGTTTTCCTATTACTGCACCTCGCCAAGCTTCTCGCCTATTGTTTGTTTTGTGTTTGGAACATGTAGCTCTTCCTCCTCTGTGACAATATGCAGCTCACCCAGACACACCTCAGCCTCAGTAGCACGCTAAGTATTTGTGTACATTCAGGCAAGTCATGGACCGAGAGGCACAACAATAATAAACCTCTTACAACCACAGAGATCAGTCAGACAGTGGAGAAAGAAATACACATTTCTGGTGAAAAAAGTAGTAGTCAGATTTCAAAATCATAAAGGTATAGGGCCTCTACTACTAATGCAAAGCATGCAGTGTACCCTGAATTATCCCCTGAACAGTAATCCAGTATTTAGAACAGTTAAGCAATTAAAAAATGCAGATTTTTTTTGTTATAATTCATGCAATAAATGCTCAAGAAGTCAGTGATGTGCAACAGATTATCAGTGGTACATACAGTACGTGACAGGGGGAATGTTTTAACAGCTTATTCAACCAATAAGCTGTTAAAATGTTCCAAATATCCTGCAGGCTGTCCTACTGCAGGTCAGTGGAACTTAACACAAACTATTTATAACACTTACTTAATTTATTTGCCTTCATTTGTTTGTGCTCTGGACAGTCTCTCACCCTCTCTCATGTTTCCTAGTGAGAAATCAGAGCTGTCGACACGCTTGCTCTTGCTATATGAATGCGGTTTGCTGGCCCTCACTTCACAGCAGATAGCTCTTCATTGGTTTGGCTGAGGTGTTGCCAGCAATGTACTGTACACCGAGGCAGGGCTGAGAAAAATGGTTTCCTGTGGGTGTTTGAGGCCCAGGCCCTTTCCTCTCCTCCTCTCTCTCTGGGGTCCTGTCAGGCCAAGGTATTTCCCCTCGCTGATTGACTCCAGAGAAAGGCTTCTCGCTGCAGGGGCTGAGCGTGTTATGTGCAGAAACATCTTTGTGTGTCAGAAAATAAATGACATTCTGTCCGTGTTATGAAATCAGCAAGAGTTCTTTCAAGTTCTAGTGTGCTGTTTGTGTGTGTCAGAGTGATTTAATGTATTTCTTTTGTCTCGTGTCGGGCTAATATTTGACCACATCGTTGCAATGTGTTTGAGTTTAGAAAACAAAAAAAGCCTGTTAGCACTGTTGCCAAGTATGTTTGTCTGTGTGTGGTAGGGAAGAAAGCTAGGTGGGAGGTTACTGTTTTGGTGCATTTGTGCAGAAGAGTGTTTGGCAAACTGGGTTTTTCCAGTCATCTAAAATCTAGGCCTGTTGGGACCAATAACACAGGTTGCTCCAGACCTGTTGCATTAATTTGTCTGTTCACCTCAGCTTTTTTACAACCAGATTACAACATATAAGTAAGTAAGCAGGTACAGTCTTTCTTAGGGATATTTAATTTATTGCGCGACAACGGAACCGTTTTAAGGCTTAAACTTTTGACCTTCCAGTCAGAGAGCCTGTAGGATGTCCACTATAAAACATCAGTAAGTGTTGAAATAGAAGTTAAAAAAAACTAAACCATTAAGAATATTTAGGAAGGAGACTCTTCCCACCATAATGCCACTGACAGTCTGGGTGCAGTTCACACTTGAACCAAACATCTTTTTCTCTTTAAACATCTGTGGATGCTTTAGTCATACTATGACGCTGATGTTTGAAGTTACAAAATAACATTCAGCAGATCATCCAGGCCATCATTCATCCACAAAAAACGTCCATAACTGTAACATGTGTAGTTTTTATAGGACTTAAAGTAATTTGTTTGTCATTATCTTTTGCTTCATGCAATAAATACTGACCTGGCGTTGCACTGGCACTTTCAAATGGACACTGTATATTATCCAGCACAGACAAAATGGACAAAAGAAGAGCAGAAATACATGCAAGTACAAACCAGAGTTCACACTACTTTTCCACTATTTTCACTTTTATGTATGTGTATGTGCCTTCATGGGACGATCTGTGTTTGGGAAGTCACCTCATGGTACATTACATGCAATGAATCGCTCATTATTAATGAGGGGATAAGCAGTGGCAGCCAGTGAAAACACAGCCAGGGCCATAAAAGGTTTCAAATATTTAGAAGTGGAATACCATCCATTACTGTAACCCAGCGTTCAGGGTCCAGTGGGACCATGAGGCCAAGTAAGCCCCCAGTAATTCATTTTTATGGCAGAATTCAGGTGCTAAAATGGCAGCAACAATAAATCAAATAAAGAAAGCTCTGCTAAATAACAGCTGATGGATGTTCTCTGTATATAATAGGGTTTAGTGATTTTCTGTCAGACTCTACAGTCTTCATATTTTTTAGTACTAAGAGTACATTTAGAAGGGAAAACATTTGTGGAAAAAGTTGTTTTTGGTAGTAACAGTACTCCTGGTACACCGTTCCAGAAATAATCACGAGACGATGATGCCGTGATAAATTAATTTCTGTGTGTGCTGTATTGGTTCATTGTATTCCTTCACTGTCACTATTAGTCTCTTATCCTCATGCAACCTCTCACTATTCACTCACATTTTCTGCATTCTGCCCATATGAATAATCCTAACTGCTGTTTTTCAATACATGTTCCAACAGAAGTCCAATGTGGATGTGGAACCCAAGATGTCACTGGCAGACAGGATGAAGGTCCTTAAGGAAAAGGAGGAGCAGTGGAAGAACAAAGGCAAAGGGGCGGCCAACGACTCCGTCCAGTTCACTGTAGCTGGACGCATGGCCAAGAGAGGTCAGTCAGCCGTCAAACCACGTCAGCCTGCAGCAGTTCACGCACATTTAGGACTGCCATGGTTCACTTGAAAAAAATGGGGATCGTCTGAGGTCACATGTGACGAGTGAAGAGGTCAAAGGTTACATTTGAGGCATGAACTGATGTATTTTAGACTGTTATAGTTACACGCCAAACACAGAAAACAGACGATGTACTATTTCAATATTCAAGTCTTTTAGGTGCTTCTGTTATTAGTTCAACCAAACTTAACCTCCCTAGAAAGTTCCATAAATGTTTGTTTACTAGATGAATGATGAACTCTAATTAACATCCAATACTAAGATGAAGAAGTTTTGACCTGAATGTTTTTTATTTCTTAAAACAGTTGTATATGAATGGTTGGTATAGGAGGTACACACAAATACTTTCATTTAATTCCTTCATTTTGTTGTTGAAGCTTAGTTTTAATGTTCTGATGATTCGTCGTTGAGGTTAACAGTTTTTAAAGTTTTTAACCATCTTATCCAGTTTGGCTCTTTCTATATACATTCAGATCAAAAATGTACCAATTCAATGAATAAAATCTCATTTATATTCCATGACTGTAGCATAAATAAAAACCATACCCACCCACCAGAAATATTTCTGTGACTTAAAAGCGAAAATCAAAAACCCTTATTCTCTAAACTAATCTTGGGAAACTGCAGTAACTTCACACTTTAGGAATTACTTATTTATGCAAAGCAAACAAATGACTGTTAAACATGAGTATTTTTATTATTTTTGTTTTGTTTTGTGTTTTTTAATGATGCTTATGTGATATTTAAAGACGATACTCATTGTCATCCACCAGGTCTGGTGACGGATACAGGAAAAGAAGAGTCACCTCTCATCGCTCTGAAGAAGTCCAATGCAACTCCTGTGAAGCCACATGAAGGTAGTGGGCATTCCAGACAGACAGACAGGCAGACAGACTATTGATCCCAAACTGGGAAATTGTAGTACAGCAGCAGCAGCATGACAAACAGTAAACATAGAATATAAAAATAGAATACAAGAGCAAACACACTATACATAATAAATTAGAAGTATAAAAAAGAACTGTAGAAAATCTGGACAAACAGGATCAAATAGTAAGGTGCTATAAGAAACTGTAATGTGGAAAATAAATTTTTTTTCAGTAAGATGGAGGTGGATACATATCAATAAAGTGCATGGTGGAAATATGTCATGACCAGGTTTAAACCTCAGGCAGAGATGAGATTATTAACTTTAGTTTATTTATCCACTCAGTTTTATTGAGCTGTGGTACTCTGACACACGTCCATCCACTAATAAGTACAACTGGTTCATTGTCCTTTACAGAAATCTCCAGTAGAACCGATGTCAAGGTGGAGGGAGATAAACGGCTTGACAAGCTTGAGTCCTTCCTCGACAAGCTCCACAATAAAGGTACAATCTGCCTATCAGTGGTTTTTGTAACCCTGTTGATATATATCTATGTTGAAGACGGACCAGAATGAATGACAGTGCTTGTAAGAATCCCTGTTCCGTTCCATGTGCTTCCTGGTTCAGGTGTGAGCAAAAACAAAACATCCACCATCGAGGTGACGGCTGAGACGGAAAAAGAAGTGATGACCCTCGATGATGACGAGACATTCGGCAGCTTCTACAAACCTGTGTCTCCGTCAGCGCTCCTGGATTCCAGTGTCGTCCTGACAGAGGAGGACCTCAGCCAGATCCAGGCCGATACACCCAAGTGGGTTAATGACAATAAGAAAAATAAATAAATAAATTAAAAAAAAAAGGAATAGATTCTTTTTTCTTTGTTTGTTTTTTGGGTTTTTTTGTTTTTTAATTGGGAGATTCTTCTTTGCCATTCCTTGGTCAGTTGAATGTTAAACATGACTGCTCTGTGTGAATATATTTCAGACTCACCTCATCTGTAGCAGAACATAAGCGTGCAGTGCGTCCAACCAGAAGGAACCAGGGCTCCAGGAATCCTCTACGGGCGCTGGCCGCTCGCAACGACATCCGCCAAGTGTACACTGAGCAGAGGCTGAACGTAGCCACAGTGGAGACCAAGAGGATCCAAGTAGAGAGAAGTAAGACTGATTAAACTTACAGACTGGGATGCTGCTACTGTAGCTACACCTAAGACACTTACATCACTACACAGCTTTAAAGTTTAACCCTCATCCAAATTCCTCTGTATAATGACTCATCTTAAAGCGTAATGTGTGTTAGTTTCTGTTTTCTTCTGTATTTTCTAAATGATCTCTGATAAGTATCACAGACTACTCTGACCTCAGTAACCTTTATACAGGTTGTGCAAGAGGAAGTGGATACACATAGATATGTATAGTAATATTCACATCTCTGCTGTAGCGCTGATTACTGTATTTGTTTCTTGATAACAGATTAGTTCAACAAACATTCATGACTGCTAGCAAAATTGGTGGACTTAAAGATTTATACAGTGCTTTTCTACTTTGAAGGCACCCACAGAGCTTTACAGTGTGTCACATTTACACATCCATGCACACAGACATGTTCACACACCAGTGGTTGAGCCTCTGCGGGTAACAACGCTCTTGCAGGACGCTTAGGTTTGTGCACAGGAGCCAGGGATCAAATCACCTTCTAGTTTGTGGATGACCTGCTCTGCCTCCTAAGCCACCGTCAAACTGTGCTGTTGCTTATTATTGATGAACTTGTTTTCTTTTCCTCCCAGTGGCAAAACACTCCAACCTGGCTGATGTGGCACTGGCAGGCCTCGCAAGCAAGGAGAACTTCCGCAAGGTCAGCCTACGCAGTGTGAAATCCACCGAGGTCGTGACCAACAACAGCGCGCTGCCTTTCCACAAACTCATGCTTATTCGCATTAAAGGTCAGCAACACTGGAGTTTGTGAGTTAACTTTGGTTGGATTCAGGTGTAGTCAGCACTGTGCTGATCCCAGAACTGTATTTGTGTTCCCTGCAGGTCGGAGGCACGTTCAGGTGCGCCTGATGGAGCCAAAAGCCCACTCGCTGAACAGCGGCGACTGCTTCCTTCTCATAACTCCAAAGCACTGCTTCATGTGGAGCGGCGAGTTTGCCAATGTCATTGAGAAAGCAAAGGTACTAAACCTCACACACAGAATTAACCCATAAGGGCCCAGTGCTACTTTTGTGACAGTTCCCAAATGAATTTTTCTCCGTATTTAACCTTTCTTAATTGGTTTATCACCATTTATTGCAATATTATCATCTGTATTTTGCATTTTTCAGTGTAAATAATGTATTTTCCTATATTTAATTCACTGATCATATAGCTGTTCAGTAAAGCTCAAATATCAAAAACAGAAAACTGAACAAAACGTGAATTTTTCAGTGAACTATATCATTAACTGAACATAAAAACTAGTGTGTCCGTCCACTGTCATTGATCCAACTCCATGGGTTTTAATGGTAAATCAATGTTGTAGAAGATGACAGTGTTTCCACAGTAACTACGGAGCCTCTGAACGTCCAAATGGGTCATATCTGATAATCATGAAAAGATGACAAACCGTATTTTACACCAATTATTTACATGTATTGATGGGATTAGTGGATCAACAGGTATTAAACATTTTAGATCAGTAGATGATTTGGTTGCAAATGGCCGTTGGCTCTTTATGGGTTAAAAGCTTCATCGTACGTTTCCACAAAGAAAGTAGAGTTTAGCTCTGGATTTGAATGGATTCTGACATATTTCTCGCGCTGTGTGCGGCCAGGCATCAGAGATGGCGTCGTTTGTCCAAGCTAAGCGAGACCTTGGGTGTAAAGCCCCCCAGGTGACGGTGCTGGAGGAGGGCATCAACACAGAGAGCAGATGGGCCAAAGAGTTCTGGAGCCTGCTGGGAGGAAAGACCAAATATAGAGGTAGACAGACAGGTTTACCATGTGAGGACAGAGACACAGCCTGCCCTGCCTTTTTATATACATAACATCTTGTGTGTGTGTGTGTGTGTGTGTGTGTGTGTGTGTGTGTGTGTGTGTGTGTGTGTGTGTGTGTGTGTGTGTGTG
>JAPQRQ010000012.1:13256040-13266948 GCA_037367365.1 Apogon talboti
CCTTTCTAGAGTGCCCTCACTAAAACAATACATTTTACCCATGACATGAGAACACAGCACAATTTTATTCCCACAATGAACATGTGAAAACATAGCTTTCATTTTCGACAATATTTTTTAAACTGTTTTCACTGGTGACATATGGGAAAAAGAATCTAATCAAAATGTCAAATCCGTCCTGTTGTATGGATCAGAAACTTGGAAAGTTACAACTGCAGGTTCCAACAAGCTCCAGACCTTCATCAGTAGATGCCTTAAACAGATCCCCTGCCTCCATTGGTTTGATTGAACAACAAACGTAGAACTATGGAAGAGAACCAACCAGGAGCCTGTTTCCACACAAATGAAAAGACGGAAATGGCGATGGATTGGACACATCTGAAGAAAACAACCAACAAATGTCACCAGGTGGTCGCTTGAAAGGAATCCCCAGGGATCCAGAAAAAGAGGACGCCCAAGACAGACCTGGAGACGCAGTCTTCTGGACGAATTAAAGTCAGCTGGCTTTGCATGGGAGAGAATAAAGAAGGCAGCAAAAGACAGAAAATAGTGGAAGATAACTGTTGAGACCCTGAGCTCCACAAGGAGGAAAGAGGACTAATGGGGGATGGTACGTAACAATAAATAACAAGTCCTCATTTTCTAATACGAACTGTGTAACCCGTTTTTTGGAATGAACATATGAAAAGATAGCTTTCATTTCCCGCAATATTATTTAAACTGTTTTCACTGGTGACATTTGGGGATAAGAATCTAATCAAAATGTTGCCCATCTGCTCAATTCTCTAATATTGACTTTTACACCCATTACTGAAAAAGTGTGGATTGGATTTTCAAAGCAATTTTCAACTGCTCCATCACACAATGTGGTTTTGCAGAGTGTGAACGAATCATATTTAATTGCACAATGGGATGGAGGGGGGGGTGTGCTTCCATTAGGGTTAGACACTATGTGACAGCGGGGGAAATGAGAGTTGGTGTGGAGTGGGCGGGAGGGATGTGACTCCCTGTGTTGAAGAGGGATGAGGGGATAGAGTTTGGTCAAAGTGGGATGGTTGAGTTGAGGTTTCCAGTTATGAAAGCCTCTCTGAAGTGGAGGCGTGTGGGTGCCAAGTGCCTCGTCCAACACCCGCTTATCTAATTGCATATCGACAAGAAGGGGAATAAGAGAGAATTAGCTGCCTGCACATGCATGTGTGAGTGTGTGTGTTCATTCATCCCATGCCTATTGTAATCTCATCATATGAAAACCATATTATTGCCTGTGTGTTTTGTGGTTTCCAATTCCAGCTTGTGCATTTGTTGTCATCTTCTATGAGGATGTAATTAGGTTATTTGTTCATGTACTTACAGTGCGCCTGTGTGTGTCTAATGTTCTGGCTGCATGTGGATATGCTTCGGTTGGTACTGTAAATTCCTGTGGATAAACTGCTTCCCTCTACTCATAAGTCTGACTAGAGAGACTTGGATTGTGAAGGCTGAATAATTGCTGTGGGGATTCAAGACAACAGCTCCCCCAGTGGAGAGTCCCAGCTCAGCTTTGGCGAGCGCTGATGCGAGTATTACACCATGCTGCAGAGACAGGGGGATGCTCCTTCACTGTCAAAGAGGAACACACCGTGACCCTTTTAACCCTTCCTGCCGCAGCAGGAAGCACAAAAAATACTTATTTAATTCAACAGCAAGAGAGAGAACCAAAGAGCAGCTGATTAATGGTACATTCATCATTGTAAAACCATACACTCTCACAGTGAAGGTCATGTTAGCTTTAGAGGCCCTTTAATTCAATTCATTAATTAGAACGCTCTATAATGCAGGTTACATAAAGCTGTCCACATAGATACCGAAGCAGAAAAAGTACACACCCAGACAACATCTGATTCATGGGGGCTTGAACATCCTTGAAGATTAATGCTAAATACTTATGACAGACATGCCAAGCCAAGAGAAAGGAACCGCCGGGTGACAGGTCAAATGATATTGGCATGTGTGCGCTGGTGTGTTGTGTATTCCTGTCTTTGTAGGGACCGAGCTCCTTTTAATGCAATGAGACAGACATAGATTTGTCCAGGGATGAAAGCAATAAATTAGAAATGCTTTCTTTATAGCTACAAATAAAAAAAAGAGTAATTGCTAGAGTTGTCATTTTTTTGTTTGTGTTTATCTTGAGTTATTTTACTTTGCTGCTTCGTTTAGAGAATAAAAAGAAACTCTGCACTTCATTTTGCCAGTCATGATAAAAGGACACACAAGTGAAGTGTGGTAAAAAGGACGAAAACACAGCGCAGACGTAAATGAAAGTTAATGACAATCGCCAAGGCTGAAGTTGAGAGAGAAAACAGCTTAAACAGAATCCTTGGACACATTCAGAGGACTGACTCAACTTGGAGACCATTAAAGATGGTAGAGTCATTATATAGTGTAAGGATTTTATGTCCAACCAGTGGCGTCCAACCAGTAATCTTGTGTAAATTTACTGATATGTGTTCAATAAAGCTAATCTCACATAAGGTACAATTTCACAACGTTAACAATCATTTTCAACGGCTGATAGGCCATGAGCTAATGTCAACGCGTTGTGTCTGGCGTCGTCATTTTCATTATCATCATCATCTTCATCTTCACTGTTGTCCTTGTTAGCAATTTCTTCAAATCTCCAAAACCACTGGTCGGATTCATTTCGAATTTTATATCTAGCTCACTTGGAACAGTGTCTACAAAGTTTGTTCACAGTTTTGAGAAATTTAGATTTTCGCATTTTTACAAATTTTTTAAACATTAAAAATTTGTCGTCGCCTAAAATGGGCCAGATTTTGATAGTTTGTAACACAGAAATGATTACAGATACCGATATACTTACTATTGAGCACTGATAGGTAATCATATATGGACTTTCATTTGGGTCCATGATCTTTGACTTTGAGTGACCTTGAAGGGTCAGACTCAAGGTCACCACTGTGTACATTTCAACAATCTTCTTCTCTGAAACTACTGGTCGCATTCATTTCAAATTTTTTATGTTGCTTCCTTGGGATAATGTCTACAAAGTTTGTTCACAGTTTTTAGAAATTTTTATTTTTTGCATTTTTTACAAATTTTTTAAATATTTAAAATTTGCCCTTACCTATTAAGGGCCATATTTTGATGGCTTATTACATGGGGATGGTTAGAGATATCAATATAGTTACTACTGAGCACTGTTAGAAGTCATATATGCGCTTTCATTTAATTAATTGACTTCTCCTCCAGTGAAAGTACTACACACTTCTATTGGGAGATTGATCTCCTGCATGAACACAACAGGACTCTAACATAGCGGCAGAACCTGGCAACCTCCCAAATTCAAATTGTTGTTGATTCTTGATAGAACATGCCAAGATACAGGGACATTAGAGTAACATAATCATTATTACACGTCTGGGTTTATTTTTCACAGACAGTATTAGGTTTTAGTTTCAGGTAGATCTCACATTTACAGAGAACCTGTGTTTGAGAGGTGATGCTCATCTGCCTGACAAAAACAGGGCTGTAATCTACATGTGCCATGATCAGTATGTATGGAACGCTGTGCACCTGCTACATTATTAACCAACAATGTGGTAATGTGTGCGCTTACATCATAAGCATGTAGCACATGAACAGAATGCAAAGGAGATGCAGAGTTTCCCTTTGGACATAACCTAGTTTTTTTTTTTTTGTTTGTTTCCTGTCCCAAACTTTACTGATGAGGCGCTCACTCACTCACTTCCCTCAGCCGTACTGTATGTAGTCCACACGCCCTGCACATCTGTCGATACCATAAGATACAGAATGAGACCAGGGATTCCCACCATCCCTGAGTGAAAATAAACAAGGACAGGAGCTGCAGATATTAACAATGATTTGAGACGTGACATTCATGTTTGATTCAACGATACAGCCGTCGGCGAACAGGAAGAGAGCAGGTGTGTACCTACAGTATGTGATGTGTGTGTTCCCAGTTAAAGTTCATGTTTGTGTGCGGTGCCTTGGAGGAAACTGCATGTTTTATATGCGCATGAATGAGCAGTGGTCGACAGGAGCTACCCCTGAGAGGGAACGCTCATGTGCATGTACTGTATGTGTTTCGCATGAGTGGTCATATCTGCGAAGATGCATACTTGTACATACATATGCATCGAGCATTCTTGGTTTGTTGATCTTGCTTTTACATTAAAACAGACATATATGCATGTTGTCTCCGGGCTCGTGGTGTATGAGTAGCACTGATAAACCCCCTGATCATTCTTATTATGGAGGGCACAGCTTGACTTATTTGCTTAATTAATCACTGAAGGATAATGAAGTCTATTTTTGTTTGTTTGTTTGTTTTTAGGAGGTGTTTCTAACTGTCAGTGCTTAACACTCATCTAAGCAAAACTACAACATTACATTTAAAGTCATAATGCCCCTAAAGTACTCCCTAATACACTGCAAAAAAAGGAATATCTGACTTAAACTGACTGGAATATGGAATATTTATCTTTAAAGATAATATTTTTTTGATTTATTTACTCATTGAGACTTAATAATATTAAGATTATTTGACTTGTTCCAAGAATTATAATCTTGAGCTACCCCACTTAAATAGTCTGTCTAATTTTAAGCAATATTTATAGCAAAACAAGCTACATTGTTGGGGGATGAGTATGGTGGACACAGGAACTGTTTGCCCTCAAGTCATTACATCTTCATAGACCATATATACATATACAGTATACACAGTATATACCATAGATAAAATTTCCTATGAAGCCTTGAAACAAGTACATTCTGCTTGAAATAAGAGATTTAGCATCTATAATCCTTAGGTAGAATTTTCTTAGTTTGAGAAAACTTGAGTGCAATTTTCTTGCTGCAAGGGCAGATAATTTTACTTGATTTAAGACATTTCTACCTAATAATGAGGGTTTTTTTTTTGTACAGGCCTTTTTTGCAGTCTCTTATGCAGGCTATAAAACAGATGTAGTTGGAGCTACTGAGGTAAAAAAAAAAAAAAAAAAGTACAATTTCCGTACATTAACAGTCATTTTCCAAGAGTAAAACAATCATCATTACACTTCTGTTTATTTTTCACAGACAGTTTTAGGGTTTAGTTTATGGTAAATCTCGCAAACCTTGCAAAAGAGATTTCTAATCTTAATGGGACTTCCTGGTTAAATAAAGGAAAATAAATAAATAAATAAATAAATAAATAAGCACAGAAAACCGGTGTTTGAGAGGTGACGCTCATCTGCTTGACATGAACAGCCCCGTCATGGACATGTTTCAAAGCCTTTGCCGTGATCATACTGATCATAACCAACTTTATTTAATAATGTTAGACCCCATTCTCATTATGACTGACCCTCTTGGTGTTTACTCTTGTGAATATCACATGAGAAGGAAACGCATTTGCATCAGATCAGACGAGCTCTAGCACTTAATTTTCATTTTGGGTGCATGAATAACTGAAAGCTACAAGAGCAAAGCTGATCTCATTATACTCATGAAAACTTACATTTTGAGGTCATCTCCTGTGTAGACTACCAACAGCAGAGCTCTGAGTTCCAACTAAACTCTTTTAAACATGCACGGTATGAATGTGCCTCAAGGCTATGGGCTGTATCGATGCTACATACCATATCAGGGTAAGTATGTGTTATATGAGTTTTTTTTCATTATTTTTATGGGATTCCTCCAGTCAGTTCTAAGTGTGACCAGTTAATCCACGGTTCCATAACTCACATTATCAATCACACCGCTTTGTAGCCTTTTATCTGCAGTGGCTCTGACTACACTGACACATCCCACCTTGCTAAAAGCCAACAATAGTTTTACAAATATATTTTCTTGACAGAACCTGACAAAAACTGTGTCAGCTGAAATTCTGCTGCGGCCGTTGATTCGCTCCAGCGGTCTCCTGTTATCTCTCTACAGGGCCAGAGCGACGCCGCCGGCTCTAACCTCCCAGTAAAACACGATTGCTTTCTCTGGGCTAGAGGTACAAAGAGAACGTGTTTTACTTTAATGGCTTATGCATTTTTAAACAACATCTCTTGTACTGAGTGCCCCTGAATGTATTTGGGTTGTTTTTTTTTTTTATACATATCTGGAGTCTCATCTTTTTGTCCTGAAGTCCAGTTCAGATGCAAACAGAGGTGGGAAAGTATAGAAACAGTTGTGTAACATGGTTAACAGAGTGTGTTTTTGATGCTGTTTGTTCTTTTTAACTTAGGTAAAGCAAGTCAAATTTATTTATATAGCAACATTCATACACAAGGCAATTCAAAGTGCTTTACAAAGGCATAAAATGACATTAAAATCATAGAGAATAAAACATTAAACAAAATGAGAACTTAGAAAAGATAAAAAGATAAAAATAAAGACGTTAAAACAGGAATAAGAGATAGTTAAAAGCTAAAAAGAGTCTGGACTAAAATTGAGAAGATCAATCCAAACAATTAAAATTATGTCAGTGCAGATACTTTAATCAAACAAATGAGTCTTTAACCTTGATTTAAAAGAACTGAGACTTTCAGCAGACCTGCAGTTTTCTGGTACCTTGTTCCAGATGTGTGGAGCATATAAACTAAAAGCTGCTTCTCCCTGTTTGGTTCTGACCTTGGGAACAGAGAGCAGACCTGCGCCAGAGGACCTGAGCACTCTGGATGGTTCATACGGTTAAAGGAGGTCACTGATGTATTTGGCCCCCGAACTATTCAGAGCTTCATAAACTAACACAAGTATTTTAACGTCTATCTGCTCAGAGACAGGAGGCCAGTGTAAAGACCTCCGAACTGGTGTGATGTGGTCGACTTTTTGGGTTCCAGTGAGGACTGGAGCAGCAGCATTTTGGCTCAGCTGCAGTTGTTTGATGGACTTTTTAGTCAGAGCTGTAAAGACACTGTTACAGGAATCTAATTAACTGAAGATAAATGCAGGCAGCGGTGTTTCCAGGTCCTGCTGAGACTTAAGTTCTTTAATCATTGAATTATTCTTCAGGTGGTAGTAAGTTGTCTTTGTAATGTAATGGTCTTAATGAGGTTTTGAAAGTTCAGGTCTGAATCCATGACCACACCCAGATTTCTGGCCTGACAGCTGGTTTTTAGTTGTAACAACTGGATCTCTGTGCTGACTTCTGATCGCCTGTCTTTGGGTCCAAAAACAACTATAGGACACTCATAGAAATACTTTTTATAATTGCTGGTTAGTGAATGTGTCCACATTTCATACTAACGTCCACAACAAGTTTATTCTTCACAGAAGATAATGTGATGGTACACCGTGAAAATTAAATACAAACAAGAAAATCAAACAAGATTTTCTTTAAATTTCAGTCTCACACAACAAACAGTTTATGTTAACATAAATTAAAAGTCATGACGGTGTTCGCCTGGATAACCATCAGAAAAACGGGACGGGGAGCAATGCTTTCTGCTTGGACCTGCCAGATCTGTGCTTCTTTCCCACATTGTGCTTCGCTTCCCTGTCGAGGGTCATGTGACATAGTCAACTTTGACCAGGATGAACTTAACTTAATACAAAATACTTATTCAGCTTAACAAAAACAACTTAAGTTACAACAATTCAGATATTTAGATACTGATGTGCAAAATAAAATTTACCCTAAAAATCTAAATCATCATGGTCAAACATAATGCGTTACCATAGCAACTTGATGACCAGTAACTATATCCGTTACACTGTTAGTGTAATATTGGAGGACATAACAAGACTTCATTACTTTTGTGAAAATGCTCCAATGCAGAGGTGGACCTTACAGACCCTGTAGACCACATTGGACCTGAGATTGTTGCCTCACTGTCCTCACTGTAACTGTTGCTGTCACTGTGTGTGGAAATGACCAAAAATAGTCACTTGCCCAATATGGGGTTAATCTAACCACGTGTCACTGCCATTCCATCACTATTTAAAATCAATTACTCTGATTGATCAGTCCAGTATTGATGCTGACAAAGCCGGTCCTCAAACCAATACTAGCTGATTTCATTCCCAGTCAGACAGAAGTGAAACACAGTTCTATTCCATCTTATTCCCTAAAGTGTAAAAACTGCTGGATAAAATATAAATCACTTCTGTTCAATTCGGTGTGGTGCGGCACCTGCTCGAAATACAGCTTCGGAAATTATCATAGAGTTGAATCAGCAACTCTCCGGCTCTGTCAACAGCGGTTTAACACCATCATCTTCACCAACCTGCACAGAAACACGCCCACATAGTTTATCTGAGCAGCATGTTTCTCATTACACATCAGGTGTGATCACTGCTCCGCAAAATTAAATATTCCCACTGAAATTGACCCTTTATTTCTCTTTTTTACCCCCTGGATCACATCAATCCCCATTGTTCTCCTGTCTGTCCAAGCAACTTTTCTCATCTCAAGGATGCCACAAGGTCTGCGTGCTCACCAGTATAGCGATTAAGATATTAGCATGCTGCAGCATATTGGGAAACGACTTGGGAAATGACTAGTGGACAGAAATCACAGAGTTGTCTCCGGGCTTTGAGGGAAGAATCGTGACCTTTCACTCGTTTAGCTGAACCAAGGGATTTTACCTTGAAACAATAACAAAGATATGCTATGTGAGCGCCTCTCGAAGGTCAGCTGAGGCACAAATTTGCTGCAGGCAAAAGCTGAAAATTTCCCCAGACAATCAGCATGCAGTGGTTTTATTTAGAAAAAAATGCTGTTTTTAAAATGAGACAGCAAGGACACCAGGGGCGTCGGGGAAACAAAAAATGAGGATACCGATGAGACGGGTCAACATACCTAATATTAACACAGCCTGACATTACTGGGGCTAATAAATGAGTCTAAATATATGACTGTGCATGGTTTACACCTTAAAGCAATGGAAGGAATGTCACAACAGGCTGTGTTTGAGCAGTGTGGCTTAATTTTCAGGATGAATTCATTACCTTTGTTGTAAAATTACTTCTTGACCTCAGAGTCTGCCCCCATTTTATTTCTCGGGTGTCAGCAGATATGCTTCAGTTCACATATTGGATCAGACTGGACCATTTTTATAACTGAAAAAGCTACCTAGGCGTTAAAAATAAACTTTGAAACTGCATAAAACAGTGCTTTTGTTTAATTAGTTAATTATTTATACCAACTGAAAAGCTGTGCATCTGTGCATACTGCCATATTTTTCAACAGCTCATCATTTCTGTATAATTTTGCATGAAAAATGTTTTAATGCCTATCAGCTCACTTCAGATACCCATGGGTAAATGCTGAACTTAGAAAGCCTTTCACATATTTTCCACTTTATAATTAAAGCTGAACAACACAGCATCCCACAGGGTATTTGTTTTAAATAATAATTTTGTAAGTTTATGCTGTTAGTGTAAGTTTCATTTGGATTTTGGCCTGTAATGTGTTGTCTCTCTGGTCTACTACAGTACATATTGTGGTTACATACACATACTGTACCATACACACGTACCGTACAATTGGAATCAGGTCTCTGACAGAAATAACGGCTCGTAATATCGGAATTCACAAGAATCAAATCAAAACTTTTAGTTATTTGTGTCACATATAGGCAGGAAATGACTTTCCTAAAAAATGAAGCTAAACCTGCAGTTCCACAAATGATACTCAACTTTACAGAAATAAACATGTTTGCATCTGATACAAAAAAAACAGTTTTTGTCTTTATAATTCATGACAGCCACATAAAAGAAGTTAAAATTATATATTAAAATACACTGTTAATGAGTAATTAATAATGAATGGATAATTAAAGGAGTGTTGATGTTCAGTGACAAGCGAGTGTTAACACTGACGTTCAGAGGTCACTACAAGGTTTTCTTCCATATAAACATTCACCATAATTGCAATTACACCGTGAAAACAGTCAGAGGATTCTCTAATGAAATTTACTTGTACAATATTTAATTACTATTCCTGGCCTGTTAGAGTAACATAGCAACAGCAGCTAATGTTAGCATTCATATTTAAGTGGACTGTCTGTCAGCTAACCTGCTAATCAGCCAGGCTACTGCCAATTAGTGCGTTTGTACATTACTTTTATCAAACATTGCTGTATATGTTAACCTTTAAGGTCTAAATACACCAGGGGGCTGGGGGTTTTCACACATTTGTTGAACCACTGTTTTTGTCATGACTACTGAATATTAGAAAATAGCAGTGTTTTATATTTTCAGAACAAGGTTGACTTTACCAAGCTTTTTTGTTTCCATATTGGCTGTCAAATAGACTCATCAATGGTATCAATGGCATCAGTGATCTTTTCCTTCAGGTCGTTGATGTTCCGTATCTTTGTTTGATACACGATATCTTTAACATTAAGCCATAACAAGTAATCCAGGGAAGTAATATCTGGTGAATGAGGTGTCCAGGGAATTGAACCATTCCTTCCAATCCACTGGTCTGGAAATGTTTGATTTAGGAACCCACCGACATGCAATCCCCAATGTGGTGATGCACCATCTACCTGGAAAATGGTGGTTGGATGAAGGTCATCCAGTTGTGGTGACATATATTCAGTCAAAATCTGCAGTAATTGTGCAAATGCGTAGTTTATTTAACAGAACTTGAAATACACAAATGCAATGTGATTAAAAACCACTGAGTACATAGAGCAAATCTGATTAACATGTCTGATTAATTTCTTTTGTAATACATTTTTAAACATATGACGCCCTGTATATTCATCCAACTCCTAAGCTGTCCAAATTACTTATTGGTGTTTAAGACAAAAGTATTCATCGATGTGGTAGGTGTTTTGAGCAAGTTAGCATTAACTAGGTGAGTCTCAGCCCTTACTCTTTCCCAGTTCCACCCTCCAAATATGGGCACTTATCTCCCCCCCCCCCAAAAAAAAAACAGTATGGTGACATCATCTTGAGGTTTCAAAA
>JAPQRQ010000012.1:13286691-13299402 GCA_037367365.1 Apogon talboti
AGATAGATAGATAGATAGATAGATAGATAGATAGATAGATAGATAGATAGATAGATAGATAGATAGATAGATAAGATTGATTGATAGATAGATTTGATTGATTGATTGATTGATTTCAGGTCATTTTGAAGTGAAAGAAGAAATAGTACATACTGTATATCCCTATTAATAAGCAGTAATTTTCTACATCATATTGAATGTCATTCATTCTTTCTCCCTGTTCAGCTTCTATAAATAAAAGTCTCTCTGTAATACCTGAAAAACTAATTAAAAACTATTGAATTTAAAACTATTTATGCTAAAGTAAAAATAATGAAAAAGCAAACTAAAGTAGCAAATAAAAGTGAATATTCACACAAATTTCAAGACTCTAGTTTTACCTTCAGTGTGTAAGACAATGCAGGTGCAGACAGTTTGGACATAGCAGTATGTTTGTTGAGCATAACAACACACATGGAAACCAGCAAAAACAAATATACTGTATGAGTCCAGACACTGAATGCACTTTGCAGGGAAGATAGTGATGCTTTGGATTCGTCCTCAAGGAAAACAACGTAATTAACAATATTTTTTGTGTGGTTTATGTCAAGGACAGTTTTGAAATAACTTCAGATGTAAATCTTGCCAAAGATGTAAGTGACTTGTCAGCCAAGATGTTGCTTTCAGTGCATGCAGCATTTTTTCAATACAGCTGAAAACAATGAGGAAAAACTGAACTTGAAATAAGTATTTTTCAAGTGAAGGATTTTCAAGTGAAGGATTCTTTCTTTATATATTTACCAAAAACTAATTCTGACAGTCCTCTGCCTGGAATGTTTGCTGAAAGGACACCACAACAATAAGGACTGCTTGAATTGATATGTAGTGACTCATGAAGAATAGAAAAGCAATTGAGATTCTGCAGGGGAGAGCTGAGCACTGTTTACCAAAGCCACCCAGAGCGAGCCTGTGGATACAACACACCTCACACTACGAGTACATGATACCTGCAAAGACCTCACATGGTGATCAAAAGGGTATTTTGTAAATCTGGGCTGTCTTGTGACCGTTTTGGCTTTTTTTTTTTCCCTCTTGAATAAAACATAATGTGGTAGTGGAAAGTCTTGAATTGTCTAATCTAAAGAAGTGGAACCCTGTTATAGTTGCTACTATAAATGCTAATGTTGACGTGTGTAAGTAAAAGTAGACGCGTGTGTTTCAGAGAGAAGTTTAAAGATCTCTTTATCTGTCATCAGGAACCAAAGTAACTTAATTCACAATAATAAAAGCTCAAACATACACACTTTGGTATGCCTGTACAGAACTTTATCTGTGTTAAAGGGTCAAACTGCAACAGTTTTTGACTTCAGTCCTCACATTTCAGATCACTCAATACACAAGATCATCTGGCTCACAGAGCTAATGGCACTGTGCTTTAGAGCAGCGACAGTTTTTGTGCTCATTGACTATGGATGAGCATCTGGTCAATGTGGATGTGCGATCTGATCGCTGCGCTCCTCCTGTGAGCATCACACTGTGTTTCCCTATGCACAAAGATAAACATGCAGACCTACAGAGTCATGCTTTACACCCACATCTGCCTCTGTGGTGCCATGCAGATGCAACTTTCAACTATATGTGACAACGCCGTGAATATCTTTATGTGTAGACAAGGAGCTCGATTTGTAAAATGTATTCAGTTTGTTAAACAGGATTGCACTCAGAGCCGAGGCTAATGGTCTACCCTTCCTCTTGCCTTATTAAACCACAAATGCTCCTCCTTTTTGACAGTTGCTGCCTCTGGTTAAACCACACACCATCTGACTGTCGATACCAAACTCAGCTCCTTCACAATAGACAAAACTATGATGTACCATTGAGATAATATGTACCATTGAGACCCAATATTCTCCTAACATTTACATCAGTTAGTCTCGTGGTACAGCAGAGCATATTTCTTTGCAGTGATAGTAGAGCTAAGTCCTTGTTGAGCCTGGCTATTTTTCAGCTTTGGTTTGTTTTGATGATATAAACCTGGAAACAGATGTGTGATCGACTGCAGAGCCGTCATAAATGGGCCCCACCTGTCACGGTACCTCAAGCTGTCACTAGTCTCATGAAATGATCATTTGTTTGCTTTATATCATCATTATGGCATGATAATGTGGCAGTCTGTGGATAACATGTAACATGTAACATGTTGTTGTTGTAAAATGACATGTCTTCACTGAATAGTGGTTTGTTCAGGGTATTTAATCACTTCTCCTATAGAATCCACTCAAACGAGACAGATGTGGGTTTTACACCTGGAGTCCCCCTTTGGTTAGATTATATTTGTTTATATTTTTTCTTTATTCTTTTCTTTATCTACACAATACACTGAAAACTTCACCCTCTGACCCTGCTTTTCAACCAATTTTCAAGGAAATCAGACAAACAGTAGTGAGCATATAACCACGTTGGCAGAGTTAATAAACCTCGGTTAAAGCTGCAGTTGAGCCTAAATTAGGAGCAAAAAAGCACACTGTCACAAACACCATATAGCAAATACACACAATACACTTCCTTCTGAAGCTCTCTCCACTCTGTCAAAAAAATAAAAAGATACAAATATAAATGCCGTGACATTGTTTCATTCTGTGATGGGAAAGTGAAGGTACTTTTCCACGTGAGAGCAATAGAATCATGTCCAGGTTATATCTGATCTGGGTCAGTTTTCTGCAGACAACTTGAGTTACAATATGCTGCAAGGTAATGATGCAATTTATGCCCAATGACACAAAAAATTGAATAATTAATAGTAGGTAATAATAGGTAGATCATAATAATAATAGGTAGAATAATTAACTAATATTTCAACACTTGCATACTTTACTGCATAAAACGTCATATGATATATTAATTTATTTGGATCTACCCTACCCCTAGCCTTGGTTAAATACCTTTGGGCACTGACACAAGTAAACATTAGCTAAAACAGATCTTAATATCTGGAGTGGATGTATATTTACGAATAAGACTGAAGAGAAAAGAGGAAATGTGTTACATTCATACTGTCTACTATTAAACACCAACACCATCAAAATCATTATTATAGCCCTGCATTCTTTCTTATTTGGAACAAGTCTGTTCTACTTCTGCACTACATTTGTCTGACTGATCTGGATAAAGATAACCTTGGAAATTTAGATTACACATATAATATAGTACATGCATGCAGTGTTTCAACATGTTGATGTCCTGTAATGCAATTATTATTAACTCATAAAGACCCAAACATACATTGACTGTTGATCCACTAATCCTATTAATACATGGTGTAAAATACAGTTTGTCATCTTTTCATGGTCATCAGATATGACCCATCTGGACGTTCAGAGGCTCCATAGTGAACGTAGAAACACCGTCATTTTCTGCAACATTGATTCACCAGTAAAACCCATGGAGTTGGATCAATGACAGTGGATTGAGACACTGGGTTTATGTTGAGTTAATGATAGATTTTACTGAAAAAGTCACTTTTTCTCAGTTTTCTCAGTTTTGATATAATAACCTTTGAATTTACTCTGAGTTCTCAATGACTTTGACATGATCAGCTGATTAAATATATGGAAAAATATGTGATTTACACTGCAAAATGAAAAATACAGAGGATAATATGGCAATAAATGGTGATAAATCACTTAAGAAAGGTTAAATAGAGAGAAACTTCAGTTAGGAACTGACACAAAAGAAGCACTGGGTCTTTATAGGTTAATAATTATACAACATTTAAAAACCTAACAGGGAATTAAGATACATGATTGGTATGTTTTATATTCTGAGTAATACTGGGTGTAGATGTATAAACATTTTCTGAGGTATGGTGTTTTTTTCTGTTGTGTTACTATTTGTCCAGGTTTATCTCTAAGGACCTGAATTTTCAAGATGAGAAAATGTAGCTGGATCCACTTGTAGCATCAAGGTTAGCACATAGAATATTTTCAATCTGTTTTATAAATGTAATGACCTTCATTCTACCAAGGATGTGTCTCTGAAGTGAAAATTGAACTAATCCATTTTCCAAGCACAATTTAATGACAAGAGAAACAAGCAAAACAGATTTCCTTTACAATTGAATCCATCATTATACAGTATTATGTCTGTGTGAAGAATGGCCTGTGATTTATTCTTCCCTCTGTAATCCATCTGAGTTAATTTTATCTTAAGCTGGGCAGCAGTCATTTTCTAACTGTCAACAAGTTACATAATTGTGTAATAATATTTTCCACTATTCTTTTCTGTATGACTAGTCGGGTGTGGACATCCTCAAATTTGTGACATCTGGAAAATGCTATTCTCCATGGCTACATTCAGACAGCAAGTCTTAATGCACAATTCGGATTTTTTGGTGAAATTTGATTTTTTTGCTTGTTCATATTACACATTAAATGCGACTTCTATCAGTTCTGAGTATGAACTGAATGCGATCCTGAAGTGACCCGCATGCGCAACAGAGGTCCTGACGTAATATGTGACCACGTCAGCACGCACTGTGTTTACGGAAGTGAATATGTTTTTCCCGTCGCTCCTCCTCCTGGGTTTGTCGCATTTCAATGACGTAAAGGTCGGATAAATGCGACATGGCCGTTCAGACTGAAGTCGCATTGCAAAATATCGGATATGTATCGGCTTTAGGACCACATATGAAAGTGGCCTGGGTCGGATTTGAAAAAATCGGATTTGTGCTGTTCAAACTGTCTTTAACAGATCGGATACAGGTCACATATGGGCAAAAAGATCGGATTTGGGCCACATTTCCCCGCAGTCTGAACGTAGTCTAAGTTACTTTCATCTTGATGGAAACAGTTAAGTGCCGCTGAGCTGCCTGGTAAACATCATGACTCCTATTGGCTTCAGGACGACTGACATAATCATTTTAAGCTGCCAGCCGGAGAGGAAGGTTACAGGCCTTGATTTTCATGCGAACAGAGGAAGGAGTAAAGTGTATTAACCTGCCAGATACAGGTTAAATACCACCAGAGGACTTTGTCTGGAGATTCTCCTGCTCTGAACTCTTGTCTCCTGAATTTCATTCTAAACTAGAGCTCGCGCCCACATTCAAGGTTTCAATATTTGATAAATGTTGTTTTCAGCAGCGCAGCAGGTGACACACAAACCAGTGATTCATTCTGCAGTCTGAAATAACTCTTAAAGTGTTGGTTACAGGCAAATACCTGCCTGGAGCCCTACAAAAAACATTATGCAGCATTTTCTGTTTGGAATTAAAAAATTAAAAAAAACTCTACTCCC
The DNA here is from genome assembly GCA_037367365.1 of Apogon talboti. NCBI lineage: Eukaryota > Metazoa > Chordata > Actinopteri > Kurtiformes > Apogonidae > Apogon > Apogon talboti. Next base: position 13,291,963 of record JAPQRQ010000012.1, read on the forward strand.
AGGCACATATCTGATTTCAAAGATTTTAATATTTATCAGTTGCAGTATGAAGATTTATCTTACCTTTATATGAGAATACACGTCTCCCGATGTTCACATCCCTGCATTCCAAAATAATACTTTTACATTTTGATAAATTGGGTGGTGAAAGAAACGGGAGTCCAAAAGTGAACTGTAATTACATTTGGCCACCCGTGTGTATAGTAGACCAATGCAAACACTGCACCAAGAGGTAAAAATTGTTAAAATAGTACAGTAGTAAACAGACAACTCAAATGACCCTTTAAAAGAACAAACACAATACAAGTGAGTACAATATAAACTAATATATTGTGTGTTAACTGACTTGTGTAGTAGGACTTTTTACCCAGTTCAGGTCAGTGTTGTTTGTAGCTGACACTTTGGTGCTTCGTTAATTACAAAATATGGTAGCTGTATTAGATAAGAAAGTTTTTGATGCAACTGTTTGAATAGAAGTCAAAGAAAGAAAAGCAAGGGCAGAAATGTGAGAAGTCAGTAGGGGGCACAGATGGTGATCTATCAAAAATGACTCACAGTATGAGCGGATGGATGGCTTATTGGGTGTTGTCCTTCTATTTGTGGCAATGGACAACTTAATAAAGAGCCAGTAAGTAAAGGTAAGATACCTGACAGAAATCTGCAGAAGAAAATAACTTAGATCACAGTAGTCTTTACTTAAATGCAATGCCCTTCAAGCCTGATTCAAGTGTTTGAGTCTTAAAGAGAACAGTAGAAGTCAACGGTCAGCGTTCATTCTGCGCAGTTTCGGGGGCAGATTGTCCTCTGGCCGTCCCCCCATCAGAGGGATTTGGACTGATGTTGGAGCGGTGACGGTGCTGATGGCTGCTGGTAGTCTGTCTCTCTCCAGCTCGCCTTCCTCAGCATCTCCATCGATAGACAACAGCTGGACCTGCTCCTCGGTCTGTCCTAGCCGGGCAGCCGGAATCGAACTGGATCTCAGCCTCTGAATGCTGAGCGGCAGGTCGCCTGTGCTGGACGCTTTCCCTCCGGGTAAAGCCACCCCCGTCTTCAGCCCCCTCCAGAGGTGCTCCTCCTTGGTAGAGCTCATACGCTGGAGTTTGGTGGGCAGCCTGCTGGAGCTGTGGTCTTCTACGTGGTCTGCGAAGTCGGCTGACAGGAGCCTTTCCCTGCGGCCACCGCGGCCACCGTTACCCAACAGGGGGGAGGAGGGAGTGGGAGCGACCGGCAGAGGGTTCGGAGATGTCAGCGACGACTTCTCCTCCTGCTCTTTGACGCTGTAGGGAGGTGTGGGAACCTCGAACGTATTGTGGAACTGAGAGTAGTCGACTCTGAAGAAGCCCTCTTCCAGTGACATGACAGGAAGGAAACGATGGCCCCACAGGACTTCATCTTCGGTGTAAGATGTCCTCGCCTGGCATGTCATACCTACCACGGAGAGAAGGAATGTTAATGTAGAGGAATATCTGAAGTGACAAAAACAGAGATGGCTGAATAAATCAAAACATTATGAAGAAAACTGTCACAAGTAGACTATGAAATAAAAAGGGAGATGAAAACAGAGGACAGAACTGAAAAGTGGAGGAGTGCTTCAGGGAAATGAGAGACAGGAATAAGAGAATAAAACACAACAGCAATAGACAAGAGCTTGTGCTGTTAAATAATTAAAAACCATGACATTAAACTTCTTGTTAAATATTTAAAATTACTGAGCGATTCTCTATGCCATGTCCTTGACGATTAAACAAACGATTGAGGAAGTTATTAATAAAAATAGATTTATATATATTCCAGAGATGACGTTTAATGCTAACCAGTGGTTTCCACGATGCCCTCTAGGATGACAACAATCTCAAACTGCTCGTTCATGAGAGAGCGCTGCGACAGATCGAAGAACGGACTCTTGGTGTTGATCTCATGGCAGATGGTTAAAGGCGACACGAGGAAGAGCTGGTCCGCCCCCGTCCCAAAACCCACGTCCAGCTCACACTGGTCCAAGGGCAGGAACTCGCCTTCCGGGGTCTGCCGAGACTGGAGACACACATGACCCCAACATATTACATTTGCATTTTGACCGACAGTTCAAAGATGTTAGGTCTTTAAGGCTATGAAATGCAACATTAAAAGCTCAATTTGAATGTGGTGAAAAATGAAAACACAGAAGGTGCTTCTGGTGAACATACCAACACCAACAAGACAAGGAGTTTTAAGCAGATGCTTTGTTTCATGGAAAAAATGTCTTTCTCCACATACCCAAAGGGTTTTCATGACAATAAGGATAACTGTGTATGTAAATTCACCAGCTGGGGCAGCTTTTAGCTCACCAGCTGATAGGCCCTGAGCTACTGTGAACACACTGTGTTCGGCATCTTCTCCAACAAAACTACAGGTCGGATTCATTTCAAATTTCATATGTAGTTTCTTTGGGACAATGTCTACAAATTTTCATTTTTGAATTTTTGACGAATTTTTCAAATATTAAACATTTGCCTTTTGTTATGATGGGCCATATGTTGATGGTTTATAACATGGAAATGGTTAGAGATAACGATATAGTTACTATTGAGCACTGATAGGATGTCATATATGGACTTTCATTTGGGTCCATGACTGCTGACTTTGAGTGACCTTGAAGGGTCAAACTCAAGGTCACCGATGTCTACATAATAATAATAATACATAATAATGGATTAGATTTATATAGCGCTTTTCTATTTACTCAAAGCATGTACAATGGATCCATTATTCATTCACTCTCTGGTGGTGGAAAACTACATTTGTATCCACAGCTGCCCTGGGGCAGACTGACGGAAGCGTGGCTGTCAATTTGCGCCTAACGGCCCCTCTGACCACCGCTGAATATTCACACGCATTCATACACCAGTGTGAGTAGCAGCACTGGAGGCAAGGTGGGTGAAGTGTTTTGCCCAAGGACACAACAGCTCATGACTCAGACAGAGTGGGATTCGAACCACCAACCCTTTGGTTATTGGACGACCCGCTCTACCTCTTAAGCCACGGCCGCCCACATGTGCTGTTGTTTCCTTGGGCAAGACACTTCACCCACCTCGCCTCCAGTGTCACTCACACTGGTGTATGAATGCGTATGAATGTTTGGTGGTGGTCAGAGGGGCTGTGTGCCGTGGATTGGCAGCCACACTTCCTTCAGCCCTCCCCCAGGGCAGCTGTGGCTACAAATGTAGCTTGCCACCACCTGAGAGTGATTGAATAATGGATCAATAATGTAAAGCACTTTGGGTGCCTTGAAAAACACTATAGTAATCCAATCCATTGTTGTTATTGCAACAATCTTCTCCTCCAAACAGTCTTCTTCTTCCAGTAGGATTAGGGTCCTGTTGATTTTTCACAGTTAATTAGTTGAGTTCTCCTCCAGTGAAAATACCACCCACTTCTATTGGGAGATTGATCTCCTGCATCAAGACCACAGGACTCTGAAACAGCAGCAGAACCTGACAATTGCAAATTCAAGTTATTGATTCTTGGTAGAACATGCTGGTGAGATACAGGGCCATTGGTCCTATCTTTATGTTCTTACAGATGGATGGGTTTCATATTTTTCATCTAATTTCCATTTTGCATATTGTATGGGTGTTTTTTGCAGCTGTGACCCAGGTGGCACGGTAACCAGAGAATGCTACAGGTCCCATGAAATAGCTGTGAGAAGAGGTAATTTTCTTCTATTATTTGACATATTTTCACATGAAATGGGACACTGGGGTGGCAGTTTAAGTGGGTACAGACTAGATTTCAGAGCTCAAAAGGAGAAATTGAGCAAAACTGGAAGTGACGAGGATTGCTTCATCCTCACTTACAAAAGGAAGGATGAAAAAGAAGGGCATGTCTTCATCCTCTGCCATGCCTCACACTAAAGTATTTGCAAAATGAAAACATCTATTGTAGTTACCACAGAGAAAGCTGTTGCTTTTTTTATAAAGGAGAAAGGGACTGAATCAAAATTCTAGGATGTCTTTCTTTTTTTTTTTTTTTTGGGAAGGGAATATTTATTTGTCTCTGAGAGAAGGATGAGTCAACAAAAAACACTGACAGTTTTTGGCAAAGAAAAGAAGAGACTGTGATATAAAAATACACTAAAAGAAACTTTTGACATATATTTGGCATATATAGATAGTGGAACAATATACCCGGGAGAAGCAGAAACACAACAAAGAACATGGCTTTGATGCTGTGTTCTCTGTGTACTGACTGGCAGATATTCCTGGTTAAAGGTGAGAAAAAAGGGTGTGAAAAACACATTTCTCCCACATCTTTGTCAGGCAACATAAGCATTGGTGACAATCATTTATCATATCTCCTCGTTGGCGGAACGTTACAGGCGCTTTGCACTCTGAGACAAGTATCATTAGATTATGGAGAATACACTTGTTCTTGAGAATTGTGCTTTTTGAGCTGAGCACAACAAATCAAATTTAACACTCCTCCAACTGTTAAATTGAAATATGCAATTAGGGTGAAGGCTGATTGTAGAAGGGAAAATGTGAAACACAGAGATTTAAAAAATTATTTTCATTCAATTTCATGCCTTTTAACTATGCTATGCAAGAGTGAAGAAAGTAAAAGGTGTTTCAGAAAAAAAAGTGTATATGCCAGTGGTGTCTACATACTTAAAAGAAAGGGAATTGATTTTAAGATCCAACAGCCGAAGGTAAAAAAAAAAAATCCTATTATATGTATTCATTATCAATACAATGGAATAAAAAGCAGAAATGCAAAATGTAAATTACATCCCCTGTTCCTATAGATAAAATGCATTAGCTGAATGACCCTATATTCTGCTATGTCTCAATTTAAATAGTTTTCTGCCTCCTCCTGTTCTCATGCATGCAGAGTCGTTCCCTAGTCGTTTGAATGAGAAGCCGCTCAGCCCACAGATGGCAAACAGACTGTCATTTGTATTCACAGTGATGTTGAGGACAGAAGGGTGTGACATTTCACAGGAAGACGTCTGTGCCCACAGATCCCTGGCTCGCCTTGGTGAGGTAACGTGTCACTCATCATGCTGTATCAGTGATGGGTTCTCCGAGAATATGCAGACAGGGAACGTATGATGCGTGTCTGCCAAAGTTAAATCAGGGTAGAGCTCCCAAATCAAGAGAAGCTAGCTGGAATTGTTTTGCATAACAGAAGATTACTGGAAAGACAGAGCGCTTGAACACTTTTGTAAATCACTTGAACTGCACATATTTTTTTTATACATTTGATAAAACAGCCTGTGATGACATTTACATATATATATGGCAATTGATTCTCGCACGCATCTGTTATCTCCACTTCTGTCAGAGCTTATTCCTCCTCCTGTAAGTGGGACAAGCGCGTGCAATTCTTTTCAAAAGCCTGTCTTATTTATATATTTAAATATTATACTTGTAAGATGTAAACTCTAAAGGAGACGCTGCAGGCATGTGTCCCATTTGTCAACAACGCTTGGAAACCCATTTCCTGCGAAGTCATATTTACCCCACTCCAGTCATGAAAGTGTAGCTGGTATTTTTCAGATACTATTCATAGCATCACTGCCTGGCATGAATGTTTGCAATAAAAATATACCTCTCCAAAGGAAGGAAGAACCTGCTTGATACTGAATGGTTTTAACAAGGTGAAGGCTTTGTGTGATCTCTTACTGCAGCTAAACAGTCAGTGCCACAAGGGGGGAAATTAATGGCCTTTGGAAGAGGACCCGATAGAGAAGGAGTACTTAATTTACCAAGCCACCTGAGATTCAGGTTGAGTGAAAGCAGGCTCTCTCCCTCGTGACTCACTTCCTCTTCAGTGATAGTGTGTTTGTGTGGGAGAGAGATGCAAAGAAACACAAAGTTTGACACTAAAAGTTAGTGTCTGTGGATCATGTAGCTGTTTGTGTATGTGTCCGATGTGCATGTGTGCAACTAGATATCCAACTCAGTGAATTACACAAATGCAGAATTTAAAGGCTCAATATGTGTAGTTTATGTTATATGCTTACAGTATATGAAGTTTGTGCAGGAGTCTGTGCTTTGTTTCTAACACCACTTTTCCAATGACGTTATCAGCTCGACTTCCAGTGCATACAAGCAGGCGGATCAGATCTATCAGATTCTATTTCTAGTGCCATCATCACATGGCGATACTATAGACGTGACGTATAATTATGCAGATCTCAGATTCATTGAGTTGTTGCGTTAATACACAATGTGTCATCATATTGAGACATGGGAGACCGAGACAAGTTAGCAGAAAATTTTAAAGCCAGCTTGATAAATTGACTACAGGTTTTAAATGCAGACAACTCTATTATTGCATGAGAAAATTTTAATGTATTCCATTTAACAGATTATAACTAACGGTTTTAAGTTTAAGCCTCCTCCGTTGTTGCCTTATTCATAGCTGTCACAATAACAAACTTAGTCAAAGCAAGTCAAGTGAATACTGGTGGTGGAGAAGGAACATAAGTTAATGCTGGATGAGAGGCACTGGAGAATTCAGCACCAAGCATAACAGTATGAGTCCTCCACATAAATCCTTGCGCAGACCATTATCAGGAGGAACCAAGATAGTTGTTACTATTATTAACAAACGACAGGCTCAACCACAAAGTCCAGCATAATCCTCAGATAAGCACACATAAGTCTTACATATTGTTAGCCTCATAGCATAATTGCTTAAGTCATATTTTTGGCCAAATTGTGGTATCTGCATAACTTTACTCTCCAAACACTGCTGCTTCATTTTATGCAGATGTCACAATTTGGCCAAAAATATGACTTAGGCAATTATGCTATGAGGCTAACAATTGTGCCTGTTGAAAGTCTTCCATGTCTGTCATGACCCTGTTGAGAGGGGAAGTCCTGTCCCCACTGCTGTGCCCCATAGGACCCAACTTGAACAAAATGTTAAAGGGAGTCAATGGTGAAAGACAAATAATATTTCCATGCACATCACCATGTACACACATGATGCTTGTCTGTCTAAAATATAAATTTACAAGTCAAGAAAGTCACAGTTTGTGGAAAAGCAGTAAAGAAATGGCTCAATGGACTGCATCTGTTGTAGCATGTTATACATGTCACCAAATTTCAAAAGTTTTAACACACATTTCAACTTCCTAATAATTCAAATAGGATCAAAACTGACCTGTTAACCTGAGTTTGACTGTAATGCAATTTTTTTTCTCCAAAATTAGGCCACGTGGTGTACAACCACCAACAACACTATGGGCCTCTCAGTCTAAACACTAACACAAGATGTGAGAGTGTCAGTGGGAGTTGTTGCTTTAAGTATCAGTGCTGAAGAAAATATACTTGACATAAATGAGCCAAAAAATTAGGTTAATCAACAAGGAAATGTAGTAAGTTTAATTCACATTATGTTCATGTTATGTAATTTTTTTTCTTATGAACTGGTATTAATAGCATTCATAATATA
>JAPQRQ010000012.1:13301089-13316620 GCA_037367365.1 Apogon talboti
TATATATATACACACACAGTATATGACACCACTTATCGCATACAGCATACAAAGGAATATTAGACTGAATAAATTACAGAATTCTGACTGTGAACACTAATGAAAACGTTATATAATATAATGTAAGTAAAAAAGTCAAGGATATATAGCTTATAACATATGCCTCCTCGTTTTGTATAATTAAATGTAGAAAAATTGCATATTTTGCTTTTAAAGGGGATGTTCATGTCAGCATAAAGTTCTTTTTTTGTAGAATAAGCTGCATCGCTCTCTAATTTCAGTGCCTTGTGTCCAATATTTGATGTCCCCTCTAGGCTCCAGCTCTGTCCAATTAGGTTATGACTAAAACAATGCCATTCTCTCAACAGCACCACTGAAGCTCCTGCAACTGCTTCTCTTTTGTCTTTCTTCTTCTCTTCTTCCTCCTCCTCACTTTGCTTGTCCTTCAAAGTTTGACAACGGCAGATGTGGCGAGTCATGCTGACATGTCTGTTTGCCTGTCTAGCTTAACGCCTGCATCCATGCCTGTCTATCTGCTACTACTAGCCCTTATCACTTATCTCGTGCTGTGGACCATCCTACTGAGACGAGCTTCTGTCGACACTGACAAGCACCACCCAGCTGTCACTCTCTTCCTCTGTCTTCCTGTCTTTTTGTTTAGTCCTGTTTGTCAAATTGATGTTATTTACCGTTACTGTCTTTTCTGGACACTTGTCTTTTGTTACAGTGGTTATATTTCCTACATGCGCTGCAAGAAAATTAGATGCAAACATGCTTCTCTATTTACAAATCCTGCTCTGCTAATGCTGTAGAGGTCATTGCACCACTACATACTACTGATTTATTAATGAAATGTGCTGAAATATTAATGTCAATTCAAGGACGCTATCTTTTTACATTAATGAGGATTATGCATGTAAACCAATGCCCTGACTTGAAATCATTTTAAATCAGTTAATTAATTTAGTGACTTAAGTCGTAAAATTCGAAGTGTACACACATTAAACTTTATCATTACAATTATTTGAACATGAAGATACAAGACTATTGATAGTAATGACAGGTTCTACATAACTGTTTGTGTGTTATTGTGTAACTCGAAAACTCAAAAAGATATTGAATCTGTTGTATTTGGTGAAATAACAATACAATGGTAATTATTGTCACTATCATCTATATGAAACGTGCAAGTGTCATTTGATACAGAAGGGAGGACTTTTCTTATATTTCTTTCTATATATTGGGTTTTAACACAGTTTGAAAGGAAAAAAAGATATATGTGACTTATATAGATCTCAATTTACTGAGGGCTCTGTCCAGAGGATCAATAAAGTTCTATCTAATCTAATCTAATTTATACTAGTTATTAATACATTTGGAAGCAGATTATCTTTGTGCCAAACAATGAGTAAGTAAAGCAAGTTTCACCAAAATAGCCCTATGTAATGTGATTTATGAAAATGTTCTGCTTATTTGCATTGTTTCATCCACTTCTTGATGAACTGCATTAACACTATCTATGTATAACACCAGCTTTACTTGTTTTACACACATGCAACTTTTGCTGCATGTGTGCAAGACGAGTGCTGATGAAGACTGTGATCACGTTCAATTTTTGATAAAATCTAAAGTATCCAGGTCCCATAAGAATTTACTACCCATGATTATCCCTGACAAGTGATTGCAGTTACCATGTCACAGGGCTTTTACACAGCTCCATCTTTAGGATTTACTGCAGCATGCCTCATTTCTCCAGTCACTTTTGTGGCCGACCCATTTGACAGTGACCTTGAGCTGTGCGTTACCTTAGCGCAAGCCATGGCACAGTACTACAGGATAATGTAGAGTCAATCTACAGTACAACACACCACTTTGCAGTCTGATGCTGCAACAGTATAGCTTTCATACCTTTATGGCCTTTAAGGGAATGCTCTCCTTCATATACATTAACCGACACTGCATCTATTCAGCAGCAGTCCTACAGCAGTGTCCTTGCATACTGTACGTGTCCTAATCTACCTAGAAATTAAAGAGAAACTAGACCATATCCCAGAAATAAATATTACAACATTAATGTTATGTAAAAGATCAAACAAATCCAATAATAAAGTCACAAGCAACTTATGTTAGTGTTAAAAATGTTCATGTCTGTCCTCTGGGTGTGATTAATAGCACCTGATTGTGAAAATTTTAGCGGCCAATTAGAAGAGACCTCGATGGACTCTGAAATGAATAGTCGAGGCTTGAAAAGTTAATTTAATGAACATTTAAAAGGTCATCATTTACTGGCAGGAATCCCAGATCCGGATGATCATCTAAAACTAAACAGCTGATCTTTGAGGTAAAGCCATAAACAGATGGATTTGTGCTTTATTTTACACGCTGTTGCCCATAAAGTTGGAATAATTTAGTTTTCAGCCACATTCCTCTTTTTATTCCTATTTATACACATCAGTAATCACTTTTGACCGGGTGCAGTGACTACATACTGAGTCCAAGTTACACTTTATCTATCAAGAATGAATCGCATTGAGACAAGCATTTCATGAGAAGAGGTAAAAAATATTTAATTCCAACTTTATGGGAAACATTGCAGCAAGGGACGGCTTATAGGTAAAGGTGGTATTGAGTAACCATAATATAAACAAAATGACAGTGGTTTCAATGAGTCACTGGACTAACTACTATACTATTTTATTATGTATTGAGCTCTTAAATACATACTGTAATTTAAACTCTTTCAACAATTCCCTTTGATATAACGGCTGCTATGAGAAAGGAGATTCCATGAGAGAAGAGAGAGGAGATTCCTGGAGCCACTATCTGTAGTAGTGGCATGTTTATCTGACCGAGGTCAAACATGACGGTGTCCCCCATGGGTGAATATACTTTTATATCGTGTCTGAAAGGACAGAATGAACACAGCAGATATTATAGAGTATTTAAGTGTCTGAAAAACTATTGGTCTGGAATAACATATAAAAATGAATGTCTTTCTAGGCCATTAACAATAAGCAATAATGATAAAGTGCATTAAAAATCATCCAAGAGGGGGGCTGAAGCACTAAAGATAAAAAAAGTTACTCAGTTCATGAGTTATAAAATGTTAAACCGATGTAAGGTGGCATTTCAGTGTTCCACTGACGTAAGGACAGGGTCAGATGTGAAGAAACTAATACAAACCATTGGGTTGCACGTTAAAATCCTGTGGTCATACTGGCATAGTGGGAGCCGTCCGTCAGTTCTCCCTCCAGGTTCAGATAGTAAACTGTCACTTGAGATCATCACGCTACTCCACAGTGACGATGAAAACTGGACCAACTCTCCCTGTCATAACAAAGCACCGCTGGCCTTTGGATATGTGCTAATGTTTGGACTGGAGGAAAGTAAACTTCATAAGAGATGCCATAGCACTATTGGAATATGGTACATTATTGTAAATTTAGGATTAAATGATCTCTGATGTGTAAAACATGCTTGTGTCAATTGTTCAGTGCTTGAAAGCGTACTGTAAGCAAAATACACCTAAATATAGTATTTCTGGGATTCAGCTATTGGTCAATTCTGCAGCAAATGAAGAACAGCCTTGAGGATCCACAAACAAACAAACAAAAAGAAAGAAGCAGGAGTGAAACTGCAGCTGCAACATGATTTGCTCTTGTCTTTTATTACATCTAGCATCTGCCCCAGATCTACTTCTGTCTTCAACGCTATAACCAACACACACCTCTTACAAAGCAAGGCACTGTCAGTGTGAGCTGTAGATGCTCTTCAGTCTATAGGCATCAGGAATTAGCCTAATATAATCTCGGCCCCGTTGTGGTCAATAACCGTATGAAATGGTTCAATTGATGGTTTTGTCAATATGTGTGTTTTCCCTACTGTTGTCCCCTGGGGAACCATTCATCTCATCTGTGGACAGTTGACGCAGAGGCTGAACTTCAATATACAACCCACTGTCAGCCATTCTGCTGACTGAGGAGGGACTGTGTGTGATGACCCTTACTCTAGGAGGCAACACACTCAAAAAAAAACCAAAAAAAAAAACCATCACAAATACTGTGTTGTGGTGAAATCCAACAGCCTATTGGAATATTTGCTGCAGGGGCCTCAATGTAAATGATCACACATTAGGCTATAACACATCTTACACTGGAGCCTCGTGGAAGAACCATAGCCTGTCTACAAATCCCAGTGGCCCGCGGGGAATGCAATCAATTCTGGAGATGAATGGAAATTCAATGCATGACTTGGAAAGCACTCGTAAAAAATAATGAGCAATTTCAGACCGAATTAAGTGCCTGTCTATTAGTCGCCAGTCCTGATAATGACATTTAAGACTTGACATTGGGTTAAGAAGTGGGGTATGTTCACTGCGCCAAAGTGCGCCCGTGGGTTCGGGGATACAGTGTGTGGTTACCGTATGACCTGTAGCCTTACCTTGATGAGTTTACACCTGATCTGTGCGGACACCATATGGCTGTTCCGCAGATTCCCCACTCGAAACATGAGGCATAACTTCCCGTCCCGCTGCGAAATGACCGCGTCCTGGCTGAACATCAGCGTCTCTGCGCGCTTCTTCGGCTGCGACATCTTGATGAACATGCAGCCGATGAGAAAGGCGTCCACAATGGACCCCAGCAGCGACTGAAAGAGGAAGAGGATGATACCCTCCGGACACTTCTCCGTGATGTAGCGGTATCCGTAGCCGATGGTCGCCTCTGTCTCTATGAAAAACAGGAAAGCGGAGGGAAAGTTGTAAACGTTGGCGACGCACGGGGTGTAGGACGAGTTGTGGCCGCCGTGGCTCAGGTCGCCACGGATGTAGGCGATCACCCACCACATTGATGCCATGACCAGCCACGCAACTGTGTAAGTGAGGATGAAGATGAGTAGGTTCCAGCGCCACTTGAGATCCACCAGTGTGGTGAAAAGATCCGAGATGTACCTGCTGGTCTCCCCCCCAAGGTTACCGTGTTGGACGTTGCAGCGGCCGTTCTTCTCCACAAACCGCTGCCTCTTTCTTTTCACCGGTGCTGAAAAAGTCATGCCCCGATTAGTGTTTACCACCTGGTAGTCCTCGCCAAATTTCCTCCGTATGGCAGACATGATAGAAATCCCGCGGTTGTGATAAGGAATCAGTACTTGTGCAGAATCAGCCTCTTTACGCAACTTTGGCACCAGTGTCCAAATCCATAACCGTTCAAGGCGCAACTCGCATGTTGTGAGATGAAGATGCGCCTCTGTGCTGTAAATTAATCCTAAGTGAGCAGAGATTCTGCGCAATGCATGATTTAGGGTCGGTCAATTACGCAAAGGAGTCTCCTGCCAACTTTTTGCTCAGGTCTGAACATGGTGAAAAGAAACTGGAAAATACATATCCGCCTATTTCAAACAAAGCCCTTTAAATAGGTGCAGTGAATGTGTTTGCCCTTGCAGATCCGCTGAGGTATAGAACCCATTCAATAAATCTGGGACCAAGTGGAGCACAGTGCGCACCGCCGCCCCGGGGACGCGTTCAGGTCGGACTGACTCCAAATCAAAGATTGTAGAGGAGCTGCAGTGGCAAATCTCTCCTTCACTGGGGGTGGGGGGGGGCTGGTGTGGGTTTCCAGAGAGGGAAAATGTTTTTGGCTTAAGCCTAAAAAGGAAAAAAAAAAAAAACGTCAGAGCGAAACACAATATGCGAGGGAAATGTACCCTGGGTGATCATTTCGTTTTTGATTGCTTTTTTAATAAACCACCTTTAAATATGTTTCCTGATGCCAAGCATCTATATTTGGGCAAAACACTGTTTAATTGGTCAATAAATGCCTGTGTCCAATGGTGGCTGTTTGCTTCCCCCTAGTGTCAGTGAAGTGGAATTAAGGGCCTGCTGTAACACACTGAACTCCATAGAAAACCCCATTCCAAATTATTGGGTCAGACAAAGGGTTTTAGTCAAACCTGTATCCATCGAATTATAAATAATGTGTCATAAAATTCAATTACAAAAGTGTCTTATAAATACACACCGGTTCATATATTCGTGTTGAAAAATGAATCCTTGAAGCTATAACAATCATAATTTATGTCGGTTTATGATCATTCAATTCAGTTCAATTTTATTTATATTGGCCATTATAAATAATTACAGTATGCAATCACCAGCCTTATTTCTTTGGGAATATTTTTTTCCGGTATTATATGCATTAATGATTCAATTCTCTGGAAGAATCTATACTTTTCTCAACAATGTGACATCATCTCATCGCAGGTTCCTAAAATGGCTCATTTTGTTTTAATACAAATAAGCAAGGTGATTATTTATGAAATGTGAATTTGTATTTTGTCCATTAAACTGGGGGTCGCTCCAGATAACACAACATCACTAGTTGCAATTGTGTATAACTCTAATAAAGCCTGTATCCTGCCTATTAACAACCAGTGTTTATATTGAAAATGTATCTCCAGTTTTGTAGTGTAAATATACATGAACACGGCTTTGTTTCAGCAAAAACCAAGTGCATTTATGAATAAAATGTAATTAAATCTGCCTCAAGAAACTAGAAATACTTGCTGGGCACATGGTCAACAAAAAGAGAACATTAACAACTACACAAAGTTAAGATTTGTTATTGCATTCAATTGCATACGATGATAAACACAGGGTAATAAACACATAACAGAGCATATATAAAGTGAAGACAGTAAAAATGCCTATCCACAATCTTAACCTTTTAACCTCTTACTAACGAGGGCCTCACATTAAAATAGTGTGTTTTATTTTTTCAGAAAAATTATTACACAAGTATAAATGAGCTGACAAAGGAGGATTTTTATTGGTAAACTCAAACAGCATGCACAGAAATACAGGCTACAATAACAAAAGTGTTACATTATAAGGTTAAATCGTAACTCATAGATGTTTAATTTATTAAGCTGACGTAGAATTTGCAAGATGATACTCACACCACATCAAAATAAGGTTATTGATTAATAATAAGTTGTTTTGGAGGTTAAAATTATGCTAGAGGATCTAGACTTTGTGCCGAGCAAAATACATAGAAATGTACTGTGTTTGATTAAAACTAAAATGATGTTTTTCTATCTGCTAATATTAGATGATATTAAATATAAAATGAAACAGAATGATCACATATACATCTCACATTTTATATGCAGTAATTGTTGTAAGTTCCACTGAAATATATATAATGCTTACTACTGTAAAGAATCACAAGTAGCAAGTACAGTAAGTAGTAAGTAGTAATCAACACAAGTAGTAAGATCACATGTGTGCATGTGTCATGAGTGGTTAAAAAGTCACTCACAGCTTGGCCTAAATTGACTATCACATATCACACACTGTATTTTCTGTGGCCTATCTCTACATGGCATGCCATTTCTATTCTTTTATTGTCACTGGGAGCCTTCATTATCATGAATTAACTCTAATCTACAATTGAAATACACAGACAGCCTATAACCCATTGCATGACTGAAGCATTATTTTTTATTATTGATCTGAGGACTGCTGTTGTAGTAAAGAATTTGTGACTAACTGCAAATATCTTTATATAGCTGACAAAGGGAAAGAAACTTAATTGAAACATTGTTGACCAGTTAATAGTAGCCTACTTTTCTACACAACCAGATCACCTAAACAAACAAAAAAAGGAATAAAGGGTTAAAATTTGGCAAAAATGTCTCATTTGTTCTATTGTCTTATTTGTTGCATTTCCTGTTGTGTTGCAGGACATTGCATATATATATATATATATATCCATGTTAATGTGGGTACCTATTGGAATGTGTGTATATGACAGCATCCCTGGACAACTGTATTGTCCACGGTGACTCTCTAAACCCTTTGCAGCCTTCGCCTGTCTCCTCTCACGACCCGTCCGCTACACCCATAATTCCCCGCGCCAGGACAAGATGGAAGAAAGCAGCGACCGCCGGAGAACAATGTTTTGGCAATAAAACCCCAAAGCGGCGAATACCGACGGGATATAGGCACGTTTGAAACCAACTGCGGTCATGTGTAGGTGAGTAGGAGACAAAGCGTACTTTTATCTGTTGTGAATAGCCGGGCTTTGTCGAGATTGACGCGACGGAATTGCCAGGCTCGGCGCAAACGGGAGATGCACTCAAAGCCAGCATCATTGTTTCTGTTGCATGGGCCGTAATGCGGGTTTTCAGTCGGGGCAGCTAGCAGCTAACTAGCTAGCTCGTGGCAGCTTGATTGTTATAAACACAGCTGCCTCAACGCGCAGTTTTATTTAGCTCGGTCACTGGATACGAAAACCCCATGTACCGCCTTCGTCGAGGAATGTTTTATAGCCAAATGTGCTGGTAAGGCTTATCCACTTGTGATTACAGCTAAAGTTAGCTATCAATAAATAGAGCGCCAGCGTTGCTTGCAGTCAGACAGATTTGATTTCACGAGCGTCATCAAAGCATAGGAATTGGAGATTGAGCTCTCGGTGCTCCTTAACACACTACAACCCAATTTACATTTCAACCCAGTTTACTAGCTTCTATTAAGATTCTTCATTTTTTATTTAACTTGTTTCGTTGTAGGAGGTTTTCCACCATTACTGGTTCTTAAGTAGTCAATTCATTAATACAATCAACCCTGATCTCGTTTTAGCGTTAGCGTTAGTTAGCTTACTAGCAACATTGATAACAAGCTAAAAGGTTGAGTTACCTGATTAAAATGGCGTAGATTGATAGTTTATCAGTATGTGAACAGTTTATTGCGATCATCATTGCCCTGAATGTTAGCCTGACTTTATTTGGGTGGCTTATTACAGTTTATAAGACGGCATTTGCAATTGTTTTGATGGAAGGCGTTAAGATGCCTTGATTGTCTCTCATTGTGGCTAGCTGGCTAGCTAACTAGCTGGCTAACTATTATGCATCACAAAAGCTCATCCGCTTTCAGTTCAATTCAGTGTCGCGTAGCCAAATGGTCGGTCGGTCTAGACTAAACAATAAATTCTCACTCCAGTCGTTTTTCTGTGCGTGCTTCGATACACGTCTCTCCTGAACACCCGACAGCGGATGAGTAACGACTGAAATATCCAGCTCGATTTGACCTAAATATCGTTTGTTTTAGCTAAGTGTAGCGGACCGGTTAATTTGCTAGTATTGCAACCAATGCCCCTCAGCATTTGCGTTTATGTAGGTTATTAGCCAAATATGGCAAGTGTTGTTCAGCGTGAGCCAAACAGCGAAAATAATGTTATCTGTCAGAAAGATATCAAGCTACTGTACTGATTTTATTTTGGCCGCAGTCCAAGTCACATGTGCCGCTAAATGTCGTAAGTAGAACAATACTCATGATGTCGATGAAATATTTCTGAGGAAAAATTTGATATTTCCATTTATTATTTTGTTCGAGTTACAGAAACATTTTAGAGCTAATACCCCGAATGCCGAGCTTTACAATTCATACATGATTAACCGTCTTACTAACCAGACCATTGACGTTTGAGGTGTAACCACACAAATATTACTATAGCATTACTGTTTTTATTCACTATTACTTGTTGATCTGGTCTCAGCCTTCTGTAGTTGATCTTACATGTTTGAGTTTTTTCACATTAAGGACCTTTAGGCTTTTCTCTTAGTTGTTGAGCCTGATATGAAACCTGCTTCATGTTAGATGTATATCTGGAAATGTATTTATAAGGATAAGATTCATTTAATGTTTGTTTACCATAAGTAAGTTTCTCAAGCAAAATACACCAAAAGCTTGAGAGTAATATGGATTTTTTAAAGTGTAGATCTGGAGTTTCTGTACCCAGTGCTTCTCTTGACTAAAGCCTGATAATACAATTCTGTAATAACTGTGGGACTGTTACAGAATTATAGGGAACATAATTTTATGCTTGGTATGCATTTGTTAGAAGGTTACGTACCTGTAAATACCTTAACTTACCTGATTGCTAGGGCTTTTCAAAGGTGAGATGTGATACAGTTTTTGGATGATTACCCCATTTCTATTTTCAGTCACCTATAGCTAATGTGACATTTTCTGTCTTTCGTTTCTTTCAGGACATTCTTCTCCTGCAGTCCTCTTTAGATTATTTGCCCTCCTTCTCCCCTGCACAAATCAGAACCACCACCATGAGTATTATCCAAGACAAATTAGGCAATGAGTTTTTACGCAACGGTGGCATGGACCCCAATTTTGCACCAGGTATGCTTATGTTCAGTCACCTGCCCCCTGTCACCAGCTTTACACGTCTGGCTTCGCAGTCAGTTATGGGTGAGCTTCCCCAGGAGATGATCCTGAAAAAGGAACGCGACTCACCCCCAGAACACCAGGGCACCGCTGCTGCAAATACAGGGGGCTTCCTCCACAGCATGGGCATTAAACAGGAGCGGATAAGTGAGCTTGATTATCGCATGCCCCTCTATAGTGGGGGCGGAGGTGTAGGCGTGAACTGTGTTGGAGGGGGCGCGGGGAAGAGTGTTACTGATATGTCAGATATGTCCTTCAGTAACCACCACCAAAATCACCAGAACATGCTTCTTCACGATCTGAGCCTCAGCAACGTTCGTCCCCTTGGCGAACCGGTAAGACTTGACATCAGTGTCATACAAAATGTAATTTATTTGCCTTTACAGTTGCTGACTGTATCATCTTCCATCTGGACACTACGGTATGCTTACTTTCTTGTATGCCCTTAGATGCCTGGAAGAACAAGTAAAGAGCCAAAAGAGTCCTCAGGTAGAAGAGGGCGGAGGAGCAATGGGGATGGGCAGGGAGGAAAAGCCAGAAGGAAACGCAATGATGCTGCAAAGGTTAATCACTTATTTGTTTTCCTCCTGTGCAATGTATAATTTAAATCCAAATATCTGCATGATTTTGTCATTCGTTCTGTGTTTTGTAGTTAATAAGGGTTTTGTCATCCTAGGCTATGATGCTGGATGCAGATGGTGCCTGCCTGTCCCCTAACTCAAAACCACATATCTGTGAGCACTGTAATGCTGCCTTCCGCAGCTCCTACCACTTGCGCAGACATGTGCTCATACACACAGGTGAGAGACTCTCAATGCCTGTCACTGTTTTTTCACTTAAACTCTCTTAAAGTGTATGTAGTAATTGTACGAACAAAATACATCACCCATATTTGCAACTTGTACCATTACTGAAACAAAACACATACTTAAGTATTGTTTTCAACCTGTATTAGAAAGAGTGAGATTGTAGTATTAAAAAAAGCAGGCACTTGTCTTCTCTAATGCACTGTTGCTGTTCAGAAATATGTAGGATATGGGGTATATTTTCTTGGAAGCAGAATAGGCAAAGATCCTGGACTACTTCATTCTTTTTAGTGTACCTTTAATATCTTGTTAGATTAAATGCGTCTGATAAATCAAATTTAATTAAAGTACGTGTTGTATATCTATTTAAATTAATGTTCCATTTAGCAAAAGTCACTGGGGCTTCCTGTCAGGCCAGACAGCCTCTGAAGCCAGCGATGACTCATGATTACTCATGTATTTCTGGATGTCTTACTCATTTTCTTTGCTGGGAATTCCTCACCAGGTTCTTTGAAGTTTAACTCATGAATCATATAAAGGAAAATACATTTTTTTCATAGGCTTAAATTTATTCCCCTCTCTTTATTTTGTGAACTCTAGAATATTGGAAAATGATTTGTTATTAAAATGAATCCTGTTTCAATACATTAATTACCCTTTTTTTTTTTCACTAAATTTAGGCACACAGTAGACCACATGGCCTGTAATTTTACTAGTTATTTTCATCCATTTTCATGTACCAGGTGTTGGATAACAGTTTCATTGTATTTGTCGCCATATGGTGAACACAGTTGTGTGACCAACTGAGTGTTGATTAATGTGGTGTGCGGTTGGTTGTACTCTTGATCGCACAGGTGAGAGGCCTTTCCGGTGCAGTCAGTGTAACATGAGCTTCATTCAGAAGTACCTGCTCCAGCGGCACGAGAAGATCCACAGTGGTGAGTCTGTGTGCTTAACCACTTTGAATCCTTTGCAAATGTGATTGTCGTTATATGAAAAGAATAAAACGTCACTTTCAAAACATTGTATGCTAGGTGGGTGATACAGGTTTGTTGATGTCACGATAATTGAAAATTAATCAATGGATATTTAGGTATACTTAGAGTAACTCACATTTTTATTCCCCCAAAACAGGACAGACTGTATGTACATACTGTATGTATTGTGTTTAGAGATGTATTTGCAGCATCAGTTTCTAGGTACAGTGCTGAATCCACGTAGACCCTAACACTGTCACCATTGTCTTCTGCAGGAGAGAAGCCTTTTAGCTGTGACCAGTGCAACATGCGCTTTATCCAGAAGTACCACATGGAACGGCACAAAAGGACACACAGCGGCGAGAAGCCGTATCGCTGTGATACCTGCCAACAAGTAAGCCACCTGAAGTTTATTTGCTAAGTTATCATATTTTATTGCATACAAGTATGCATTTATTGAAAAAAAAGTGAAAGTAAGTGGGTTTTATTACTAGCATATAGGTGATTGTTTTTTGTTATTCTGCATTAAACATTCAAATTCTTTACATTTCCAAAATGACTTCAGACAGTTTTAACTTGAATGTCCATATCAGACAGAGAAGAGACACAAAACAAGAAAAATCATTAAGTACTGTTCAAAGTCACTTCTGGTAATATTCTGTTAACTAAGCTTATGCTTCTGTTTTTATCTCTTTGTCTTTCTTTTGTCCCCTCTAGTTTTTCTCAAGAACAGACCGGTTACTGAAGCACAAACGGACATGTGGAGAAGCCATAAAGAAGGGCCTAGACCCAAACATGCTGGAGCTCAGTGAAGCCGAATTAGGCCAGGGCAGCTATTCACTCACTCAGGGAAACTCTACCACCTCTGGACGCAAGAGGGCGAAGTCCAAAAACGGTGAGGGTGGTGAACGCAAGAGGAAGAAAAATGCCTCAGCATCTGTGACAGGAGCATCATCCTCTGGGGGGATGGCCCGTGACCTGGGCCTGCAGGACTTCAACATGGAGCACCCCTCAGGTTCTGCTTCGATGCAAGGACGTACTCCTAAATTGGTATTTAAAAAGGCTGGACGCAAAGGCCTAGACAAAGGCCTTCTCTCCCTGGAAGACAGTGCTGATGGACAAAAACTGTTGGGCCAGAAGCCTGGCTCCATGGATCATGTGGAGAGTTCTGCTCTTGATAACATGGGTCTACTCCAGGGAGCTGGGGGCAGCAAGCAGGGGCCCACCACCAGCAGCAACTATGACGATGCAATGCAGTTTGTGAAGAAGAGGCGCTACCTCCATGCGGTTAACAGTGACTATGGAGCTGGCTCACTGCACATGGCATCCCAGGGCAGTAGTGTAATCCAGGGCTCCCTGGGGCCCGAGCCCACACTGGCAATGCTGGACTCTTCGCCTTTGGAACTCAAACACGACAAGTCGGGCATTCCAGATGAGGTACTGCAAAGCCTGCTGGACCATTATAGCCATAAGCCAGAGGGAGCACACCACCACGATGTGACTTTTGACCTGCCAGACCACCCACACCATGTGGACCTTCAGCCAGCAGCCCCCGTTACGCCCGAGTTGGAGGATGACTCACCCAACGGTGGAGATAAGACAGCAGTGATGAGCGAA
The DNA here is from genome assembly GCA_037367365.1 of Apogon talboti. Classification (NCBI taxonomy): domain Eukaryota; kingdom Metazoa; phylum Chordata; class Actinopteri; order Kurtiformes; family Apogonidae; genus Apogon; species Apogon talboti. Next base: position 13,314,724 of record JAPQRQ010000012.1, read on the forward strand.
TACTCCAAGTTCCTCCTGCAGGCCCTGGAGCGCACCAGCCATAGTGGGCCCTTCCCCAGTCTGGGGCCAACAGGGCCTTTCCCTCTCTTGTCCAGTAGCTCCAGCCCCACAGGGCCCCTCTTCTCTGACAAACATGTGTATGCCACATCCCCGCTGGATTGCGGCTACCCGCCTGCTGTCTCTTCGCCCCTGCCCATTGCTGCCCCTTCATCAACTTCTTCATCCTCCTCTTCCAAGTCTCATTATGGCATGCTCGTGGGTTCCCCATCACAGGCAGGCTACCACCTCAGCTTGGAATCTACTAGCCACCAGCAGCTGACGCCGTCTCAGGAGCTGACTGAACAGTTGGAGAAGCAGCACTCCCCCGGCACCTTCAACCTACCTCCCCAGGACCTGACTACCCCAGGAGAGAGCTCCAAGGGGCAGCAGCCCAAGGCTGGAGGGAGCACTGCACCCACCAACGGCTCCAGCTACCCAGACCTGTCCCCACTGAACCCCCCTAAAGAAACCACATACCAGATTGAGAACTTCGCCCAGGCCTTTGGCTCCCAGTTCAAGTCAGGGCGCCGGACCCCTCTGAGCTATGGTAGTGATCCTGGGGCAGAGGTCGACCACCGAATACGGACTCCAGTGTCAGAATTCTCAGGGTATACCAGTTTGTTAGCTGACGTCAGTGAGCCAGTAAGTACAGGATCAAAAACCCAGACAAGCCAAAGTTTCAGATAAGGGTCAAACGAGGTGAACCTATAGGGGACTGTCCTGTTACTGTCCATTCGGTCCCTTTACCCATCCTAATTTTGTTCTTGTAGCAAAATTTTGTTTTTTAAACACTGCCATTAAATGTTAATACAAAAATGACCAGGGAGGGTCTTTCATGGCCTCAAATGCAATTTTTTTAAATATTCTCATTTTTATTATGTATTTAGTCGCTTAATTTTTAAGAGTAGTGATTTTGATATGAACGTAAACCGTAGATTTAAATGTAATTTAAAACATTTAGAGGGTAGCTATGAACTTGCTTTTCTTCTTTTCTGAACCCTTGTGTTTTACCAATCATCATACCGTTGTAAAGTAATAATGAGTAATGTTGATAATTTCAATAAAAACATTTGTGGCAGGGAAAGGCCCAGAATTCAAATGGCAAAAAAGTATATATTGTCTGTTACAAGAAACGTATTAACTCAGGAAAAAGGCAAAATTGTGTAATAAGACTTTGTATTATGAGATGCAATTAGCACAGTTTTTACAGGTGTACTTTAAGACTACAAAGCTTTGATTTTTTTTTCTTTTTTTTGTTTGTTTTTTTAAACTTGTCTGAACAAATTACAAAACCTGAACATTGTTTGCTTTCTATTGCGTGTAACTTTTTCGAGATTATGGTACTGTTGTGTCAATGTGAAGACATCTGCATTTCTTGTGAGGGCCACGTGTACACGAGGTATTAACTGTAGTGGATTTCAACCCATAGTGCACACACCACATCCTCTAATGGAGGTGCTTTGATGAACTGACTCTTGTTTGGTCACAGCGTCAGTTGATGAAGCCGGTCCAACCAATGCGCTCCTCTGGTTGTGGCCAGTAGGAAAGACACAGCTTAGACAAAATTCAACTCAGCATTACCGTTACAGCTGTCTGAGAACGCACGGACACCACTCCTTAATCTTAACATCTTGCTGTTGATTTTTTTTTTTCGGACGAGTCACCACCACTTCTACTGCACTCCTTGCTGTTGCTTTTTGTCAATGGAATCAAACAAGCACTTTTTTAAACAAATCATCATTGGAAACAACAACAACCCATTCAATTTGCATATGTGATGAGTGACTATTATGCTAATGATCATGATTATTATTATTTTAAGAGGAGAAAACTGTGAATGGGGTTGGGGGGGTGGTGG
>JAPQRQ010000012.1:13337172-13356374 GCA_037367365.1 Apogon talboti
CTTACAGACCCTGTAGACCACATTGGACCTGAGATTGTTGACTCACTGTCCTCACTGGAACTGTTGTTGTCACTGTTTTGTAATGTATACGGAAATTACCAAAAATAGTCACTTGTCCGATAAAGGGTTAAATCTGTAACATGGGTCTATACATTGGGCTATGATAGCATATAAGCAGCCATTTAGGTCCAACAGTGTCGTTCTGGTGTGCAGCTGAATGTTCAGCACAGTGTTACTTAAGAAGGAAGTAGTCTATGAATCTGAGTAATTTAGGTATTACACATAGGTTGCTTCAAAATGTACCAGAATGCAGGAAATCACATCTACTGAATCCAAAATTTTCTGAGAAGGACCCTTAGTAATATTTTTGCTTAGGTGTTGTTCATCTTCAGCAAGCTGCCCCATCACCAGAATACAGGAAGAAACAACCAATCAAATTAATTCCAGTCATCCCTTATGTCACCATATTTTGTGGCTGCATGTGTCAAAATTTTGGCCACACCCACCAAATCTCACGCCGAGGTTTTTAGAAAAGTTGGCGGCCCTGCTATATGACATATGTCTTGAAGTGGTTTTCATTCTTCAACAAATTGCACCACAGTGACCGCTGACACCACATGACTATCAGAGTTTTAACACAACACAAGGCAGATAACGCCTTCCAGAAACTCTTATGAACATGCAACAGCAGAAAAAAGTCTCAACAGTCTACACAGAAAAAATAGATAAATAAAAATCTGTGATGCTAAGACAATGCATCTTATGTAGGATCTGTGATGTGAGGTTAACCGAACAAAGAAGGAATACGAAGGATGAGAAGGATACGTCAAATATGACAGAAAACAAATTTAATTAACAAGAGGAGACGTTTGAAAAGCTTAATGTATCACCTGTGCTGAATGCAGAATCCTCCTCATGTTTTTAACAATAAAAGTGTCTTGTATTTTATGGAGGACAGACCTTGTCGTATTTAATAAAATATACAGAAATGTAAAAACGACTCGCTAATGAACCAAAAATGCATACAGAAACATAATAAAGACAGGCAGAAATGCAAAAATGGAGACACAGGAATGAATAGGCTTAGAAAAATAAATAGAGGAAGAAAATGCAAGAGGGGGAATCATAGAGAGGTAAAGTAAATATGACTGAATTAAAAAAATGTCGATAAATTAATGAACTGTCAGATGAAAATGACATAGAAATAAATCATTTTGGAGCCATAAAGAGATAGAGAAAATGTAAATAGAAAAAAATTAAGAAATAAATGCAAGGATTAAAATTAAAAAGGCAACAGTGCCAGTCTGTGGGGGTTAGGGTTATGATCTGGGGTTGGTTCAGCTGATCAGGTCTGGGTTCAGTAACGTCATGTGTCCAAATATAGAGGCCAACCTGAATATGAACATCCTAAAAGACCAGGTCTGAACGTTAGTGTATGTTTTCTTCTCTGATGACGCAGACGTATTCCAAGGTGAAAATACCAGGATTCATCAGGATCAAACTGTTAGAGCGGTTCAGGAACCATGAGGCATCACTTTCATCTGTGGATCGGACACCCCAGAGTCCAGACCTGAACCCTTTGAGAACATTTGGGATGTGAAGGAAAACAGTTTACAGTGTCCAACTCTCCCATCATTGAAACAAGATCTAGGGGGAAAAAAATCATGCAACTTAGGATGGAAATAAATATTGTGACATTTCATAAGGATTATGTGACATAAATGATCCCAATACGAAATGATCAAAGCAAGAAACATTGTCTGTGTATGCATTTTTTTGTACTGTAGCACCCTTCATATAAGCCCAGCCCATAGAGCCTTGCTTTTAACCCTTTCATGCATGAATTATGAGAACCTTAGTCAAGATTTTTTTCATGAGTGTTTTTATTCCTCTTTAGACAAGAAACAAACAATGCAATTGAATTTTTTTAATGAACCTATTTTTCATGGAGTTACAAAAATGTCAACCCAGCTGGACACCGTGTGTTCAATTTTATAAACAAAGAAACATGTATTTAAGACACAATATCAGAAAGTGATATACTGTGTGAAAATTATGAAATAAAACAAATTTTAATGCAGCTAATCTGATGATTTCCTCACTTTTTTATTACACTCTAATACTAGTCATTACTCACTTCATGGAAATAATTTACAAAAAAAACCCTTTTTGTTTAAGAAAACTGTTGAATACAGTCTATTAACAATTGTTGGGTGATATGCAACCAAAACAAAACAACAAAACCCATGAATATACAACAGCTGTAGAATAGCTGCCCACTGTAGCGACCACTATGCATGAAAGGGTTAAATGTAGATAAATATTACAACAATGCAATAAAATATCTGCAGGTCAACTGAAAATCTTAGAAAACAAATACAGAAATAAACAGTCAATGACACACACAGACATAATTTTTAGCAATTGTTAAAACAGGGCAGAAAATGTCAAGCTAAAAAGACCTTTAGGTGAGATTTGTTTGAAAAATCTTGATTGGAGTGGTTCCTCAGGTCCTCAGGTGGACTGTGGGCCATAGTGGACCCCATGTACTGTAGATCAATACAGTTGAATGTTACATATTGGAAAAACACAGAAATAAAATGTTCTATAATAATGTATTTTCCAATAAGCCCTCCAAAGTAGACTTCAGTCAATCTGAATTATACTGAGAAATAAACAATCATGTTCACTACTGTTTGTGTCTATGTCTCAGTTAACCTATAAAGACCCAAACATCCACCATCCAACAAAATCATCTACTGTTGTAAAACAATTAATACCTATTGATAAACGGATTCTATTAATTCATGAAAATAATTGGTATAAAATACAGTTTGTCGTCTTTTCATGGTCATCAGATATGACCCATTTGGACGTTCAGAGGCTCCGTAGTTACCGTGGAAACACCACCATCTTCTATTAATTGATTTGATTCACCAGTAAAACCCACTGAGTTGGATCAATGACAGCAGGTGGACACACATGTTTTATTGATCACTTTTGGTCACTTTTTGTTCAGTTTTCTCTGTTTTTGATATAATAACCCTCAACTTTAATTTGAGCTTTTATGAACAGCTACATGATCAGTGAATTAAATATAATAAAATACATGATTTAAACAAAAAAAATGCAAAATACAGAGGATAATATTAGAATAAACGGAGATAAATCACTTAAGAAAAGTTAAATAAAGTGAAACATTCATTTGGGAACTGCCATAAAAGTAGAACAGGGTCTTTATGAGTCTAATCTCTATTTGATGGCATTTCACATAAAGCACATCTATTTTCTGGTACTTTAAACCATAACTTTACAGACAGCCTGAACTCACGATAGTGTGATACAACAATGAGTAGTTAGTTTTTCTTGCTGATGTAGACAACAAAACAGGATGTAAAAAGTTAATCTTACATGAAGTTTATGTAAAACCGTGAGCCATAAACAGCTGTAATACTCGCTTTAAGCTTATTGGTCAGCTGGTTGCCGTGGGCTATACATCTTCATCCTAAAGGCACCGTTTCCCCAGGGTTCATTTAGTTTGGGTGTATGACACTTTCTTACACAGACCTTCAACAGTGACACACCAGAGCACTGAGGAAGACTTCAGAGCAGTTAATTATGGGCCTGAAAGGTCTATATCTTCTACCACTTCTACTAATCTACCAAGAAATTCAACTTATTCAAGGTGGGTGCACTCTCATTATTATTCTCATGTAATAATGAGAAAATTAAAATAAAAGTGTAACATGAATATCAGCATTATTCTCTCAGTTCATCTTTAATCTATTGTTTTTGATATTTTTGTGTGTATTCATGTAAAAATAACACAAATATTATTTTTTTTCAAGAAATTGATCATTTAATATGACAGTATTTTTTTTTTTTTTTTTTTACATTGTATTAGCAGTTTGCAAGAAATGGGTGTCTGAATGAGTCTGGTGCGGAGTAGATGATACCAATTGAGCATTCCTTAATAAAATTTGACTAAACGTGGGTGGTTTAAAATGCACATGAGGTGCAAAGTGCACATATTGGGCAATCTCTCTGCTGAATCAGACATTAATTATCGATTTTTAATGATTGGCTCCAAGGTCACCAGACACTGTGTTTTTTGTTTGGTTTTTTTTACATTTTATTTTTGATTTTTTATAGGACAACAATACAGTTACATACAAAACAAGACGACCTCACCAACCCACAACAACCGGACCAGAGACAACACACAACAGACAGAAAAAAACAAAAAAACAAAAAACAAAAACCAGACAGATACACTGACAGAGAAAAGAAAAAAGAAAAGAAAGAAAATAGAGACATATGAACCCTATGAGACATAGAGAGACATATGATGACCTCACACCTCCTAGGTCCTAGCTTTTTGCAAGTAATTGTACATTTTTTTATGTCTGAATAAGTTTGATGTGGAGTAGATGATACTAATTGAGCATTCCTTAATTAAATTTGACTAAACGTGGGTGGTTTAAAATGCATATGAGGTGCAAAGTGCACATATTGGGCAATCTCTCTGCTGAATCAGACATCAATTATCGATTTTTAATGATTGGCTCCAAGGTTACCAGACACTGTGTTTATTCAAGGTAATGAATTAACCACCTTTTAAAGCCTGGATCACATGAGGAGACGGCAGTCATAAATGTAATGACTTGGCCCTCAAAGAAACCGTAAAACATGCTTTACATTGAGGCGATTTATCACACACTCACTACTTGAATGCTTTTTATGCCAAACTAATAAAAGCAGGTTAAGAACACTAAAGTTCGAAGTGATGCTGCTGTGTGTACGTCCATCTGTGTGATCTGTGTTTTCTCGTGTTTCCTCCAGGACGCTGTGGAAGTGGACAGTTTCAGTGCAACAACGGACAATGCATTAACACAGAATGGAGGTGTGATGGGACAAAAGACTGCACGGACGACTCGGACGAGCTCAACTGTCGTGAGTATCACAAAGTGTTCTTTTTTTTTTACTGATACTCCATCATATGTTTTTTTTCTGTAAAACGTCAAATTGGAAAAAGTTATCCCTTGGTCTTGTTGGCAGCACCTCCGTCGTGCAGCTCACAGGAATTTAAGTGTGTGACAAGTGGAGAATGCATCTCTCTGGGATTTGTCTGCGATGGGGAGGAAGACTGCATCGACGGCTCGGATGAAGAAAGAGCCTGTGGTACGTACAGATGATGACCATGTATGATGGGTTATTTTAACCCTTGACTGGTGGACTTTGTGGAATATATGAAGCCCGGTGGTATTTTTACTGTGTTTATACAATGTGCTCCTCTTCTATATAGTCAATAAAGTCACTAGAACGTCACCTCTTCTCAGTACAAAGTTTGAATGTAAAAGAGCACGGTTCGAACAATAAGCCTTCATAAAAACATGAAACACTCCTAATTCTATACACATGCTTATGACACACAATGTTGTTTGAGAGTAAAGGTTAAGCTACTGTTCTGCATTAACATGATAACTGGTCCTCTTAGGGTGTCTTTTTACATTTTGGAACACATTAGTGCCCTGTTTATGGTATCCTTCTAAAATCCATCCCATGCTTTTGTTTAGGTGGGCGGACCTGCAGCCCAGACCAGTTTACCTGTACAGAGGGTCAGTGTATCCCCAGGAAATACCGGTGTGACCATGTGAAAGACTGTATTGACAATACAGATGAGAACAACTGCAGTAAGACTCCTTGATCTATAAAACATGTTTGACTACAGGAAATACACCATAGTTTAATCATAACCAGATACTTTTACTTAATTCTTGTTGGTAACTGTGTTTCTTGTAGACTATCCAAGCTGCACTGAGAAGACATGCGCCAACGGTGCCTGTTATAACAACTCTCAGCATTGCAATGGGCTGCAGGACTGTAGAGACGGCTCTGATGAATTCAACTGCAGTAAGTAGCTCCACTAGACAGCAGATTTTAGACATACAATATCAATAACATTCTTAGTGTTATGCAGGAAAAAAGACAATCTGCAATAAACAACATTTATTATTTAAATCATTTTAAATTCAGTGCATAATATTAAATGAATCCATCATATTCTTCAGAGTAGGCTAGTGAAGTAAGAGACGAAGTACAATATACACTCACCAGCTACTTTATTAGGTACACCTTGCTAATACCAGGTGTACCTAATAATGTGGCCGGAGAGGGTATGTGCTGCTGCACTGGCCAATCTACTTCAAGAGTCGATGTGTTGTGTATTCAGAGTTGGTCTGCTTCATAGATACATTTTAACCAGTGGTTATTAGAGTTACTGTTTCCTTTCTCTAACCAGTTTGACCATTTTCCTCTGGTGTCTGGCATCAACAAAGAATTTTCACAGACAGAACTGCCGCTCACTGGACAGTCCCTTATCTTCACACCATTCTCTGTAAACCTTAGAGATGGTTTTAGGTGAAAATCTCAGTAGATCATCAGTTTATGAAACCAGTGCATCTGACAGATTGTCTTGACTATGTCTACACGTGTAAATGCAGAGTTGTTACCATGTGACTCATCTGTTAGACCAGTGATTCTCAACTGGTGGATCGTAACACAAAAGTGGGTCGCAAACTAGTTTTCAGTGGGTCGCGAGCCTTTGTCCAGGCAAAAAATAATGTTAAGACACATAAATCCTTTGTTTTATTATTTATGGAGCTGAGCGTCGTCCGTTCCCACTCCCCAACAGTAGGTGGCGGTAATGCGCTGTAATGATAATTAACACCAGATATTTCACAGCATAAAGGAAGACCCAAAAGTTTCTGCTCAAATTATGGCGAAACTCAGGTACGACATTGATCACATCAGATATGGTTTTATTCACATTGAGGGCAAAAACCTCCATGTGTTTAATGCTTCAATTCAAGACTGAACGCACTTTTAATTTGATAGTTTGTCCGGAAGCCAGACCAAGGGGGTTATAACAAATTGCTCATCTTAGTGTTAGCTAACTGACTGTGACAGTCATAAATGTTTTTCTTTAAAAAAAAAAATTTTGCTTTTTTTTTTTTTTTTTTTTTAAATCCACAAAGAATGTCCTCTAGCTCAACCCCAGCACTGCATTTTGTCCTCTGTAGTGGACAAGTTTCACAGCTGAAAAGTATATTCCATGAAAAACAAGTATCTGGAAAAACTGTTGCATCATGTTGTTTCCAATCAAGGAAATAACTCAATGTAAAAAAAAAAAAAAAAAAAGGCAAAGCTTTTTACTTACTGGGTCTCAGGAGTTCTGTTTTTGTTTTTGTACCTTGTCCAGCTACTGAATGCATTCTTATATAATTATAATATTGCAGCAAAGGATGTTTTATATTCACTTCTGATTCTTTGTGTTTTTCTACCAAGGAACTGAGTTTTTGTCAGCCTTTTTTATGTCAATTAAAATTTGCTAAAATAACAAGATCTTGTTGATTTTAAATGGGTCTAAGGTAAACTCTGTTACTGTGCTTTATTTCAGCCACTCAGCACTGTCCAATCCACCAGTACCAGTGTACAAACGGGTACTGTATCCCACAATCCTTTGTGTGCGACCACTGGGATGATTGTGGGGACAATAGTGACGAGCAAAGCTGTGGTAAGAATGACACTGCATAAATATTTCTTAAAGGACTATGGAATTATGTCTTTCCAAAGATAAATTGGTGTTTCACAACCATGTTTACAGTGTATCCTGTAATACAAACATGACACAAATTTCTCTTCTCTTAATAATGTCACATAATAGCTTGATACAATGTATAATTTTGTTATGTTTAATCTAATCTTTAGTGTACCAAAGCTGTAGTGGCAGTGAGTTCACTTGCTCCAGTGGTCGGTGTATTCCTCAGCGCTGGGTGTGCGACCACTTCAATGACTGTGGGGATTACAGCGACGAGAGAGGATGTGGTGAGATAACAGCCTATATAAGTTGTCACATATTATGAACCAGAAATTTAGAGCATATGGATGTAATTTGAGAGGATGTGAAACTACAACTAAACTATGAAACTGAATTAAAATTAGCTCACATTTTGGAACCATGTCACATCAGACCTCCAATAAATACTACAATTAGTCTAAAATCTGTATATTTTGGGGTTAGCTTGAGAGAAAGTGAAATGACGACAACATTTTACAGTTTTGGAATAATGTGTGTTTAGTTAAGCTTAAGTTTAGCTTTGACAACATGAAAAATCATCTTTCAAAAACCTGAATAATCCATGAATACTCGTATTTCTCTGGTTTTAGATAGTGACTCTCGAGACTGTTACCCTGGAGAGTGGGGATGTCCAGGATCGCCGGTTTGTATACACATGGACAAAGTGTGTGATGGCAAACCAGACTGTCCTGGAGGAACAGATGAGACCAACTCCACAGCCCAGCAAACCTGCAGTAAGTCACACATATGGAACATTTTCACCTAAGTTATTTATTTATTTGTCTTTTTATGCAGAAACAGTGAAACAGTGCAATAGAGGCATTCTGTGTCCATCTGTCTCCATGCAGTTGAAAATATCCTAAAAGAATACAGTATATTAGTGAAATGAGTCTGAATGATTATCTACTGTAAGTCAGAGTGATCTGGTCACATGCCGAACACACCGTTACACTTTAATAGCCTTGTAAATTTTGATGAAACGACCCCAGGCTTCGTACTCATAAAATGTTTTTCAGAAGTCAGCTGTTTTATTGATTCTGACAACTTCTTTATCAAACGTTTCACACATACCTAGTTTAAGATTAACTGTTCTTCTGTAATTTTCCTGTTAATTAATTCCTAAGTACTGAGGGCTGTAATGCTAGTCACCAATACACCTGCCTCTTCCATAGACTGTATGCAAAAAATAGAGTAAATCCCATGTAAAAAAAAAAAAAAAAAAAGTTTGATATTGATTTTTGTGATTGTTCACAAAAGGCCATGACCGATGCTCTGCCTTGAGCTGTGAATATGGATGCCACCTGTCTCCCCAAGGAGGCACCTGCTACTGTCCTGATGGTTTTATCGTTGCCAATGACAGCCGCTCCTGTGTAGGTAGGTACTGTTTGTTATGAACCTGCGCCCTAAGTGACAAGGATAAAGTACTGCTTTCACTCATGTTTGTCTGTGTGCATAACCAGCATTATTCTAAACAAATGCATCATTTTTTAAACTAAACTTTATACATATTGACCGAATGTCTGAAAGTGATTGCATTTCCATCCAACATAATAATAACCTTCAAAGACCCAAATATCCACTAGCAACCAAAATCATCTACTGATCTAAAATGTTTAATAAGTGTTGATCCTCTAATCCTATCAATAAATAATTAAAGTAAATGCAGTAAATAATTGAGGTAAAATGCAGTGTCATGGTCATCAGATAGGACCCATTTGGCCCTTCAGAGGCTCCGTAGTTACCATGGAAACCCTGTCATCTTCTACAACATTGATTCACCAGTAAAACTCATGGAGTTGGATCAATGACAGTGAATGGAGTTGTTTTTACATTCAGTTATTGATGTCTGTGCTGGAAAAGTCACTTTTTCTTCAGTTTTCTCTGTTTTTGACATAATAACCTCAACTTTAATCTGAGCTTCTATGAATATGTGTATGTAAATATAGGAAAACACTTGATTTTCACTGAAAAATTACAGATAATAATATTATAATAAACGGTGGCAAATCACTTAAGAAAGGTTAAATAGAGAGAAAAAAATCATTTGGAAACTGCCACAAAAATACATTGTTTATGAAAAATAGTTTGTATTTTGGAACATTTCAGCATTGGGGATTTCTCAACTAATACACAGTTTTGCAGGAGACACTTTTAATATTCACTGTGTCCAAGGGAACAGTATGTAGATGAATGAATGGATGTGGAATAGTTTATTTTTAGATGAAATAATGTTATTTATTCAACCTTTATTTAACCACAAAACACTCATTGAAATTTGTATTGATAGGATTAGAGGTTCAAAAGTTGTTGTATATTTTATATCAGTAGATGCTTTTGGTCACTAGTGGCTCTTTAGGTCTTTGAAGGTTAAAGATCAATTTTCCACTTTTTTGTAGAGCATCAAGCTGTCATTCTGAGTACTTGATACTTGAAAATTACCAGTATAGAGCCTATTTAATGTGATGTTTTGTTGCCTAGACTATGATGACTGTAAGATCTGGGGGATCTGTGACCAGCTGTGTGAAGACCGTCCTGGGACACACCACTGTAGTTGCGCTAATGGATACTTCCTGGAGCAGGGCCACGTCTGCAAAGCCAATGTATCAGGTAACGTTGTGGTAGTCACTGTAGTCATAGTAACACTTGTAGTTCCTCTAGCATGTATTTGTACAACTGTACTTAACATTTGGATAAATGTAATATGTTTTGGGTCTTTGATATGAGGGCAGAGGGTGTTGGATTTTGGACATTCTGGAGTGTAAAGCGATATTGGGGTTTATAAATAAAATGTAATTTAATTTTTTTTGGTAAATCTTTCAGTAACATTTTGCAGAAGATTGACAGTATGATTTTAATGTGTGCTTTTTCTTTTCCCATGGAGATGTAAGGGTTTGCTGTAAAATGATCATTCATATCAAATATAGCTGCAGTAGTTTTAAGTGTTTACTCCTCTCCAGCTGGAATGCCACAGTTGATTTTCACCAACGGGGGAGATGTGATGATGGCGGATATACACGGCCGCTTCGTCAGGACTCTGGTGCCGTCCCAGGGCAGAGGTTACGCTGTAGGCGTGGCCTATCACTGGCGAAGCGAGAAAGTCTTCTGGAGTGACACCTACACCAAAAAGGTCTGAGTCATCCTCGGTGACGGTCTCCCACTATACATCACAGTGTTATTAACCCTCAGAGACCCTTCAGGCCATTTCTGTACATTTCTGTTCATTTGGTGATTATTATGCCTGCGTTAAAGCTTATGGCACAAATCTGTGCAAGAATTTTCTTTTTCAGCATATTTTTTAATCGAATATCAATTGCGATACAGACATTTCTTGCACCTTGTGGGGACCCTCAAAGAAAAAAAATGTACACACATAAAATTGCAATAAAATCATTATAACATTTAACAATATTTTTTCTGCTTTTTTAGAAATATATCTTTTAAACCACTTCAGCTTTGCTCAAAACCACCAAATATTAATTAATTTTCAGGATTTTAACCCTTTAAATGCCACTTCAAATACATTACGCCACTTGTTTAAAAAAAAAAAAAAAAACAAAACACAAAATATGTATGTATTTTCCATATAACACGTGGTGGAGGGATGTGGCATTGCTTATACCAGAGTCTTGAACATGTCATAGATTAGCAATAACCCTGATTTCATTGCATTAGAAGTTTTTGTGCAGTGCAGGACCCTCATAGCAATAAATGGCTCATAGACTTACATCGAAACCACCATTTTTAACCTCACATAAAAAAAATAGTAGTGCAATGAAATCAATATTGAGAATCTGGTTTAGACCAGCTCTATATGTAAAGTGTCATGAGATAACTTCTGTTATGATTTGGCGCTATATAAATAAAATTTGATTTGATTTGATTTGAATATTGTTGCCACTTTTGACATATCCAAGACTCTAATTACCAGCAGTGCCCCAGCTCCCCACTATATATGTTATAAAAAACATCTAATTCTCTCAACTTTCTGTTTTTTCATTAATATCAACAGCGACATCATGGATTCAAACTGGCATTTAAAGGGTCAGAATTCTGAAAATGATTGAACTGTTGGTCGTTTGAAGTAGAGGTGAAGTGATTTAAGAGATTTATGCAGAAAAATATTGATATATGATGATTTTTACAGTTTTTTTTGTGCATGTACAATTTTGGCTTGATGGTCCCCAAAGGGTAACATATTATAAGGATGTATAAGGGTAAAGTGCAAACAAAAATAAAGTAAAGAGAACCTGGGATGTCACACATTGGAGATGACTCACAATGACTTTGTTTCCAGGTCTATTCTGTCAACTATAATGGAGGTGAGATCAAGGAGGTTCTAACTACTGCAGTCCATAATGTCCAGAACCTCGCCGTAGACTGGATCAACTTCAAACTCTACGTCTTAGAGGCCATGGTAGAGCGGATTGACGTGTGTGACTTTGATGGAGGGAATAGGGTCACACTGGTGGCTGAAAGCCTGCAGACTCCTCATGGCCTGGCCCTTGACCCTACGATCGGGTGAGTGTAGACACCCAATGGTGCCTTCACTTGCTCTTCATAAAATTGGTCAGCCATTGTTGAATGGGCTTCAAGTCGCTAAAAGTTTTTATTTTAGTGAGATATGACACAGGTATGGAAGATTGTAATGGAATTTATTTCAGTTTAGGTTTCAAGTTGTTACATTACTCATTGTTTTTCTTTTGCTTTACAATGAAAACAACATTACATTAGAATTTAACAAGATTTCTCTACATTATGCACCTTCTTCCATTGAAGACCATATTTTTTCTTGTTTGCAGTTATATGTTCTTCACAGATATGGGCCTTAGTGGTGAGCAGGTGAAGCTGGAACGTGCCTTCATGGATGGAAGTAACCGTGTGGAGCTGGTGAAAAGCCGACTTGGCACTCCAACAGGAATTACCCTCGACATTGTCACCCGGAGGGTCTACTGGTCTGACAGTCACTTCGACACAGTGGAGACTGTTACCTACAGCGGCCTGGACAGGTAAACACTGCACTTCTGAAACAAGTCTGGTTGGGAAGAAGGAGGATTTTTGGCAATTGTATAGCAACGCATTATGTACAATGTATGTGCATAAAAGAGAACATAGAACTGACATGAGGTCATTTTCAGCTCCATTGGGAGAAGTAGACTGCATTTATAAGAATAAGAATCAGAATACAAATAAGAATAAGAGTCATTTTTGGCTCCCACAGCTTCAACTTATTAGTAACTATAAATAAATATGGTTCAATTTCACTGTTGTAATCTACTGCAGTTAATACATACCTTGAACACAACATGTATTAGATTTCATCCTATTTTATAATAAACTATTACGTATTGCAATGTTAATTACAAAACGGAGGAGCAACACTTCTTATGACTGAAACACTTTATGTACTTTATTTGATAACAAACAAAGTGGACTCATACACTGATTCTGATCTTGGTCTAAATAGTCACATAAAAGCAGCAACATCTGTTTTTTTATCATATTTATTAAATAACTGAAATAATAGAAAAGTCCATTTATGCTTTTATTTCTGTGAGGATTGACAATTGTAATGGTCTTTTCACAGTTCCCCAAAAAGTAAAATATCTTAGATAAAATAAAGTGATAATACATTATCAAATTCTTGACATCTCATAAGATACTGCCTTGAGGCTGTTTATTGCTGTTTATTTACAAAATGAGCATGAAAATGTATTAGAATTTCAGGTATTATTTGGTGGTGTTTTAAATGTGTTTTTGACAATCGTACAACAAAACTAAATCTTAGTAACACGTCATTACGTGCACTTCCCTGGAAAGTAACTAGGTTTTACTGATCCATCTACAGTATACTGTGTTGTGCTTGATGGCAAGATTAAGGTATGTCTTTCCTCAGGAAAATAGTGCTCAACGGTGGAACCCAGGCTCCACATCCTTTTGGAATGGCTGTATTTGAGAACCATGTGTTTTTCACTGACTGGACCAAGATGGGATTGGTGAGAGCCAATCGATTTAATGGCAGCAATCCAGCACTCCTGTATCGTACTGCAAAGAGACCAGGCCACGTTGTAGTCTCACACACTGTTCTGCAACCTTTTGGTAAGAAGGAACATGTATGGCCACACCTGACGTTAAAAACACCTTAAATAGCCCTGGAATGACCTTTTATTTTCCCTTTCACTTTTATTGTACTTCTCTGGGAAGGACGTGGAGCTCACTCGCCCCTTTAATGTGTTTTAACTTTAAAAACACTGTAAACATTCCTAAACACTACACCAACAGCAGTGTGATGAACTGAACCCATTTGGTCTTGTCTGACAGTGATAAACCCTTGTGGAAGACACAACGGAGGCTGCCAGCACATTTGTGTCTTGAGTCACCGCACCGACAACGACGGTCTGGGCTTCCGCTGCAAGTGTCGCCATGGCTACGACCTGCAACCCGACCGTCGGAGCTGCTTCAGTGAGATTCCCTAATGGACTGGGAAATTGTCCCGATGTTTAGAGTTAGTTTAGTTTTTATTGTTACATAGTAGGTTTAACTGCCATGCGTTCTTTTAACAGAGGTGAAGGACTTTTTGTTGATGGCTACGTCTCTGGCGGTGCGGGGAATCCCTCTGAACTTGTCCCTCCAGGAGGACCTCACCCTCCCCCTCACAGGACTTGGGACTTCTTTCTCTGGCTCTGCTGTGGAGTATGATGGCAATGAAGAGGCCCTTTTCTACAACGACCGGTCCAGAGGCCTCATCTATAAGTCCAATCTGAACGGCACAGGTGAGTTAAGTTTCATATGTGTTAAACAAGTGCACTGAGTGACTCCTGTGAATTGAACAGTTTAAGTGCATAGGAATGTTGATCACAATATTATATTTTGTGTTGTCTCACAGTATTGATGGACAGTGTTCCGTATGCATTTTCAGTTCAGCAGATTTTGACAGGCTACCGAGTGGGAACAGTAGACACCATGGCTTATGACTGGACGTCCAAAGTTTTATTTTGGACTACAAGCACGTACAGATCAGTGGTGGCCTTTAGAGTCACAGACAAATCCAGGCGAGACATTGCCACCGGATTGAGGTACCCCAAGGGAATTGCAGTTCATCCTAGTGCTGGGTGAGTTCTCACATCAAAAATCAAGACAATTCAGATGTATCCAAGTACTTTAAAGATACAGAATCCCCTAACTGTACAGAATAAGACATATTGCTAGTGTTTATTGGCCTCTATAGCTGAGTTTAGGCTTGAATAAATGTTTTTGTCCTTCAAATGTATCTGAATATCAGGGTGCTTGTGCAGGTCTTGAAAGTCTTAAAAAGTATGGAGTTTTGAAACACTGTTTTCCTAAACCTTGAAAAGTCTGGAATTTTGTGTGAAAGTCTTAACTAAGTATAGAAAATAGTTAAATATTAGAGTTATGCTAATCTTGTAAGATAAGAAATACATGAGGAAAGCATCTACAAAACTTGATCTGATTTCACTAACCAGTCGGTACTGGAATGATTCCAGTCAAACTTTTTTGTGTGATATTCGTGCACTTTTGTGATTTTCATATGTTTTGAAAAGGTGTCTGTTAGTAAAACATAATTTATTGTGAATTATGCATTCATTCATTCATGCATTCATTAAAATGAACTTTTCTACTACACACAACAGGTACAATCTCAACCAAAAAAGTAGGCACATAAGTATAAAAGTACATAAAGTCTTAGGAAGAAAAAATAGCAGTTTTGAAAAAGTCTGGAATTTTTATTTGGATAAAGAGCAAGCACCCTGGAAAAAGAATGTATTGTAATCTGATTACAGTGTCGCACATATAGTTCATTTAGTTTTTTTTTGGTTTTATCTGACCTGAAATGTTGTATATATGATCAAAGAAATAAAAAAAGTTCTCATGTTCATCCACAGCTACCTGTTTTGGTCTGACTGGTACCGGCCAGCAGTCATATTTCGAGGCTTCACAGATGGCAGCAATGCTGTTCATTTAGTTAACACAACTCTGGGATATCCATATGGACTCGCTGTTGACTATGTGTAAGCATTATGATGATCCTTAGCCAATTCCCAGCTGATTTAAATAGTGTTTGTTGAATGCAGTCTTCTTTTGCATTAAATAGTTTTTCCTGTGCTCTGACGTTGACAGCATGGACAGGGTGTACTGGGTGGATTCACTCTTGGACCAGATTGGTCACATTAGCATTGAAGGATATGACAGAGAGACAATCAGCGATATTGGTCAAATCACTTCTCCCTTCTCGTTAACAGTTTATTCAGGTGGGTTTCAATGTCATTTTACGGCACCAACGTTTTCTACGCCGCTTCTGTTACAGCAGATGGCACGATGTGAATTTAAATTGCTAATTTAATATGGACATTTGTAGTTAATGTGCTACAATTAATAAACCGCTGTCATTAATTGCTAAAGTAAATGAGATTAATCATTCAATTGTGTATTTTTATACGCAGACTACCTCTATGTGTCCGATACAAGAACCAGAGGAGTATTTGAGATGAGGAAGAGGGATGGAGGAGGAAACATTATGATCAGGCAAGGAGTCACTGGTATCATGAATGTCAAGGCCTACGTAGCTGACACCCACAGCAGTAAGTTAACACACACATGACACCCCCACACCAAGTACATATGACTGGTGAAGGAAAGAGGAAATCAGTCCTAAAATG
Organism: Apogon talboti; assembly: GCA_037367365.1. Taxonomy (NCBI): domain Eukaryota; kingdom Metazoa; phylum Chordata; class Actinopteri; order Kurtiformes; family Apogonidae; genus Apogon; species Apogon talboti. The sequence continues at coordinate 13,353,487 of JAPQRQ010000012.1, forward strand.
ATGCAACCTCAAATCAGGATACACAGTGAACACAGTAGTCTAAAAACCAGTGAATTGTTCTTATTTTACTAGTTCTAGCAGATCTTGCATTTGTATCTGCAGATTTGTGCAGCACTTTGGGCGCTTTGCGTTGTGCTTTATAAATACACTTGACCTTGAATGTCTCCTTCAGTTTTCACCAGCCGATGCAACATGGTGCCCAACGGTCAATGCAGCCACTTCTGTTTCCCAACCCCCTCTTATGGTCGGGTGTGTGGCTGTCCGTACGGTATGAAACTTCAGTCCAATCAGAGGGACTGCATCAAGGACGATTCTGTCCCCCCACCAGACACCAGCTGTGGTGACTACGCCTTTGAATGCGATGAAGGACGCTGTCGGCCCAACTCCTACCGCTGCGACGGGGTTGTTGATTGCGTAGATCAGACTGATGAAGCTAACTGCACCGATACAGGTAAGAATGCTGATATTTGAGAAAACAAACCAGAAACACCTGCCTGCCTCTGTCGTGTATGTTTAGAATGATCTGTCTTCCAGGTGCCACATGTTCTCCATACGCCTTCACCTGCAACAACAAGCACTGCATCTTGAAAAGTTGGCGCTGTGATGGCCGTGACGACTGCGGGGATGGCTCCGATGAAATAAACTGCCCGACTCGTCTCCCTACCACCTGTGCGGCGGACTACTTTACCTGCGATAACAACAGATGTATCTCTAAAGTGTGGGTGTGTGATGGTGACAATGACTGCGGAGATGGCTCTGATGAGCACAACTGCAGTAAGTATGGAGGGTCTGTCAGGTTTTTTTTTCTTTGTCTGATTAAAAAAAAAAAAAAAACGGACCTTTTGAATTAGAGTTTATCTGTGACTGGCAGATTCAACCATCACCACATGCCCTCCTTCCTACTTCCTGTGTCCTGACCACCGCTGTATCTTCAACTCCTACGTGTGTGATGGAGATCAGGACTGTTTAGACGGCTCTGATGAAGAGAACTGTGGTTGGTATCACCGTAACGTCCTTATTTCTTACTCTCTACTTGATGTACAATATGTGTTCATTTTAAAATCATGTCTGTTTTTACTTCTCTATTCTCTCGTATTTCTCTATTTTCCATCTTAAGAGTTTCCCTGTTCCTCTTCGGAGTTTGCCTGTGCCAGTGGGGACCAGTGTATCTCTTCAAGGTATCGATGTGATGGAGTCTATGACTGCAGGGACCACTCTGATGAGCGAGACTGTCGTACGTTAACCTAAATTACTGCTGCTATGTATAAAAAAAAAATATTATATTGTATGAGAATTTATTTGTTTATGGTGGTATCATGGTACCAGATATTTTATCATTAATATTTTTGGCTATATCATCCAGTTCAGTACTCATGTAGACATTGTCATTGATAGAAACTGTACAAAATTACACAAGATGACAACTTATATTAGATTCCACTGGTCTTGTATTTATTTATTTAATGTCTTACAGCCACCCGAGGTCCAGGTCTCTGCCACGATGATGAGTTCCAGTGTCAGATGGACGGCTTCTGTATCCCAGATCAGTGGGAGTGTGATGGTCATCCAGACTGTGAGGATGGGTCAGATGAACATAACTCCTGCCTGCCGGTGACCTGCAGGTCTGGCTACTTCCAGTGTAACAATAAGATCTGCGTTCCGATGAGCTGGGTATGTGATGGCGACAATGACTGCCGGGACATGAGTGATGAGCAGAACTGCCCCACGCCTCCATTCAGCTGCCCTTCAGGACAGTGGCTGTGCCCCACTGACCTGGTTTGCATTGATCTGGACATGGTGTGCAATGGCCAGAGGGACTGCCCCAATGGAGCAGATGAGTCGCCCATCTGTAGTAAGATATCGCATTGATTTGATTTGATTTAGTGATTTATTCCGAACATGCAGTGAAAGTTAACATATATGTGAACAAATAAAACAGAAATACTGTAATAGTACAAATCAACAATCAAGACTATCTTAGAAAAAAAAACCAAAAAAAAAAACAAAACAGCACAATAGATTCATTTACATGCATTAATACAATACACTATTTACATACTTATCAATCCCAAATTTGCTGCTTAAAATTGTTTGGTGTTTACATGTTTAAAGAAGAAGTAGTATAAAAGGTATGAATAAAACTGGATCATTCAGTCATAAACATCATAAGGTGTCCTGATGCACAGTGAACAATTTCCCAGTTAGAATCTTTCTATGTACTGGGAAAGCTCATCAACTCTTTTTTTTTCGTGGACAGTGCAAACTAGCCTGGTATTAAAATTCCACCTGATCTGCATGGCGCAGGGCAACTGTCATTGACAAAACTCATCCAGGAGCTTATTGCATTTGGGAAAATGAGTAAAAAAAATCAGATAATTCACTGAGATTTGAAAAAAAAAATCCCCTAAAGATAATAGTTTCTATTCCCAAAAGAGTATACATATATTTTACAATCTGTCACTAGTACTTATTATAAATCAGATGAGCTTTCAACACAAACTGTATCCATAGTGCGGGGCCCAGCGAACTGAAATCACAGTGAGGCGTTAGTGTTTGGATGCAGGTTATTTCAGTTCACCCTCAACAAAATTAACTATAAGCAGTTTTGTGGACATGACACTAACGAAATAGACTAAATACTCAAGAAAGGCACTTTACACACATTTAATTTTATTTTTCAAGGCCATCGGCCCTGACAGCACACCACTGCTTTGTAAGCGTTTGTTCAGATTGAAAGCTTTGAGAGCAGAATCAGAGGTCCAACAACTTCTCTCTTGGTTCAGGTGATTTATTCACAGGTCACATGTACAGCAAAGCCTCTGCAGAGGGTTCAGCTCCACCACGGGGATGATCGAACTGAACCCTGATATGTGGTTTCTTTGTTACAT
>JAPQRQ010000012.1:13364988-13375102 GCA_037367365.1 Apogon talboti
CCACTGTGTTTTGTCCTTAGGTAACTTGTACTTCTCCAATGCCTTTGAGAGTGAAACCTTCCTGGAGGTACTGGCCATCAACACCACCTATCGAATGATTCTTCTCAAATCCAAACACGACCAACCAACTGATCTGGCGGTCAGCCCTAAGCTTCGCTACCTGTTCTGGACCGACGCCGGCCAAACACCCAAAATTGAACGGGCCCTGCTGGATGGCACCAACCGCACAGTGTTGGCCTCGGAGAGCCTGGCGTCGCCACGGGGTCTAACCGTTGATTACACCAATGACTTCCTTTACTGGACAGATGATGCTCTTGATATGATATCACGTATGGCCACAGATGGCACGCAGAGGCAGATTATCCGATATGGCAGCCGGTATCCATCTCCAACAGGAATGGCTATTCTTGGAAACTACATGCTGTGGGTAGATAAAAGACTTGGGAAACTCTTTCAGGCGAGTAAGGATCCAGCCAATACTGACCAGCCGGAGGTGAGACTTAAATCTATAACCGAACACACACCTACCTCTCACAACACTTCTGTATAATAATCTCTACTTAAATAATAATACAGTGTGTATAACTTACACAGTTATACAATAAATCAAAATGTTATAAAAACCGCAATAAGTGCAATATCCACATCACAGGAGCTGCAATTTTTTTGGTAAAATGTGTCACAGTGTACCATTATAAAATAGCCACAGCTTATTGATTATCAGTATTTTTTATATTTTTTCCATGAAAATAAAATGACAAAAGATTTGCTTAAATTATGGGTGACATCACAGTCTCAAGTTCTGGATACATGTTATATACGGATGAATTCAGAAGAGGAACATTAAAGAGAAGCTTGTTTTATTTTGGATTATTTTATTAACTATGTCCAGTGAATAACATCAGAAAAGTCAAGTTAAAGTTAAATACAGCCTGACTGTACTGGACTGGAATGCACTGATCCTAAGGTGAATGCGGTATCTTTTAATAACAGGTGATTCGAGACAGTCTAGAAGGGCTGATGGATGTGACCATCTTTGATACACATGTCCAGCCTACATCTGCCAACCAAATAGCCTTCAACCCATGCCAGGAAAATAACGGACGCTGCCAGCAGTTCTGCTTCGCCCTTCCAAACCAGGAGAAACCCAAGTGTGGTTGCGCGCACGGGTCACTTCTTAATAATGGAGTAACATGTGGTTATGGACTAGATGAGTTTTTAATTTTCAGCACAGACTATACTCTGAACAGCCTGAGGTTGGACCCCGAGGATCACAGCACCCCTTATCCAGCAGTGAACCTGGGTTACTCCGTGATGGCAGTGGATTACGACTTCAGAGAAAAGAGAATTTTCTTCGCGCAGTATTTAGGGATCGGTCGAAGCAGAATCGGCTATGTCATCACAACATCCATTACCAGCCCACCTGTCTTTATAGCCACAAGTGAGTTTGGAATTTCCACTGTCTTGCTATAGTTCATTTCCTTATTTTTATATTTTCTATTAGGTTTCATGGTCCTCACATGTTAAGGACAAAGAATGTAACAATTTCCTTAAAAATCAGTATATAGACTCATACAATAATAATCTCAGTCTTCACCTCTGATCCTCTATAAGTGTATTGTGGTGTATTTATCTGCCGGCAACCTGTATTTCTTCAGTGTTCCTCTTGTTTTTCTGTCTTCAAGACATTTCTGTGCATTAACCTTTCTGCATAGTGTTTGCACCACCAGCTGATAACAATCAAAGAGTTAAAAAAAGCATGTATGCAGAACAATATAAAAATGACTATTCTGCTCTAATCTCTCACTGCACTGCCCTTAATGTTGTGCAGTTCTGTCTGCGAAATTATCATTATCTGTTGTCTTCAACAAAACCTGACAGTCAGATAAACAGAGCAAGAAAGAGGAAGTATGTGCTTTTGTATTCCATCTAGATTTTTCCTATAGGGTTTTACAAGGTGTGGATGTGTTTATCAGAACTTCAGGATATAACTGCTTTGAAAGAATAATTCATAGCTTTCATTGGCCAGAAACAGAACAAAGTTTGGACAGTTCTGTGGTTTTGGACCACTTTAAGAAGATTGCTTCAAATTCACTTGCCAATTTCCTGGAAACACAGCCACTGTTTGTCGACAATCTCTGTCTGTTTTCATTTCCTGTCTTATCATCTTGTCGTCATCTTGTCTCAATTCACTATCTTCTCCTGTGTGTTAATATTGTTCAGATTTGGATGACCCAGAGGGCTTAGCGTATGACTGGGTCAACAAACGGCTCTACTTCACTGACTACTACAGTCGTAATGTCCAATCCATTGGGATGAATGGGATGAATCGTTCTATCGTCGCCCATGCAAATCGCCCCAGAGGCATCGTTGTCGACCCCTGCTACGGGTAAAAGCAATGAATCACCATACTTTTTTTTGTAGATAATCATCAATGTAGAGAGTGAACATCCCTTTTAAGTGGAATCTCTTTACACAGTTACCTGTACTGGACTGACTGGGGCTCACCGGCTAAAATTGAGAGGGCAACGCTGGGTGGAAACTTCCGCACCCCTATCATCAACAGCAGCCTGTCAATACCCAACGGCCTGACACTGGACTACGAGGAGAGGATGTTGTACTGGGCTGATTCCTCACTGTGTGTAATTTTATATATGCTTTATATACAGTAATGCAACAAACATTCATGTTAGATCCCATACTGGTGCCATATTTTTTCCTAGAATTCTCCCTCCTGCCATGTTTTCTGCAGAGACAAGATTGAACGGGCCTCGCTGACGGGTGAGAACCGTCAGGTGATCGTGCAGGGGGTCCAGTACCCTTTTGCAATGACCGTCTTTCAGCAGGACATCTTCTGGACCGACTGGACAGAGAGGGGAATTTTTAGGGCCGGGAAGGATGATGGTTCTGGCTTCACAGTCCTATCTCAGGATCTCACCTATCGGCCAAATGGCATTCGTGCTTATGCCGCATCGAAGCAGGAGAACTGCTCCAACTCCTGTCAGCAGTTCAACGGAGGCTGCAGCCATATCTGTGTGTCAGGTAAGAACAGACTCATCCATGTAGAAATAAATAATGTACAAAACCACCAGATGAAATAAAAGGTCAACTAATTTGTTTACCAACAAACTAGAATGTATTGCTTATTTATCAATAAATAGAATAGAATAGAATAGATCTTTATTATCACTGTTACAGGAACAATGAAAATCAGTTTAGCAGCTCTGTTCTGTTCAGCAGCAGATTCTTAAAGTGCAAAAAGAAAGACTATATAAGAACTTACACAAAATTACACTGAAATATATACTGAAAATTACTGAAAATATACAAAAATACAAAGAACAGGGTGGGGGTAGGTGGGTTTGATGGAGCTTCCTGAGATAATGAAGTTTCTAAACACATGCGATGGCCGGGGAAGCGCCAAGTTATGATTGTCTCCCATCTTCACCTCATTTCTCTAATTGCTCTACTTCTGTCCCAGGTCCATCAGGCCCAGAGTGCCAGTGTCCTCACCAGGGGAAGTGGTACTTAGCCAACAACGGTAAAGACTGTATCCAAGACAGCGGGAAACGCTGTCAGCCAGAGCAGTTCACCTGTCTCAACGGTAACTGTATCCCAGCGCGCTGGAAGTGCGACGGCTATAATGACTGCAATGACAACTCAGATGAGCTGGAGAGAGTGTGTGGTGAGAAATGCTGCTCTTCATATTTACTATTCAAGTAAACAAGCATATATCTATATTTTTAAGAAGAACACTGTTCGTTTATACACTGCCTGACAAAAAAAACTGGTACCTAGATTGAACTAAGCAAACTGGAATGAACCCCCCCATTGAAAATTACAGCAGTGATTAATATGTATCAACAGGTTCTTTAACCCTTTGACTGATGCTGTAGCTTCTCATTTTTTAAACAACTATCAGTTTGATAGAGAGCATAAAGATTAAACTGTGTTTCAGTGGAAAAAGGTCATGTGTTCTGATGAGTCCAGATTGATCCTGTTCCAGAGTAATGGATGCATCAGGGTGAGAAGAGAGATGGATAAAGTGATTACCCATCATGCCTAGTGCCTACAGTACAAGCCTGTGGGGGTAGTGTTGTGATCTGGGGTTCATTCAGTTGATCAGGTGTAGGTTTAGCAGCGTTATATGTCCATAAAATGAGGTCAGCTGAACCTGAATATACTGAGTGGATCGACTGCCATAGAGTCCAGACCTGAACCCTATTCTGAATATTTGTGATGTGCTGGAGACTTTATACACTGGTCCAACTCTTACATCATCAATCATGGTAAATAGTAAATGGACTGCACTTACTGTATATAGCGCTTTTCCGCACTGTGATGGTTCCCAAAACGCTTTACATGGCCTCGCATTCACCCATTCACACACACACTCACACACCATTGGGCGGTGTGTGAGGTCATCAATACAAGACCTCTGTAAAAAGTGTATGCAACTCTGGATGAAATGGTGAACGTATCCCATAATCAATGCTTAAGACGGTCCAGTGAAATGCTATATGTGACAATTTTGACCAGGCAGTGTACATTCTTAACAAAATAAATATTACTTACTTGTCATTGTATATTTTTCCTGTGTCATTTACAAAGGAAATGTTGAAATGCTTTAACTTTAAGCACAACGCCTAAAAATATAATTAATATCATGGCTTGAAAGTAAATCCATACTGTTTGATTCTTCTCTAGCCTTCCACACCTGTGCAGCCATCGACTTCACCTGTGACAACGGACGCTGTGTGCCGCTCAGTTACACATGTGACTACACTGACGACTGCGGTGACAACAGTGATGAGCGGGGCTGCCCCTTCCCCACCTGCAACCCGACTACTGAGTTCACCTGCGCTAATGGACGCTGCATCAGTGCAGCTTTTGTCTGTGATGGACATAATGACTGCAGAGACAACGCTACGTCTGATGAAATCAATTGCCGTGAGTTATGACTGCACGTTCATTTAACCCATAAAGACCCAGTGCTACTTTTCTGGCGGTTTCCAAATGGATTTTTCTATCTATTAATGCTATCTTAAGTGATTTACCACCATTTATTATAATATTATCCTCTGTATTTTGCATTTTTTTCATTGATAATCACATATTTTCCATTATTTAATTCACTGATCATGTAGATTTTCATAAAAGCTCAGATTAAGGATGATTGTTATTATATCAGATTCAGAAAAACCTGAAGAAAAGGGTCATATCTGATGATCAGGAAAAGATGACCAACTGCATTTTACCTTTTATTGTATTTACATGTATTGATAGGATTAGTGGTTCACCAGTTATTAAATTATTTCGATCAGCAGATTCTTTTGTTCAGCAGTGGATCTTTGGGTCTTTATGGGTTAAGTAATCGATAGATTATTGTGGATGATAATAGATACAATAAACCGTCTCATAATTATAAAAATAATAAAAACTCTGACCAGTCGACTTTTGCAGCCGTACATTTTCAGATGTTATCTTGTACTGCTGAATAAGTGATGTGTACAACTGGACTGGACATTTACAGTGGTTCACATTGTGACCTTTGCCCTCCTCTGCCCTCACCAGCTGACAGAACATGCCCTGCAGGTCAAATCAAGTGCGAAAACACCAACATCTGCATCTACCCTCAAAGTCTGTGTGACGGCTACAACAACTGTGGAGACAACAGTGACGAGAACCCTCTGTTCTGTGGTAAGGGGCAATTTATTTAAACGAAATGTTGAATGGAAGGAAGAGACTCTTGGTGGTTCTTGTTATGAACTGAGAGCCTCTTACAAAGTGTGCGATTTCCTTGTTATCCACTTTTTTTTTGTGTTACTGTCATGTAGCTGGTCGAACATGCGCTCCAAACCAGTTCCGTTGCGATAATGGAAAGTGTATCCCTGAAACCTGGGTGTGTGATGACTTCAGAGACTGCAAAGATGGAACAGATGAACCGCCTTCCTGTGGTAACATCCTGCTCTTATTTTATTTCATTCAAAGAGAATTCAACTTACAATACATTCAGAGGTCTTGTTTCGATACTGTCTGTTTCTAACAAAGGAGACTAATTTATGTTTGTGTTGCAAAACATTTTTCAGTTCAGTTTATTTCGAATATGCAAACAAAAATAATCCTACCTTAGTGCATAGAAATAAAGCAGATTTCAAGAAAACATGAAAACTTATAATATCATCCCGCCCCTTCTCATAACCTCTGAGGAGAAAAAAACTGCTATATTTTTCATCAACGATATGAATGGTATTTTTTTTACCTGAAATAAACATTGAAATGAAAAATCCAACACAAGCCACTTCAAATCTAAATAGAACTGCAGGTTCATCTGCTGTATTTTCATTTTCAATGGCACCTGGTGTACCACAATATAATGGCTTTGCACTGTATAAATTGGGATGAATGCATTCATTAATACTATATTTTTCAGTGTTTTATAAATCCAACCCAATACTTAAATGCTAAAACTCATTAAAAATAAACTTAAAGTTATTCATTCCTCCAATAAAAATAAAAATATGTACTTAAAACTAAACTGAAATACAAAATAAAACTAAATACTGATGACAATTTCCCATTCATATTCATTGACTGGTTGTTGGTCTGGGTTCTGCTTTTGTTCAGAGGACCAAATCCAGACTTGCAGCCCAACCCAGTTCACATGTACCAACGGTAACTGCATCCCTCAGTCCATGGTCTGTGACGGCAACAATGACTGCTGGGACAACAGCGATGAGGTTCAAGAGTTACAATGTGGTAAGATGTGTATTGTACTTTCACACTAGTATTACTTTCCTGTCGACTGTTTCTGTCTATATTTTGCAAACGTCTTATTATCCTGTGCTGTTTGTTATCAGCAAATACTCATCACAGGTTGTCCTCATCTGTCTGTCTTCTGCAGGTCAACGCACCTGCAGTTCCAACCAGTTCACCTGTCCAACCTGGTATCCTGGTCACCCTCGCTGTGTGCCTCTTAGCTTTGTGTGCGATGGCGATAAAGACTGCGCCAATGCAGCCGATGAGCTCCAAAACTGCCCCAACAGGACCTGCCATATGAATGAGTTTGCTTGCGCTAATGGACTATGTATCCTCATTCCCTTCCAGTAAGTACTAATGTATTTACTGGATTGACAGAAATGCATTTGGCATGCATGTAATAAACACTATCTGGGGATGAACGCAGTATGGACAACAAGTCAGGACGTCATGGCGGCACAGCTATAAATTGTAGCAAGCCACTAAAAAAAGACAGCGCGCAAACACATCGCCGAGACTAACAAGTTTACCATTAACCCTTTAACCCCTGAGACATTATTCCAGGTAAACATGCGGCTGTGAATGTGCATCTGTTTCAGTGTCATAAAAGCTGCTGTGAGTATGTGTTTGTGTTCCTTTTCTTCAGTGGTTTTGTTTTACTGTGTGTTTTAGGGTCAAAACAGGGTGGAATAACAGAAAAAGACAAAGAGAGGAATGAAGTTTGACAGGTTTTTACTAAATAAGGCACTGAGAATGTACATCAATAAGAGATTTAGGATGTTGAACATCAATTGCGAACTGGAACACACTGAACAACTACAAGTATTTGAATTTTGGCTCTTTTTTCTAAATCAGTCCAGCTGCTTTTTGACACCTGGTTGAACTCCAAAAAGCAGTTACACAGTCAAAACTCAGTAAAAACACAGTGAAAAAATAAAGGAATAAAGGAAAATTGTGACAACACAGCAAACAGCAAAAATAAAAAACAAGGAAAACAATGTAAAAAAGAAAGAAGTCCAAACTGTCTATTTTTATAGCGAGCCACTGCTCTGTTTTTTGACCCCCATTCCAGGTGTCATGCTCAGAACAAGGTTTATTCTATTAGCACATTTTGAAATTTTTCCTACTGAGCAAACAGTTGAATATTTATGAGTATTTAAAATAAATCATACATGTTGAACGCTCACCACAGACACATCAGGGGTTAAAGGGTTAAGCATTTGTTGTCATTACTGACAGGTACAGTCGTTTAGACATGGCGAAACCCCTCACTCAAAAAAACTGATTGATCACTTCATCCCGGGTTGCCAGGTTTACATTACAAATGTGGTTGTCACTGTTTGGCACTATAGTAGATTCCTGCAATAGCCCCAATACAGTCTGCGGTTGGCAGGTCATCAACAAATCAAATGGCATGATACATGAGTTTAGGGCCCCCCTAGTGGCCATAAGTAAACGCTTATCGCTATGAGTACAACATGTGTTTATCCATCCAGAATCTAATCTAGTTTACTTTGACAAGGCTCATACATCGCTGTTCCTCCTCAGCTGTGACCGGGTAAACGACTGTGGGGATGGCAGCGATGAGCTGGGCTGCACCTACGACACATGCAGCAGCAGCCAGTTCACCTGTGGCAACGGCGCCTGCATCCCCGCCTCCTACACCTGCGACGGGGATAACGACTGTATGGACGGGTCCGATGAGGCAGACAGCTTGTGCGTCACGGCTCAGCCCACCTGTGCTCCTCAGCAGTTCATGTGCAAGTCCGGCGAGTGCATTGACGACAGCAAGGTGTGCAATGGAGTCAAGGACTGCCAGGACAACAGTGATGAAAAAGGATGTGGTAAGAGACACAGAGGAGTGGACCATTATGTGTTACTGCTGAGTACTAGTACTGAGTAGAAGAATGACATATTCTGCTTCTATTCCAGTCCAGAATATTTGGATTGATATCTATTACGTCCTGTTATATTATAGGTTTATTTAAAAGCTGCAACACATTAATATTTACACTCTTTATTTATCAGGAATGTGAAACTCTTCAAAGCGCAAAAATTACACAGAAGACATTGAAAGTCAAGGGTTAAACTTAGTCTTGACAAGTTGTTTTGATCGTTAGGTTAAATGCTATATTTTTCAGTTCCAGATGACTGTTACTAAATGTTCTATGCCTTTGTAGATCCACTGCAATCTGTTAGATGTAATGCACATGTGTAAATGATTAGCTGAGCCATAATATGGTTAAAACTGCACTTATTTTTCTTAAAGCACTTCAGGTTCATGATTGTTCAGGTTATTCATATGTTTTGTGAAACATAGTTTGGAAATGTAAACATTTTAATACTGTAAGTTTACTTTTTTACACTAAAACAAGAGAAAAAAAATTTGTTATCATTATCTTAATTAGTTATCATTCTTTATAAGTTATTACACTATTACTTTAGTGGTTCAGCCAGCTTGAGATCAAATTTAATCTGCCCCAAAAAAGACACTGACAAGAGGGAATGATGACTTATTTCCAGGTCTGTTGAGAAGTGTCAGAAAACTGTTTCAACATCTGTAAACTGACTTTAAAGGTCATTATGTTGCTTCCACTCATTCAAAATAACACTAATCATAACACTGATGGCACTGTATTAACACCTAACTTGTGGTTTGTAGTTGCATTAAAACATACCCTGGTTGGAGTTATTTCTAGCATGGAAACACCTGTATAGATGGTTCAGACATTCTGAGGAATTGCAGTTTTATCTGACAAATTATTGTCAGTCATTAACAAATGAGATGAAATTAAATGAGAATGAGAAATGAACCATGGTAGAGGGGAGTAGCAGATTTTAATAGAAATATGGTCTGACAAAATAATAATATGGTGGCAACAAAATGAATCTTCATTTCTATTCAAATGGAAAAGATACCTGTCAAAACTGACAACACACAGAGATCAGACACACAAACCAATCAGTGTCAAGTAGAGAGACAAAGCCCACACAGGTGATGATGACAAACAATATAGAAATGTAAATCTAAAACAAAAACTAACCAGCTCAAACGTAGAGAACGTAACAAAAACCTTTCATCTGATTTTTAGGGTTAACTGAAATGTTTCAACAACAAATTATTCTCTAAGCAATTTATCACAATTATTATCCTTTGCCTTTTGCATTTTTCAGCAAAAATCTGGTATTTTTCTGTATATAATTTACTGCTCATGAATAAATTGAACATTTTCTTATCAGAACAGAGAAAACTGAAGAAAAAGTGACATTTCTGCAAAATATAGATTTAACTGAACAAAAAACAAACATCTACATCCACTGTATTTATATTTTGTGTGTGTGTGTGTGTGTATAT
>JAPQRQ010000012.1:13436324-13446770 GCA_037367365.1 Apogon talboti
GTTATATACCTAATAAATCAAGAAAATACCTGGAAAGACGGAAAGAAAAAATTATTAATTTGGAAATTATGAGCAATATAAAAAAGTTGGGGTGTTGAAACACCCCAGGTGACTAACGTAGGGTTAAGTGGCAGCCTGTACCTTCATCTCCAGGGCAGCAATTTCCTGCTGGTTGGTGGTGGAGGACAGGAAGCTGTTCATCTGGCCCTTCAGTGGGTCATCCACTTCCACATCAATGTCGTAACAAGCAGTCTTCTTCTGATCTGTGGGGTCCACACTGCACAGACCAGACACAAAAGTAGTAAGACAAAAGTCGTGGGCTGGTGAGGTCGCTTTATCTTGTATGTAAGTAACTGTATTGTTGTCTTGTGAAAAATCAAAAATAAAATATATAAAAAAAAAAAAACAAAAGCAAAAGTTGTATTCCATTAGCAAGGACAGTTCATCTTTGACTGATTCTTTCCTCCAATCCGCTATTGGCTACTATGTAAAATCTGCACAAACACAACGGAGGCATAACACAGACCTACCTGATGGTGTGATTGATAATGATGGGGTCAGGGTGCTGCAACAGACCTGCCAGTTTCATGGGAATCTCAGAGAACCTCATGCGAGGACAGCCAAAGATCTGTTCAACATTTGGGTAGAAAACAGAGCAGCTGTAACACGACAAAAGGCATCAGGCGAGGTGAATGTTTTGTATTACTTCATCTCTAAACAAGCAATAAAACATTTAAAACACAGTGTGGTATCTGCAGATCACATATAATAAACTAAATTTAAAGTACAGCACAAGATACAAGTACTGGCTCTTTCTCAATTAGGGGCATGAATTATTTATTTAAGGGAACAAGTTATCAAAAAATCTTAATGTTTGTCTGGATCATAGTTTCTAACATTGTTTTATAGACGCTCTTCAGTTATAGAACAAGACATATTGAAAATCCTATGTATTGAACAGTCATTTCAGTTTAATATGCTTTTCCCACAAAAAGCTCAACAATCTTAACGTCTTTTCTCCACTTTTTATGATAAATTTGGAATGTCTAAATATGTAAGCGTTCATTTCCAAAGTTTTTGTTTTCCTGCATCCACTGATTGTGCACTGAGGGATCACGTTCCACATCATGTCAATAAACAGGTCTGTGTGATATGAGGAAAATTAGCAAGGTGTGATAACGTTGTTCACTACTGACTAACCTTTAAGTCACCACCAAATTAACCAACTAATCTGAGGTTAGCTGAGGTTTCATCTCATCAGCCAAAGTAGCTGAATGTATGACCGGTGGCAGCAAATTTTGCAAAAACAAAACTTGTGTCATTCCCAAAACTTTTGGCCACAAGTGTATACAGAGAGCTATGAAGTCAAATATTCACATGCTAAATGTGAAGGCACGGTGCATGTAAACAAAAATAATTCTCTAATCCATTGAAATTCTGACACTCTGTCACATTGTTTTCATTGTGCATGTTCATGTCACATTGACAATTGATTTATTTACAGACACTGGATCACAAATGGCTCCAACAGTTTGTCAGAAAAATGTCATAATCCTCCTGCTGGGTCCGCCTCTGAAATCCTGATTTGTGGTGAGCACATCGTTTCCCTCGACATGAATATGACACAGCCTCAGAGCGTCCAACTCTACACATCATTCCCTGCAGTGACAGTTGAAAAAGAACACTGCAAAATGTCTACAAGTGAACTACCTGTCTGAAATAGCGGTTGCAGTTGATGTACTCCTTCTCGTGACTATCCTGCAGCTTATTGTTCTTGATGTAGAGCCAAAGAGCTTGCATGATGCTGGCTCGTGTCTGCGTGTGCACGCCCAGCAGACGGGCCAGCCGTGGGTCCAGTTTGTACTGAGGGGGCTGGAAAAAAATATATAGGTGCAATAAGAGAGGGGTTAGTGGGGAAAACGGAACTCCCAGGGCAAACAACAGTCTACATTATGTAATTGGTACGGCTTTGAGAAAAGGGTGTGTGCATAGCGGTGTACCTGATGGTCGAGCATAAGAAGGAGGGTGCATTTTACATTCACATCTCCAGGCCTTTTGACCTGAAAACCATCTGTCTCCTGAGTGGTGGGCATTCTGTGCCACTGAGGGAGAAACGAACACTGGTTATAAACACTATAGGTTGTAGTGTGTATGTGCTAGCTCTGGTGTTACTAAAGCTACTTGCTGTATCATTTTATTTTTGTCAGAATCATTAACAGGTATAATTATTAGAGATTGTGACCACTGGCTTGTAACATCAACTGTATTGTTTTATAAAGGACTTAATTTATCGACTGAAATTCTGAGTTAGGCTCAAAAATATCTACCCTGCATTGTCTTGGAAACTCAGAAAAGATCGGCTCCAGTGTTTTAGTGATTCCAGCTGATCCCTGTTTTCTGGCCAGAGCAGCAAAACGGACTGGTGAACCCAGAGCAGTTTAACATTCTGGGGTTTGTGCGTCTAAAATATCCTAAGGTGGTTACATCAGATGCTTGTGGAATGATGTAATACCTCTACTAAGTGGTTGTCAGGTCCGTAAAGCTCCTTATCAAGCTCAATCACCAGGCTCTTGAAGAAAGATGAGAACTTCCTCTTCTGCTTACCAGGCTGGAAATACAAAGCGTGTGAAAACAGACACAGAATCAGACTGCTGCATGTCTTCTTGTTGTGCTGTCTGTGTGTGCAGCTGCATTGTTTAACCCTGACCACACTGGGGGTGGTGAAGCCTGGGGAAAGCACAAAACTGTAGACAACTAGAAAAAGCTGTTGCGCCCCGCCCTCTCCCCCAGCCCCGTCAAAAGTGAGCTTGCACAACATGACCCTTTTCACTCCTTCCCTCATCCCTCTTTTTTTCATTTACTCTGTGCGGCACTCCTACGCATGCCTGAGCCGATGAGGCAGGGGAGGAAAAATTAAGAGCAAAAATCCTCCTTCATGTGGCCCCAAATGACACAATGAGCTCTGCTACAATTGATGGAGGGAGGGAGGGAAGGCATGTCGGCTCCTGGTATGCAACGGCCAGTGGTTTCAATTCCTCATTTGAAGAGGGAGCGTGAGCTTGTGTAAGTAGACGTGGGGTGGAGAGGGGAGAACACACAGCAAACACACATCTGGTTGCGTGGTCTGAGCCAAGGACACAGGCCAACCAGAGCCGAGTGACTGTGAAGTTTTCAGAAACACAATGAGAGATTCCGAAATACTTGGGAGTCAGACCACACTGGAGCGATGGTGAAACGGAGCAGAAAGCATGTTGTTCACTTACCTCTTCCAGAAGTTTTCCCTCCACTCTAAGTTCCCAGGAAGAGATCTTCTCCGCTTCCTCGCCCTCCGGCTTGCTGGGGGTGTATGTATTAGAAATGTAGATCCTGAGCTTGCGCTTTTGCTGCGTTACGGAAATAAACAGTAAAACAGATGGAAAAATCAGACTCAGTAGTGGTGGTGGGAGGTATGATCAAACGTGTATCAGTATTTAAGACTCAGATTTTCACAGTATATATTTTTGCCAAATGTATAATTAAGGCTTAGAATAATACAGATTTTGCTTGACGCCTTGAAAAAACAATATATGATGTAAAAAAAACATGTATGAAACAGTTGCAGGAGGTAGACAGATTTGATTTTGCAAAGTGCGAGATGGCAGAAACGGAGGGGTAAAATAAATGACAACAGATTTATTGTTGGTTTCTTTTCAATAAAAAGTCTGGACTCTGTAGTGGGATCATGCCCTAAACCAGTAGACTGTTGTGTTTGTTAGATTACAAAGACAGCCATTTATGGGTAATCTGCTGCTGTTATGAAATTAGTTAGAAGGGTAGGCACCTTTAAAAAGGACTCCTCTCAATGCACTCTGCACAGTGCGCTGTAGTACTTCCAGCAGCGGAAAATTCAATATAACTTGTTGCTTACTGAAGTGTTAAAAGCTGTTGTTTGAACAATATTACAGTGCAGTAGTATATGGAAAATGCATGTGGCATGAGTACTTAAACTAAGTACAACGAGTCAACCAATATATCAACAGGCATTAGATTCAGATTAATTGCAAATGTGGGCAGTCCGTCACGATGCAACGTCATGAGCAGATACCATAATGGGCTTCTTGATGGCCTCCTGAATTTCCATGCGCTTTCTGGCGATGGTCTGATCCAGTTTCCTCTCAAAAGCCAAGAGGTCCATGTAGGCCTGGGACTCTGGGACCAGGTCTCTGATCTAATGGGCCATAAGCAGGATATGAGCATTAAGGGACTACAGCAAACCTTAATAGACTTTAGAGCCATTAAAATGTTATTTAGGGGTTCTAGAAATTCTCACCCTCTGTGGGAGGACCTTATCTGCCATTTTGCGCCTTTTTGCCCTAAAGGATAAAATACAAGGTCACACCATTACTACATGGCTGCATTAACCCTTGAAAACATCAGAGAAATATTACTTTCATTTACCAAATGGAACTGACACCCCCCCCCCACACACACACACACACATTAACAGAGAAGTCAGACCTCAATCATTTCATTTGATTTCCAGGTATCTGTGAAAACTTTGTGTAAAAGCAAAATCTGAGTCACATATATCTCTTCATTAACCTCCCGAGTGAGCACCTCAAGCTTCCATTTATCATCGCTACTTAGTTTATAAAAGCTGGTTTTGTCTTTTTACTGAATTACACACTTCCCTCTCACTGTGGCTAAATTTAATTCCCAATGATTTAATAAGTATTGAGGATGTTGCCTCAAGTCCTGCAGCTCTCTAATCCTCCTATACTGAACACATTGTTATAACACAAATTTTAAAAAAAAGACGCTCTTTGTGGATTGAACTGTAAATACCGCCTTACATCATGGCTCGCCAACTTTTTATGAGCGTGGCGTCACTGAGCAGTTTGAAGTCAAAAATACCCACAAGTGTCTACAGCTTTGAAAGCAAAGGCCAGTCATGAGATACTCCTGTCCCTGTGTGTGTGTGTGTGTGATCTGAGCTTTTCACAGTACGGCAGCTTGACAAACAGTCTGCACATGGAAAAACAAACACTGAATGCACAGTTTTGTTTTTAATGTTAATGAGCACCAACAGATATAGTCATCAAGAGCAAAACATTTCATGAGTAGCCCATTGTATGCTATGTGGTATGCAGAAATTCAAGAACATTAAAAATATGCTTTATCAAGACCCGTGACCTCGTTGATGTTAACATTTTTTTGATACTCATTATGCTTATTTAACATAATATTCATAATACATAATTTACCTTGTCAGACAATTAATTACGCACATTAAAATTGAATATATTGATGGTAAAAATGACTGTTTGTTGTAGCCCTATCTGAATAACAGCCATTAAAACAAGGACCCGTGCTTTGAAATCTCTGGCAGTGTCACTTCCAGAGTGGGCCCCAAGGTCCTCTTCCACTCTTTTTCTTCACACAAACCACTCTCACTTCTTCACAGCTTACCCTCGTCTTAGGCCTCCAAGAGCCTCTTGTTGCTGCTGATGCTGATGAAGGAATCGCTTCCTGGAGGCGTCCATGTTTGGAGGCCCCATGCCTGGACGCATGGGCAAGTTCCCACCACCATAAGAGGGACCAGGGATTTGACCCCCCATTGACCCCATGGGGCCCCCTACTCTACTTGGTAGCATACCTGGTCGCTGGAAAACAGAAGGAAAGCTGAGGCTACTATTTATGACAATCACTACTTCTTGTATTGAACTTGACATTTGCAGGGTGTAATTTCTGGGAGGAAATGGGATATAAAGACTATATTACATGTATGCAAGATCATATTTATGGGTGTCAAAGACTTGGTGCTCAAAGTTTTACATGCATATAGAAAGATGCAGACCCATACAATACATTGTATATAATACTAGACATTATTATCAGCATGAAGAAGCATGTGTATGATAACTATAAATTAGGTTTTCAATGCAACGGCGCTGGTTTCCTTTGGTCTGTTCTGCAGCAGGTAAGCATATGTGAACTAAGATGAGGTAGCTGCAGTAGTTAGACCACATGAAGCTGCAGATGGTGGCAAAACTGGGATAATGTATGCGGGCTGTGCTCTGACAGATGGCGGTGATGATAAACTTTTGTTTTCTAACTAACTGACAGGAGGCTAAAGGGCACCCACGTGATTACATTTCACCCATCCACCATGTAAAGTTTTGTTGAAACTATGTTTAAACAACTGAATTGAAAATGAACTATGATCGATCAGTGTATAATGCAGAATACTTTATTTTGTATATTGGTGTATGATCACTGCATTCTCTTTCAAAACGCGGAAGTAGAGTCCACACCTTGATCATTTGGCTCCTGTCGCCTCTATATCTCTGACTAACTGTCCACTTCATACATTTTCTTTATTACTGTTGTAAAAACTAATCTTTATGGTGCATTTGATTTTACAAGGCGAACGGAACGTTAAGTTTTAAACAGGCATAGATGAAGTGAATCAGAAGTCGTCCGCCACCTACAACTTTTTAACACGTAATCCTATATCAGTCGTTATTTGTTAAAAACACAAAGGGGTAAAAACCAACCTGAGGGTACTGAGGAGCGTTGTTCAGGGTACGGGGGTATCCCGCCGGAGGTTGAGGCATTCCTGGCATCCTCATGCCCGCAGCATGCCCAACATTCACTGGGTTCACGTTCGGATTCATCTGGGGACCCGAAAAGCCTCCTCTTGATGCCATCTTTCAAATCCACAAGTGGTTAAAAGTCACTGAAACTTTTACCAAATATAAGCCAACCAAGCTGGGTGAAGTATCGAGCTAGCTAACTGCGGTTACTTCTACTATGTCACGTTCTGGTTTGACAGCAATCACACTGTCAACAAAAAGCTAGCTAATGTTAGCTCGTTTCAGTTTCAAGTTCCGGGATTGCTTCTACCGACTAACTGCTTGTTGTCTGGCCGCCAAGTGGTGGCTGTTCTATTTGTTAACTCCTCCCGGTATTTTTACGCCCAAACATTTCTAAGTAAGTAGCTAGCTAAATCTCGTTATGACTAAGTGAACGACATGATGTCTTTCCTTCTTTACACCAACCTGAGTGTCTCCCAACTACTGAGTCTGAACTGCCTAGCGTTTCCCACACACGCACAAAGCCTTATGCTGCCTTCATTAATATCGGAAATGTGATTACCTCAACTTAATGCGCATATCAATTTGCCTTACTCCCACACCAACGTTAGTACTAAAGACAAAATTTGACCTGAAATCACTTAAATTATGCATATATTTCCTGTAAAGTCTGTATTTTAAGACATTAAAAGTTTGCAGGACCTGTAGCTCTTGAAAATGTCGTGTATAATTACATTTTCCTATTGTGTCTAAACTACTCTGTATTATGCTTGATCCTGGTCATATTGACAGACCTGATTTCAGAGCAGGATTTTGATAGCCCACATGGGACCCCATAAAGACACCGGTTTGGGCTGTCTAGTGAGTTTGCTATATTAGGATCACTTTGCACATTTTCTCATGGACTCACCTCATAGACTACACTAAATTTCCTTCTGTAGGCTATAGCAGCACATAGTAGGTTACACAATACATCTTGCCAAATACCTCTGGTATCATGAAATAATTAATCTAGGCTACAGCTTTATTTATTAAACACACAATTGTTTTTTTTTAATCCTGGTCCTGCTCACAACTGTTTTTAATGCAGCCCGACATGAAAAACAAAGCAAAATGTTCATCCCCATTTACAGTGTTCAGTTCTAAGTCAGCATGGATCATTTTATTCTGAAGAGGCACTGCATATCACGCATAACAACCTAAAACACAGCAGCATTTACATTTATCAAACTCATACGCTACAAAATGAACATTTCTAGGCCATACAAATTAATCAACAGCATCCCCTGTTGGCATGTCTCAGCTTTCAAGATTGGGTACTTTTTTTTAAT
The DNA here is from genome assembly GCA_037367365.1 of Apogon talboti. NCBI lineage: Eukaryota > Metazoa > Chordata > Actinopteri > Kurtiformes > Apogonidae > Apogon > Apogon talboti. The sequence goes on from JAPQRQ010000012.1 coordinate 13,444,231, forward strand.
GTAATCTAAATAGCTTGCTCATGACTTGTGCAGGGATGCAACAAATTACTGTTGTTTCATTTCCATTAAAATTCACAGTGAATACCTGATTGGGTTGTACATAAACATGAGACCTAAGGACAGGTAACAAATCATTTATTATGCTAAACAGATGAAACATACTGAGCCATGATAGCAGCAATTCAACTATTGGAATATTTACACTATCACATCACACCAAGGATATATGTAACCCTTTACAATGTAAACACATGATACAAAAACTTTTTGAATGCTAGAAAACAAGCCGATCTATCCACCAAAAAAAGAAACAAAATAAACCTGTTTTTCTGCAGAGAACACCTGCTTTTACAATTAGGGCTTCATTTACTGAACATTTCAAAACAAGTTTCCACAGGTGAATGACGACTTAGTTGTTTCACACACATACTGTTGTAATTCAGCTGGAGGACAATGAGCCTGACAGTGAATGTGAAAATAAAAGACAAACCATTAGTAATGATTGTCTGACAGGTCATGTGACACTTTGACATAATTTTGTAATATTTAAAAAAGGCGAGAAAATATAAGTACACCTAATGCATATTTATTTCTGTGTTTTTAGAAACAACATACTCTATGTGCACACGCTGTCACACAGCTGCCTCTGCTTGGCCTCTGAACGGATTACACACAATGTGTGTAATGAAATTGTACAGTATGTGGATATATTCATTACTTTGGACTCCAGCAAATAATTCCAGAATAGTTAACGGAGCAAAAAAATAAAGAAAGAAACACGAGTGTTGGTACGATGATTCTGTCAAAAGATCTGTCAAGTACATACTGAAGGAGGTCTGGACCGCCTCTACAGAGAAGTAAACACCATAACTGTCACCTATAACATCAATGTCCATTGATTTCACCACTAAAAGAACCAAGGCTGACGTGCTATTGGTCTTCCTGTGTGTAAATGTGCACACAATGGTTGGAGAATGTTTATCTGTGGCCGGGTGTGTTACTGAGGGAATGCCTCATCTTTCATCAGCATGCGTGGGCTTTCCTGGTTGTCCATTCGACGTCGAGGACCCATCATGCCTAAGGGGAATAAACAGCAGGCTGTGTGTTATTTATTCATTTAATTACTTCATTAAATTAATTACAACTGAACAAAGCTACGGTTTAAGCATGAAATCATTTAATACAAAGTGGGTTCACTCATAAAATGAGAAACAAAAAAATTCTACCAAAGATTTATATCTACTTTTATATCATCAAGTAGAAATGTAAGGATTATTTTCAACTTACTGCTCTTATGCTTGAATGATTTGGATCTTCTGGGTGAGTTAGGGTTCTGAGAAGGAAAAAGAAGAGGGATTTTGTTCAAGTATATGCAAGAAGAGAAGTTGTATTATAAAAGTGACTTTATAATAGAGATAATCAGAATGTATGATTCTTTTACACCGAAACCACTGGAACTGGGTTTTCATTCACAGGTGCATACATAAATACGCTAATACAGAGTTTATGTAAAGATGACTAAATTCAACAACATATTTCTATAATAAAATAAAAATAAAAACATACCTTATCAGATTTCCTTTTTTTGGCTGAAAAATAAAAACATTATAATTTAGATTTTAAATAAGTGCTTATTCAATCAGAAATATGTAGCCTCAAGTCCCGTCAGAGCAAAATTACAAGTACACCAGCTCATTACCTTTCTTTTCTGCTCCGTAAGACCAGTCATTATCATTAACATCATCATTATCCTCTTGGTCACTCTCTGACTTGTTGTTCGTGTTGTTACCAGTGACTATTCTGTAAAAGAGGGACGGTTTCACAAACAGTGACTCAGCATTAGTCACTGCAAATGACACAATTTAAATAAAACCAACACATATTACTGATTTTTGATTTCACATAACAGAATAATGTACACTGGTAAAAGCTAACACTTCTCAGTATGCAGTGTGAGTATTAGGAATTTCCTAATACACATAGAGGAGCCTGTTGAATATTAATGGGTCTACAAGACAGTGATGCAAGGATATAAGGCATTTGTTATTCAGTCAAATTTACCTAGATTTAATGAGATTATACTATTTTTACCACATATTTTGGGGATGATAAACCCGTTTTACTCCGATACCTGCGGTTGGCTATGCGGCTGCTGTTGCGTCCCATTCCCAGACATTTCTCCAGGTGTGGGGCGAATCTAGAGGCAGCGATGCTCCGGCTGCAATTGGGACATACACACTCCTTGTTTTTCCATTGGTTGTACACCTGGCCAAACACATCCAATCCTGGCTGGTCCACTATTTCTGGAATACAAAGAAACAATGAACTATTACACAGTCTTTAATTTAGCACTGTGAGTATGATTAGATAGATAGATAGATAGATAGATAGATAGATAGATAGATAGATAGATAGATAGATACATAGATAAATAGATAGATAGATACATACATACATACATACATACATAGATAAATAGATAGATAGATACATACATACATACATACATACATAGATAAATAGATAGATAGATACATACA
>JAPQRQ010000012.1:13473659-13483834 GCA_037367365.1 Apogon talboti
CATAAGGTAGTACAAGACAAGATAACATAACATAATGTAACGTAACATAACAAAACAAAACAAAACATAACAAAACAAGACTTTATTGAAACATACAAGAGTGAAACATGAAATATAAAGAGAAATCTGTTAAAACTCCACTCAAACAGGTATTCTATCACATAAATAAGCTTTATTAAAATATTACAAACCAAACTAAATATAATTTCTAACACAGCCTCATTATTCAAGCTTTATTAAGGACATAAAAATTGATTCCCAGGAATGAATTTGTGTAAAAGTCTAAAGCAATGATTGCATTTATTGTTTTATTAAGTTTATAATGAACACACATATGAATTTCTCAGTATCCTGGAATACACAGGAATTATGTAAACAACATTAAAAACAAATACGTTTCAGAAAAATCTAAATATTGTAGAAGGTGAATGGGATCATCTGGATAGAGAAAAGAATAAAAAGAAAAAAAAACAGCCTAAATGTAAAGGAAAAACTCTGGGATGTTGTGACATAATCTTGGTCTAATATACTACAACATTCGGACAGTCAACCCGAACAAGTTCCATGTATGTATTAAATCCAAATAGAGATCACACTATCTCCAGAAGCTATTTAGTTCTGATCTGCGTATGTGTTTTAAAGTTGTGTCTGTATACTGTGTCTTACATTTCCTTATTATATCTTAACCCTCAAAGACCCAATCAGCCACTGGCAACCAAAAGGATCTACTGATCTAAAATGTTTAACCACTTCTGAACAACTAAACCACTATAATTCAGGTAAAATACAGTTTGTCTTCTTTTCATGATCATCAGATGTGACCCATTTGGACGTTCAGAGGCTCTGTGGTGAACGTGGAAACACCGTCATCTTCTACAACGTAGATTCACCAGTAAAACCCATGTAATTTGATAAATGAGTTTGGAGATGTTTATTTTTATGTTCAGTTATTGATATATTTGCTGAAAAAGTCACTTTTTCTCTAGTTTTTTTCTGTTTCTGATATGATAACCCCAATTTTAATCTAAGCTTTTGTGAACATCTACATGGTCAGTGAATTAAATATAGGAAAATACATGATTTTCACAGAAAAAAGACAAAACAAAACAAAAAAAAAAGCAAAATACAGATGATAATATTATAATAAACGGCAATAAATCACTTTGGAAAAGTTTAATAGAGAGAAAAATCCATTTGGCAACTGCCACAAAAGTAGCACTGGGTCTTTATGGGTTAAAAAAGAGCCTGAGAAATAAAGATGTATGATCATTACAACCTTACAAAAAGACTTTTGCACAATTTGTAAAGACTGTACAATGTGTTAGCATGAATATTCTAAGTTTCTATTAATATATAGACATGATTTTTATTCACTTCATCTCACAACTTGGTGAATTTTACCATCAGCTATGCTAACTAACACTATTAGTAGTTTTTCGTGATACCCTGTGTTTATAGTTAGATCAAATAAAAACACCTCCATGCCTCAGTGGATTACAAAAACACTGATGATATTTTAGGTGTTGTTTTCCAGTGCGGCAACCTGGTGTAGCGCTGCTGCCGTTTCTATCATCTCCTTGGCGGCAACTTGATGGATATGGATCAAGCTAATGTGAAAAGGTGATGTTGCGGTGACACGTTATATCCCTAAGGTAAACATGGGTGTCTTGCATGAACAGCCAGCGGTCGTCAGGCTCTGGGCCACTGCTAGTTTCCGGTGTCGATATGAGTGAAGGATGTGTTTGGAGTGTCAATACATGTCGTGTGCCTGAAGGAGAAAATACTGTGCATGAGTGAAGGTGTGTGTGTGTGAGGGTGTGTGTGTGTGTGCCCCTTACCTGACACTCTGCACCGACGGTAGCGCTAGTGTTGATGTTCCAGGCAGCTGTAACACATTCAGCTCATTTACAAACCACTTGTTTTCAACAAAAAGACATTTTCCAAAGCAGAGTGAATATTGTAATGATAATTTCATGTTAGAATTAAGTAAAGAGGTCACATAGTATATTTTATTCAATTGTATGTAGTGTATTTGCAAAATTTTTGTTAGCATCATGTCAGATTTATTGTTATTCTGAGGTTTAATTTAAGAAAATGAAGTGAATGAAACAAAGTGAATGAATTACAATGTTCCAACTGTAAAGGAAACATGTGTTATGTAAAATATTCTGTTTTATCTCACATTGGCCAGACCAGATAAGTTTTCTGTCACAACAGAATGAGTTATTTCCAAAACACAGGTTGAGCAAAGCGGGGGAAGAGCCAGATTAGAGTGGCGAGACAAAGTCCACATCCAGTATATGCACGTCTGTCTGTGCGTCAGTCAATGTTTTGACTTTTATTTTTGCCTTTATTTGATGATAGCCTGAAGCTGTGTAAAAACATGGGTTAAGAGTGCGTGAAATGGAACAAAGGCCTGCACCCAGAAACCATGGACTATGTGGGTGTGTGTGTGGCGTGCGCAAGTAGCTACTGGGTGCACCATCAAGTGGATTTTAATACGTTTCTATTTCTGTGTTTCATACCATACATGAATAGGTAATAGTAAGCCATTTGTTACTATGGCTTATAAATGTCCTATGAATGTCATGAGTTGTAACACTAACTACAAGCCCGGTTTTTATTTTCTTATTAATTTGACTTTATTTTTTTTTTAAGTCAACTGCATGAATGGTTAAATAAATGATATATAAATATAAATCATTATACAGCTTTATTTTAGTGGTGGTTCTGTGACTTGCAGCTTTCTGGTCAATATCTGTCTATCATCTATGACCAAATATTTTTGATCATAGATGAAAAATATTTAAGGCCGCAAAAGTTAATGCATTAATGATGAACATTTTTTAATCTGTCATTAGGTGAGAACATGTCTTATAGCCTAGAATAGAGAACGTTTTACAGCCTTGAAATGCTAAAACGCTTCTTATCTGCGATGCATTAAGCATGAATAATAAGTAATATAATGTAATGCAACCTTGAGATGAACTGCATAGTAAACATGGAAACGCTGTCATCTTCTGCAAAAGTAAAACCCATGTAGTTTGATGAATGGTAATGGTTCTAGACAGTTGTTTTTACACTCAGCTAATCATATATTTTGCCTAAAAAAAGCACTTTTTCCTCAGTTTTCTCCTGTGTTTCTAATAATAATGGCCCTGCAATGAACCCTGCGACCAGAGGAGGATTAAGGCGGTCATGGGCCCTAGGCTACTCTTTGTGTGGGGCCCCCCCTTACTCATCATGCTGTACCGGAAAATTTATTTATTGCCGTAAATGGCCCACATACAAATACTAAAGTGAACTGGCATACACAAACATAGACACAGCCAAAACTGAAGTGTTTCCTCTATTTTCATTCAAGTTGTTGGGCCACCACAAAATGACCACATCACAGTTAGTTGAGAAATTTAACGTTACAAACAAAACACAAATACAAACAAGCAGAGGGCCCAGTGCATAGAAGTAGCTCTTTAAATCATGATAAAAATACTACATATACTCCGCACTGACATGATAGTGTGGAGTCGTTCACCATGCTTAATGTTAGAGCTGGAAAATAGAACCAGCCTCATAATGTAATATGCATCTTTTATATTTGTCAGTGTTTCCCCTAATTTTATCTTGGGAGGGGGGCTTAATAACACCCGGAGGGAAACAAGCACGCACACTCGCCTGTAATTGCACTGTCCACTGTACCCGGGGCCCCTACACATGTGGGGCCCCTATGCTGCAGCCTGTGCATTAATCCACGCCCGCCTGCGACCCTCATGAGGACAGTTCAGAAAATGGATGGATGTAATGTATTAACCTTTTTTTTTTTTTTATAACCTATTAGTTACATACATGCCAAAAAATAGCATCTCAAATCCAATGTAAAAACATATCAGCATCTGCAGATATGTCTGTGCAGACTTATGTTGAATGTCTTACACTGGATCAGTAATTCCTCAACATCATTAGCCTGTGTTGCTTAATTTTTGCTCGTCAAAGTATTGTTAGCCTCATAGTATAATTGCCTAAGTCATGTTTTTGGCCAAATCGTGATATCTGCATAACATCACTCTCCTAACACCGCTGCTTCATTTTATGCAGATACCACAATTTTGCCAAAAATATAACTTAGGCAATTATGAGGTTAACGATATGTGGGCATCTGATGCACACATGGATGTTTACTAAATGATGCTGGGATGAATGTATCTGAACATACGAGTGTCCACTGTGCAACTGCAAGGCCTATTTCTCATTCATCACATATTATTATTATTGTTATTATTATTACAATTCCCTTAACTTGTTAAGACCCAGTAAGTAAAAGGCTTTTTTACATTACATACAGTAATTGCCTTGATTGGAAACAGAATGATGCAAGTTTTCTCAAACAAGATTTTTTTTTTTTTTTGTGAAATGGCCTTTACAGTGGACAGTTTTTATTTTTTATTTTTTACTTTTTAAGTAAAACTGGGAAACTCTTGTCCACTTCACAGGACAGAAATGTAACTGATTGACTTAATTGCTCAATTGATCAGCTTATCAGTGCCTATAATAGTATATTAAACTGGACTTGGATTTGGTGTGCGACTGTCATAATGTACCTGACTGGGACCTGTTATTTTGATATGTATTTTATATTACTTTAATCCACTTATTGAGACTCCTTCTTATTTGACTCAAATCTTCATCAGTCTGCTTGGTTTGACTTTCCTCTATATTGACTGCAAAGCGTCATGCATTTATTTCCTTATAGGTCTTTATGAATTTTGAACTAATAAAAATAACCTCTCAAGGAAAGTTTTCAGCAAGTGCATTGGTCTTGTTAATATAATTTTTTTCATTTATTTGTAGAATTGCAGAAATGGCATTCTTAAAGGTGACACTTACCTCTTGCAGGCAGTCGCCAAGCTGACGGCAAAAGACTGACCCCAGAGTGGCAAAAAACTGACTTTATAAACACCACCTCTTTAAAGCTGTCTGTGTGCATTGTGGATGCATGCTTCCTGATAATGGGTGGGACTAGTACATGCACGCACGCACACACACACTAACACACACTTATACATGCACAGTTTAATTTGTATTCTCTCTGAAACACACATACAGCAGAGCAATGTGTTCTCACCCATAATATTGATAGTAAATACACTGTCTTGGTATGTGCAGAAAACCAGTCGCTCTGTGTCATTATCCAACCAGCATCTTATCACAATTATTGTCTGTGTTTTGCAGGACAACAGAGTCTTGGATTACACTGCTGGACGTGCCTGCTCACCTTCATCTTCTGCTCCTGCCCCCATTTAGGATGGTCAAGATCTCATATCTTTTCACGGACTGACATTGAGGCCTGTGAAATTTAAGAAGAGGCAAAAAAATATAAAGAGAAATAAAGCAAAAGAGAAGGTGACATGACATGAAAAACAGATTAGAGTGTATTATTGCATTCTTGTAAAGGTCATGTGGAATCAGGGTGGGACAATGTAGGCTCGACTTCTTCCTATTTATAGTTTTCGGACATTGAGTGTTGTTGAGGAGTCACAATCAAATTTTTGTTCATTTGTGTGATATTTGTTTTCTTTTTTGGTTGATTTATTTACATATATTGGAGTGTCCTTTTGGATCTGGAATTTCTTTTGCCTACTTATGTTCGAAGTAAAGTCTATATGTGTAATACGTCTATGAAATGGACAGAGTTTATGTTTGATGTGGACAGAGTTTATTTTTGATATGTATAAAATTTTTGCGTTTTGTGCAGGATTGGTTAGAATTTATTTTGACATGTGTAGGATTTGTTAAGTTACTTTGAGGAACTGACATGGGACTTTGTGATCAGTAGAAAAAGATGGGGGTGGAAGTATATAAGTTGTACTTCATCTCACTCCTTTTTGAATGTTTTTTTTTCTTTTTTTACATTTTTTCCTTGTTGTATTTGGTTTTTGATATTCAAAATAAAACAATAAATATGGTAAATGGTAAATGGACTGCACTTCCATAGCGCTTTTCCGCACTTTGATGGTGCCCAAAGCGCTTTACACTGGCTCTCATTCACCCATTCACACACACATTCACACACCAGTGGTCTTGGTCCTGACCCAGTCTTGCCCTGCCTTGAGGACAGTTTTGACTTGGACTTGACCCCTTTAGTCTTCCTCTCATCTCAGTCTTTACGTACTCCGATCTTGAACATTCCTTTTACTCAGGTCTTGTGGTTTTGATTTAATAAGGACCTGAGGAATCATAACTTTTGACAATTAGTATTTCTTTGTTGTTAAAAGAAAGTTTTCAAGGTCCACGGGTCAAGGTTCATTTATTATCATTCAATTTAGCACATGAAGGAACGAAATGTGCACTCAGGTCCCAGCAATAAGATAAAAAACAGAATTAATAGAGTATAAATCACTCAAAACAGACACATAAAAACACACACTTTACTCATGCAGTGAAGTGGTGATTGTACATTTGGTGTTAGTGAATAAGAAACTAGGTTTTACAAAAATGCAAACTACAGTGTTAACCATTGGAGATTAGTGTTAAAGACATGACGCAGAACTGGCCAAACATGAGTGACCAACGTGTTTCTGTTTTGTAAAGCCTCAACACATACAACATACATGTAACAGTGAGCCTTTAGTAGCATGTAACCGAACCCAAATACAAAACATGACATGAAACAACGAGTTAGAGATGGTTTATCGGATTAGAATGATGCTTACAGGTCAGCAGGCATGTTTGACAGAAGTAGATAGAGGTGGTAGAGAGAAATAAGAGGGTTCCAGGAAATTAATCTGGCAAAAGCATCTGGAAAACTGGGCTCCGCTGCTGTGACGATGAAGAGACGATGGATAACGTCAGTACAGGAGAGAGGCTGATGATGACAGGAGGCAGGTGCCTGGTGGGCAGGTGACGGATCACTAGGCTGAATTCATAAAGATAACGCAAATACTGAATTCTACATTAAGAGTAGAATTTACAAAGCAGCTCGACCCTTAAATGAGCTCCTAATGTGTAAAACTGTTAGGGAGGAGGGCTTAAGAGTTTTTTAAGCCGAAGAAAAAACAGCAGAAAAACAAACAGACATGGTTATTATTGTTCATGAAAACTAAGACTAACCAGCACAAAAGTAATACTGTTAACTGAAGAACACAGCAAAAAGCAAAATGAAATTGAATTACAAGTAAAATCAGCTTTGTGTTATAAGTATAAAATGTATTTGCACAATGTGGGACCTTTAATAAAACACGCTTTTGTATATAATATTTGATATCATACGTCTTCCATGTGACCATTTTCATCTACTATACCTAGTGACCTCAAATTAACTCTGAAACTGAATAAAAATAAACCAAAATAATGAATCTAACTAAAACTACTTTACTTTCAAACTAAAAGACTAAATAAAAATAAAATGTCATGGAAATATAACAACCAGCAAGTAGTAAATTCTGTGTTTTTTAACATTTTATGTACTTTTACGCTTTTAAAATATATCTTACAATATATTCAGCGGAAGTGTTCATTATATAATGTATCATGTCTACAAAATATGTTGCATTGTTACATGATCAATTTTTACTTTTGGAGAAAATTGACAAACACCTCTGTTTTTTACTCAAAACTATGCACTTGATGGATTCTTAACGAGCAGCCATATACTCTAACAAATTCTTAAAATGTACATTATAGATCATAAAATGGAATCAATGTCAGGGGTTAGACACACTAAAAGTTGACTTAATTTATTACTTAGTTGAAGCCTTTTGGAAATAACTCATTCACTGACTAAGCTGTGAGAAAACTCTCAAGTTCTTAAAGTTAAAGGTATAAAGTATTTACGGGTGTATGTAAATCAAAATGTGAAACCACCCCAAAAGCCAGCAGCAGCAGCAGTAGCAGCATCCTGTTATCACCCAGTTAGGTCTTGTGTTCTCATCAGGAGCATCACCAACACCACTGGACATGAAACGGGTCTTCAGCTGAGTTCATTATGGCATTATTTCAGCTCACTGAAACTGGTATAAACTCCCTGAAGGCAGAGATAATAACCTGGTGAAGTCAAACTGGCGAATTCAACACTGACACAAAACAGTGAGATTCAAATAATACAAATATTTCTCATTCAATACACATAGAATGTCCACGGATTACTCCCCATAACAGTAGAAGTAGATATGAGTGAGGCCAGCAGGGGGCAGCAATGCTTCGTTTCCAGTCTGCAGCTCCTTTGTCATCATCAGAATGAATGTTGTAACAGAGCTTCACAAATCAGCAAATCTATTAAAATCAGATAATTTATGAAGTATTCCAAACACACATATCAGTGGGTGTTCTGGTACAAGTTGATAAACGTCTGATGGCAAATTTCTAATCAAATAGTATCAACTTAAACTTCAATCCTCTTTAATCGATTTACTGATTTTGTTACTTAAGTAGAATAATGAAATAAAGCATTGTGCAGAGTACACTGAAAACTTGGAAGTGAGCTACATCTACATCGGAAGAAATAATGTGTAATTTAATTTACTGTTCTATATTATAGTCAGTCAAGTCAACTTTATTTATAAAGCACTTTAAAAACAACACAGTTGGCCAAAGTGCTGTACACAGACATAAAAACAACTAAATAAAACACATAAAACAATGGATAAAAACAATAAAAGTAATTGTACATTAAGACAATAAAAGCCAACATGTCATGCTGGGTTAAAAGCCAAAGAGAAAAAATATGTTTTAAGAGAGGATTTAAAAATAGAAGTTGAGTTGGTTTGTCTGATGTGGAAAGGTAGTTCATTCCACAGTTTGAGGGCAGCGATTGAAAAAGCCTGTCACCTCTCAGCTTCCTCTGTGTCTTTGGGATAACTAATAGTGACTGATCTGCTCCAGTGTACGGCTGGAGCAGGTCGGACCGATACTGTGGAGCAAGGCCATTAAGGCATTTCAAAACAAATAAAAGAATTTTAAAATCAATTTGGAAATGAACTGCGAGCCAGTGAAGTAATGCTAAAATTGGGCTGATATGGTCCAGTTTTTTGGCTCCAGTTGGGCAGCAGCGTTCTGAACAAGCTGCAGTCGAGTAAGTGATGTCTGGCCAACATAAAGTGCGTTGTAGTAGTCTAAATGAGTGGCAAACTGATGCAGAGGAAGAAATGGTTTCATTTTGGCCAGCTGTCTCAGCTGACAAAACATGGACTTTACCACTGATTTAAACTGAGCATTAAATTTCAAATCAGTGTTCAGTCTTACACCCAGGTCTATTGCTGACTGTGTGTGATATTGATGTAAAAAACCTAGATTAATATCGATTTTGGAGGTATCACTAGGCCCAAGCAACATGACCTCGGTTTTTTTATCGTTCAGATATAAGAAATTTAGTGACATCCATGCCTTAAGTTCTGCAATACACTGTAGTACGTGTTTCACTGAGTATGTATTTTCCTTCTTCAGTGATAAATACATTTGACTGTCATCAGCATGAAAGTGAAATTCAATGCCATGTTTACGTAGAATTTATCCTAGAGGAAGTAAGTAAAGACAAAAGAGAAGAGGGCCAAGTATAGAGCCTTGAGGCACTCCACATGTGAGAGGAGCAGCATCAGACTTATTAGGTCAGTTAATGTAGGATCTGAACCACTCTAAAGCCACACCCTTAATGCCCACCCAGTTCTCCAGGTGAGACAGGAGAATCTGATGGTCCACTGTATCAAAGGTGGCTGTCAGGTCCAACAGAACCAGAACAACACAGTGACCAGAGTCTGTGGCTAAAAGAATGTAATTTAGAACCCTCAACAATGCCGACTCAGTACTATGACAAGTTTTAAAGCCACACTGGAACACCTCAAAATTGCTGTGCTCATCTAAGAATGAACTGAAAGAATCGGCTGACAGTGGAAAATTTTCTCCAGAATCTTAGACAGGAAAGGAATCTTGGAGATTGGTGTGAAATTTGAGAGGACAGACAAGTCTAGGCCAGACTTTTGCAATAATGGTGTCACCACCGCATGCCTGAAACTCGCAGGTACAACCACACTTATTAAACTACCAATTGGGGCGGATGTGGCTCAGGAGGTAGAGTGGGTCGTCCAATAACCAAAGGGTTGGCAGTTGGAATCCCACTCTGTCCAAGTCATGAGCTGTTGTGTCCTTGGGCAAGACACTTCACCCACCTTGCCTCCAGTGCTGCT
>JAPQRQ010000012.1:13516522-13528048 GCA_037367365.1 Apogon talboti
AATATAAGCAATTATTTAATTAAAAAAAGCCAAAACTCAAAAACCTGTGGGGCTCCTGGGTCTTAGGAGGTTGAATAAGAAACGCTGACAGTAACAAACACATGACTCATGATGACTGAAGATGTATCATGATTTACTGTAGTTCACCATAAACTAATGATCAAATCACACTTACTTGAACATCATTGAACAACAGTTATTGATATCCCACCACATTAACTGGATTCCACAGACATTTCAGATCATGCATTAGAAGTAGATTTGTACCCGTTCTGATATTAGGAAACATGAAATTCACTCAAATCAATCTGGTCGTCAAGGAAACGGCACAGGTCAACCCAGCATTAGATATAAGAAGTGTTCATCCTTACTGGACCTAAAATTAATAAAGGCTTGCCTCTAATAACCAAATAATAAAATGTTAAATAGTTTTTTGTAATGATAGAAATTTTTTTCTTCAAATTCACAGATTTAAGTAAATGTAGAATTATAAAATCCAGCTAATTTGGTGGTATATTGATTATTATGAACGTGAATTAACATCCATGATGATAAAAGAAGTAAAGACATAAAACCACTTTTACTTGATCATTTGACTGGCAGGATTTCGTGATGCACCTAGTGTCATTTCATACATTAAATCATGATGTTTCATGCATTTCTTATGCATGTAGTTGGTACCCTTATTATAAAGTGTATACAATACAGTTTTGAAGAGTAATTCCTTTATATAACTTAGAAGGTTATGTTACTTCTGAGGTCCCACAGGAAACAGTTCAGAGGAGCTTTATGATCTGTAAGGCCTCATCTCTGTTTTGTGATGGTGAAGAAATGTATTTTGGTTTAATTTGTGTTTATTATATTTATCATTACCATAGATTGACCTCCCCAAATACTCACTGTACCATAGCTCACTCAGCACTGTACCTTCAGAATTTGTATTCCGACAGAAACTGTGATTAAAGATGGAGGCTTTTCCTTGGATAGTATTTGTTTATTTTGATAAGTATCACAGATGTAATCACATGGCGATTACCAGACACTGAATTGCTTGTACATTAAACCCGGCTGAGGTGAACATGTCATGTTATTGCACTTGAGTAACAAAGTAATCGTGCAAATGAGGGCGCAAGAAGGCTACGTAAAAGAATAAAATGAAGCTCAAAGTGGCGAGACTGACCGTGCACCAGGACTGAACTGTACAGATCGATGAATATACTGAATGTTCCTTCTATACTAATACATATACTGTACTATAGTTAATGTGAATTTGAAAAATTCCTACATCAGGCAAGCAGTAAAATAAATAATAAAGCTCTTAAATCCACTTATCCTCTGCATTGATCTGCCACACGAACCCAGCACTGCATGCACCTCCACACACAGGGCAGTTTTAATGCACACACATACATATGCATACGTGCATGCACGCTTCAGTGCAATCCAAGTATGGTTCAGCCTTGGATTCCTTTATATTTCACCCTCAGGATGGAGAAGGCCTGTGCATTTTCCTCAAGAGCTGCTCAAATCCTTCTGACATGTTATCCAGGCCAAATGAGACAGACTGATTACTGGAGGCTTCAACAGTTGTAGCACCAGAAGGGATTGGAAGAGGAAGAAGGGGTTGAAAAGTGGGTAAAGTAGGACGGACAAGCTCCTGTTTGGTGTCTGACTACATGGCGTTACATGTGGTCATTATAGTGAGGGCAACACGGTTCTAGGGTATTGCACATAAACAACCTGTCACCTCAATTTGACTTAGTCTGGTGAGTGATACGGGAAGGTAATTACGCGTGAAATGACACATTGGTTCCCGCTGGTTTCACATTTTAATGCGCTGTGGGCTTTCACACTTGTAGCGTTACAAGTGTAAAAATATTATGATGGATTACCATAACACACAGGTGAAAGGTCAGTGTTTTTATGTCATATGTGTGGAAGGAAACACACAGCTTTAACCCGTAAAGACTCAAACATCTATCAGTGACCAAAATCATTCACTGATCTAAAATGTGTAATACTATTGACCCATTAATCCTATCAATAGGTGTAAATAATTGGTGTAAAATACAGTTTGTCATCTTTTCATGGTCATCAGATATGACCCATTTGGACATTCAGAGGCTCTGTAGTTACCATGGCGACAACCTTATCTTCTACAACATTGATTCACCAATAAAATCCATGGAGTTGGATCAATGACAGTGGATGGAGATGATATTTTATGTTCAGTTAATGATAGATTGTGCAGAAAAATGTATCTTTTTCTTTAGTTTTCTCTTTTTTGGATATAATAAACCTCAACTTTAACCTGAGCTTTTATGAACATTTACATAAACACTACAATAAATATAGGGAAATACCGTATTTTCACTTAAAAATGAAAAATACAGAGGATAATATTAGAATAAATTGCGATAAATCACTTAAGAAAAGTCAAAAATAGAAGAAAGAATTCATTTGGGAACTGCCACAAAAGAAGCACGGGTTAAAAAGTCAGTATAAATTATTTTTTATTGTCACAGATGTCAGGATGTGGATTTGTGGGACATAAAAAGATCATCCTGTAATAATAATAAAAATATTTACAATAATCTTTGTCATTCCCAATTACAGTTGTATTGGAATTGACTGAAAATACAACTGTGTAATACAACAATTAACCAGACGATTAGACACATGAATAGAGTTAAACTGGAACATAATGAGCTGTTCATGTTATTTTTAATCACACAGATGATGGCTTTAAAGTACCCCTATGACTGGTTGGACCAACTCTGATCATCATATTAAACTTACAGGGATCTGTTTTTTACTTTTGCAAATCGGAGGTGGCATCAACAGGTTCTGACCCGGTCCCAGTGACCAAGATCAGTTTCTAAATGAACCGCGGTTTCAAATGGAAAACACATTCCCCAGGCTAACTGCTGCTAACCTCCAGTGAGTTGTTAGTGAGGAATGTTTGATGTGTGAAGGGAACCATGTGTGTAGGAGTGACATGTGGTGGTGGTGAAAGAGGATAGGCCACGGTGAGTGGGTGACCGGCTGAAGTTTGCTGAGTGACTCCAGTCATCAAATCTGCAATGACACTTCTAATCTGTGTTTAAAGAAAACTGAAATAATCTCCAGCGCTTCAACATGTGGGGTTAAAACCTGCTATGACGAAAACCTGCAGACGCTGGTGGTGATTAGTGGCTACTGTGGCAAAATACTGAAACATGGATATGAAGACTTTGAACGCTTAAACGTCATTCTTCATTTTATTAAGATGGATGGAAGTTACACATGAGAAAGGTAAGGTGAAAATCAGATATTTCCAGACAAAAGATTAAAATGAAACTTTAGAGCTTGGTTTCCTAAATGCAGGGTCAGGAGCCTGAAATGGAGCTGTTTTTATTGAGTCGCCAGGTGGCAGAGGAAGATGTATGACAATAATATCACATGTGAATTAAAAATTTAAGTATTTACTGGTTTATAAATGTTTAAATAGAGCCAAGTGTAATGTGGAGGTGAGACATAACACATATAACATGACAAAAATGTTAACATTATCTGCATAGACTGTATTAATGTTAATATTTTTTCATACACATTCTTTTTTTTTTTTGTAATTCATCAACTTGAACCACAAACAAAAATACCAAATACTTAATAACATATTTATTTTAACCTTATTTTAACCCTTTAAATGTCATGCATAATTATTTTTTCTGCGAGGTCAAATGTTCTCACATACACATTATTTTTTTTTTTTTTTGTAATTCATCAACTTGAACCACAAACAAAAATACCAAATACTTAATAACATATTTATTTTAACCTTATTTTAACCCTTTAAATGTCATGCATTATTATTTTTTCTGCGAAGTCAAATGTTCTAAAATGTGTCAATGCACATTTTCTACTCACTTGGTGCTAGTGTTGTCATTTTTCATTGTTTATAAAGTGTTGGTTTTAGTGGCAGGGTCAGAAAATTAAAAATCATCCTAAAATGAACAACTTTTGAATTCTAACCTAATACAAATTCTAACCTGATACAAATTGTGACATTGTAGCCTGAAGTTTAATTGACATAAAAGATGTAAAAATAACATAAAAAAATGCAACAAGATAAAGGGATGTGACAAGATGGTGATAACATCAAATACATAACAAAACAGAAGTGATGTAAAAGATGTAACAAGACAAAAAGAAATATCAAAGACACAACAAAATGTCCAGAAGAGACATCAAATGTCGCATTTGGGCCTGGGGCTGAAAAAAAAACCTGATATGCTCTTGAGAGAGTACAATGAACGTTCAACCTGTAATCTAAGTTATTATCTAAGTTTACTAGTATACTGCACTTTGGAAGCTGAATTAATTGTTAGACTGAAGAAAATGACTGTATTCATTAATTTTACAAATAACTGATTTTTATCTGACGCCATTTCACATTTAGTTTGATGAGTTTTCAACATGTTACGGTCAGTTTTACGGCTCAGCCTCAGTGTGGTGTAAGAATAACAAGCTTATTTACTCTACAAATCACCACTGGGATAGAGTGAGAAAGCAGAGACAGGGTTCCCTCTGGAATGTCCAGAAATGTGAGGCTGTGAAACCTTTGCCATGACAAGACCTTTCCAGGAGTCTTGCATGAAACAACATGACTACTTTCAAAAGAAACCCGTTTTATTATTAATATTGTTATTTTCACTTTTAGATGGAGTTAGAGTAGAAAATAGGAGTTAGATAGTTTGATTCACTCTTAAGCTTGACCTATTTGACCTATAGGTTCTCTAAAAATGATTGGACTGTGACTCAATAAAGACTGAATACATACATACATGAATAAAATGACAAAGAGGATTTCATCTGGACTTTTAAATGTGACCTGAATTATACGTCAGTGCTTACAATTGCACAGCAACTTCATTTCGTGTATTCCCTTATGCTGGACTGCGATATACTTAAGAAGAAGCTGCTCGTACTACTGCAGAACAGACTCAAATATTTGACCCTTATCTTCTAACCTCCATGTTTTCTGTGCCTCATGCCATACAACCTGAAAAGGTAATGTTTAAGTTGAGGTCAAGGTCAGAAGCATCTTCTTTTAATGAGCGAGTGAAGAACAACTCTGTGAGACGCTTCATGGATGTTCATGATGATGTATGACGAACTGCAACAAGTCTGCAGATGATTCCAGATGGGGTTGTACACCGAGGCCTCTTCAGTTACGGGTGACATAAAACACCTGGTTCAGGCTTTGAAAGTAGCAAAAAAAGGATTTTCTGTGTGGAAACGGTAAGAGACTGATGTTCTTGAAAGTCAAAGGTCAGCATTTGACAAGTTAACAGAGGCAGGGTGTTTTTGTAGTGTGTATTGTGTATTTGTATTTGTGTGTGTGTGTGTGTGTGTCCTCTAACTGTACAGTAACAGTCATATGTGACTATGATTAGGAGACATTACATTTTTAGCGGAGAAGCAATTAAAAACTCTGCTGTTTTACTCTTAAAACCACATAACAAGGTTAAAAAGGGGGCCACGTGTTCTCCTTTAGTTACGGGGAATGAGAAGGTCCTGTCCAAAATCAATTACCCTGTCAAAGATGAGCAAACATCTCCAAAAAAAAAAATAAAAAATATTCTTCACTTTTTTCTCTACTCTCTGTTGTGTAACTGCCTCTTACTTTTTATTGTCTTATCTCTTGACTCAAATTTCGCCCCAGGTCACATCAACATCTAACCATAACTGTCAGTTAAACAAGAAATTAATTACTTGACTAATTATCAACAAACTACTGTTCATGTAGACACGTCATACTGCGGTGATAAGATCATAAAACAAATATCATCTAATAACAGTAAAATAGTCTGTGACCACATTTCGCTGTCATAAAGACACACAATTTCCTGCTCATTGGGTCCAGATTTTCTTCTTTCAAATTACTGTAAATGGACCCAAAAAAAGCTGACACCTTGATTTATCCAAGCAAACGATCCACTGGATAATTACTGCAGTAATTAACACGTTCTTTAAAAAAAAAAAGAAATTAAAAAAACAGTAAATATGGTATGATGTACAAATATATGCAACATGTGACCCATTCTATCATATATCTTGTAGTGATAAGTAAACCTGTAAACCAACTGGTGTCCACTGGATAATTACTGCAGTGATTAACACATTCTTTAACCCTTTAACTGATACAGCGAGAAGCTCCACATTCCTTAAACAACTGTCAGTTTGTTAGTGAGCATAAAGATTGGACTGTGGAGGAACAGTAGAAGGCCATCATGTGGTCTGATGTGTCCTGATTGACCCTGCTCCTCATGAGGTGATTACCCATCATGCCTAGTGCCTACAGTACAAGCCTGTGGGGGCAGTGTGATGATCTGGGGTTTGATTCATTTTGGTCAGGTCTAGGTTCAGTAATGTTCTGTGTCCATAAAATGAAATCAGCTCAACCTGAATATACTGAAAGACCAGGTTTGAACATCAGTGGACCAAGATATTCAAGATGACAAAACCAGGATTCACAGAGTCCAGACCTGAACCCCACTGACAATCTGTGGGATGTGATGGAGAAGACCTTATGCAGGAAAATGTGAATGAAAATAGATGTCCTGACATGTATTGTGACATTGCATAATTACTGTGTGGGATGAATTTTGGTAGTTTTTTTTTTCTTTTATATTTTACATCAACTTTGTATTAAACTGTTATGAGCTAAATAAATGTAAAAAAAATTAGAATAAAAAAATTAAATAATTCCAAAGCAAAATCATCCCATAATCAATCTTAAAGTCAGTCCAACAAAGTATAGTGTGACTTTTTTTTGGGAGGGGGGGTTGGACAGTGTATTTTGTCCCATCTCCTCTCTGACACAGTGTTGCTCTGTGATCCCACTCAGAGTTCAGCTGTATTTACTCTTGGATACTCAGAGGGGACCACGTAGTCCATCGCTTTTACAAGCTGTCCATCTATAAAAATGAAGTGATGTGGTTTCCCACTCTGTCTTGTTCCTCCTCTCCCACCTGCCTCTGTTTGCTGAAACAGAGAGTGAGACACTGCCAGCAACGCACACAATTAAGTGAAGAGTGATGAAATTATAGCTCTGGTTTGGGCAAATGGAGGGATGAGAGCGACGAAGAAGCAAAGTGGGAAGGAGGGAGAGTCCATTCTGTTTCCCTCTGGGGACACAGGAAATTCTATTAAGCCTATAATAGAGCCATTTTTCACCTCCATTCACATCAGTCTATTATACAACTCCTCCACTTCTCCTTTCCTCCTTCCTCTCTCCTCTTTAGAGATGGTCCAGCATCACTTAAAGTCTACTCTATCTTATTTCTCTCTGGAAGCCCCTTTTCTCTGAACTACAGTTCTATTTACTGATATCACACCTCATCCATTTCCTCTCAATTTAATGCTTTCTATGTTACACTTATATCTTATTATGTCAGGAAAGAAAGTGTCATTCTTGCTCTGGCCTTAACCCATAAAGACCCAAACAACCACCACCGACCAAAATCATCT
Source organism: Apogon talboti (assembly GCA_037367365.1). Taxonomy (NCBI): domain Eukaryota; kingdom Metazoa; phylum Chordata; class Actinopteri; order Kurtiformes; family Apogonidae; genus Apogon; species Apogon talboti. Next base: position 13,524,038 of record JAPQRQ010000012.1, read on the forward strand.
ACTGATCTAAAATGTTAAATACCTGTTAATCCACTAATCCTATCAATGCATGTAAATAATTGGTGTTAAATAAAGTTCATCATCTTTTCATGGTCATCAGATATGACCCATTTGGACGTTCAGAGGCTCCGTAGTTACTGTGGAAACACCGTCATCTTCTACAACATTGATTCACCAGTGAAATCCATGGAGTTGGATCAGTGACAGTGGATTGAGACACTTGGTTTATGCTCAGTTAATGATAGATTTTACTGCAAAAGTCACTTTTTCTTCAGTTTTCTCTGTTATTTATATAATAACCCTGACTTTAATCTGAGCTTTTATGAATATCTATATGATCAGTACATTAAATATTGGAAAACACTTGATTTTCACTGGAAAAATGCAAAATACAGAGGATTATTTTCCAATAAATGGTGTTAAATCACTTAGGAAATGTTAAATATAGAGAAAAAAAACCTTTTGAGAACTGCCACAAAAGTAGCATTGGGTTTTTAGGGGTTAAAATGTAGAAATAATCTGGTTTAGTGGGTAAATTTGATCCAGTAGTTAAAAAACATTCCACAGTGACAACCCCTCTTAGGTCTGTGGCCTTAAAGCAGGTGATTAAAGCTTAATGACAAGAATGTGCTCCGGAGAGAAGTGGCTTTTATTGTCCACAATCAATCCATGTTCGTTAATGATAAAGCTTTAATGTGTTTAACAGGAAGTGACAAAATGAGGAAAACTGACACAGCGTCTCTTAGAAGCTCGTAATTGTGAAGCATTCGGTGGCTTTGTGGTGAACTAGAAAGGATTTATTTGTCATGGGTCGGTTTTAGAGGGAAATGCCATGAACTAGTTTAATTACATTTTATGTAAAGCCACATGTGTTCCCTGTTTCTATTTATGTCTCCTGTCTGCTCACCAGGTGCCGGACGCAAACCGAGTCAACATTTCCATCAGAGATTATTCAGAGAAAGTCAATTCATCGCTATAACAACAAACATCAGTCAAACATTGTTGAACATGTTGACTTGCTTCATCACACGTTCATGTGAATATTGTGAACAGACTTCCTCCCTTTTGATTCTTTTGTCACCTCAGCCTGACAAGTGAGTCACTGAACCAACAGAGCCTTCGTGTCATAACAGCAGAAGGTCGACAGTAATAGAAACAATTGCACCGAGACAACCAAGATACCTCCAAAGCCTGAACTACACCTACAGGTACAAAAACACCGCTTGAGCGACACTGATACTCTAAGCCAGCTGCACACCTCAAATGCTTGTCAAGAAAGACCGGCTTTGAAACCTTGTAACCATTTGACATGAAATGTACGATCTTTTTACACTGTGTATGTTCAAATATGGTATCATGTTATGGACACATGAGCAGCAGTTAGATCTGGTTAAAAATGCCTAAATCTGTCACAGTGGAGGATTAGCTAGATACATGTAATGGTATCACCTTACAAAAGACATAATACATGTAATTATATTACAAATCAAAGTAATTACAATCACTCAGAAAAAACTATGTTATTAAATTACAGTTACTAATCAAAATTTTGGGATTACATGGGCTCATATTCAGATCGTTATTTGTGGAATAGCGTAATATTCATTATGTTAATTTCATAGACCCTCATTGGTTTCCGAACATGGGTTTACATTCAGGTCATTGCCGTATTAGCCTTTTTGAGCCAGGCATGACCATATTTGGTGAAAGGGGGCGGAGCTTGGTAAGTGCAAAGAGAGATGGGTGAGCTAAAGCTATACACTAGCTTAGTAATGTGGTAAAATGGTAAATATCATGAAAATATCTATAGGGTCTGAGGTGCAAAGTGTAGAGTCTGTGCATCAGGTTCTTTCTTACATCTACAGTATCATGTCATACCGAGGTGTTCATGAGAAAAAAAAAAAAAGACATCAACGATAACAGACATTTATTGTACAAGTTTCAAGTCTTTGGAAGTCGACTTTAACGATCCACTGATATGAGACGAAACTGATAGCAGCCTCGAACTTAAAACCATGGCTGGATGGGCCTTCTTGATGGCGTGAACGTGATGATCTCCACAAGACATATGTGTTATTGGTGAGACTTCCACTATATCTGGACTCTGTACAGGAAACTGAAACTCTGTCCCTATATTCTGCTTCATGAAATCTGATTAGCCTTCAGAATAGACAAGGACAAGCGTTGATGTTCTGCATCTCATATAATACACAGGTTGGGTTTCAGTCCCAGCCACCCGTCTCTGTGGTGAATGCAGGTATAGAGTGATGGTCATGATGTCACATTGATATGGCCTCTAAATAAAGGAGTGATGTAATGTTGCACTGTAGATGTGGAACAAGACTTATTGTACTCCAAAAGATAATACAGCGCTCTGTATAATATGGACATTTCCCACATCTATCTAGAGATCTAAAGAAGACAGAGCCTGTGGGTTCTGCTACTTCATCACTGAGTTTTTGATGTAACAAAGACATTGATACTGTGGTATAGGACAGACTTCCAATACCATCTTGGGAATAAAGGAACCATTCTGTTCCGAGATATCAAAATCTTTTATGAAAGCTTCAAAATAACCCTCCTGGCCAACATACTGAGTGTTTTTGTTGGTACTTCAAGGGCTTTTAAACGACCTCAAACCTTCTGTTAAACACAGAAATAAAAAAACCCAAGGTAATAACCACTGAATGGATTTATTATGGTCATTATTTTGACAATACACAGAGATTCTGTAGTTAATCAGTCTTGAATATGACCCCCCATAGGCAAGGATCCAAAAACTCCACATTCCAGGTTCTTTCCACTGTATTCTTCTGGTATGTTATATTGTTTCTGATGATGGACAGGGGCCAATCGGTCAACGTCAGTTTTAGTTCTGACTTGAGGCAGAATGTGTTGCAGCTCGTCTGTTTGTGATGTATGCAAACTACAGTGAGGTTTTGGTGAATAGAAAAAAGGGAGGCACACCTTTAAGTATTTCTGAGAAAAGATAAGCAAACACAAAACACAGCTTTACCAGCCCGCTTAAGTGTATACACAGAAGCAGACACACTCTGTTCAAATGGTTGAAAGACAGCTGATTCATCAAGCACAGGGCACAAATGCCTTTGAGCACACCGTATATCCCTTGGGATCTTTAGGTATAATCAATTTAATTCAGGCAGGCTCAGGTTACTGATGGCTCTACACTGTTCAGCTAATAGCTGAGCTTTACAGCTAGTTTTGGTGGGGCCCATCTGGAGCACCTGAGGATGGTGGGTTAACAGCAGTCAGATTTATCCAGAAATGGGACAAAAACAACAGCAAAATTATAGAGATAAGATAAAGAAATGAAGGTTTGAACAAGCTGGGCTTTGTTTATGTCATTATAATGTCTTTTAAATGAGAGAAAACACCTAATACAGGACAATGAAAATATTTTCCCTGCTACTATAGGAAAAACAGGTGATTTAGACTAATTTAGGTATGCGGATTCTAAATCTGAAATCAGAATTTCTCCAGCATGTCAGGATTTGGAGTTCTGTGAATGTGTAAAAAACACTAATTTCCAATCACTTACCATTGCCTTTTATTTTGTATTCACTATCTGAAGATAATATGAGCTAAACTGGTCATATTTTATTATAGATATGAACATTAGACCCGTCCCAGTTAGAGACCATCAACTTAGCTCTAAATTGTTCAAAAATGTTTCTGACACTGTCTCTTGTGCTTGTTGGTTGTGACAGTTTCCTGCCGTAGTATCCAACATTAATTGCTGATTAATAGTTAATTAATCAACTATTCTTCTTCTTCTTTTTCTTCTTCTTCTTCTTCTTCTTATTATTATTATTAATTAATTATTAATCAATTAATAGTTTGGCTTGAAGCTCATTGGTACCTGGATTCCATTTCAGAAATATCTATATGAAATTGTTCACAAGGATTATCACTTACATCGAAAAAACTGACACATTAACTCTGACCGTTCATAGATTTTGTTGTATGTCCTCAAATAGTTGATCACCACCC
>JAPQRQ010000012.1:13530684-13544381 GCA_037367365.1 Apogon talboti
TCCGCCTCCTTAGGTCCACAACAAACTCCACCAGAGGTCCTTCCGTGTTAAACAACCCTCTACTATTTCTGTTATTCAGTTTTATCTCCAAATCAGCTACATGAGATTATCAGACGTCACATCACAATGCATGCTATGATTCTAGTATGTCAGTACGTCAACATCAGTGTGCTGCTCATCTAAACCATGATCTGTTAAAACACATCCTAGAATTCTAGACTCTACAGCAGGGTTGAATATGCATTGTAAAATGAGCAAGACAAAATAGTCTACCACCACTATATATTAATACATATATCAGCGGTTAACTCATTAGAAAATATTATTACCATTTACATCAATCCCCCTCCTCACAATAGCCGATTTAACCACTTTATGTAGTAAGTATAATAAGTAAGTGAATATTGCGTACACACAGATACACATACATATGCAGTGTACATCATCAAACCCAACCCAGATTCCCCACATCCTTGTCCGTGTCAATCTGGTGTTGTTCTTGTCTGCTGCATCACAAAGAACTTTCCTCCTCAACCCCCTCACAAACCAACAGCAAATTGAGTTAGGACCGATCCGCTGCCCAATTTATCTCAAATCCTCACTGATGCAGATCTAATTTCAGCCTCTTAGTACCACAAACAGGAAGAAGAAACCAGTCGATAAAAAGCCCACGGTCCTTCTTGGAGGGAGTGAGACGGTGTCGGTGGGGTTAGGCAGAGCAAAGAGAATGTGGTGACACAGTGGAAAAGGGAAGCAGCAGACTTGCCAATTCCCGATGTCCACCTCATCACTTTGACCGTCAATATTTGGTTCCTGGAATAAACTTAATTAGAGTTTTTAGGCAAATTATCGTTTTAAAAAGTGACTCATATGACTCAGAAACTGGGAATGAGTGTTTAACCAATTTTCTCACCAGTATAATTTTCCATCCTGACATTTAAAGCATCCTGCACTGAGGGGAATATATTTGCAGGAATGGAAAATAATAATTCAAAACTCTGTTTTTACTTTAATCACTTGGAAATAAGAGCTGTTGTGTTTCTGTTACCCCTAAAGTCAAGTTTTTATTGGAGACCCTTTTTTCTTCTTCTTCTTCTTCTTCTTCTTCTTCTTCTTCTTTCATGCAGCATTAACTTTTACAGGGGAAAAATAAAGACCCCAAAGCTCCTTGAATCCATTTAATGTCCTGGTGCCAAGTATATAACATGAATCCCAGGTAAGCATACTGCACTGAACATTTTTTTTTCTTTTTTTTACAAATTCAGCAATATAATCATGCTATTTTTCATACTTTGTTGCTCTTTCTCATCTAAAGTGGTCTTGATCAATTTCACTCACTGCAGAAATACAATACATTCATTAACATCTCAGCCTAATCTCTAACCAAATTGTCATAATTTAGTTAAAGGAAATGGTTTCTATCTATTGAAGCACCAGAGAACTTTTTATTAGAAGTTACTACAGGACATTTAATACAGTAAACTTAACAGACAAAAGGGAGTGGATCACAATGAGGCTTCACTTCACTAAAATATGACCAGTTCCAGAGGGAATCAGAAATCAGTGATGCTGCTTTTAATCCTGCACTGAAGTTATTTTTTATTTATCTTATTTAAGTATTAGGTTTTATTGTTGTTTATTTATTGTTAGAGTGTTATTTAGGGGTTGTACACTGCTGGTCCTGGGTACAAATTTTGTTTTCATGTAACCATGCAAAATGACAATAAACTGAACCTGAACCTGAACCTGAAATCAAGGACTGATTATCTGTTTGGGGAAATATTTTCATATCTCGATAACTAAAAGGGCCAAAACTGACAAACCAAATATTAAATGCAGAGAGGGCTTTGCGTTTTCATATTTTTAGCTGCCACTGTGGGTGAGGTTGAAGTGAAAGGTATAGAGAGTGAAGACCCGCCCCTTCCTGTTGTGCTTCATAGGACCTTAGTCAATGGCAAGGTCCCCTTTTAATTATGCCTTCATTTACACATGTGATAATTGTCCATGGAAAAGATCATTTAAAAAAAACAAGAAAGTTGCAGTTAGTGGTAAAAAGTTTAGAATGTGAGAATAAATAAATATAAAAACCACACACCTGAAAGTCACCAAGGTGGCATCATCGTAACTGTGTCTCTATAATATGTTCAGAATCACCAGTAACAGTGTCTCTGCACCTTCAACATGACTGAACTGCAGTCATTTTCACCTCTTTTCTTTCTTTTTTTCTCACCAAGATTAATGTTCCAAGGCAGTGACCGGTGTGATGTTGGTGACATCATGTATCAAGTGATGAGACATGCAGCCCAAACTATTTAACCCAATTCTAGATGTTTCTTTACTATCTTTACCACAAATTTTGACTTTCTTGGCTTGTGAAATTATCTTAATAAAATGACAAACATCATATGTGAATATAGTCTCACATTTAAAATGTTTCTCACCATTGATTTCAGTTCATATATGGGATTTTGACTTTCTATTTAGTTGGTTGCAATTTGCAAATTCACCACTAATTGTCACTAAATATCACAGATTTATTAAAATTCTAGTCTTTATTTTGCTAAGAAATTCCTAAAGAAATTTCTCAATAAAAGGCTGAATCCTTAATTTCACTGAAATATAAGACCTGAAGTTACAGAATGAAAAATGAACTGGAATAAATACACATGTGAGACGAGCTGAAGATTGTAATTTTGTGACTAGCTTAATAATACATATTCTATTCTATTCTATTCTATTCTATAATGTGGTTTTCTAGTATATTTAGTAAAAAATAGCCAAAATGTTAACACAGTTAACACCAATCCATCCATCCATCCATCCAGCAAATACTTTTTTAAGGATTTCATAAATGTTAAGTGAGTCACCAGAGAAGGCGGTCATGGTTTTTACAGCAGAACCAGATGGCAAGAGGAAGCCCTCTGGTAAATCTCTGATCTAATATGTCAAATGGAGAGCTGATCGAAGCAGCATGTCACAGACAGCGTAATGCATAATTATGGCATCTTTATTATAATGGATTTTTAATGAATTAATCGATGTAGGACTGCAGACAACATAATGGCATACCTAAAATAGGTAGAACATCTGATAAATAAGGTACCTTACTTGGGTTTTATTTCAGTTAAAATGAGACATGATTTAAAGAGTGTAAGATCAAATATTTAAAACAGGGACATCATTTTTGCTTGATTTACTCTTTGGGACAAACACATTACGGACAAAAGTCATGGTTCATATATTTGGTTTTACTAAGGGCCGATTTTTCACACATGGCTTGCTGAGTCATTTTCATGACTTCTAGGATTGCAGTTACAGTCCCTGAAATGCTGAACCTTCTCAGGAGTATAGAATTCACCAGGGAAATCCAATTACTCTTCACAGGAATAGTAGATGGCCAGACATGTCTTCATCAAGAAAAGCCCTATTAAAACAACAAAAGAAAAGCAAATAAGAGAGAAAACCTATAGGTTTCAGCCCACACAGAATTGAAGAACTTCTGTAAATAGGCTGCTTAATTACAAAAATATATTCATCAATGTTAAAACTTATTGCTGACAATATAAATAAAATAGACAATGGATTGATCTTGAGAGTTAATAAAGTTAGCATGAAGTAAACTGTTATTATTATTATTCTCATTTTCAGATCAATTTTTTTCAATGATATTATGTTTGCAGCTCTCAGCAGCATAACAATACTTTCCCCAAACACATATTAGCTCAGGTACACAACATATTTTCCACTGTTAGCAAATGAAAATGGTATTTACTTCAACTCAAACCAAATACATTCTTTGGCCATTTCAGTTTTTTTTTTACAATCGGACATTAGAACCTAACTAATCTACCAATGGAAACAAAAAAATTACATATTTTAATTGCACATATTGCTGTTTTGGTGAAAACAAGCCAAACTTTAGTTTTATCTATAAACTAGTACAACAAGATTATAACTTCTTCAGATAAGATAAGATAAGATAAGATAAGATAAGATTCCTCCAAAGGGGAAATTCAAATGTACAGCAGCACAAGACAATAAACATCAAATATAATAGAAAAATAAAGAGAGGATAAAACATATAAGACAACTTTGTTAAAGTGACAAATTTGTTGAAATGACTAAATGACATAAATAGTAATAATAGTAAATAAAGCAATGAGTGTGCAGTAGGTGACACTGACAAATGCAAAAGTCTATCCAGAGCAGGATGTACTTTAGGCCAAACTGCTGCTGTACAGTCTGATGGCGGTTGCGACAAAGGAACATCTGGAATGTTCAGTCTTGCAGCTAGGTGGGATAATCATCCTAACTCTAATTTTTAAATAATATTCGATAATCTCTTGATGTAAATATGCATAAATATTCTCCAACTCACTGTGACCTTACAAATTGACTGAAGTTCAGATGTAATTATGCTCTGTATCTGTGCTGTATAGTGGCGTTGACACAGTAAGCAGTATTTAGGGAATAGGAGAGGTCAAAGGTCAGACGGGACTAATCTTGACCCCTGTAGTGCACCACACAGGGGACTTTGTGAAGGAATCCAATTTGGCCACCAAGGCCCGCAGCATCTTGTAAAAGTCAACAAGCTGTCACTCATATTTCCCTCCTTCTCTCATCCGCCACCTTCCCCTTCCTTCTCACCATCTTCCCCCATATTTAGTCTCCACGCTGACCCCCTTACAACTCCCCTGCCGTTACACGGGCCCTGCTTTTAAAAACAGCTCAGCTCGGAGTTTGAGTGATGAGAAGGTATACGTGATGTGGTTTACCAGTTTGTCTTTTAACTCATTTAAATTTAATGTAGTTCAGTCGGGGAGATCTCAACTTCAAAGAGGACGGCTCGGCACATTTTTCTTCTTTTTGACAGCAGTTTACAAATGAAAGATAAGACATGACTCACTGCATATGGATGTTATTATATTTCACATATGTAGGTGGGTTCAAGAAGGTGAAACAAAAGCTGTCAGGTTTTCAAAGCTGCATTTAGTTAATTCAATTTAGTACGTGATAGGTGAGTGGAAGGAAAGGATAGAATAAGTGGGATTCAATGACAAACATTTGTCCAATATTCCTTTATATTAGAGATGCACTAATCAAAGAACTAGCTGTTACCCATACTGAAAGTCAACATTTTGGATGATAGTTGATGCTAATATTAGTGTTATATTCTGTTTCTTTAGTTTGTTTGTGTTATCTATCCCCCCATCAACAAAGAAATCATGAAAAACACAAACAAACATAAAAACTGTTACTATAGTTACCAAGTCTTTCAGGCTTTCATCACATTCTCTATGAATGAACACATACATACAAACAGATAAATATCTGCTACTGTTATCAGTGCAAAGACATCTCACACTGTTGCCCATGAAGTAATAATAATGTTGTTTTCAGATACATTCGTCTTTTTATTCCTATTTATACACATCAGTAATGACCTTTGACCTGGTGCACTGATCACATACTGAGTCCCAGTTACACTTTATCCATTAAGAATAAATTGTATTGTCACAATCATTTCATGAAAGAGGTAAAAATATTTTATTCCAAACTTTATGGGCGACAGTGTATATTATGATACTGGTAATATCGGCAAATATTGGCCGTTGTCCAGCCGCTATATTGGTACATTTCTACTTTGGGCTTGTTAACTCAACCGGGAGCTTGCAAATGTAAAATACACTACACATCGTTGAATGAAAACACACTGAGGATACAGCACAATAGAGATCTGGACCTGCAGATAGTTTTTCCTCTTGGTGATTCAGGATCATCATAATGCCATCAAATGTTGGGTTTGATCTAATATTACCATAAAATAAATACCCTTGATCCATGATTGTGTTTTATATTTCACATCATAGTGTGATAACATCTTGTTATTTTTCAGATTTTTTTTCCATTTATTTATTTATTTTCAGCATTATAACATGGTATTTCTATTATCTTTATTTCCGATAATTTTCATTGGTTATTATTAGAGGTATTACATGGTTGTTACTCTGGTAATTACATCATCCCACAGCATTATTACTTACATATTACCAAACATTGACCACATTATCGTAAAATGCGACCTGTATCGTACCTGAACAGACTATAAAAACTGGGCTATGGATACATTATGGACCACATGGTATTAGGACTCAGTAGAAGCTACGCTCAATACTGCACTGGTGACAAATGACATGCTGTGGGTGTACAATAAGTACTGTTATGTCTGGAGCATGAACCATCCTTACTGTTAAGAAACACACTCACTGACAATGATGGATTTTGGCCCCGAGAAGAACACACAGGGGATATCAGCTCTGACAGTCTAGTCACTCGGTCCAACAAAGGAAGCTGAGTGCAAGAGAGAAATCTGACCTCATGTTGCACTGTCAGATTCTTTTATGTAAAATGAGTACCGTCCTGTATTATTTGTATGGACTGGGGTTATTGTCGTATTAGTATTACTGTAGTATTGCTGCAATTTCGACAAATCACTGTGAACCTTATTGTACTAATGAATATTGTAAAAGCGCACACATTATTTTAATAGTGAAAAATAGACTAAAAATATTCTTCATCTGCATTGAGCTTCAAGTTTTCTCTGCTCAGAAGCTTGGATTTCATAACTTTACCAAGTTTGAGTCACCAATAAAAAACATTAAGGCAAAAAATGCTGGTTGATTGTAGCTTTGAAGATACAGTCTTGGATCAAAATGTGAAATTCTGAGAATTAATGAAAGAATGGATATTATTCAAAGGGAATATTTGTCTCAGACCTACCAGATCTACGTCAAAACACTGTCTGTACATGAAATACATTCACTTTATAGGTTCTTTCTAGTGGAAAATGTATACATCTATTGTATAAATGTACATAAAGTGTGAGAACACTTTATCATACACATCAGAAACATCAGCTAACCAGCACCTTTGTTGTTTGTTTTTCAATCCATCTCTCAGGCAGAAATTGTAATCTGCATTTGATCTTTTGCTGCCCTCTAATGTTGAAAAGCAAAAATTCTACAACAAACATAAAAGATCAACATTGCACAGTTCTATGAGACCAATTCATTTTTAATCAAGTCTAAAAAAATATTTCTGTGTCATTTTCACAATGAAAAAACAGGCAACTATTCAGTTAGTGTTGGTAATAATGCTGCTGCAGAATGATTCATACACTTTAATATGTAAATGGACTGCATCTATATAGCACTTTTCCACACTTTAATGGTGCCCAAAGTGTTTTACTTGGCCTCTCATTCATCCATTCACACACACACACACACACTCATACACCAGTGGGTGGCTGCTGCCATGAAAGGCACTGCTAATTTAGGGTTCAGTGTCTTGTCATGTGGACAGTCGGAGCCAGGATTCGAACTGCCGACCCTTCGGTCATTGGACGACCCGCTCTACCAACTAAGCCACCCCATGTATTTACATCTTTAGTTGTGGCTGATAGTAAGGTGATAAGAAGTATTATTAAAGTGGTCAACTGACTTGATGCTGCTGTCACTTTCATTTTGTATGCATGAGAACAAAGAAAATATAATCATTTTGGTCAATTAAAATATTTAACATGAATTTATAAAAATTAAGAAGTTTCATATTTCATTTGACTATTTTGTCTTCACTCAATACACTGATCTGTGCAAAACTATGTGACATTTAAAGAAAATTCTATTATACCAATGTAAGAGTTACCTGGAATCAAAACTCCTGGTCCTAATGACACGGTCATTGTTTCAGGTTTAAAAGTTCCCTAACAGTCTTGTGTGGTAACCATGGTAGTAGCTGCAGGAAAATAACATCACAAGGTTTTTGCTGAAGATGATCAAGTTGACCCAGATTCTTACTCATGGCAATGTGGTATGTACAGTTGTTATGTTTATATGACATAAGGGGACAAGGTAGTGTACACAGATGGATGAAAAACTGATATAAAAACCAGGTGTACGTATGTCCTGAAGATGGCGCAAGCCGTTCTGTACCAGCCGTACTACGCCATCTGCTGGAACAGTGAGGGTCATGTCTGAAGAGACAGGCTGCATATGAGCTCAAGGACCCAGTACGCCACACAGTACACAACAGAAAACACAGCTGAATGACAGAATTAGGAGGAAAATACAAATTCATATACATTGTGTACAACATTTTAATTAATCTGTTTGACTTTTGTTGAAGCTGGTAAATCAGTTCTCATTTTCTTTTTTTAAATATTTTTGATTTTTCACAAGACAACAATACAGTTACATACATACAAGATCAAGCGACCTCACCTGCCCACAGCAAGTGGGCCAGAGACAGCTGACACAGACACACATAAGGGAGAGAGAAGGGAAGAAAAAAGAAGAAGAAACAAGGGAAGAGAGACATATGTTCTCATTTTCAATGGTGATCTGGACAAAAACAAGGTAAACAACACACCGGGATACATCCACAACAAACATTATTAAACTATTCAGAAAAGTCACATGAATAAGTTAAAAATGACTAAAAGCAAGTGTAGTAGTCACAAAAGGTTGCACTAAAAAAAGAGAGTGGAATGATTGACCTGGGATTTAGTGTCTATTTCAGTTGCTTCCAATCTTATGCAGGATAAGAATGAAATGATGAGCAACCACAAGTAGTGCAGACTTTGGACATGAGTCAGTTAATAAAGCTGAATGAAGAGCATGACTGGTGTTGAGTAATGAGCATAGATAAAATGGAGTTTTACCAATTAAGTTGTTTTTTTTTTTTAATCAACAAAAACCAATGTGTTTGCCAGCGACAGTGAGGAGAGGGTCATGTGACCAGTGAATAGACTGTAATGGTAAGTGTTAAAGGCAGCTTAAAACTAAAGAAAGAGCAATTAACTGTAGCCAGACCCCTCTGTGCACTTTGTCAGCACAGAACCAGCACTGGAGGTAAGTGACCCCCTGTATTAACTTTCATTATGTGTGATATTTATGCTATACGTGCAATGCTATAGTACCTCAAAGTGGACATGAACATGTTTAAGTGGCAATAGAAAGCAAATGGAGATAAATGATTCACAACTATTCAGTATTTTACCTCAGAGGTAGAGTTTTACTATTTTAGACAGTATTTAATCATAGCCTTTTCTGGCAGTAACAAAATGTCCTCCTTTAAGGCGGTTTTAATTGATTTGATTTGATCTGGATCTGAACTACAAACAATGCTTTATTTTGCAGGACGAAGAGGAGGAAAAAAAGGCTTTCATTTTCTTTTAGTAGTTCACATTCACAATAGATATTTATCATGTTACAAACATCCACTGTTCCTTATCAACACAAACCCTGGCTTCGAGAAAGAAGAGGTGGAAGAAAGTTCACCCTCAGGAATGTTAAGTTGCTGTTTGAGTGATTATCTTTAGTGATCTTTAGTGTGGAACGCTATGTCATGTTGCTGACACCGGAAAATATCACACCCTTTTGTTGTTTCACCCTCAATCAGACGCTATAAACTTTAAATATATTTTCTTGTCATAAACTAAGGAACAGAACCTGAACAGAAATCTACAAGATGACCTTAAACAACATGAGCTACTGAAATAGAGCAAAAAGCAAAGTTTCTCATTGTATTCAAGGATTCAATTACAAGCTGCAGGTTTGTGAGAGATGTATGGTGGCCCAGGAGGTTCAAAACAAACACAGAAAAGCTCTGATGTGTATCCAAAGTCCACAGTATTTTAATGAAGAAAAATAAAGAGGATGACAATTTTGTTGTATTTATTAGATTATATTTTTTATTAGATGTCTTATGTGTTTGTTATGTCCAGTGTTGTAATAATACTTCACTACTGTACTCAAGTATGTTTTGGAAGAATTTGTACTTTACTGAGTATTTTTTTATTCTGTTTACTTTCACTTTTACTTCACTACATTTCCTAACTCAGTTGTATACATCTACTCCCATACATTTTTAATGCACAATATCATTACTCATTACAAAAAATAAATTAAAGGAAATTTGGTGTTTTCACCATTGGGGTTACCGGTGACTGCAACAAAATTAGAAAGCTGATTTATCATTGGGCCTAATCATGTAATGTGCAGGTGCAAACGACTTTATAATACCGGTATTCCAAATTCTGACTGCCTTTGGTTGTTATTTGCATTTACTTGTACTTTTGCTTTTGTTGCTTGAGTACATTTAATTGTAGATTACTCATACACTTAAGTACAGTAAATACTAGATACTTAAAGGCCTTGAGTAGCATTACAACTGGTCTTCATGAAATCAGACAAACTGAATATTTGATAATAAATAATTGTCTGCAACAATACTTTACAGAAATTAACTTTTAATTTATGTGATTAATAATAATAATAATAATAATAATAATAATAAATTTTATTTATAAGCGCCTGTCACGTTACCCAAGGACACTGTACAACAGTAGTTAAAAAGGTAATACAGGTAATATATGGAATACAAAAGAAATAAATAATAATAATAATAATAAAAAAGGTAATTACAAGGCAAAAAAGTGAAGAGGTGCTGTACATGGCAAATGAGGTGCAACATTTACAGTGGGAATGCCATCCTGAAAAGGTGAGTCTTAAGTCTGGGTTTGAATATGGGGAGAGAGTCGGTGTTATGGATGGACGGTGGGAGGGACTTCCAGAGCTGTGGAGCAGAGCGGCTGAAGGCTCTGCCCCCCATGGTGCTAAGCCGGACAAGGGGGCACAGTGAGATGGATGGAGGAGGAAGACCTGAGGGACCGGACTGGAGCGGTGATATGGAGGGGGTCTGACAGGTACTGAGGAGCCAGGGTGTGAATGGCCTTGAAGGTATACAGAAGGAGTTTGAATTAAATACATTAATTGATGTATCTATCTGGGCTGAACTCTGGTTTGAGCAGAGTTCATAGCTTTATCAAAATAGAGGACATGGATCAGGACTGTAGAACGATGCTGTAAAACTACCGTAACACATGATGGTACATGACTGAACTGTGCAGCAGCTGCTGCCCTGTCGGTAAAGCACAGGTTACTGATAATATTAATGTGCAACATTAGATGGCCCAGTAGATAAATATGAAACTATAAAGTCAGTATTTACTTATCAGACAAACAGTCATGGTTGTAGTTGTTACTAATTTGTATTTTTATTTTTGCCATGTACTTTTACTTAAATAACTTCCATATTGTCACTTGCATCTTCATTGTTACTATTATTATTTATTATATTTGTTCCTCAATGCCGTCTTTGATCAACAGATTTATCATCCTCTTATCAATCCATTTATACTATCACAAATATTGTTGCTTGTAAACTGTATGCTATAATACTTTTTTGTTTTTACATAAATATGTTAATCAATTTACATTTGTTGACATAAATAAAGCCAATATGACAATTGTGGTAAACTAGTTATGAGATTGTGATAGTTAGCTTTATTTTGAAAATAAAGCCAAGTATCACTATCATTATTCATCTGAAAAATGAATATAAGGAAATAGATCTTTGTTATTGTCGTATTTGGAATTGCGACAAAAGTTGGAATGAGTGCTGGTTCAACAAACCGGAGAGCTGACACATCTCCTGAAATACCAGTGTGTTTTATTTCAACCCTTTATTATAAACCACAGAGAAATCACTGGAATAAAAAAAAAAACAAAAACAGCAGCATGTAAGTAATACAGTACATTTATTCCTTTAACCTTAATCATATATAATTATGTCATTTATGACAAAGCATATATGTTGTTGTTTCCAAACGGAGTGTCAAACCTGTATGATCATGATGTAAATAACGTGTAAATGAACACTTAACACTCTCCTTTGTTTTCCACAATTACACAAAAATTGCACTATAACTGTATATAAGCTGACACTGTCATCATGTACATAGAGTTTAAATGTCTATAAAGATTTTTTTTCCTAATTTTATCACATTTTTTATTATATCTTTTATTTATAATTTACTAGAGAGACAACAACTACCGGCAAAAATCCATGTAAGCATTTACTTATTTGGCAAATAAAGATCATTCTCATTCTGACATAAACATACAAGTCAAGAAATATAATGTGAAATACAATCTGACAGTGAGGTTCCACTCCCTGATTTTGAAACAACATTTAAAATTCTGAAAATTAGTGAGAGTTTATGATTCTGCTGCTTTTTACAGAGACAAAGACACACAGATTCTTAGATCTACACTGAACTACTGATTACACATGAAGGTACAACAATTACTCTGGATTATATTGAAACTTTTTAATTTCTTAGCAAACGGAATAGATCACCGCCAAAGACATCCAAACCAACGTACTGGTTGTTTCCGTGATTTCTAAAAAAGAAAAAACAAAATTTATATAATGTACGAAATTTGGTAACTTGAAGAAATACAAAACTTTCGTGTAGACAACTTGGGTTTACCTTAGAGATGGGGATGGCTTAGGAGTCCCAGTGAGATTTCTGCAGTGTCGTGGAAAGAAACATCCCTTACCACTCTCCCATGGTAACCTGGGTAACAGTGCTATAGGAAAACAAAATTGAGGATAATATTTGTATTCTGTTTCGCAACTTTAAATCTCATCTCACAGATCACAGAGGATGGTACATACAGCTGTGCAGTTGTTGTTTCTCAGGAGGCACAGGTGGACCCTGCAGTGTAGGTAGATGGATGGAAAGTTGGTAAAAGTGAACATCCTGAAGGAGAAACGAGCCGTCGTAGAGACGCCGTTCTGTAGCAGTTCAACTGTCTTATCTTCTGAGTTAGGACACCTGGAAGATAGAAGTTATGTTGTTACCAGGCAGTAAATCAATACAGTTAAGTTGTAAAAAAAAAAAAAAAAAAAAGAAAATGGTTTCCAAGCAAAACACTGTGAGAAAACTGTGAAGTTCAAATCAAAAATCTAATCAAATTTTATTTATAAAGCGCCAAATCATAACAGAAGATATCTCATGACACTTTACATACAGAGCTGGTCTCAACCAGACTCTCAAGCCAATTTACAAAAACCCAACAGAATCCTCCAGGAGCAAACAGTGGCGAGGAAAAACTTCCTTTTAACAGGCAGAGACCTCAAGCAGACCCCGGCTCCTGGTGGATGGTTGTCTGCTTTGACCAGCTGGGGTTAAAGAGAGAGGGTAAAGCAAGAGAGAGAGAGAGAGAGGGAAAGAAAGATTGACTGAATGACAACCCAGTTCAAGTATCTCTTACTCTTCACGAATGAGATCCCAGCGGACAGGGTGGTTGGGGATGTTGACAGGTGTGGCCCAGCAAGAGTCCAAGACAGTGGAAAGCTGTCTTCCATCAATCCCTTCTGTCTGCACCTCAATGTATATCCTCTGGTCAATTTCAATTTCAATGTTGCTGGTACTTCTGAGGGAGGAGCGGAAGCCAGAATCGCGGTAGGGAGTCATCCTCACTCGATAGTGACCCTGACCAGCTGGAAGTTTCTTGTCCACAATGCTGCAGGAAAGCACACAATGTAATAAGACAAGGAACAATTCAACTGGGAAAAGTTCACTGGAAAAACCAATATTTTACTGTAGCAAATACATTACAAATTACATTTAGCAAGTGAATACTGTGTGTTTAAAAATTACTAAATGAATAAATGATGTTGGGGAGATTTGTCTGTCACCTCTCTACAGGGTTGATGCCCACTTCCATAGATGTAGCCTGAACCAGAGGATATACACAGCAGAACTGCAGATGAATGTTCCTCTGGCG
>JAPQRQ010000012.1:13581363-13596825 GCA_037367365.1 Apogon talboti
GATGACAAACTGTATTTTACACCAATTATTCACATGTATTGATAGGATTAGTGGATCAACAGGTATTAAACAGTTTATATCAATAGATGCTTTTGGTCGACGGTGGCTATTTGGGTCTTTATGGGTTAGACATTTTCACCTCTACTCGGTTTGATGCTAAATCAAATCAAATCAAATCAATTCAAATTTTATTTATATAGCGCCAAATCATAACAGAAGTTATCTCACGTTGTTTTTAGGACTTACCTTTGCTCTAGAGGTGCTGATGTTTTCCATGCTCTCGATGCTGCTAATGCAACTGTTTGGGACTTTAGCACAGGCCAGGCGGATGAAGTCCCAGAAACTCCGCTGCCCGTCGAACCAGCTGCCAGAGCCTAGACAAACATTAATAAAATATGACTGCTATTGGAGAAGCTGTGTGAATTTCACTATCAGTTTACAAAACATATGAATGTATTAGAGAGCAGAAATTTCAGTTTTATTCACGGAGCAGGTACTAGTGCAGGCAAAGCCCTTGTTACCTTTGAAACGGTGACTGAGGATGTGTTCAAGTATGGCGGCAAAGTTGATGAACTCTTCTGATGAGTCATCAATGGGCTCGGCTGTGTATTTTTCTAACAGCGTCTTGACTGAAAATCTGAAAAAACAGAAAGTAGAAGAGTTAAAACTGAAACAGGGTTGTAGGAGGCAAGTAATACAGGACAAATAAAAACCAGAAACAGGTGAATGGAATACTGCTTCCTGTTGTTTCCTGTAACATAATCATCACAAATGAAGTCATAACAGAAATATAGTGTTGAGTCATCAAAATATCTACATTTTCATTATATAGTTTGATGGTGTAGGTCTCCTCACATAGTTATATCTTACTACTCATTCATTCTTGTTTCCTCACTTATAGCTGATGTCATCCATTTACTGTGAGGAAGACACTTACGGAGCGCTTTCAGGAAGCACCAACATCTCATTTCACCGTTTAGTGAACAGTTTGACTTCATGACTTTAGTGTGATGTAATTCCAATGACTGAAAGCATGCCTCCCAATCGCCTTAACTATTCCTCCTGCATAGCATAAACACTGTGGGGCATCGCTACCGACAACAGAGCAACATCATGACTGGAAACTGTAATAAAAACGATTAGGAAGAAATTTTTTACCTGAGTTGTATTCACCTCTATTCCATGGAAGTGTCAGTGTTGATGAAAGGTTAATGATCCGTCTAATCATACTAATAAATTATACTGTATGATGCAAGAATTCAATACAACACATTTGATTAGTTTTCTAATTGTGTTATGAACATCATCTGATGCTTAACAGTGGCATTGGTCAAGCTTTGCTCTTTCTGTAATTGTCGGCTTCTACTGGGCATATTATTACAGGCATAACGATATGCAACACTCATGCTTGTGCCAGACAGTAGTGTGACGACGTTGTTTGTCTAAATCTAACCTAATCTAGTCCTAATTATAACCGTAAAACCAAGCCTGACCGGTTCATCTTAAGGTGGGCTCTAGCTAAAATGCTCTCCTTTTGCGGTTCAAGTCCACATATTATGCTTAAAAACTATAACTGGATCTCACAAAGACTGTCACAAAGGCCGATACACACACAGTCAGTTGACTTGGTGCATGCGCGTCTATTAGACAATGCTTACCCTAAGACAAGCCACTAAGACAAGTGATTTCACTCCCCATTGTTCCAAGCAACAATGTCTCATTCACTGTCTGTGACTGTGGCCAGATACTGGACAATAATTGGCTGACTATCTTCCACATCAAAATGAGCACAGTCCCCTGTGCTTTCACTGTATCACAGACCGCAGGGCTGTGGCACGACCCAGATAAGCCCATCAGTGGCTCAGCAGAGTTACAGGCCCGTCCACCTGCGCAGCTCATGGACTGTGTGTACAGTTAATGCTCATATTCAGGTCTAAACACAGTATGACAAACACAGACTGTATGAATTTACATGGGACTGCAGTCCACATGGGCTTAGAGTCAGTTGTTGACTTTGGAAAAGCAACTTCACTTTGATTGTAAAGATTAGGTGTGTGCTATTTAGTACAGATAAAATTGTCTAGTTGCAGATGAATATCCCCCTTCATACACAAATTATTTAGTCTTGATTAGTGAATTTGCAGCTACAGTATATGTAACAGCATTGGGGTCCAACAAAACTGTCCTTAAGGTGACAAGGTGACATGATAATAAAGTGTATCAGATCGGATCGTAAATAAAGCGGCTGTGAAACAAAAAAAAAGGAGAGTAGGAATTCTGCTGTTACCTAATATAGAACCATGGCAGAATCTGTAAACAGTAGCTCATTCTAAGGTAATGAAAACACAACAGTTCTGATTTTAGAGTAATTAAACACTAATGAAAACATAATAATGAATATTATATTCCATTGCTGCAATTACATTATTCCTAAATCCTCTTAAATCAGTAGACCTGTAACGCCCATGAACTGAATTTTGGTCACATAAGCGGAACATTTAGAGACAGAGGGGACATGAAGTCAGTCTTCAAACTATAAGGACGGACAATATATCAAATTAATTAGATTAATTGAGGTTTTGCTTTCTGAAAACTGTTAAAATAAATAAACAAATAAATGCCTATGCAAAATCAAAAATCATTCCTCTGAAAACTCATTGTGTACAACAAAAGTGAAAATACAATTAGCTGTTTTAAATTATGATTGTGTTTCAGTTTTAGTAGAAAAAAACTAGGATAGATAGATAGATAGATAGATAGATAGATAGATAGATAGATAGATAGATAGATAGATAGATAGATAGATAGATAGTTTGAATGGGCAGCTTTTGTTTTACTTTGGCTTCAGTAAATTCTGCAGGGTCTCAATGTTTTAGGCCTACTTAAAGTCACTGCTGCTAAATATATCTTTGTAGGTGTGACTGCTCAGCTCTGTCTCCAAGTTGTAGATTAAATGCATCAACATTTATTGTGTGGGTTAGAGCCGGAGTGTCTGTCTATACATCTTACAAGTGCATACCTCTTTCCAACAAAACTACAAAGGCTAATCAGGCCTTGATGTACAGGTCTTTACTGCCTCCCTGCCCCGAGTCCCTGGGGTGCCAGCTAGTCCTTGCCCCAGGAAGGTTGTCGTCATAGCAACCACGCCATCAGCAGGGGGAAAAAAAAAAAACGCACTGACAAAGATGACACTGCTAAAACTCCTACTGAGAAGAAGCTGTGTGTGTATTGTTGTTAAGCTGTATGTAGAGTATATTCCTGCCGGTGTGATGTGAGGTCGTCAGTGGAGTCTCCACATAGGCTCCGTGTCCTTACAGGCCCACTGGAAGTACATGAAGTTCATTAAAAAGGGGCGTTATAATGGGGATGACGTAGGCGCGGGTGTCAAAATGTGGTCGAAATAAAAACACTACATCTAAATTTAGTCCACAAGCATAGATTTACATGGACACCTTAGGTAAAGCTGGAGGGTTTCTTCAAATCCCGACATGCAGACATCGCAAACCGAGCAGCACAACACACACACACACACTCACACACACACATACACACACCAGTCTCGCCTTAAAATCTGACTGACCTGCAAACGGTGATGAGGTTTTTTCGCTCCACCGCCACGTTCCGAGTGGACGCCTTCATCGAAATATCTGCCATGGCCATCGCTGCCTGCACACAGCCGGGCTCCATTCAGGAGGAGGCAGCCCCTCAAATCAAAGGACCCCTCCCTGTCGGCCACCGTCGGAACCTCCTCACTCACTCACTCACTCACTTCGGGATGCTGAGGAGGATGCTGATGCTGAGCGCCTGCATCCGAGCGGCTGACAGCGGGATCCTGTCCTCGAAGACACAGCCTCAGTCCTGGATCGAGGAGACCAAAACACGGGCTCTGTTTTCGGTATTGCTCATTAGCACAGAGGACTGAATTAGGTCCAATCTGCTCTGTTTCTCCTTCTCTCTCTCCGCCTCTTTTTCGACTTCATCACCACGTCACTGGATCAGCTGGAACCAGGCTGAAGATGACGACACGCTCATCATCACAACACACACACACGGAAAATAGTATTACACGTCGGAGTGCCTCAGATTCATTTATTACAGTATATTACACTAACTATACAGTAAATATCACTACTGTTTCATTAATAAAACATACATGCATGCATTGATGTCATGTATCTCAGTGTTAAAGACCTGGAACTATTTTTGTGGCGACTTCCATAAAGAATTTTCCTTTCATAAGTGATTTATCACCATTTATTATAATATTATCCTCTTCATGTGGTATTTTTGATTAAAAATCAGGTATTTGCTTATGTTTAATGTATTGATCATGTAGATGTTCCTATAAGCTCAGAGTAAATTCAAAGGTTATTACATTAAACTGAAGAAAAAGAGAGCTTTTTCAGTTAAGGGGTTAAATATATCACCAAATAAAGATACAATGAACATCGACAACCACCAGTCAATGCTGCAGAACATGACATTGTTTTTATGCTCACTGTGGAGCCTCTGAATGTCCAAATGGATTTGGACATTCACAGGCTCCGTAGTGAACATGGAAACGCCGTCATTTTTTACAACATTCACCAGTAAAACCCATAGAGTTTAATAAATGACAGTGGATGAAGACACTTGGTTTATGTTCAGTTATTGATATATTTTACAAAAAAATCCACTTTTTCTTCAGTGTTCTCTGTTTCCGATTTAATAACCCTCAACTTTATTTGTTAGTTTTTATGAACATCTACACAATCAGTGAATTAAATATAGGAAATACCAGATTTTCACTTATAAATGCAAAATTCAGAGCATTATATCAGAATTAATTGTGATAAATCACTTAAGAAAGGTTAAAAATAAAGAAAGATTCATTTAGGAACTGCCACATAAGTAGCACTGGGTCTTTATGGGTTAATGTCAGTGTAAACATGGCTCAAATGTAAGCCTGAAATGGGTCTTGTTTAATTTAGGTGTACAACCAGGGAAAATGCTTTCTAAGTATCCTTCTGACAATATCTAGGGTTACTGTAACGGTGATATCAGCAGCAGCACAGTCATCATGTGGGATCATTTCCTTTTTCTGTAATGTCCAGTTAACTTCCTCCTCCTCCTCCTCCTCCTCCTCGTGCTAAGAGATGCTCATATTTCTGGAGCCTCTGAACCAATTCAACTGTAAAGTGTCATCACAAATCTCACGCAGACACCACCAGGTCCCAAAGCTTCCCTCTTTAATGAGTGGACAGCTGGTTGCCACTATACATTGCTGGGTGGGGGGTAGGGGTTTGAGCTTTTTTGTCCTGGTGGAGGAGCAATCACTCATGCATATCTGTGTCTGCTGCTCCATATGTTTAGATCCTTAATATTTCAAACAAATTAACTGAAAAATGCTCAACTGTAGTTTCTAACCAGAAATCCAGTGGTCTCTATAGCATTACCCTATTTTTCCTTGCATGGGTGTGAAGGTCTATAGGGGTCTTGTGTGTTTTTCCATGCAATCCAGTTCCCTAGGTAGGCAAACACAGACAGACACTGATATTAATGCCTTAGTGTCATTTGTCTTGACAGTTGAGTCAACAACTGGGGAAATAGCTTTATTGAGTCTAATCACTTTAAGTGTGACGTTTTTATATAACTTTTATTCTGCTTCATCGTAAAAGCAAATTTGAACTGAAGTGGAAAAAGTACTGCAATGAAATGATGTTAAAGCACTGTGTTTCTGTCTGTCTTATTATCATACAAAACAGCTAAACTTTATTTGAAACGACATGGCAACACATTTATTTAGAATGACCATACACTCGTACATTATATTATATTATATTACATTATATCAAGTACAAACATAGAACAGTAATCAATGCCTCAAGTATTTACAGGTACAGCATTGTCTGTTTTTACGGGTAGTATTTGCTGTGTTTGTGCTAGAGCCGGGTTTGTCACTCTTGCTCAAGGCCTACAAACATCTTGAAGCCTGAGACGAAGATGTGAAATTCTGGACAGTGTTGATAGAGCGTTTGGGGCTAGAGGTTACACGCAGAAAAGAGTTTGAGGTTTAGTCTGCCAAGGGCAAAAGGTCTGAGCCTCTGCCTCTAGGTCCCTGTCAGACTGATAAATAGTACAGACAACAATGGACAAGATGCAGAGAGAATCTAAACTGGTCCAGACATGCGGTCTAGACATGACTAATTATTAAAATAACTCAGTTATGCAGAGGTAGCTGAGCAGGTTGTAACTGCAGGACTGTAATGTGTATCTGCCAGAAGTCAAAAATGTCTGATTTCTACAACAAATTCACAGAGACCGAAACACAAACTCAGCTGTAAGTACAGTTTTAACTCCATTCAGACAAATCTGATCTGGAAAATCCAACACAGAAAAGACAAATCACAAAAACGACTCAGTGTTTAAACATCCAGGTGGGTGTGGGCTGTTCTAAGTTCTCTACAGCATCACATCTTCACATGTCATAGTCCACATGGTGCGTACGACAAGTCATACATTCCTTATTTGATGTATTAGGATCATAATGGCCTCACTGTCATTCTCCTCAACGACTATGTGTACATACTGCCTCAGAGTTTATTTGACTGAAGGTCAAGTAAGAGAAACTATATTTCTGTTGCTCCCTGAAATGTCTGTTTAGATAGATCTTCAGTCCACCTTTGTCTTCTATAAGTCATAGGCTGTCATTCTTGTGTGATTATTTATCCAAACATTCACAAATTTGTCTCCATCTCTTTCAGCGACAAGGAACTCTCTGAATCTACTTCTGTAGTTTGTGGTGGCAGTTCCTCGTGACTTTTCATGTCACGACTTCCTTTGCTGGTTCTGCTATGCCTGGCAAAAACCTGAGACTCCAACCCCCCCGGCCTCCGCGCTGTGCACTCTTGGTTGGGATCAGAGGTCTCGGTATCACCGCGTACACAACCCGAAAGGCGGTTATGAGGATGGAGCGAGGTGGAGTAAGTCAGTCTGAACTCTGACTCAACGCCACTGGTAGCACCACCTGTGCCAATGACACCTCCAGTGACGGGCAGAGGCCTGGGGCTGGCAGCGGAGAGGTTAACACTGTGGGTGGTGGTGTGTGACATCATGCCGCCATAGTAACAGCTGCCGCCGCCAGCACTGCTGGTTATCCTGGCTTTCTGTTTGAGGTCATTCGCCAGACTGCGTCTTAACCATGCCTTTTTTACTTCAGCCTGCACCTGAGAACAGAAACAGTAAACAGAGTAAGTAAAGCTAAACTGAAATAAAGACTGAAAAGACTTTATTTTGAAAAGAAATCAAAGTTACGTTACCTCGCCATTGCAGAAACAGTAGATAAACGCCACAAAAAAACCCTACAAATGACATTTAGCTTCGGTGAAATAGATGCACATATAGTATAACTGTGTAATATATGGCATGTGATTTGCTTTTATGGCAAATTTGGTCTCATACTCAACAAATGCTGGTGCTTTAATGCATAAAGACCCAGTGTTACTTTTGTGGCAGTTCCCCAATGAATTTTTCCTTTATATCTAACTTTTATAGATAATATTATCCTCTATATTTTGCATTTTCAGTGAAAATCAGGTATTTTCCTTTGTTTAATTTAAAAAATTTGGGGTTAAATAAATGGGTTGTTCTCCAAATGTCATATCAGATTCCATTTATACTTTATACGTAGGTTTTACATTTGTAAATTACTTCACATTAGACTAGAACAGTTTTAACCAGCATTGCATTAACATCCATGTTACTGTAATAATAGCTGTTACTTATTGTAAGGATTGCGTGTTTGTGTCTGACCTGGGAAGAGTTGAAGAACATCTCATAATGCATCTGCACCTGCCACAGCAATCCATTGACCTCAGTGTAAGGGAGAGCCATGAACACCATATAGTGGACGCCAAACAAGGGCATGAGGACAAGTGTGGACTTGAGCAGCTTCCTGCAGATAAGGAGAACAATAGGGCATGCAACTATAAAACTATATATGGTTATGACGTTTGTGAAAGCTAGTAATGGCTTAAGTGCAAGGGGCACCAGGCTGAGGGTTGCCAATGGTAACAGACTCAATAAGCAGAGCCGCAAGGCCAGTAATGTTGTGGGGATGGACAGTGGTGTCAGAGAGGCGGATGTTGTCTAAAATTAAGACAATACTGGACAACTCCACTCACCCATTCCATGACGTGCTGGTTAATCATAGGAGCATGTTCAGACTCACTCAACCACATAGGAAATCATTCCTGCCTGTGGCCATCAGACTGTTTAACTCCACCTTATAACCTCATAATTTTAATTACACATTTTATTTTTGCATATTTTTGCACGCTTATTATGTATATTTCTTTAATTATCATATTGATAATAAATTGTCTAGTACATATTGTACAAATTGCTGTTCTAATTTTGTGTCTTAATATATATGCTTGTATATTTAGAGCTTTAAATATATGTATATATTATTTTCTTTTCTGTTGTATTGATAATTTCTTTCCTGCTATTTTTTATTATGCTTGAATGGAGCGACTGTAACACCCAATAATGTCCCCTAGGGATTAATAAAGTATTCTGATTCTGATTCTGAAGTATGAAGAATGTCTTTATAATATAAACTCATTCTTCTTGTATATCATTGTATATCGTTCAAAGAAAGTTAAATGTTACCGGTATTGCTGCCGTGGGTCCAGTTTGCCCGTGTTAGTTTCCCATAGTTTAGAGGCCAACACACGTACAATGTTGAGAAAGAGGAGGAAATTCACCTGCAGGGGCAAATAAATGCAGCATTTAACCTAAGCATCAAGTATCACTTAATAACATTACATGAAAATCTCATTTCCTTACAACAATGGCTGCTAGAATAGGAACTTGATAGATCCACTTTAGGTTTCCAGCACTGATGTCCCAGCACCTGGAAACAAAGGAGTAGCTGATGTGATCATTTATACAATATGCATATTAAACTAGTTGTAGATGTGCATCTGATGACTCACTGTGTGTCTGCAAGCGAAGCACGAGCACTGACCCAGATGGACACAAACACAGCTGGAACCCCTAAGATGAACAGCGACTGGTAATTCACTGTCGGCATGATATGTGAAACAGAGTAGTCTGAACTGTTGCTTACCCCAGCCAGTGATGATGAGGACCCACAAGTAATTCCTTTCTGAGAGGAAGGCCATGAAGATGAGGCTGTGTAGGTACAAGCCCTCCACCAGGATCCAGTAGTGGTTGGTGGCCAGGAAGTACAAGAAGAAAGTGACAGCAACTTTACATCCGGCCTGAGAGAATAAAACACCAGGAGCCACTCAGACAGACAGGAGACGGAATAGATGCACCATTCTATCAAACCACAGCCAAAAACATCAGTAAACTGGCTTCACTTCTGCATTGCACTACATCAGGTCATCTCTCTTCATATTTCGTCTTGATTTAGACTAAATAGAGAGAGATAATGAATGAAAGTGTGTATTAATGGTGTTTTCCCTGCAGCTTTGGAGCTCACTGTTTTGCTGAATAGTGGGGTTCTAATAGATAACAGAAGCATCCTGGGCTTACACCACTTTGGAAAACCGAGTCCGATGATGTCCAATGTCCAAAAAATATTTTCTGATAAAATATTTTAAGCTCCAGATTCTGACTTTAAACA
Organism: Apogon talboti; assembly: GCA_037367365.1. Lineage (NCBI taxonomy): Eukaryota > Metazoa > Chordata > Actinopteri > Kurtiformes > Apogonidae > Apogon > Apogon talboti. Next base: position 13,590,998 of record JAPQRQ010000012.1, read on the forward strand.
TACAAGATGGTTAATAAAAATAAATGATATCTAAACATCCTATTTACCATATGGGGCTTCTCTATTGTGAACTCAAACTCCATGTTGCTCTCGTCAGTTGTGGAGTAAAGCACAGCGTCCTTCACAAAAATGCTGACGGCCCGACATATAAAGGAGGTGAAGAGATGAATGTGGATGTAATTGCGAGTGCAGTGGAGACGCCTGAAAGGTGACAGAGAGACCTTAAGGACCATGGACATCAAATTATTACACAAACATGTTTGTATTCGTACTTAAAACAGCAGAGGATGGAGACTGCCACCAGCAGCGACGCCAGAGAAACGGAATATCCAATAGTGTACATGAGGTGAAGTCTCTCGAACACCTTCTGAAACAAAACCACACTGACTCAACTTTGTCAGAGAATAAGGTCAGCATGGTGAAAGTGATCACACTAACTGAACAGCAGAGCATTGTTTTATACAGACGTCACAGAGAAAGCATCATCAAACTGTAATGGGAATATTTTCCAGTATTCTAATAAAACAGCTGTTGTGTACTTTTAGTACCTTTTAAATTATAGATGGTGTTTTATATGTATGTTAATTGTTTAGTGATTTATGTATGGTTTTAGAATTCAGATTATTATGTGTTTTCTGTATATTTTTAGTGTGGATATATGGTTGTGATTTCTATTTTCTGTAACTTTTGCATAATAATAATCTCAATTTTTAATTTAATTGAGATTTTTAGTCTGAATTTTTTTCCCGAATGAAGGTTAAGTAAAATAAATAAATTAATTAATTACCTCCTCTTGGCTCCTGTGGTTTGAGGTCAAGTATGTGGTGCACTCTGTGTAGTTGACCCATGTGCGGTTGATACTGGGAACCTGCTCCCAGTTTCCTGACGCATCGCACTGGCGGTAGGCTCGACCTAGGACGCAGGTACACAACACACTCATAGGTATAACGACAATTAATGGAGCAGTCTCAAACCCTATATTAAGAAATTAATGTGTTACTGCTGCTTATTAACTCCCATTCACTCACTGTTGTTACCTCTGTGGTTGAAGTCATAGATGTACGCAGGACACAACACTGACACCAGCTGACCCGCTGTGCTCCGTGGCCAGCAGATGATCCCATCCCACTCAGGGATGCAGTCATCATCTTTAAAAAGAACATAGGAAACACATATCATTAATCTCATAGCATAATTGCCGAAGTCTTTTTTTTTTTTCTGGTCATAGCCAATGATGAAAAGTGAAGCAGCAGTGTTAGAAGAGTAAAGTTAATAGATATCATAATTTGGCCAAAAAATATGACATATATTTTATTTATTTATTTATTTATTTATTCTTTTCTTTATTTGTCTATGTATTTTTCTGCTGTCTCTGAGTTGATTTGACATTGTCCTGTCTTGTAAGTCTGTAACTGTACTCTGTGCTCTCTAAAAAATTAAAAATAAAATATTTAAATTAAAAAAAGACATATTCAGTTATACTATGAGGTGAATGATATGAAGAATTAGGCTTCAGTAATAGTTTTGACTAGAGTCTGCATCATATATATTTCTTCAGTTGAATTATATTCTGTGCTGTAGTTTTGTATAATATGCAAAAGCATCCGATCTGATATATTTAATAACTTTTGAAGCACTAATCCAATCAATACATTAAAATAATTCAGGTAAAATGCAGTCTCCCATGCAAAATGACCCATCTGTGTGATTAAACAATATCATTCATTAAAACCATGCAGTCTGACAGTTGACAGTGGCTTAATAATTTATTTTTATGTTCAGTTAATGATATATTTTCCTGAAAATCTCACTTTTTCTTGGTTTGATGTAATAACCTTTTAATTTCCTCTGAGCTTTTATAAATATCTACATCAGGGGTGTCGAACTCCGGTCCTCAAGGGCTGGTGTCTCTTCCATCACACCTGGTTCAATTAATGATCAGCTCATCATCAAGCTATGCAGAAGCCTGATAACGATGTAATGGCGTCCAGGTGTGCTGGAAGAGGGAAATATTTAAAACATGCAGGACACCGGCCCTCGAGGACCGACTTTGGACACCCCTGATACATGATCAGTAAACTAAATATAGGAAAATGCTTGATTTTCACTGGAAAATGCAAAATACGGGGGATAATATCATACTAAGTGATGAGGAAAACACTCAGGAAAGGTGAAATGCGGAGAACATTTTTATTTGGAAGTTGCAACACAAATACATGTAGTTCAGGTCTTTAACCCTTAAAGACCTACATTTTTAAGTGAAAATCAGGTATTTTCCTATGTGTAATTTACTGATCATGTAGATGTTCATTAAAGCTTAGAGTAAATTCAAAACTCATTATATCAAAACAGAAAACCGAAGAAAAAGTGACTTTATGCATATATGATGTCAGTGAAAACTTGAGAATTGGCATTTATCTGAATTATTCACATGTATTGATAGGTTTAGTGGCTCAAAGGTTATTAAACATATCGTTGTATAGTTGTAACTGGCCTTTGAGGCTTAAGTGAACATCAGAATAACAGCCATTTGAACACTGTGTTTCTTCTGTGTGTCATGTTTCTATGTGTTTCTTCCTTGGTGTTCACCCTGGGCCCCCATCTGATTAAGTTTCTCTCCAAATGATCTGAAAAGGCCGTCATCGGTACCTACGTCACAGCCTGAATGAAAAATTCGCCGCTATTGTCTGCACCTACATTCATCTGTCTAATCACAGAAACACCGGGCAGGAGGAAATGGATGTTGTATCTGATCCTAAATAAATCACTGACTGTAATAAATACTGCTTCTGAATATACGTTGTGATGTGCACTTGCAGACCTCCCCTTAGGGTTTAAAGGATAACGCTGACAAAAAGGCAAAGCTGTCAAATGCATCAGTTCTCCTGAGGATGACCTTTTACCTGGGCTGAAGGTTCAACTTTACATAATGGCCATGTGTTAAGTAACCAGAATGACCTGTAGTTAACCTGATTACACCTCAGTGGGGAGGGTTTGAGAATATTTCTCTGGTGCTTTGTGTTTAATGGCGATGAATATCAGCGTCGTACCTTTAATAAGAGCCATTTGTGTCTGGATGTTCTTTTCACACCTGGCATGGGCACCAATCAGAATATAGATCTGCTCATCTCGGGTGATAACATCATCAGAGTCCACCTGCAGACACAATGTTGAATGGTTCAAGCAAATAGAAAGTGACGTAAATTCGACGACAAATGCAAGTAGTAAGAAATAGAAATGTCGTTTGATTTAAGCAGTATTTTAACCAATTTGGTCTTACGCAGCAGATAATACATATCCCTTAATATATTACCTGCTAATGTAACAATGACATTAAATGCAGAATTTTAAAAAAATATATGACGTTCCGCACAATTGATTTTGTTATAATTTTTTTCCCCGATATAAATATAAATGTATTGATAAAGTAATCAACCTTCCAGAGTCCAGAGTAGCACTAAAAATAAATAGTGTTGAAATTGCAGTGAATTATAGCTTTCTTCATTTGATTTGAGTTGTTGACTTTACATAGCGCAGACGTTGATACAATGACAATGCTGATATATACATAGATTAATTTATATATTTGGCTATCAGTCAAACTGTCCTTTTAAATATTGGTCTTCTTTGCCAAATATATTAATAATTTTGTGTGTAATTGCTTAATAATAACCTCAGAACTAGAATCAGAATACTTTATTAATACCAGAGGAAACTGTTGTGTATTTGCTTTGTGAGAGTATAATAAAGCTCTAATGTACATTAATGTAAAATCCTCTGAGGATTCCCTGTACATAAATTGGCTCTGCAGCTTCTAAGAAATTCATTCTTTTGATTGTACAACTAAACTATAATGCAACTTAAACATGATGATGCTACAGACCTGTACACAAGTATATTTTCCTCTATCCGGACCTCCTTGAATCATAATTGACTACTACTGGACTAAAGGAACATGAATAATCTTCAACACATGCCTTGACTTTATGATGAATTGTTCTTTAGTACCCATGATTTCCATAAAAATATCCAAATAGCAAAAATATGGAGAATCTAAGCCTTCTAATGTAGCCTGCCTGTATTGGTAACGGAGCAAAATAGATGGCAAGTAATATGGCAAGTGTATGTGACTAAGCTCTTAACTTACCTTGAATATAACAATAATGATCTATGCATTATTGTTATTTTTTTGGTCAGTTTAATTCAACAGGTCAGTGAAAATTAATGTTGTTTTACATCCTATAAATGTATCACAAATGAGAAATTCAGGTCAACCAAAGAAATATACTAAAAAATGTCAATGCTCATCACTAGTTATTAGATGATCTGTTCTGTAAACTGACTTTGTATGACTGATGACTGACCGGGTCCAGTGTGTAAGATTCAGGAGGCTCTATAAGTATTTTTTCATTTGGTATAATCACAGCAAAATTAAAATCGTGCTTTTATTCCCCTAAAATGAATCATTTAGGACCATTCACCTCAATGGAGTCCATTATTGACTGGTCTGATTTTATTTTGTATCATATGACATTCTACAGCCTATGTCTGAGTGTAAACCAGTCTATTTTCAGAGTGTACAATAATGCATAGATTCATATAGGCCGGCTACTGCGACAAAGTTTTGCGGCGAAAGGATGCAGACGTCAGTCCAATTTCACGCGTCTGTGTTTTATGACTCGTCTTCCTCACAGGAAGGGTCTGCAGGGAAGCTCTGGGAATGTCTTGGAAAACATTTTAGCTGACAAGTACCTTTTGACCCAGCTCTTTATTAGGAGTTTTACTTTTATTAGTCTAGTTGCTCTCTCTGCATCCTGCCTGACAGGAGGAAGAGGGATTTACACCCCATATCAGAAAAAGTTGATCGTAAACTATCTCCGACCTGCCAAAAAAAACAAAAACATCTTTTGATCCTCTTGCAACGCATGTTTTGAAGGTGAATATGCCAAGTGATTAAGAGTTTCAGGTGTAATTTTGTCTCATTCTTCAGTGTCATAATTTATGTTTCAATCCTCACATTATCTGTTGAGGACAAATCATAATCTATAGTAGGGATGCACTGACGCATTGACCAATTAATATCCTGATACCAGCAAATATCAGGACCGAAAAGCTGTCATTTCACAGATAGCAATAGCAGTTCCTGTGTTATATAGAGTATATATTAAAGATTTGGATGAATTTGTGTTCAATCAATGTTAATATAATGAAGGGTTGAAAGGCTTAAAACAGTGATGTAAACCTATTTTTATAAGATTTCTTGGTTTCTCTAGCACTAAAGTGACAACAGAAACAAACAGAAAAATAATATCGGCAACAGCTATCAGCCAAACTGTCCTTTTACATATCAGTTTTCTTTGCCAAACATATTAACGCTTTAAAACCTGACGTGTCATCGCTGACACGCCCTGCACATATGCAGTTTGGATGGCTGAAACTCTTTCACTGTTTGTGTATTTGGAAAAATTCCAACAGTTTCCGAAACCTGAGACGTTACGCTTTATAGGTTTTATTGGGTCATTATGGTAATTTCACTCACGCCTGTACTAGAAGCTGGAGAAGAAGCTGTTTTAGCAGTATAGTAACACGCAGTAAATTGTAAATGATTGCTAGAGTTGGAAAGATCTGAAAAAAAGGTGCTCCGGAAAAATGGGCAAACAGACTCACTCATAACATGTTGTCTAACCTTTTAGTTAGTCAAAATAAGAAAAAAAGTGCAGGCGGTCCATTTTAGGCTTAGGGTTTAAAGGGTTAATAATTTTGTGTGTAATTGCATAAAACCTGTAATCAGAATCAGAATGCTTTATTAATACCGGGGGAAATATATA
>JAPQRQ010000012.1:13632386-13649000 GCA_037367365.1 Apogon talboti
TACCACCACCAGAGTGAGAATGTGAGAGCGAAAGAATAATGCATCAATAATGTAAAGCGCTTTGGGTGACTTGAAAACCGCTATAGAAATCTAATGCATTATTATTAACAACGACATACAAAATCCCTCAAGATTCCAACTTCTGAATGGTTAGACAGAGTTTCATTAGATAAGCCAGTATTTAGTCAAGAAACAACAACAGCAGTAGGAGCCTGCAACACAGTTTACTGATAAGAAATGACTGGTTGAATGAATGCTTTATATGCAGAAAATTCGACGGACTATTCACAACGTTGACAGGTTGAATTATTACAGTTCATATGTACAGTAACGTAATAAGTTGTTGTGCCTTTTTGCACTTAGAAGGTGGGTGATGAATTAAAAGCACAAGACTTCATTACATTTATATATTTGGGATTAGGTGGTTATTATATTATTAAATAACCATTCTTCCTTTTTCTTTGGATGCTCATGATGGAAGTAGGAGGGTAGGATTTTTGGATTGAATCAGAAAAGAAACAGCTTTCACCGCTTGGTCAGTCCTTCCTCTAAATATGTCAGTAATTTGACAGCATTAAAATCAACAGTTCTTTTGTCCGGAAACACACTGTGTTAACTTTAACAGCTGCAGTGCACTGAGTGGTTGTTTTATTGCATTAAGTGGATTCAGACGAGGGGAGTCATTGGCGTCAACTTAAGCTTCATTCAAAATAATCACACATGATTTTCGGTCTCAGCATTCATGCCTTGGCGTGTTCTCCACCAGTCTTTCACATTGCTGTTGGGTGTTTTATGCCACCTCTGGTACATAAATACTTGCAGCTTGGCTTTATGAGATGGCTTGTATCCCACTGACTTTCTCTTGATCTTATTCCAGAGATTCTCAGTGGATTTCCAGTCTGGAATTACCTAGGAATGCACTAATACATTGGCCAATATCTATATTGGCAGAAAAGGTGTCATTTCACCAAAGGCAGTGGCAGACATTTATCTGTCATGTTCTACACTTTTTACCCATCAAGTTGGAATAGAATATTTTTACCGCTTCTCATGAAATGATTGTGACAATGTGATTTATTCCAAATATGTAAAGTGTAACTGGGACTCAGTATGTGATTATTACACCTGGTAAAAGGTGATTACTGATGTGTATAAACAGGAATAAAAAGAGGAAACAAAATTATTCTATATGAGCAACTGCATTTTTTTTTTTTTTAATTTTAATATAATACGTAAAACCATAGAACTTTTCCTTGTGAGCATTTATGCGCTACAGTATTAAAGCATTTCTCATACATTTTTGTTATCTTAATCTTTGTTTTAACCTGTGGTATTTCAAAGGTAATGAGACTTAAAAATAAAAATAGAAACTATTTTTATTTTCATATAATGAAGACAGAATAAAGAAACAAAAAGTATAGGCATCGGCATCAGCTGTCTGTCAAAATGTCATTTTAAGTGAATTGTATGCCCAGTGCCTCCTTTAATGATGTCTCCTCTACTGAAGAGTTTCATCTCCAGTAGAATAGTCCAGATTGTTTAAATACAGTTTGTTAGCTCTAACCTCTGCCTGTCCTTGCCCTGCCACGCTGGCTTTTGATCTTCTGTCTTCAGCTTTTTTCCACCCTTTTCTTAGATCACAAATTTGCCATCCCCTGTGAATCCACCTTAGTCAATACCCCTTAAAATTCATGTGTGATTAGTTTTATTGAGCGGCCTGCACCTTCGCATCTGATGCAGTCAGTGATGCACAGCAAACACTGTTTGTCTTTGACTCTGCCCACCTCTGTTTCCTGCATGCTTACCATCCAGCGCTCTTAGCAAACAATAAATTGGACTTGATGATGACAAACAATTACAGAGACTTAGGAGCAGTGGGAAACCAATATATGGAAATAATAACTAGTGTGGTCTCATACATCAATTCAGAATGGCCCGAGGAATGAGGGCAAGGATGTAATGGGTCCCTGAGACTGAAGCGTAACACCTCCATTTACACGGAGCTCATTAACTGTCTGGGAAAGTGACTCAGTGACAATCATTTTGTTTTGATAACCAGAGTCTTGCCTCCGACTTCAAAGTTGTTTGTATATTTATTTCATTCCGCATTGTATTTTCTCTTCACTCTGGGGAATAAATGTTCTTTATTTTGTGCCATTAAAATGTTCCTGCTTATGGCATATTTTTCATCTTGTACATAAAACAGCAATAAAGCCCAATCTTTTTTCATTATTATGATTTCAATGCTTACATGTGAAGAGCGTCCTCATCAGGCCTATTACACCTTTGAGTTACCGGTCGCTCATCTGCACTCCTCGGGAAATTCAATCGATAACATTGAGCAGGTTGCCTTTTTTTTTTTTTCCCCTTCTTTAAGCTACAGATTCACAGATGCCAATTAGTTTGAGTGATGAAAAGAGTTCTCTCTGTTGACCCATTAGTGAGTGCCTCTTGTAAATGTTTTCTACAGGGAGCTGAGTCCTGCTTTCCTTAATGGCCTTTTCTTGGCTCGACTGGTGGCCCATTCAGTAATGGATGTTCCCCCCTATTAGTTTTTTAACTTGTCTGACTTTCTTAATCTTCGCTATGTTGAAAGCACACCTTTGTCCCAATTTTAAGGGAGAATGAAAAGTTTCTTCAAGCGCAAACTAGACACTTGACCGGGTAAAATCGATAGTGTGATTTAAATCTTAGAGCTTCTGCAAGTTTGAAAAGAGCAGAAATTCAACCCAGAAACATTTGTATTTGTATAATAAAGAATATTGTCTACATTTGTTATAAGCTGTGGGCAATCTGACAGTGTTATATGTTCATTTTGGTGAGATTGAGTTATTTTATTACACTTCAGCTAATAACACTGGTCTACAGTCTTTTGTTTTTGCCTCAGAGATTAAATGTGCTAAATCTTACATACTTTAATAAGGTGAGCTGGAAAACAAATGACAAAAGTGTTGTTTAGCTCATGTTTTCAATGTATATGAAAGTGTCATTATACAGGTATTGGTTTAATGCACATTTATATACTAGATTTATAAATCTTACACTAGAAAAATTTGTGAATGTGAAAGTGAATATATTATAATGTGTAGACAGTGTTTTAAAGTAGATCTGGCAACTCTGACACAAACATTCCTTTGGTATAAAACCTATTCTCTCAAAAACTCTCAAAATTTCACATTTTGACCCAAGACTGTATCGTGGAAACTACAGCCAACCTGTATTTTGAACTTAATTAATTTGCTTAATTTTGCTCTCAAACATTCACTACTTTTATTCTGGAGGTTTTTTACTTGTAGACCAGTGTAACAATAATTCATTAAGAGCCGTATAGCCAAGTATATGCCTCTGCTGAATGGACAAATGACTATGCATACGTATAACATGATTCCAAGTGACTAGAAGTAAGAATGGTAAAAAGATGTTACTGTGCATCTTGAGAGGTTAATAACGTATGACCAAGGCAGAAAATGCATTAGAGTCTCATGATACTTCGTTTAAGACAAGACACTGCTCAAAGTGGTAGAGAACAGGTTTTATAACAGTAATATAGACCCTAGCAGTTCTGTCTTTTCTACCTTCAAGCCAAGTCATTTATGGACAAATATCTCTTTAACCCTTAAGGACAGAGAAGTATTTTTGTGGCAGCTCCACATTTAACCTTCCCTAAGATTTATCATCAGTTATTATAAAACTATCCTCTGCTTTTTCCATTTTTGAGTGAAAATCAGGTATTTTCCTATATTTAATTGACTCATATAGATGTTCATAAAAACTCGGAGTAAATTTAAAGTTATTATATCAAAACAGAGAAAACTGAAGAAAAAGTGAGTTTTTATTAAAATATATAATTAACTGAGGATAAAAACATGCGTCTGTAACCACTAGCTTTTACTGGTGACTCGATCCTGTGGAAGATGATAGTGTTTCCACATTCACTTTGCAGCCTCTGAACATCCAATTGAAAAGATCATAAACTGTATTATACCTGAAACATTTACATGCATTGATCAAATTCGTGGTTCAACAGTTATTAAACACTTCAGATCAGTAGATGCTTTTGGTTACTGGCAGCTGTTGGTGTCTTTGAGGGTTTAAGTGTCAGGATGTGACGTGCATCCTGACATGTTACTTATTATATTATTATTTTATTGGCAAGTTATTGAAACTGAGATAAATCTATTTGCAATCCCAAAAATCAGAAATTTAATGAAACAAAAAATGGACATGTGTGAATTAGACGCTGCTAGTTGCTTATTATCTTCACCTATACCAAAGAAATAACAAATCAGTCCGTCTTTAGATGATGAAGCTTGTGCGGTTTATGGTCACATGACGATTTGGTGTGTAAACCAGGTGAAGTGGATGCCAATGAGAAGGAAAACACTTAACAGGTGGCTAAAAAAAATAAACATGACCTCTACAGTGGCAAAGAGAAATAGTGTGTAAAACATGCAGGGAGCATTTGGGGGTTTTTTTTATGCTGGTTTATCATCATATGTTTGGATTGAAATACACAAACACACACATTAATATCACTTTATATACATTTCAACAGATAGAGTTTTTATCAGCCAATGGCAGTTAAAAGCAGGAAAGAAATTAATCAGCTGATGTCAACCCCATCCCTCATCCGCCCTGAAATTTGCCACCAAAGTGCATGATGCATATGGGATGGATGATAGGAGCCTTCTGGACCTTTTCGTAGATGCAGCAGGTCCGTAACTATGGGGATGATAACACCTACTAATACCCTTCAATGGGCTGGGTGTCTGAAATGTACTGTTACTGACCGGTTGAGCAGAACATTTAAGCCAAAGTATTAAACACCGAAATAAACCTGAACTACTGAACATCAAGCTTAGTCTTTGATCAATAAATTTGGAAATGAACATCACACTAACCATAAAACATTTAGGTAGGAGCCATTTTTTGGGTTACTACTGTCCCTTCCCATGTTTCAAGGACCTTTTTGTAGCCATCAGGAACCTATTGGATGCAATTTCTACTGCAGTGGTTTTCTAATTAATGCACTACTGTGATTTAGATGTGAAAACAGAGCGATCTGCTGTGTCCAATCTGTTCGTACAGTGCATTACAAAAGTGACATAAAGGGCCACAACTCAAATCATGGATCATGATTGTGATTAAAAACACAATTAAAATTTAAAATAGGATCTATAAGGTACTACTCCTCAAAACTACCATATAAACATTACTGACTACTTAAGTATTGACATAAATCCCTGTATCCTTACGATCTGTGTGTTCAAACCAAATGTACTGTATGCATAAAGCGGTAAATAAAAGGTGCATAGATATAACAATATGATGGTTTGATACAGAGCTTCACAGCACTAAATGGTCTGACCATTTCACATCAGGACCAAACACAGTTATGTTTTATTTTTTAACACACTCAGTAAAATACTAAATGTATTTTGCAACGACTGCATATAAACCACTGACCAATCCTAAAGGGGCTTGGCAGCCTCAGAGTCCAAGCCGGTACGCAGCACATTTCATTGTACTGCAGTGAGTGGTAAAGTCTGTACACATTTACTGCTCAGCTTAAACTGAATACTGGCCATGACTGATTGTCAGAGCTAATATTTACAGTTTTGCGGTTATTGGAATTTTTTTAAAAATGCAATATGTGATAAAAAAAATACAAGTTTGCCATGTCAGTGTCTCACTTTTAGCAATAAATATCACAATTAATGGCCTATCACCACCAAAATGAGAAAAGAACATTTATTTTTTCTCATTTTGTAGCACTTTGAGATTCCATTGAATGAAAAGTGCTTTATAAATGTAATTTATTATTACTATTTATTCAGGACTTAATATTTACTATCCTTCTAAATTATTGAATTGTATCTTAATTATTTGATTTGATGCTCAGATTAAAGGGATTTCAACAAACTTTATTGTTTTAGTCATAAACAAATATATATCAACTCCAAATATAAGTTACTAATAATCAGTTTTGTATCAGCGCTGAAAAATTGTAAACGTCGCTTGAGTTTGTCATTAATTTTAAGGATTTTGTGTCCATCAGGGTTACATTTTAAAACTGTAGGAGCTGAAATCAGGGGGAAAAGGCAGAACTTGACAACACACACCCTCCCTCTGCAGGTCTTCTCAGTCCAAATGAAAAGACTAAATATAAAAATAGATGACCTGACACTCTACCCTGAGTAGTAGAGTCACCTCCAGGTTGTGTCTGATTGAATCTGATCACCCATTGGTAATTACAGCTGTCAATCATGTATTTATCCCTCCTACCTGTCTGAAAATGCCTGATTACACAAAAACCTGCATCTGTGGAGTAGATTTTCTACAGCCAGAAATGCAAAGACGTAGATGCAGAAATCTTGTGTCTCTCAGACCACTTGAATTACAATATGCTGAGAGGTAATTATGGATTTTTTGCCCAGTGACACACACAAAAAAAAAAACCCTATCCAGTGCTGCAGCTTTAATGTGTGATCTAATTTTATAAGCCGGTCTGAGTATAGCTGTTGTTTGAGACAGGGAATATGCTCATAAATATGAAGAAGAAAAAAAAAACAGCTGTACTTTGTTTTCTTGTGTCCCATAGCATCCTCTGGAAACAGAACAGAATCAGAAACAGAATCCAAATGAATGCAAATCTCAATATTCCTCCATGACTCCTCTTGTGTCTCTCTTTAAGATTTAAGAAGTCTATTTATGGAGCACACTACTAGGAACCCATCACGCTCTGAACTACTGACAGCAATTAGTTCATCACAGTGAGAACAGACTGGAAGAAACGACTAAAGAAGTGTATGAGGGCGGTCAAAGAAAGCGAAGAATAGGGAAAAACAAGGGAGTGAATTAAGAGATACTGTACAGTGGAAAAACCGCATCACCACTATATAACCCCGACAATGCACGGATGCCTTCCTTTATGAACCCTCTTAAGAGTGGAGAGGCGGCGGAGACGTCTGGGCCTTGTTCTTTCGGCCGTTTGAAAACGAGCACACAGCGCTCGCGGAGAGATGTTTGGTGAAAGCTTCTATAAATAGGCCGTTGTGAAGAACGCCTGGATAAATTAATGATTACGAAGTGGGGAGTGGGTGTTCGCACAAGATGCCTGCTGCCACTATGATGATGTTGCCGCTCTCCTGTGTTTTTCTATGCTGGCATTTTGACAACAGAGAGGTGATGCGGTGGGGTGACTGTCGAGGAACATCATAACATGGAAAGTGCAAGGGAAAAAAAAAAACGTGATAGAGCTTGGCGTCGTTCGTGCTGTGACCTGAGGTTTACGGTAAAGGCGACCTCATTAGGCGTTGTTCCAGCTCTACCTTGTTAGATCACAGTGTACCAAAGGCAAAGACCTTTTGTCCGAATAAAGTTACAGGTTTTAAGAAGTTCCTTTTATTACATATTTACAGAATACATCTTTTCTATTAAATTCAGGTATAATGCATTCATGTCAGTTACCCCACTGCCAACCAAATGCATCTACTGACCTAAAATGTTTAATAACTTCTGAACCAATAATCCTCTCAGAACATTGAAATAATTCCAGTAAAATGCAGTTTCTCAGCTTTTCAGCAGCGTCAGATATGACACATTTTGACCCTCGGAGGCTCCAAATTGAATGTCTTCTGGGACATCGATTCGTCAATAAAACTCATGTAGTCTGACAAATGACAGTGGTTGAAGACGTATGTGTTATCCTTATTTAATTATATGTTTTTCTGAAAAACTCACTTGCTCTTCAGTTATCTCTGTTTTTATATGATAAACTTTGAATTTACTTCTAGCTTTTATGAACATCTACATGATCAATATACTAGGTGTAGGAAAATACTGGATTTTCACTCAAAAATAGAGGATACTATTATAATAAGTGATGATAAATCACTTTGGAAAGGTTAACTGTGGAGTTACCCCAAAAATGTCTTGATCTTTAAGGGTTAAAGAGACATTTGGAGCATAAATCTTGTCAACACTTGGCCTGAAGGTAGAACAGACAGATCCGCTTATCTTGGGTCTTTATCAACATTTCAGCTATAATGTGTTGGTGTCAGTCACCGACAACCAAATGCATCTACTGATCTAAAATTTTAAATAATTTTTGAACCACCAATCTGATCAGAACATTTAAATCATTCCAGTAAAAATGCACTTTCTCAGCTTTTCTCGACGACATCAGAAATGGCTCCATAGTGAATGTGGAAGCAAAATCATCCTCTATACCATTGATTCATCAGTAAAACAAATGTAGTTTGACAAATGGCAGTGGTTGTTGATGCTTGTTTTCAATTTAAGTCAATGGAGTATTCTGTTGTCTATCTTGATATAATAACCTTTGGAGTTTTTATTAAAATCTACATCATCAGTAAATTAAATAAGGGAAAATACCTGATTTTCACTTAAAAATGCAAAATGCAGAGAATAATATTACAATAGAATGGTCATAAATAACTCAGGAAACATCAGATGTACAGAAATTTTCATTTGGGGGTCTTCAAGATACGTCTTTAAGGTTTAACAGATTTTTAGAAATATGTTTTCAAACCTGTTAAGATAAAATTTGAGTGAAACCACAGTTTTTCAATATGTCTTAGGCTCAAAGTTTTAGTGTCTCACTGCTCAATGCATGTGAATTACAGCTATTTTCATCCTGCTTTCCTCATGGCGTTCACAGCTCTCTCTCTCTCTCTGTGTGTGTGTGTGTGTGTGTGTGTGGCTCTAAAATATGCCCCTGTTGTTTAAAGGACTGTTTCCTGGTGGTGCACGAGCCTCCCGCTCAACAAAAACTCACTGGCTCACGAGCTGCCTGCTTGAAAAGGAGCTTGCATTTCCAAATCCAGCCGTTTAAAAGGCTTAACCGCACAATAAGCTTTTAGTATTAGGTGACTGTCACAACAGCTCTTTGATGTTTGTGTGAAAAGGACGACACGCACTCAGGTCCACGTGGTCGCTTCTTGTCGTTACATTTATCAGAGCCATCTTTTAATCAAAAAATATGGATTTTAACTATACTGTTGCCCATAAAGATGGAATCAAATATTTTTATGTCTTCTCATGAAATGACTGTGACAATGTGATTTATTATTGATAGATAAAGTGTAATTGAGACTCAAAGGTGATTACTGGTGTGTATAAATAGGAATAAAAACAGGAATGTGTCAAAAAAGAAAATAATTCCAACTTTATGGGCAACAGTGTATTAAAACTACTTGTATGCTGAATCTCGTTTGTAACATCTATCACAGAATAAGACAAGGGACTTCAATATTATTGTTCCTTCTAGTTTGTCTTACTCTTACACAGCTGTAGATGAATAAGCTCAAAGCCTGTAGACGTATTTGCCAGCTTTTAAGGGTAACACTACAATTCCAAGCTGATGACGGTAATAAGACTTGAGTTAAAACCTGACATTTTTCTTTCTCCATTAGATCAAAAGCTGTGTCTTTCAGAGAGAGGACAGCCTCAGAAGTTCACTGTCACTAAAGCAGCGAAACTGAGGTCAGTACTGAACACAGGATAAAATAGAGTCCACACCGATTCCCAGCGGACCGCGCTCCTACCCTGACACTGCACGTGAGCACATGCTGGATCAGCAGCATTTTAGAGCTCAATCAAGGGCAGTAATTCAATGACTTCATCATTAATCAAAACAATGCTGGGTCAACACTGGGCACATGAGAAGACTACTGGTCATGCTGTAAAGAACACAAAGTTCTATTCAGGAGCTAGTATTTTTTTTCCACAGCTAAGACGGTCCAGATGTCCTGTTCTCTGTGTATTTTGTGTTGTTGTAAATATTGCCTCGATCTCGTTGTGTATCTGCGCTTCTCTTCATCAGTTTTCTGCGCAGACTGCACTTAGTTTCAAAGATCAACAGTCCAGTCAATCATTCTGACAGGAGAAACAAACACAAATCATGGACTGTCAGAAGTTAGATGAGTGATGTATCCTCCTTCTTCTAACAATGATGTGGAAGAAACAGATGCAGAGAGGGAGAAGACGCTTCAGAAATGTCCTGTACACATAGCACACTGCATGAACGGTGGACATGAATTAAATAACTAAATCTTTGCAGCTTGGCCAAAAAAAAAAAAAAGGCCCACACTCTAATATTTCATTAAACTACCTTTAACACACAAATGCAGTGTCACAACATTCATTTCCATCCATTTTTGACACATAACGTTGCTGAACCCAGACCTGTCCAACTGAATCAACCCCAGATCATAACACTGACCCCACAGGCTTGTACTGCAGGTGCTAAGCATGATGGGTAATCACTTCATCTTCTCTCTTCCCGCTCTGATGCAGCCCATCCTTCCGGAACAGGGTTAATCTGGACTCATCAGGCCATATGACCTTTTTCCATTGAAACACAGTCCAATCTTTATGCTCTCTATCAAACTGATGGGACCAGTTGTTGAAGAAATGAGAAGTTACTCACTGCAGGTTAAAGTAACTGACCAACGGAAAGTCCTTTCCGCTTAAACCCAGGTAGGGACTTTTTTTGGCTAGGCTGTGTATTTACTGAGACACATAATAAAGTGTATGTGTTCAGATCATGCTTATGACACTAATTATTCTTTGTGTATTACTTATGAGTGAAAATAAACAAGCAGCAGTCAGTGAGTGAGATTGAGTGGATTCACAGGATTTCTGCGCTCTGTAGTTTGTCGGGCTGTAAGCTTTGCACTCCGCCATTGTCCTAGAGACACGACCTAGCACTGGCCGATAATATGTCATCTTAGACTGGTGTCTGCTGCATGGGTCAGTGACCGACCATCTCAGCCCAGGTAATCGGACAAATCAACAACTCTGCATCAGTACTGATGCTGGAACAGCCCCTTAAGGAGGCAACATGTCGCTAACCATGCAAGACTGATGGAGCAGTGATGGATTTAACAACAAACTATAACATGAGTTACCTGACAGAACTGCTAGTATTATCGCTTGAAATAGCTAGCAATAAAAATTCACTATAGGTACACTTAAACACTGCTTTTCCCAAACACAGGGTTGGAAGTCAAACTGGCTCATATAGTTGTTTATAAAGGGATAAAGGATCAGTTGTAAATAAAAATAACATATATCAATAGAATAAGATGTTTTATTTAAAATAGAGAGGAGTTTCTGAAAGAGTTTATAAATTTTGACATAGGCGGAAATGCATTGCAGAGATAAGAGGTGCAACAAGACCATAATAATGTAAAAGATGCAACTAGATGTAAAACACAAAACAAGAAATAAATAACTTAAGATGTAAAATATCAAACAAAATCCAAAAGATTTAATAAGATGAAAAATAGGCAAAAGTCAAAACAATATGAAAATTAATCAAAAGACGTTAAAACACAAATAATGTAAAAGAAGTTACAAACACATGAAAGAGACAGGAGAAACTTTCCTATAATTTTGATGGCAGTGTCAATAAAATTTTAGTGACATATTTTGGCAAATTTGAGTCCCAAAGATACATAACATGGAATTTTTGGGTCATGAGCTGAGACCGTGTGTGAACCACAGGTTTAAGTTATTGAAAAAGTCACTGTAAAAAGGAAAAGCAGCATCATTCTCCACATTACTATGATTAGTTTGTGCATAATGCTTTGTTTTGTGAGCAGTAATAATGTCGCAAACTATGTCTGCATATGGAGCGATACACGTTTGAGGTTAGAAAGGTGTAAAATGACAAAATCTAATCAACAAATGTAATTTCCCACTGATTGACTTCAACTCTCTTTTCAATTTTTATGTCATTTTTGAGTAAATAAATGAGAATAACAACAATAATAATAGTTATTTATTGACAGTCACAGCCTCTTTTTCATGTGATATGACTTATTGGTTGTTAATTATCTTCACTTTTGCTTCTTATTTCCACATCCCTACTTTTTTAAAACCATTCACGTATTCTTATATTAACCTTATGCTCTAACAAAATTTGCCAACACAAGCAATTCAGTCAATTCAGAAATATAAGAGCTAAGTTTCCAAAAAAAGGAATAAGGGAGATATAAAATGGGGGAAGGAGTAGAGAGATGAGGTTACAGGTACAAATGTGACCAGCATTCAAGTTCAGAATACTTTCACTTATATATGTATGCAATACTTAGTAAGCGATAAATGAATTAAATGAGGAGAGAGGAAGCATGCTGATGATTAAGTTAGAAGAACAACAACAAGAGGAGGGAGTGAGTGGCAGGCCAAACCGGCTGAAACCTTTGCCATGATTTTGACTCATAAAAGTGTCTTTGTCTTGGCCGAGGCTGTGATTGGCCGTGCCCAGGCCCTGCGGACCGTGGCTCAGCACCACCTTGCTTGATCAGCATTTACACCTCGCGCCATCAGTGAAAATGAAACTTGATGTAGCAGCTAATATCAGCACAGCTTGCATTTCCCGCACTGCTAAGTACAATAGAGTTTAACCATTGCTCTGTCTCTTCTAAGAGCACTGTACCCCGCCGGATGCATGATACTTGAACATCGTCTGCACTAAGAAGTGATTGGAGGGTAATAATAATGGTTTTGGAGCTATCACCTTGCCCGTAGGTGGAGGAGGTTTAATAGCTATTTGTTCCACTGTCACAGCCTCTACTAGAAGCCCTCTTGACAGCTGGTAGGAGCTGTAATAAATACTCTAAGGGACAGTAGAGAGGCAGGGTGAGAGATGAAGGAGAGATGATGATGAGATGAGAAAAACTGCAGAGAGGTTATAAGTGAACCGAGAACGACAAGGAAAAACATAGAGTGATGAGAGGAAGCCAAAAAAAAGTTGAAATTATAGACAGAAGTGATAAAAGCAAGTGGAGCTCTTGAGCAGCCCACTCCGAAAAGAGCATTTCGCAACCCTTAGAGGTAACACACGTTTTAATCTCCCCCCACTGCCTTTTCTCCTTTCATTCTTCTGTCTTTAGTGGGATGCGGTGTGATCTCGGCTGCCAGCGGGGGCTTGGCAAACACAGCGCTACGTGGCTGACACAGCTCGGAGGATTGTTTCCTCCCAGTTCTGTTTTGTTTGGACGGCCATTTGTGTGAATTATGAGCCAGCCCCTAGCTAGCCACAGCAAACATCTGCTATCTGATTGGCTCATAAATTCACGCAGCACCTCAACGCCCACCATCTATTTGTGTTGTCTGTGGTCAAATAGAAACAACAAGTAAAAGCCTGGTTTGTTGCAGGTCCCTATGGTGATGGCCGACAACAGAAAGTGGTGGATTGTAATCAAGGCTCCAAAAATCATGTTGTAGATTTATAAATTTTATAAAAACTCCTATTTATATGAACAGAGCTACTAATTAAAAATGTTCTTTAGGAATATACAAAAGCCTTAGAGCTGAACTTTCTTTTCTGTACTAAATCTTGATCTCTTGAACAGATTTAATGTCAGTAAATCAGTGAATATTCCTGAATTAACCAATAAATTCTGAAAAAAGCACTTAACGCTGTAATTTTTTGGCCAGATTTGAACAGAAAAGTAGGTTTGATAGAAGCCCACTATATTTTTACTGTCTTGTTGTGTTGCCACTAGGTTTCTGAGGCACATACAGTACTCACACATGCAGGTACTGTTTTGGACTAAGACACTTGAACCCCAGCCTTTATTTACCTCCTTTACCTTCATCAGCATCTTCTTCATTAAGGTGACTGAGTCTATTTAATGCGCATGGCATTTGCCTAATACATCTTGCATCAGTGCAGCCTTTGCTTGAATAAGTGTCTCTCTATGTTCAGATTCACTACAAACACCTCGATGCAATCTTGTGCCCTCTAAGGTTAGTGCAGTTACAAGAATTAAGCGGATTAGAGTTGTTATGCAAGACGCAGCCGCAGGAGTCACAGGAGTAAAACTACTTAGCTCCACAGACACAATAAAAAAAAAAAAACACTGGTTAAGAAACAGTTGAACACAAATACAGGTGTGTGGACTGTACCTTAGACTCAGGCTGACTGGGAACCGTAGCCTGCGGACGGTGCAGGTCCCGGTTTTGTGGATCATTTTCCTTCTCACTCATTTCCGTCATCTCGCATCAAAAATGACCCTTTAACAGCTAAAAAAGAAGCAGATAAGTCCACGGTGAGTGAAGCTTTGGATGAACTATGCAAACACAGATCTAAACATCGCTACAGTGTCTGATCAGTCTGAGGAGGTAGGAGCTGCTCCAGTCATCTGTCATCCGCACAATCCATACGAGAATAATCTGTAAATACAGTCGGATATTCCAGAGAGGTGCTGATTGTGTGTTAAATGGTGGCCCCTTGAGTTAAATAAAGATACGTTTGGTGGAGAGTATCCAGCGCCACTTCTCTCCGCAGCTTTCCTCTCTCTCTCTCTCTCTCTTTGTCTTTCTCTCTGTCTCCTCCACCGGCCAGTTTTCGCTCCCCTCGCTCGTACCCGCTCTTGGTGGAACTTTGATTTCGCCGTGACACTCCGCAAGGCGCGTCCTGATTGGTCCAGAAGGCTTAAAATCCGCCAAAGCGACCGGTGGGCGCGCTGTGATTGGCTGAGACGTGATGACGCAGATAAAGGTGGGGAATATAACTCCCAGGTGGACCAACTGCTGTGTTTTCCCCCTGTATGTAGACATGGTTATTCATTTATATACAGAAAATGTGTTAATAGAAAACACAGCAAAGGGTGCAAATAAAACTGCACTGTTTCCCGTGAAGATGGAATAATTTTGTTTTCAGACACATTCTTTTTATTCCTATGTATATACACATCAGTAATCACCTTTAACAGGATCCAATGATTACTTACAGAGTCCCAGTTTCACTTTATCTGTCAAGAATAAATCACATTGTCACAATCATGTCAGATTAAAAATATGTATGGGAAACAGTGTATAATACAATATATACTACATAAAACAATGAACACAATAAAAACACAATAAAAATATATATGCAGGGGTCATTTTAGTTCAGGGGCCACATATAGACCAATTTGACCTCAAATGGACCGGACCAGCAAAATAATAACATAATAACTTATAAATAATGACAACTCTGAGTTTATCTCTGTATTTTAGTGCAAAAACATACAATTACATTATGGAAATGTTTACTGTTATAAACTCTCCTTTCATAAAAGAATATGAATAACTTGAAAATCCACAAACTACCTGAAATTTCATACAAATATGAAGGTTACAGAAGAAAAAAAACTACACTGGTGCAAAAGTGGACACGATGACTTAAACTGGCCAAAATAGTGCATATAAATGTTTACTATTAATTTGTACTATTTTAGACACTTCACACTTGTGTCCTTAAAACTGCACTTGTATGGAAACAAACAGTCAACATGTCCACAAGCTCCTTAAAGCATTGAAACAAACACTGAATTGACCACAAATGACTTAAAGGTCCTTTATTCGTCTGCTCCACTATAGCTTAGAGGTAATTGATGCAATTATGTACAGAGCAGATTTTTGGAATATATTAATTTTGCTATGAATACAAGCTGGACAATTTTATTTTGTTTGGCTACTGGTCTTGTTTTGCATTAAGAACACTTTGATACAACCAGGGCAAACACATATTCCCAAGTACCATCCTGAAAACCTCTTACCACCACATGTAACATTGTCTAAATCTGCCACTGAGTCACAGTAAGGAATAAAGTCAGCCTCTGGTCCACTAAAACATAATCCTCATTTTGGTGCTTGTTTGCTACTTGTATGCTATTGCACTTAGGAAATCTTTAAGAAGACACAGGATATCATGAAGCATAAACAGTGTGAAACATATGATCAGGGAGCTAACATTTGCAGAAACAGCACCACCAAATGCATTCATCATCACATATTTAATTAAATGTCTATTTTCACCATCTGTACCACTTAAAAATCTCCCAGGAGAAGCAATACAGTAACAAAAGGAATATATTCATACAAAGTGATAAGGAAAGGGCTGGAAATTTATACAGAATTAGGTAAAACTGTGCTGTGTAATATTTTACAAACCAACACTGCAGATGTAACACAATGTCTGAGAGCTACAGGGAAGTAGACAGACATAACAGTGTACAGAGAACCGATAGCCAAGTATGGGTGGCTGATTCAGCACCAAGGACAGCTCCTCTCTGCTTGAGTCTGAGTATCCCACTAATTACCAACCAACTAACCACTCCTGCATGGAAAACTATGCAAATTTTGTTTATTTTCAATGTACATATAGAAATGTCCTCATCTAGACAGCTCAGTTTTGCTTGTTGCTTTACAGTGAACAATATATTCTGAATAGCACCACTCTGAGCTAAAGATAGCAGGGAAGAACAAAGACATGGCACTGACTACTAATGATTTCCGTTCCTTGTCCAAGCGGACACATAAAGTTAACAGGACAATTGTGAGGGGGATAATTAGTAAGCCACAACTCTGATATGTAAATCTGATTAAATATTCCCTTTGGCACTGAATGTCATTAATCTATGTAAAACTCAGATTCCAAAAAAGTTGCGACATTGTGTAAAATGTAAATATCTCTCTATCTATTTCTCTCTCTCTCTCTCTCTCTCTCTCTCTGTCTCTCTCTCTCTCTCTATCTATCTATCTATCTATCTATCTATCTATCTATCTATCTATCTATCTATCTATCTATCT
>JAPQRQ010000012.1:13649043-13661222 GCA_037367365.1 Apogon talboti
ATCTATCTATCTATCTATCTATCTATCTATCTATCTATCTATCTATCTATCTATCTATCTATCTATCTATCTAATCACCTCTCAGCAGTGACATGCATTAGGGTGAGAAGTAAAATTTTTGATTTTTCGTTTTCTGCTGAGCAAGACATATTCTCAGAGGCAGCCAAAGTCTGTACACCATGTCCCAGTTTTTGTGGCAGTTGTCTGAAACAGTCATGGCTAGCCTTAAGCAGCTCAACAGTGCACTAAAAGTTGCTGTCATTCTTCATCACAGAAACAACACCGCCCTGCATTACAGCAGGTAATTATGCAAATGAAAGACTATATTATTTTATCATAAATGTGTTAAAAAAAAAAAAAAAAGCTGATGAGGACTTCTCAAGGGCTCCTCACTTTAATCTGTCAGAAAGACAAAGTGTCAGCTTTAAAACTTCCCTGTGTGGCTATGACCTTCCTGCATATATCTGTCATGATACTTGGATGTTTTGTTAAACCCCAGAGCAGGTTTTCTTTGCATGTCTCAGACTGAATATGGGTTCATTTTGCATCACTGGTTGTATTACATCAGAAACTGGTACAAAAACACATGGAGTCTAAGTGTTTATACATGTTTTACATTGAAACAGAGTGTCCACGTCATCATTTCTACATTATATATGTGAGTTTAATAACTACTGACCACATACCTGCTTCAATATTTCACGAGACAAACAACAAGACAAATAACACAAAGAAAACAGACATATCCCTTGCCGTAGAGTTATGTCAGAGCTTTAGCTGGTATCCATTTTGCAGCATCATCTTTTATTAAATGCTTTGGGGAACTTTTTTTGCTCTACTTACTATACACTACCCCTACTCTAACTCTCCCTCGCATAAACACACTCATGCTCAAATATAGACAAAAAAGATGCACATTATTTGTTCTGGTTAGGAGGACAGTTTTCAGAAAAGACCTTATTGTTTTGAACTCCTGTCTCCTTGTCTTGTTTCGCCAGTGTTTTTTCTTTCCCCTGCAGCTCCAGGTGTCTTACTGCATTTTCACCACTGTCACCTAACATATACACTGCACCAGTCACAGTGCACCATGCATTGGAATGTGCATTGAGTGTTTTCAATATATGTGTGTCAGTTGGAGCTGCAAAGAGCAGGAAGGGGGATCAGGGTCCTGCTCTGGAAGGCATGCGACCTTATATGACTGTATTTAATCTCCCCATCCACTCAAATTAGCATAATCCCATTCTCCCTGTTTCTTCATTTCCTGTCTCATTTTGAAAACTGTCACTCTACACCCTCCATCTTGTTTGGTTATTATCATTTCCCATCCATGCCAATTTTGTTTCTCATCTATTTCCAGGAGAAAAGGAGCCATCTCACAGCAGGCAGTCTGGTGAGGCAGCTGACGTCAGCTGTTTCTCAGCGCAGGGTAGCCAGAGATTTTTAGGTTTTGTTTTGAAAAGCTTTGGTAAGACTCTGCTTGGTTTGAGGTTTATCTGAAGTCTGACAAGTTCCCAGTAGGCTGTGTGCTGTTTGGGCATAAATCAGCACACAGCCCTCTGAACACCAATAATAGAAGCAATATTCGTGACTGACTGTTTACGACTTGTGGTGTATTGGGAAATTTAGTCTGTTACTGGTTATAAAGTGATGGTTAACTGATTGTATATCGTATTGAAGACTGTGTAAAACAATTATCAAAGCCATTTTCCTTGAGAAGTGTTGCTGAGGTGGCCTCATAATGCAGCAAAATCCAGTTGTCATCTGAGCTGTACATGCATATAGATGATAAACATATCAAAGAACTCGAATATATCGAATATGCTGTAATGTAATACATACAGTAATGCTGATGCAAATGGTACTTTTATTAATGACCAACACCAAAAGACAGTGCATTGATGTAAATGCACAGTAACCCAGGGTCTAAGGATGTTTGCTGTGTACAAATATTATTAAACTAAATTAAACCACAGAATTCATCTGGGTAGCATTAACTATGTAGATGTGCATTTCAGCTGCTGACCCTGCCAACCCAAACATGTTATGAGACTGGTACAACGAACCTTAACTCAAAACAACATAAAACCAACCAACATGGTAAATTAGCATATTCTAAAATAGTAACTGTGTTAATGAAGGATGTGTTATTGGAAAACTAAAAATAGCAACTCCAGGACGCCTCAGTTTGAGAGCATGCAAACTCTGCATGGTGGAAAAAGGCTCATGGTTAGGCATGGGCATCGAGATAAAAACTGACATGAACATGACCACGACACACTCAAGAGAAATGCCACAAAAAGACAGAGAAGTCATTAACGTTAACCTTTACCTAAGACATGAGGAGAAAGAAGTTTAAAAAATAGCAACATTTCTAAGCAGTATATTTGCCAAAGCTACATCATAATGAGTCTCCTACCACATGTCTCTGTGTAGTTCCTGGTCCACAATAAAAGGGCACAGCAGAGCTGAGTCAGCGACTAAAACTGCCTGACATTTATGCCCAGAGAGTAATGCAGTATTGCAGATCACACAGTCTTTAATATCAGCCTTTGTCTGATATATGAAGCACGGGAACATTTAGAATATCAAGTTCCTGTTTCACAATAATGCATTGTTAAGAAATTAAGGGGTTTTGTCCACATGCTATAAGGCCTTTAATTCAATAGAGTCATGGGAAATGTTTTTAATCAACGGTTAAACAAATGGTGGATTTTCAAGTACTATCTTAACTAAATTCGTAGCCCTTGGATGTCCACTGGATCACTGGTAAACCAGACCCTACACGGACTAAGTTAATGTAGTCATAAATATATTACTTGTGCCAATATAGACATTTATCGGTAGAAGCCTTAGATTCTCCATATTTTTACTATTAGGGTATTTTAATGTAAATCATGAACACTAATGGAGTATTCATCATAAAGTCAAGACAAGTGTTGAGGATTATTCATGTTCCTTTTGACTACAGGGCTGCAGCATCATCATATTTAAGTTGCATTATAATTTAATTATACCTTAATTACTTCATACATATTGAAGTAGCATCATTATTGTATCAGTATCTGCAGTGTGTGAAGTCAATGACTCAAATCAAACAAAGGAAGCTGTAATTCAAAGCCATTTCAGCAATATTTGTTTTTAGTGCAACTGGAAACTCTGGAGAGTTAAACTAGTCACAGGGTAATCATAAAGAAATATTTGCTCATGCAACCAAAATTTAATAAAGATTGATGCCTCCATTAGTGAGTTCTAATGCATTTTGACCCACAGACAGAAGCGGATGCTGGTGATTATAATACCCTGCCTAATAATCACATCTTTCCCAATAATGTGGTGTTCCAGTAGTAACCCTTTTCATTGGGCTCTAATGGCCAAGTCTGCCAGACGTCCATTATTTATTTTGTTATGAGCAGTAAAGTGTGAAACAGACTAATCCCAAACCAGTGAAGACAGCAGATTTTCAATGTGGTCTAAGTAGGCTCTAGTTTGTGCAAACTTTGGCCAGGTCACTGAGGATCCTCGCCACATGTTATCTTAACATGTGCAGCAGGGTTTAGGACGCAAATCTCTTCCCTCCAGCTGAGCCTGGATGCAGTCCGCTGCATTTGGAGTTTTATGAGTGAAATCTTATTAAATCTATGTGGAATCCTGGAGCTGAAGCTGATTTGCGATGGAGACCGTGCGTTATCTTGGACAGCTCCTCATTAAATGTATGGCGGGGCAGTATGTGAAGGATGTGACACTCAGGCCATATTTTTTCAGTGGGTAAAACCATGTAATTAACAAAGCTGGAGGTTGTGGGTCTGTACGCCTCCCAGTGCTTATTAAGATTAGTGAGAGTGAATAAACAGGTCTGAGGGACATACTTTAGTTGTCTCATGGGGGTAAAAATCTTCAAGTCATTCCACCCTCATCAAAACTAGCAAAGTATTATTTTGACCGGTCCTGTTCTAGTAAATTGTTAAAGCTCAATTTAACGGTTTCATATAAAGAACAGTGACACATCCACGCTGTATCTGGGTCAAACGTTAACCTACAAATTCCTGATAGGAGACAAATCTCTTTCATGATGTAACAAGCAAACGTTTGCTCATGTGTGAAGCAGCCTTGTTTTTTATTCATCACTTTGAAGAGTTTTTTTACCATAAGCGCATCTCCGTGCGGAATACATGGCCCACTTTTTTCCGCATGCATTTGTTACATGTGGCGCAGTGGATCTGTGTTGCTTTTTTATTCATAAGTTCATGTGTGTGTATTTTTTTCTTTTTTCTTTTTTTTTTTTTTACGACAAGCAAGAACCAAAACACAGTGTCAGAATCTAATGACAATGTGAAAACTAAGCCCCTGTTGTACATGTGATGGTAGACCCTTTCCGCAAGGTTAGCTGTGAATGATGAAATGTAAAAAGGTGTGAACTATCACAAAAGGATGGTGTGAGCAAGGCTGTCTGGGTGTTAGACGAATGTGAGGAGAGAGGAAAAATATAAAAGAGCAGAAGTTTACGATGAATTAAATGTCCATAAGGGATCAAGATGTACAATCCAGGTTCAATTCATAATGTTTTTAGAGAACTTTGATTATTTATGGCTCAAACTCCTGTATGTTATGCTATTATTATGCACAAAATTTGCATAAAAAGACCACAAAAAACACGACATATTGGAAAAAAAACCACAATAAGAGAAAAGAAGAGATTCAGTCTTACATTGGCTTTGTGTTTTGAAGAGAGAACCAGAACTGAGATGCAATGACAGGTGGAGCAAACCCAGCCCAGCCCATAATCCCATTACAAAATAAAACCATTATAACTTGATAACAACAAGCAATGAAATTGTCTGGCCTTAACCTGATTATGTGAAAATGATTCTGACCTGATTACGGTAAGAAAACATATTACGTGCTGCCTCACACGCTAAATAACAGGGCTCATTACACACGCATAGTGAGCAGTTTGAGAATGATGAGTATGTTGTTCGCCGCAAGAACATAACACATTTTTCTTTGAATGGTGGAATATTTCTGAATATAGGCAATGTGTGATTAAAGTAAATTCAGAAACTGTGTGTGTTTTTATAAAGCTGTGTAGTGAAGTACGTCAGCATTGTAATAATATGGATTTGTCCCCAATATTTAGATGTCAAAAAACAATATGAATCAGCATAAAACACTGGACAGGAAGCCAATAGGATGACATTATCACCATGTTCTTAAGAGATTATGTTAAGTTCAGAATTACATTTGCTAATGCCAACATAATCAGGAACCCGGGTGGTTGGTGACCTTGTGTTGCAGGATCATTAATGTGATCATTAACTGTAAGGAACTGTGTGTCTCCTTGTGTGTTTGGTGGATCCATATTTGGAGCTTGTTACTGTCTAGATGCTGACTGAGATTATTCTAAGCTGAAGCTGAAACACTTGTAGTGGTGTTGTCTTGAAATAATCATGCATTACGATTGGCTCTATATAATTAAAACTGAATTGAATTGATTGTAGTCATAATCTCCTGCCTCTTGTCAGTGTTTTTCACATGGTTCTTGTGCATGTACTGTTTGTACAGTCACAGTGAATTAACATATTAATGGTTTTGTCAG
Source organism: Apogon talboti (assembly GCA_037367365.1). Taxonomy (NCBI): domain Eukaryota; kingdom Metazoa; phylum Chordata; class Actinopteri; order Kurtiformes; family Apogonidae; genus Apogon; species Apogon talboti. The sequence goes on from JAPQRQ010000012.1 coordinate 13,654,637, forward strand.
ACATTGTAAACTATCTTAGGCCAGTCATTCCTACAGTCTGTCAGTTTAGGGCCCAAAACATAAATCTACAAAATTATGTCATGAATTACAAGCTTTGCATTGTATTGTTTTTATCAAGTTTTGTAAGTTTTCTTCATCTCTTCATACCATTTTTGTGTCTTATGTCATTCTCCAGTTATTAAATTTTTTATGATGGATGTTGACGGGTGTCCAGTGAACCCCCCCACAACCCTCTCGAGGACAAATCGGTTCAGAAAATGAATGAGTGACACTGAATGTTTTGTGTTATTCAAAGAATATATATCTCATTATTACTAGTAAATCTAATATTTTATTTTATTTTATTTTATTTTATTATTTTTTAAATTTTATTTTATTTCTTATTTTATTTTATTTTATTTTATTATTATTATTATTATTATTATTATTTCTCTTATGTAAAGCACTTTGTGTTGCATTTATTTGTATGAAAAGTGCTATATGAATAAAGATTTATTGATTGATTGATAAAGGAGTATTCCACTGTGGTAGCATCCAAATGAATATTTCTCTTCATGAGATGAGTTCATACGTATAAACTTGTCTTCTACGTTCATTTGAAATATCAATTGTTTAATATTGTTATGTATTTTACTCTAACAATTGTTGGCCTAATAAAAACACCTCCATGACCCATTTTGGGTTTGATCTTAAGTTTGGAAAAAAGTAGGCTTAGGATATAGATGCTTTTGTGTGTACCATCAATATCTTCTTTATACAGACATCTAAACTGTATACTAAATAATGCATCAGATTTTTCATTTTCTAAGCAGTTTGGTAGCAAATGGACTTTATTTTCTATTTTTCGTTCCAATACACTTTAGAGGGAAAGGTAGGTTTTACTATTGCTGTCACTAGATTACTAGATTTACTCATAGACTTCACAGATTCACACGTAAATAAGACAAAACGGCGGACAGATTCAGACAGTTGCGGAACCAGAGTCAAAATAATTTGCAAATGTAGAAGCTATATTTAGCTCCAGAGGCAGATTTGATGTGCCAAGTGGCGTCTGCTCACAGACTGTTGGTGTCTGGTGATATGTGTGCGCGCGCCAGAACATATGGCTGTTTGTCATTGATTTGCAAAAGCTAGGAGCTAAAAACTCAGACTGCTGCACGCCAAAAGAGATAAATGCAACGCTTTTTTCACCTTGCAAGAAAAGTTTTAGTCCTTGAGAAGAAGGGTACTGGATCAGGTCTTCATTGTTTAAGGCCTGAAGTTCAGGAACACAGTTTAAAGTCAGCTCTATGGGTGGATAAACACAGGGAAAAAAAACATGTGTGAATGTGTAGCCAGAGCAAAACAGCACGTACTGTTAAAGGATTCTTACATTTTCTTCCCATATATAGTATATTTATAGTTTGCCATATATGAACTTGCATGAAAATGTGATTTAGATTTGCTGGCAAGTGAAAGCAACCTGAATAAGGAAAGGGCAGGATGCTACAGCTCACACCATGCCATACTATATGTGTGCATTGCATAAGGTAAAATATATTATGTAATGCGACATAACATGACAGAACAATTACAGAATTATTAATGGATTGCATTACTGGCATCTCAGTTCTAAAACTGTAATAGTTGTTTCCTTACACATACAGTTTCTCAGTTTATCACAGCTCCAGTTTCAGGTATCTGATTTTCTCACTGTCAAAACACCACTTCCAGCTCATTTTCTTCTTTTTTTTCTTTTGGCTAATGCAGTTTTCTAAGCCCTATGCACACAGCTTGATAAGGATGTAACTCAAATTAATTAACCACCGCTCACTGTCAGGGTAATGTCACTTATAGGACAGTTTTTTAAGCATTCTTGCGTGAAAAAGTGTTCTCATCTGACTGTTTATGAAGCTTTGTTGATTTATAGTACGACAGCTTCCAGCATAATTCATTTTAAGGTAATAGACAAGTGTCACCGCAAAACTAAAAGCTCCTCGGGAGAGTTAATCCAATAAGGAACAATAAAATCACTGTGAAGCGGCTACACTCGTATTACATCCCTATAGATTCATCTGAGTAATACAGTCATATTTTTTCCTCGCAGAGACATTAGAAAAAGATGGATTATCAGCAGCAGTGATTCTGGGAGACAGAGGGAGAAAAGGAAGTGCCAGTGGATGACAGAAAGGGAGAGGAGTATAGGCAGCGGGGATGGGCAGGTGGCCAGAATGACATTGGGGTTTGTGTTCAACACGCCAGAAGGGGTTGGCACTGCCGCTCGCTGACTCACACCCCGGCCCCAAAGGGATTAGAGGGACAATACACTTCCATTTCGTTTTAATGAGTGCTTCACATAGCCTTACAGACATATCACTGTGCAGAAATACAGCTACTGACAGGGGAAACGATGGAGGACATGAGCCAAATGACCCCCACTGGTGCAGATCTTTTCAACTGCAGGCCCATAAACTATTGCCCACAGTTTGGTGTGGATGGTGCATGCAGTTTGGGGAAGCATGTCATTGCTATAGCTGAGGAAATGTTCTGTGACTTAACATGACATGCTGTACAAAAACGTATTACCATGTTGCTCTCCGAGTTGAAGATGAAAATATGAATCCCCAGCTTCCTGAGACTATATCAATAAAGCATGAAATGACGGATCTCCTCATGGCATGAAATGACTTGACCGAACGACTTCTAAAATAACGCCACGAAACATTAAACATGATGTATAGCCCAAATGTTTTAGAATTGTCCTAGGATAGAAACATAATTCTCTGCGCACTAACAACCCTCGGCCAGAATGGAGCTATTTTCAGTAGGCTTCTGCTCCATGCCAAGATGCGTCCACAGTATAAATTTGGTGCAGATATCTCAATGCATTCTTCAGATAATGTTGTTATGTCGTTGAATGGACAGACGGACAGACGACCAAACGATTACAATACCCCTCGGCTGAGCGGTAACAAACTATTGGAATAAGCTATTTCAAACAATATCTAAAATGATAAAAAAAACAGCTTAACCCATAAAGACCCAAACATCTACCAGCAACCAAAACCATCCACTGATCTAAACTGTTTAATACCTGCTGATCCATTAATCCTATCAATACATGTACCGTATTTTCACAACCATAAGTCGCACTTTAAGGCGCGTTTTACATTTTCTCCAAAATGGACGGAGCGCCTTATAATGTGGTGTGCCTTATATGTGTACCGAGTTCCAAAATCTGTAAATGTTGTTGTCTAACTTCATTGAGCGCTCTGCTTGACTGACAGAAAATTTCCTGCTGACACGCTGCTTATGTAGATAAAAGGCGGACGTAACAGAGGACAGCATGAGAACGTTAAAGGGGGAAGTGTGGGCGTGTTAGACGACGCTAATGGCACGCCCCCCAGTAGGTATATAGTGCCCGTGTTCGATGGAGAACTAGCCCAGCTGTTCATTTCGGATACAGAAGATGAGGACTTTGATGGATTTGTGAATGAGGACTGATCAAAAAACAACGTGAAAACATTGCTAAATACTTCAATAAAGTACAACTGAACTCAGTTTTTCTTCCGCTGCCTTTTTTAAAACACACGCTAGCATGCATGTTTTAAGCTAGCGTACCGGTATGTTTTACTTTTTTTGTTTTTTGTTTTAAATAAATCTTTATTTAGATCAGAAGATTTACACAATACAATTATCCGTGTTTCCACACATATAAATATACACCAACACATGTTCAAACATTACGAAATAACATTCACACATATCTACTGTATATTAAGTCATATACTTATTTACCTAAACACAATCAAGAAAGGAAAAAAAAGAGAAGAAAAAAAAATCATGCCCACTAATAAACCCCTGCAACATAAAACCTCACACACCCCGTACACAGAGCCACGCACGCACCTCACGCAAGCGCATACATAACCACACCCACACACTCTCACTCGCACCCATACAAACACACCCGCAAACACACGCACACTAAGAAATCATATTAAATTTCAAATTTCTAACAATTCCCAATTACCATGCCCGCGCCCTATAATCCGGTGCGCCTTATGTATGTGTTAAATACAGAAATAGCACCCGTAACTGGGACTGCGCCTTTTAATACGGTGCGCCGTATGGTCGCGAAAATACGGTATATAACTGATGTAAAATACAGTTTGTCATCTTTTATGGTCATCATATATGACCCATTTGGTTGTTCAGAGGCTCCGTAGTTACCATGGAAACGCCATCATCTTCTACAACATTGATTCACCAGTAAAAGCCATGGAGTTGGATTAATGACAGTGGATGGACACACTTGTTTTGACGTTCAGTTAATGATATATTTTATTGAAAAAGTCACTTTCTCTGTTTTTGATATAATAACCCTCAAATGTAATCTCAGCATGATGATTAAAGTACATGATCAGTAAATTAAATGTAGGAAAATACCTGATTTTCATTGAAAAAATGCAAAATACAGAGGATAATATTATGACAAATGGTGATAAATCACTTAAGAAAGGATAAATAGATAGAAAAATTTATTTGGGAACTGCCACAAAAGTAGTACTGTGTCTTTCTGGGTTAATAAAGAGATTTATTTACAAAATTTTAAAAATAAAAAACATAAAGTTAAAAAATAAAAGGCTCAGGCTACAGTTTTCATTCTAAAATGCTTAAAAAGAAGACAACTACAGTGAAATGTTTCCACTTAACACACCATAACCATGAAATTAAGTGTACCTTCACTCAGTTCACTTCAGTTTTGCTGATGTTTCACCAGCAGTACAGTTTTACAGCCACTTACTTCAGTTTGCCTCAGCATAACTCTAAAGCCTGATAGAATTTGCTTCTGCACAGCATTTTAAAAAGATCTGCAAATACATTGGATTATATACTGTTTCCACAAATCATACTGGGGCATAAAGAAAAAAAAAACTGTCCTCTGACTATCATCTTCCAAGTACAAACTACTTATTCTAATTGTATATTGTCAACATTAAAAGTGAAAAATTAAAACTTTCGCACTGAAGCAAAGTTGAACATCTACGATTTTCATGGTTCAGTGGAAGAAAGTTGAGAAATTCCAGTTAATTCTCAGTTCAGTCAGCTGTGAATGTTATTTTTTTTCATCTAGACTAATTTTTATTCACTACTCTGTGCTGTGAGCTCCATTACTGTACAGAGATGTAGATGAGTGGTACTGTACACTGACACCACTGCACTTGGATGGATACTGACTGAAAGCAAGAAAATTAACCCTTTCATACATAGTGGTCACTACAGTGGACAGCTATTCTACAGCTGTTCTGTTGTATATTCATGGGGTTTGTTGTTTTGTTTTAGTTGCATATCACCCAACAATTGTTATTAGATTGTATTTAACAGTTTTCTTAAACAAAAAGGGTTTTTTTTGTATATTATCTCCATTAAGTGAGTAATAACTAGTATTATAGCATAATAAAATGTGAGGAAAACATCAGATTAGCTGCATTAAAAATGTTTTTATTTCATAATTTTCACACAGTATATCACTTTCTGATATTGTGTCTTAAACGCATATTTCTTTGTTTAAAAAACTGAACACATGGTGTCCAGCTGGGTTGACATTTTTGTAACTCCATGAAAAATAGGTTCATTACAAAATTCAATTACATTTTTTTTTCTAGCCTAAAGAGGATTAAAAACACTTGTGAAAAAAATCTTGACTAAGGTTCTCATAATTCATGCATGAAAGGGTTAAAAAGCCCGTTTTGCTCTGACAGTAACGTTCAAGTAAAGACAAAATGTTCAAAAGTGCCTTCGTGCTCTAAGCCGCTACATTTCTCCACAGAGAATAAGACAGAGATTGTCTGTGGTGCAGTCTAGGTATAATAATATCTTTAGTTAAGGATGCAGAACTCTCAGGCTGAAAATACATCTCCACTCTCTTCTGGTCCCTCCTTCCTTTGCCTTTTTATTCTTATTTCCTCTCTTCTTTTCTCCCTCCTCCCTCCTCTGCCTCCTAAAGCTGTGTGCAGCCATAAAGCTTAACTAACTGGCAAATGACTGGTTCCTTTTCCTTGCTTATCTATGGGATAAGCTGGGAGGTTATTTCCATAGTATACAGCTCATCAACAGTCATGAATTGCAGCTCTTCTTTATTGCCGAAGGGGAAGACTGCGATTCGCTGAACTCAACTTGGCGTCTTACGCTTAATACAGTCCTGAAATGCACACGCCAAATTTGTCACTTAATGATCGGAGAAGTGACCCAATCACATTCAGGTCCCTATATATGGGGACACAGACAAAAGCTTTAACCCTTTATATGGCACTCATTGAAATACTCTTGAAGCTTAGTGTTTTATTGGATATCGTCATCTACCTCATTGTCCGTTGGCGTGACAACAGTCTCCCTCCTCTTTCCATAAAACATGCGAGCAACACTTGCTAAAAAGTAAACACATGCAATAAAACAACTGTTTAAAGGTGATAAACGGACAAAAATCACTCACCCTCACTATTTACAGCTTTTTTTTAAGTTTATCTATAGATAGATAGATAGACAGACAGACAGACAGACAGACAGACAGACAGACAGACAGACAGACAGACAGACAGACAGA
>JAPQRQ010000012.1:13662463-13682972 GCA_037367365.1 Apogon talboti
AGATAGATAGATAGATAGATAGATAGATAGATAGATAGATAGATAGATAGATAGATAGACAACTGTTAAAAGGTCATAAACGGACAAAAATCACTCATCCTCACCATTTACAGCTTTTAAGTTTCTATCAAATCTCTCTGAATCACTGTATAGTGTTCCTGTCCTCACTAAGACACAGGACTGGCCCCATACAGTATGTAATGTTTGCTGAAATTACCGAAAATAGTCACTTGCCTAATAAAGGGTTAACATCAGTAAAGGCCTTTAAAACCATCTCCAGGGAGGAAACTCAGTGTGTGGTGATGTCCAGACTTCAGGTAAAGGATTTTCATCCAAGTCCTCATGTTTATAATGATCTGAGTTTGTCCAGTTACTTTGGAGCCTCTGAAACAGATGGACTTTACTGAAAATGCATGTAATTCTTAAACAGTTAATGCAATATTGAACCCCTTGAATTAAAGCTGAAAGTCTGCACTTGTTTCATTTCCATGTTACTGTGGTGATGTACAGAAGCAGCATTACACACTGTGTGTCACTGTCCAAATGCATACATACATACAGACCTGCCTGTATATAGCATAGAATAAATGAGAATAACTGTAGCTCTTGTTGTTGACTATAACCATCAGTCTACAACGGCAGAAAAAGACAAAACACAAAACTTGGCGTCTAATAGAATAATCATAATATAAGTAAAGCAAAAATCATGTCCTGCAAAGTACAGCAAATTGTAAAAAGAAGTAAAAAGAGAATCAGCTTTTCTGTAATTTGGCCAAAGAAACAGTGCAACAAGCCAAATGAAAATGCACTGAACAGCTACTGAAATAATTAAACTTGACAGATTTGGCAAGTAGTTTGTCTCAACTGATAAGAAAGGAGAGTCTAACAGTTTAAACCCGTACTGCAAATATCAGGTGTTCTGAAACTAATTGTAAAACAGTGCGTTTGTGAACCCACCGAACCTGAGCGCGCTCTGTAACATCACACAGACCTGTGGACGGCCTCGGGCATGTTTGAGAAACGATGAAAGAGGATGCTCAGGATGAAAGGATGAGGGGAAAACAGGAATAACGTGGATTCACTCCAAGCTGTGGGGAGGCTAAAGCCAAGCGCAGCGTTTGAGTGGCAGGGCCCACAATAGAGAAATTAGCCGTACTAGGAGAGGGAAAAAAAAAAAAAAAACAGACCAGATCAGCAGTTTGAAAAGGTTGACAGAAAAATAGAGTCAAGGAGCTAGAGAGAGGAGAAATGAAGAAAGGAGTTTGCACTTTCAGGGTTTCTTTTATTTTCCTGGCATTTGACAAATTGGTTGGAAAGGCCTGGCACAAATGAGCAAACAGACCATAATGAAGTGGCAATTGCTTGGCAGTGTCTGAGTGTGTTCCTGTATAGAAGAGAAAATGCATTAGAGAATAAATTAAGACATTTAATAAAGCATATTGATATAATGTGAAACTATAGCAGGGTTCCTTCAGGTTAAATTTAAGACCTTTTTAAGACTACTTAAAACAGAATTTAATGCCCGTTTCACAGCCATACTGGCAGGAATTTGTGACTCCTAGGATTTGGGAAAATGTATTTATTTACTCCAACACCTCGATTCCCACTATTCTGAGGCATTTCTCACCAGGGGCTGCAAAGTTAGTGATAAGTGGTTCCTAATTTTAATATAAATTGTCGTGTTGGACCTGAGTAGACCAACGTTACTTTCTTTGCAGCTTGGACATTTCTCACACACATTTATACAGCCAACATAATTTAAGACCTACCATATCAAATTCAATACCTTTTAAAGACTTTTTTAAGGTATTAAATGCAGATTTGTGAATTCAAGACTTTTAAGACTTTTTAAGACCCAGTGGGAACCCTGTATAGTATAGCAGTATGTGCCTGGTGGAGTTGTCCTGTGCAAGGACATAGAACCGCATGGATGACATCTGTACAAATGGCTGCGGTGTTGGATATTTAGCTGAATATGACTCTTTTCACCAACCTCCTTAGGGTAAAATTGTACATCCATAGAACAAAGGGTTAGATGGCCTTCCTCAGAGGGCCTTTAACTGGGCCCTCTGGGAAAGGGTAAGAATGGGAAGCCAACCAGCTACTACACAGCTGGTTTAAGCAGCTGTCGGCTATTAAAATGTACATGTTAATGATAGGGGTGCCGTTTAAGATGTTGGTGTTTCTTTGAAATAAATGAAATCCATTAAAAAAAAAAAAAAAAAGAACCTTCGTTATAAAAGGACTCCATCATTTGTGGCAGCTAAGCTGTAAAGCAGGGCTTCTGGGACTAAAACAACTAAGTCAGCAGAGCTGGAGGAGATTGAGGTGATAGGTCACATCAGATCACCTGACTGGGAGGCTTGAAGGTTTCATGTGTTGTCACTTGGGACACAAAGGAGATGCTCTTTTGTTTTTTCTGTGTGTACAAGAATATACACTATCGATTAACAGCTACACAGCACATGCTCACATTAAATTTCAGTGTATTTTCATTTACTGAAATTGCTGACATCCACTTCCCCTTAAACCAAGTGTTTTTCCACTGCTTTATTAGCAGGTAAACCATTAAAGAGAACTGGTCACATACATATTTTACACATTAAAGTGTAACAGGTTGCATTATTATATGATCTGAGATGGGTTTTCACTTTGTTTTCCTATCAAATCTAACTTGAAGATAAAGCTTTTAGCAAATTAATTACACAGGTACAGAAACTTTAATATGTTTGTGTCACTAATAATACTTTTCAAGATGTGATATTGGGTCAAATTTGTGAAATTTTATGTATTACAAATAGGTACTGACATTAGAATACATTCACTTTTCAGATTCCTCCTAGACTAACAGTTAAAAGTCAATGATGTAAATATACATAACAATTTATCTTTAAAATGTCATCTTACTAGTACTTTTGTCATCTGTTTTCCTTTTCATCCTATCAAAGTATGTAATTTTTAATATTGATTTAACATTTTTGATGCAGATTATTTCAAAAAAAAATCTTAGACCAGTCTTGCTGCTTTGAAACCTGCCAAACCTCTATACAGTAAGTGTTCAATCCTAACAGTCAATAAATCTCATGACATTTGTTGTTTTGGCTGTTCTTATTCCTTACACTCAAGGATCCATAGGCCAACATTAGGTTTGTTGGCTTAGTAAAGCTCTAACGACCACAGATGCGTTTCTCAGTCTCCGTATTAAAATCCAATTTGGATATATGTGAAATATGTACAGCAAAAAAAACAAGTTTCAGGAAAAACACAGCTTTTATAAACCAAAGTGGTCGTATTTAGTGTTTAACCCTCTTGTTCAGACAAGATTGAATACATTAAGTCTGTATTTTATACCAGGTTTCATTCAACACGTTTCTGTTTGTACCGCTTCTTGTCATGGGGTCAGGGGTCACACTAAATAGTGACTTTAACCTTTACAACCCATCTAGTTCAATGGTGTTCATTATGTCTTCAGTTTTCTATATGCACTTTTTTCATTCTTTTGTTTAAGACAGGTTTTTCTCCAAAAACAACAAAAGAAAAAAGTGCATATACAACTCATCTAGTTCAGATTTTTGTGTCTTTTGAGGCTGTGCATATATTACCTCTATTTCCTTGTTGCATCTGAAGAGAATGAAACAATAAATATATACGTATGCTAATTTTAACCCTGTAATATTACCATTCTGCACAGTACTATATGTATCATTAAAGGCGGTGCACTGAGATGTCAAGATTTTTTAATACATTTTCATCCTCATTAACAACAGTCCTTGTAACCATCCTGTTATTGGTCCCAGTTACGGCATCGTAGTGGTTCTAATTTTAGACTATACCTGTGAATAACAGTGTGAAAACTCATTTAACCCCTGAGCATTACCTCTGGGGGTGTGTCTTAAAACAGCACTGTGTAATGTTACTGCCACTGATGGGGCAGCCTGTTACACTGCTGCCACCTAGTGGAGCTTTAGTTACACTGTCAAATGGTATCAATGAGGAAAACTGACCCCTATTCTAATTCAGTGACGAGTTTAAGGCAAAAACGCAAAATGTTACACAATCATATTTACCTTGTTTTCTTAAATTAACAAAAAAAAATACACTGGAAACCTCACAATAGACTGCATAAATAGAGAAATATGGTAGTGAGCTTTTTCCAGCACTGAAATGTTTATTTCAAGCTTCCAAAACTACAATTAAAAAATTAACAGCATGTCTCTTGCCCCCCCCCCTTTATCAACATCATTATCTGTTGCAGTTCTCTTTTAACTATACTAATTTACACATAAACAATTTTAAAGGTATCAAAATTCCCAGTTGTATTTGAAAAACAAGGCAACTGAACACTGTACCCTTCTTGCATTACAATACTTTTTGTAAAACATACTTTATACTCGGACAACATACAGTATTCTGGTATGTTTTTAACAATGGCATATGAAGAAAGCCCATGTATTACATATGGAAAGATCCTGACATAACCGACTTTTCTTTAGTTTACAGGTAAATCAACAAGAAAACAAAAATAAAGTCTATTTCTCTGAAAATATACTGTTTGAAGCCCATTCCTTAATAATGATTAAGGAATTTGGTGTTGTGGAGTGGATTTAAATGACAGTGTAGCAACCACCTTCATAAAAAAAAACTGACATCCCAAATCCTTAGACATGGATATTAAAATACAGCTTTACCAGGTCAGTGATACCTCAAACAGACAAATATCCTTATATGCTGTTCAAATTTGTGGCTCAGGTTAAATAAATAAGAGTTTAATTTGTATGTTTAAAAGCATGTATTAAAAAGGTGTCTGGAGTAATTAGTAAAATACGAGGTTTTCCAAATAAAATTAAAGGTTGCCAGTGAGGGCTGAGTCCATGAGGTCATCGTCTTCATTTCCCATGTACATTGGGCTTGACCGGGATTGACCCAGCATGGACAAAGATGAATCAGAGGCTGAGATCGGTGAGCGAGACCAACTGTCCGCTTTTATGGGATGTGAGGACGGCCCCATGGACATGGAAGACTTCTTTTTCTCTTTCTCCCTGTCCCGGTCTCGGTCTCTATCCCTCTCCCGTTCCCTCTCCTTCTGCTTCTTCTTCTCCTTTTTGTGTTTTTTGTGCTTCTCCCCTGAGCTGAGGGGGATGGAGCTCATGTAGTCCTGGGGAGGTAGTGGGCGCATGGTCTGGTCGTCGTCCGAGCTGGGACTGTTCTGGTGGGACTTCTCTGCCACGGAGCTGCTGCCCGACTCGCTCTCGCTGTCGTGGTTGAGTGGGGTGTATCCCGGTGAGCGGCTGTGGCTTGGGGAGGAGCGGTCATGCTTGGGGGTGGACCCGCTGAACAGGGGGGAGGCTTTGAGGCTGGAAATCTGGGGACGCATGGAGTCACCGGATCCTTCCCCTGTTTTCTGAAGGGTCACTTTAGCCTTGATGCTAGGTGAGCCACCATCAGGTTTGCTGATGATAATCTTGGCCAGACCAGTTGCGCCCACGCCTCCTGTTTTAGGGTCCATCAGCTTTTTATCCCCACTGTTTCCACCTGAAACGGAAACTTTTGCTTTTGCCTCTTTGTCAGACTTCTCCCGCTTGTACTCCCCGCTTTGAGAAGAAGTGGCATGCTTGGAAGATCCCATGTTTGAAGGCCCACTGCTAGGAACATTTCCAGAACTGCCGCCAGAAGTAGATCCTGACCCAGGTCCCCCTCCAGGTGGCCCTACTTCACATCCATCTTCTCCAACTCCTCCTCCACCCACACTCTTCAATTTGTCTATGACTGCAGTAAGGGAGGGTTTTTTGTTTCGACTCGGTGACTTCCCTTTGGCATTTGGATTGTTTGCATTGTTCTGGCCTCCACCACCGCCGCTTCCACTGTTGCTCCCACTTCCTCCACCTCCTCCTCCTCCACTACCACCTCCACTCCCACCTCCTGTTCCTCCTCCCCCTCCACTTCCTCCACCACCACTCCCGTACTGAGACTGTGAGCCTCCAGAGAATGTAACAGAACCCGATGAGGAGGAGGAGCTGGAGGATGATGAGGAAGATGCAGAACCAGATGAGGAGCTCCCACCCATTGGCTTCTGAGAGCTCATACCGCCACCTGAAGAAGACTTGGACCCTCCAGAACTGCTACCTCCAGAGCCCATTGGAGATTTAGCTTTTGAGGAAGGAGGTGTTCCTGGAACCTGGGACTGCTGCATTTTCATAGGAGAGGACATTTTGTCACCAGAGCTACTGGAGCGGGAGTGAGAAGGGGAAATGTTGGGCTTAATGCTAGGATTCATAAGAGACCCAGGTGGTTTGCCACTCTGAGGTTTAATTTTGTTACCACTCCCAATACCACCTCCACTACCTCCTGGTCCAGAGAGTCCATGCTTAGTGATTGGAGATGATCCTGGTTTGCCTACACCCATGCCCTGAGAGGAGCCTTTAGACTGAGACTGGCTACCTCCACCTCCGACTCCTCCACTCCCTGGCTTGGAGCTGCTGCCTTGTGTCATTGAACCATCCTTGCTCTTGATCTTCCCAGAGGAAGAAGAGTGTGAATGGTGACTTTTGCTGCTACTTGTCCCGCCACTTCCTCCTGAGCTGCTTGTAGCAGAGCTGCTGGACGTGTATCCACTATGGGATGAAGTTTTCCCCCCAGTTATAGTCCCTTTGGGAATTTGAATTGTGATTTTGGGTATTGGAGGGGTGGCACCACCAGGAGGCGTTTGTGAACGACCTGAACTACCAGGTGACTTGGAGCCTCCTCCGCTAATGCTCCCACCAGAGCCTGAGCCACCACTAGGGGGAGTGTAGGGTCGTCCTCCAGAACTATGGGAAGGGGACTTTCCTTCAGGATCCATCTTTTTGCGTTTGGGGGGTTTATCTTTAGACTTTCCCTCACTGGAGGGGGTTCTGCTTCGTTTTACCTGTTTGCTCTCTGATGAGCTGCTCCCCATTCCGATCATGGAACTGCTGCCTCCACTTCCACCATTCTCATCTTTTGGCCGCATAAGTGCCTGTTGCTGCTGTTTCACTTTGGGTTCTGCACTTTTAAAGTCACTACATGTAGCCCCCAGACTCATCATAAGGGGGCTCTGGGAGCCACCACCATGTGTATCTCCTAAATCAGGAGCTTGGCCTAGAAGTGGTTTACCCCCACCACTATTGCCTCCAAAAACAATACCCATATCAAAAGGATCCTTCAGGGAGGGTTCTGGGGTGCTTTGTCCATGTGGTGTGGGGTTCTGAGGTGTTCCTGAAGGTGTATTCTGCTGGCTACCTCCTGCAAAGCCCTTGACCAAGTCCATGTCTCCATCAGCACTTGGAGAGCTGTCATCAAAGTAGTTCTGGGGAAATCCATGGCCAGAGGTCAGTAAGTCAGGGTTAAAATCGTTGGCATCAGGGAAGAAGTTAGTAGAAGAAGAATCGCTGGTGGGAGTGGCAGCAGTTGCAGCTGCCTCAGCAATCAAATCAACAGCATCTGTAAAAGGATTTTCATTGCTGTTGGTATTGAAAATGTCTGCTGAATCAAAGACGGCGCTGCCCTGCCCTGAGCTAGAGGAGTCACGTATGGGGGTACCAAGGGGGCCTCCATCATCCCCACCACTGCCCATGGGGTGCTGCCCATGACTCCCACCACTGCCCTTGCCTGTCTGCTCTGGCAAATCTGACAGGATATCTGTGATATCAGGCCCAATGCTATCAGAGCTAGAGAGGCGCACCATACGAGGTGGTACAGTGCCTGGTGGCTGTTGCTGAGACTGAACATGAGACTGTGAGTAAGGCATGCTGGGACCCGAGGGCGGAGTTCCACACTGGCTGGGAGCAGGAGTGATGCTATGGGGAGTATCTAATCCATCACCTGTCAAGTTTACATCAAAGATAGAATTCTGAGAAGCATCCACATCCATAGAGAGGAGCTCACGGTGGAAGTCATCCTCATGTGTGACCTGGTGGTGCTGATGGTGTTGCTGCATAGAAGAAGACTGCTGTGTTTTCATGCCTAAACCACTTCCTCCTGCACCAGCAGCAGCACCCGGTAACACACCACCCTTTTCTGTCCCCCGTGGGCGCTTTTTCTTAATTTTTGTGCTACCTCCAGGGCAGCTTCCACCCATTCCATCTGTACGCGGTGAGCCAGATGATGAATTCTGCCTCTCTAACGGACTAGAGCCATATAGTGCAGCAAAATCTTGGGTGGGGTTGTCTTTCAACAAGTTCATCAGCATGGGATGATTCTTGGTGTTGCTGGCAGGTGAAGATGTTGGGGGTGGAGTTTGGTGAGGTGGTGGTGCATTCTGGGAGCTGGGACTGGAGCCTACACTTCCAGTGATTTGTAACAGACTTGTCAGTATTGGATTCTGGGTAACTTTGTTGTAGTCATCTGAATGGCCTAGGCCTGCTTGTTGTTGCTGATGTTGCTGCATCTGTTGCTGGCCAGCTGCCCCGCCTTGGGCTGCACACTCTCCTGCTTGGGCTTGCCTGTCTGATCGGGACATCCCATACAGTAAAGTGATGGGTCCTGTAAAGTTAGGTCCTCCAGGGGGTCCTCCTCCAGTCGGTGTGTTACCCCCTGTGAGTCCAGGCAGTCCCATAGTGTCGCCTCCTGCCATATTGTAGGTAGGACTCCCAGAAGGTGGCAGGTTATTCTTCACCATAGTCTCAACTGTCTGTGCAATCAGTGACAGGGCTGGAGTGTCTGCCTGGATGGTCTCTGCTTTCCTCCGAATGGCTCGCATAGTTACAGGGATTGACATGCATCTAAAAAGAGGGAAGACAAGGTTATCTCCACTTCCACATGAATTGGAAAACACTTCAATATCCACTCTGAGAAACTAACTCACCTCTGCACTACTTTGGTTATAAATTCATCTGTGCAGATAAGGGCATCTGACAGTCCTTTATAAAGTTTGCAGGATACTTGTATGGAGTCAATGACCTCCATTACCACTAGAGGAAGACATCAGAAAAGAGAGAGGACTCAGAGCACCAAAAAGACAAATCTTCCAAGTGATTCTGTGGTTTACACACTTATGTACTGCATTCCTGGGATTGTTTTAAAAAACTCACCACAGACTAATGATTCATTTACTGGATGCTGGAAAGAGACGCTAAAACTGGAGTCGGTGAGTGGGCAAACTTCAAACTGCAACAGGCCCGCATTATCTGAAAACAACATCACAGAGGCTTGTTAAAAATAATCTGGCATTAAACATTAGCACACAGTCAAAACTTAAGTTCAACTTCTTTACTAACCACCTAAATTAAATTCTCTTAAATACTCACCCTCCTTGATGGAAGTGTGCTTCACACAGCTGCCAATCAGATTATTATAGGCTGCCTGGTGCCTGATGATATCCAGCAGGAGTGGTACTTGAGCTGGATGGCGGAACGGGATCTTAGACACCAGTGCTCCTTGAAGAGAATGACCGTCCTGCACCGGTGCATCGCCATTCAAGTAGTAACAGTGTTGCTGGTCTGGCAAAATCTGTAAGAGCATTAACACAGTGTGTTTTAGCATGGTTTCTTCTAGTGGTTTGTGTAAATTATCAATTGTCAATTTTGATTAGCTGTAGGATTGTTTGTCTTCTATTTCACAAAATTATAGACTCAAAAGTAACTCCAGAAAATAACAAAAAAATAAAAGACGTGAGAGGAGGTTTTGTGCTTACTGAATAGAAATGCATGTTGTGTGATGGTGGTGGTGTGGAACTTCCCTCCTCCAGGAGCTGAAGCTGGCTTTGGACAATTAACTGGTACAGAGGAGAAAGGCTGGGGGGGCTCTCAAACACTGGGATTGCTGGTGTGGGAGGCATAAAAATGGAGAAATGTTAAGATCCAAATAAATCTAAGTTGCTAGCATGGCAGTGAAGGAACATTTTTCTAATTTGCAAGTTACGTGAGTAAGTTAGGAATGTGTTAGTATCACTTCTGTATAAACTTACAAGTGGCATTGCCCATTCTTTGAATGAAGGACAGTGAGAAAGGCATTGGCCGATTCATCTTCAGGAAAAAGCAAGCTGGCAGGTCCACACAGTTGGAGTTGGTCACAGTGGAAAAAGAAGGTGTTCTGAAACACACAGAATGATATTGATAAATCAATTTGTTGTTGAAGTCGTTGCACACTCAAGGGTTTTTCCTATAGGTGATGTCTGGGTCTATGTGGATTGAAATAATCCCCCCTTTTCTTTCCCTTTTCAATGATGCTTGTCCTTAGCATATTTGTGAAAAAGACCTTCTAACAGTGACTATACTAATAATGACAAGTTGACCACATGCTGCGAAGTTGTCACTTTTGTTATTGCCATATTGATTTTTCAGTAATTTGACTTATTTAGTATCAAAATGCCTTGGGTGCTACATGTACACCTTACACTTGAAGGGAAAACCCTGCACCCAGATGACAGCCTCAGTGCTTGTGCAAGAGTGTAAGAAAATTCTACTCTCTCACCCCTTGTTGTCCACAGGATGGGATCCAGTGATTAGTGGTGCAATTGGGAGCTTGTAGACTGCAGATGTTCCCTCGATCGTCACAGATACACTGACACCCAGTGAGCGTGGCACTGCAAAAACAAGAGTAATAATAATAATGATGATGATGATAAGGTGTCTGCAGATAAAGACTAACTGAGACAACAGGATCAAAAACAATATCATTGTGTAGCTATGGACACAAGTAAGTTTCTTAATCCATGCACTTACCATTGCTATCTGTTAAGTTGAGCTGTGTACCCGTTCCTTCCTCAAATATGTCATAAGGGGACACATAACATTGAAGAGAAACAAGGTGCCCCCCACTCCGGGCTGTCAGCAGACCCACACTGCCATGAAGAATCGTGTCCACTGTATTAGCATTGGTTGCTAGCCTGGAAAAAAACACAAAGAAAAAATTAAGCATTTGCAAAAACGGGATGTACCAGCCAGCCTTATTTCCCATTATTTACTTTTTGTCCAAGAGAGACGCATTATATCACCTCTATTAAACGGTGTTGGAATTACTGATTAGGCGATGATATAGCAGGTGCTAATCAATAAATTTCTTGTGGCCCTTTGATGGAAAGTAAACGCCACACTAAGTGAATAATGAGGCCATTCATATTTAGAAAACTGTTTCTTTGTGGGTCTTAATGAGGTAATAACTAGAGCCTGACCGATTAATCAGTCCGCTGGTATAATCTGCCGATTATGGCTTATTGCCAATTAATCAACATCAGTCAATATGTAGCCAATGTATTAACTTTTTTGCTGCGTGGAGATAGTGTCACTGTGCTCTGCCCTGCACTCTCCCCGAGTGCCTAGCCCCTCCCCCTGACACTCAACTTAACACACGTTACTAATACCTTTACATCTCCCGCTGCTTTCAAGGCCCACTTTGGTCAGGAAAAATAACTGTTTTAAAACTCGATGGAAGTCAGCTTACCTGAACATGTGCATCATCTTAGTGAGGTCGAGCTCTAGAGACTGTAGTGCTATATACATCTTGGTTTTCAGCTTACTAGAAAAGAAATACATAAAATATTTATAAAGGTGGAAAATAAACACATTTAAAATTTTTAATACTGTATATTATACAGATATCTAAAAAACTCATGTCAGAGACTGTTTTATGCTCATTAGTGAGTTAAAGAGACATTCAAATATCAACCCTGAATGCAGCTTACTTATCTCCGGGGAGCTTGTATAACTCAACCAGCCCCTTCAGATGTTTGGAAAACTCTTCAAAGTTCTTCTCTCTGATAGAAAGCAAGGAAATGGCAGGTTTGGTAGTTTTCAGACAAAAATATTTTTCATAGACCATCAAAAAAAAAAGCAGTTTGTGGATTTTGATTTTTTTTTTTTAACTTACCTTAGGTGCTGAATCAGCTCAGGACAACTCTGTGACCAACAAATCAAGGAAAAATTATATAGATTTTGTTCAGTTATAACAGTCAATAACGGCATTGCAATAAGAAACAGAATCAAGGGGTGGAATCTGCAATTCTGTTGTGTAGTCACACAAATGCACAAGGATAGATAGAGCACAGTGTCCAACTGACCGTAGGATTTTCGCCCTGATGAGCCACCTTGACGTCCACTAGCTGACCACCAGTGTCCAGTTGTACCTCCACGTAAAACATGTCTGATGTGATATAGCACTCTGTCCCTGATGGGCTGAGGTGGGAGCCCAGCCTGCAGAGAAAAGATAAGATAAATGGCGTTCTTTTTCCATAGGTATGTTGTGCTACTTAAGAGCTTTTGACCACCATCATATAAATATAAATAATCCACATTCATCAAGCTTAGCAAACACTATTCATTGTGCATCCTGTATGTCTTGCATTCAATGATAGGTTATAAATCAGTCATTGCTAGAACCTACTCGTTGGGCGGACAAAGAAAAACGAGAAAAAGCGAGAGATATGGTATAACTCACATGTTTTGTCGAGCAATGGATTCCAATCGATCTGTCATGGAGGGCAGAGATGAAACTATGAAAGAGAGGAGAAGGGAAAAAAATCAAACACATACTATGGCTGGTCCTGATAAATCGGTTATCTAGTGTTTTTAAAGTCACGAGGAACACCGTGCCTGCATGCATGAATTACAAAGTTAACGAAAAATGTTTAAAAATAATTTTCAGTGGTAAGACTGATGACAAATTTTCCCCAGTGGATAAAAGAAATGACCCTTTTAAAGTGTACATGATGCAATTATCTAATAATGGAGAGCAACACGTTAACACAAATTCATGTTTTGTCGTGCTCTCTTATGCGTTTCTGTCCTTTGAGTTGACAGCCTCACCTTTCAGCGCTCTCTGCAGGGTCTCCAGGCAGGTAAGCAGGAGCTGGTGACCTGCAGCATTCATCATACCACGTTTCTCCTGGGACACAACGTGAGGAAAAGCAGCGAGTAAGATAATAGCTGAGAAAACACCAAAATGCTTCATCAACAACATTTGATGTTAAGATTTGTTTTTCACTGGCTTAGTCAGCACAAAAGGTCAGACATTTAAATGTCACTGCTGCAGTTTCACTGGCCCAGCAGGGATGAAACAAAAAACAACAACTTGTTTGCGCAATTAAGTGATTAATTGCAAGAATTGTGAACTAAACTGGCCTGGTAGTAAGCCTGCTGTGTGTGTTTTAAGATGGCATGATAAAAGATTATATTTATTACAGACTTTTAACACCCCATAATTCAAGTCCCAGATGACCTTCAAGAGATTTTTAAGACAAATGTATATATCTTTGGCTTACCATTGCTTGACGCACCACCTTGCTGGTCTCCTGCCATGGCCGAGAAGCATTGTGTTTGGCATGAAGTCTCTCCAGCAAAGCAGCCATGCGACTCTGCTTCTCTGATTCTAAAAGTAAAAGATTTAAAAAGGTGTGATTATTCTCATTGGTGAGTTCTCACAAACTCAATTAACTACACAAGAGGATGTGATTACTGGGGAAAACACTGAAAAATACAACCTGACAGTGCTAACCAATGCAAAACTATTAATCTCCAAACAGAGTTTAAAGAGCTACAGCTACACAAGTGATCAAATCACAATTGCAACGCAATCATGTTATCGCCAAAGCATGTCATTTTAAACAGTGTTTGATTATATTTTTTGATTGAGTGATACTGTACAAAGAAACTGTTACTGTGTAAAACATGCAAAATGAAAGCAATTTTTAAGGTTGCTATAAAGTTTTGTGAATTTTATACCAATCTGTAAACCACATCGAAAGAAAATACACATTACTGAATGATCAACAGTTTTTCTGTTATAACCAAACAAAGCAATCCCAATATTGACCACAACAATAATAATGCATTTCCACTAAATTACACAACCCTAGTTAAAATATTACTTCTTAAATAATTTTGCATCACATCTAAGTAAGGTGTAACAACAGAGCTGTATTAGACAATCAGTCCTCTCATCACGGTCAGAACTTTGGTTAAATTTAACATAAAAAAGTCATTATGTCAATTACAACACATGTATAAGCAAAATAAAATATTAAAGATGACTTTAAGCAGTTCACAGCTGTTTTGTTTATTGTTGATGCGATCAGCTAAATATCAAAGTTTTCTTATATTATTAAGTTTATGTGAGAGATTCCCTGCAGAATCATATTGAGAGATACCAGAAACTACAACAGTCCTGAAATATTTACTTCTGTCTGTAAGATAAATACACCAATCTCCGAGACAGTCAAATGTCAGTGTATTGTGTTTTGTTTTTCTACATATGTTGGAGGACAATGATTGCATTTCTACATGTATATACCATGGAGAAATATAGATATGAACGAAATAAACAACATGTATACAAAATTAGATTTTATTTATATCTCCTTAATCTGTCACTATAAACTGCTACAGCCTTTATTATTTATATTTCAGATGTGCAACTTTCGTTCAATAAATAGTAAAACTGGGATAAACTTGCTAAATGACAGTAACCACTTTAAAGTGTTGAACGTTAATGACATTGTTACTGCAAAGTTGATGCTTCAAGTTGTTAGCTTATCAAGCTACATGGGGCTAGTTGTTGCTTCACGAAACCACTTTAAGTGCTTACTGACTGACTAGTGTTTAATACCAACGTCATTGTGCTATTAATGTGTTATTAATTAGTCCAATATACATCCAAACGACTAACGTGTAAAAACACAACCAACAAAGAGCAATCGTTACATAGTCGGGCAAGTTAGCTATTAGCTTGTAGCTTTAGTTGCCCCGTCCAGTAATGGCAGGGCACATCATCAGCAAACAAAGCAAAACATAAACTAAATATTATTCTTACCGGACACCTCTTCTGTTTTGATCCGATCTGCATGATTTTGATTTCCTCCTTGCTGTACAGAGAGAGTTAGTTCTCTCGCAGGGCTACCGCTTTGCATAGAAACACCAGGCCCCGCCGCCATTGTCCCCGTCCCCCGTTTCGGTTTCCCCGCTTCCCCATCCGGGCTTCCGTACCGTGTCCGTCTCTCTAAACGGGGGATGGACTAACTCTCCCATTGGTGTCTGTCACCACTTTGCATGTACCAGGTATATTATTATATTCATTTCTTTATTATTAAAAAAATTGTTGACATATTTTTCATTATTTTAAAAGTGTTGTATTGTTGAAAATGTCCATCGTTGATACCGAGTCTAAATAGGACAAACACAGTCGAAGGCGTTTTTTTTCTTTTTTTTTTCGCTATTACATGTAAACTTAAACCCATCCATTTAGTTGTTAAAGATTACAACTGTGTGTTTGTAGTCTTTAGCATCTCTCCTGCATCAGTAAAAAAACAATGGTCCGATTAATACTCCAGATGGCGTACGATCTCCGCGAGTAAATGATTCATGTTTTGCCAAAAGCAATGAAGCGCCAAAATCCAGTGGATAATTAAAATAATAGCCTTAATTGTCTTTAAAAGCACAACAATGCATTATCTTAACACGAGCGGTATTTTACCCTATAATTTTTGCACATTTTGCACACCCATTCGTGAAGCAGTCACTTGAAGCAATAGTATGAGCAGTGGAAACACAATGTGGGCATTTTTAAGGCAAAATGCAACCACACACACCCATGTACGTACTACATGCACACACCTGAGCCTATTGTACAGCTGAGCCTGTGGCAAATGAGTGCTCTCTGGGGAGGATTTTCCCACCAAGCATGACCTGCCCAAGAGAGGGAGCAGAAGTGTGTGCGTGAATATGTGCATTTGTGCATATACAAAGATATACATATGTGAGCATGGGTGCAAAAGTAAACACACGTACACACTTCCATCCACACACAGGGGATAGACAGCAGTGGAGATGGAGAGGGACCAGATTGGCATCGTCTGAGACAGTAGACAGACCCACAGATAGACATGAGAAAAGAGGGGAGGTGCCGCTATGTAATTGATGTGCCCACCAGGAGTTTTAGCTGGCTGCCTGGCATGGAAGAGGAGGTGGGCACCGCTGCCAAGACATCAGTAGGAGAAAGGAAAGGGAGGCATGGGCCTTGGGGAGCACAGTAGCGGGCTGAAACCATGCCCATCAATCAGAGGCTAGTTCACCTTGCCATGCCAAGCGGGACCCCTCTGTGCCGAGGGAAGGGGTGGCACTGTGACTGAGGCTGGCACAGTCACTAAACCTTCCCTAATCCTCCTGGTGGGTGTATAAGTGCCATGTCCATATACAGTGGGCAGAACCCGACATGGGCAAAAGAAAAGAAAGTTCAGCCCCTGTCACTACATCTTGTTAATATCATGATGTAGAAATGTTAATATTATTTCACCAGAGGAATGAAAAACACCACACCTTCTAATTAAGACAGTTAAGGAAATATCTGTAATCCCACCACACAGGAGACCCAGTTGAATTGCATTAAATCTCTGTTTAAGTTTTGCTGATAGTCTTACAACGATGCCTTCCTAACAGCCCTTTTTCATAATATTGTGGTGTTGGTGAAGACGGTTTGTAGCAGCTCTATAGCCTATATTTGATTTTCTCTTTATGTTTCCAGTTTTAACACAGGAGATAGAGATGTGCGAACAGCTTGGCAACCTTATTGAACGCTTTGAAGTAGACTACCCTCCTTTTTCACCATCTCTCTTGGTGAACTCACATTTACCTCCTGTGAATAAAGGTAGCCAAATTCATGCATGCACGCTAGCTGTCAGACAAAATAACCAGACAATGCAAACAGCAAAATTATTTATGGCTTGGTGGTTGGTTTACAAGCAGTTTTACAAAGCTCTCTCTCAAAACAAAAGGAAAAGACTAAGCCTTTTGCTTTTCACCTATCATACAAGTTTGAGATCAGTGAGCCTGAAGGCTGGATACGGTCCAGAGAACAGTGCAGCATTATCAGGACACAGTTTCTGCTTCTTTGGCACCAAGTGCCTTGAAGTGCAAGGGCAGCTGGGAAGACTAGCTGGGAGGGTGGTAGAAAAAGGGAATGAGTAAGACAGAGGGAGCGGGAGAGAGAAAGGAGGGGTCGGCCCTATAGGACCATTTGTGATGAGGCTCATTTGCACAACGGCACTTAATTGGCTACAACAATTAATTAATGTGTTGGAAAGTTGGCACAAAAAGTTCATTTAAGAGGGTTTTAATAAGCAATTAGGGAGAAGTAACCAGTGAGGTAGAAGCAAGGATGAAAAAAGATGCAGATAAAAACTCTGAAAGTGTAAACTCCAGTTAGGACTTTTTGGGAATAATGTGCCATATCTGGAAACCAGGATGTGGTTTGCTATTATGGGTAGTTACACCGCATCCCATTGCGAACACTGATGACATAAAAATACATTATTTTTACCCCATACTTTTACAACCCCAACTGTTCATGGCACCCAGTTTCCAAAAGCAGCATTGTCTCTTCTCCCCTTCAATCTCCCTCCCACTGTCTGCCTCCCTCTCTCTTTCTCACTCTGTGTATGAAATATCGCATAACTAATGAGTGGAGCAGGTTGAAATCCTGGGGAAGATGTCCTTGGAAGACGAATGCATTTTCAGCAGAATAATTAACTTAATTAACAAATTCACATGCATATTCATCAGCCTATTAATGTCTCCTCTGCGCGGCTTGATGAGCAGTGGGGTAATAACCATCTCATTTGCATAGCCTGTTCACACGACTCCCCGTTTAAAGACAAAATAAGGGAAGGAAGAGCACAGGAGGAAGAAGGAAGAGAGAAATTGAAAAAGGAGACAACAAATAGAAAACAAGGGAGATGCTCAGCGGGGTAACGCGCAGAGGTGAGGAAATGACGTGGGATGCTCGGATATAGGCTAACCATATATCTGACGGATGGGTGACAGGAGAGGGGACGGCAAACATGAGCCCAAACAGATTGACTCAGTCTCTCTCTTTCTTTTTCTCATCCCTCCAGTCAACCCTGTAAAGCATCTTCTCCCTCCTGCTGTTCTGTCATCGCCATTTCCTCGCATCCATACCATAATATTCCCCTCCCTTTAAGCTGAAACAAGTGATCTTTTGCCTTTTAATGGCCCTCTTAGTGTCATATCCAAGCCAGAGTGCTCTAGTATCAGCCATCAGATGTGGATCTGGGTAAATTGTTCCTATTAAAATCAGTGGAAAACATCCTATCAGTGTGCCCTCTCCCTTTCTGTCTGTCTGTCTGTCTGTCTGTTCCTCTCCTTCCTACAGTCTCTCAGGGGGAATCTTCTTGGCATTGCTCCACTCCTTTCTTCTCCATTGCCAGGCTGCTGCTGCTGCCGCCTCTACTCTGTTACCACTGTCTACACACAACCTGGTGCTCCTAGCAACGCCACCTCTCTCACATACACTCCACATGGCGGTCCGAATGGCGCGTGTGCCTGTGTGTGTACGTAACACGCACACCTCATGTTTGCCGTAGGTTTATTGCCACTCTTATATTTGTACCGTAAATCCTTTGTCTACATCAAATGAGCTGAATGTTTATTCTGCCACTTCAAAAGAAAACAAAAGAAAAATGTCAAATTCAACTGCCACTACCTCTGACAGCCTGTCTGTTCCAGTTTGCAAAAGCTGAGTCTCAGCACAGTACTTTTGTTTAAAGCTCTCTGATACCCCAGACACTCTGGGGTTTTGATACATATCAAGCCAAAACAAAATTATTATTCTCTAAATTTAGCCAGACAATTATTTTGTTCCTCATTCATTTTTATTAAACTCAACTAGTGGTAACTGTGTTTCATCAGATCACTTTATATATTGAGAAAGATGCTATTATTTCTTTTGTTTTTTCTTAATTCACCTTCATTTTCATTTGCTATTGTAATTTGTTAACATTGTTCAACGGTGATGCATCCTTTGAGGCATGGTATGATTTTTTTATGCATTCATTTACAGATGTAAAACTATGTAATGTTCACAGAAAAGCACTATATAAATCTAATGCATTATTGTTATTATTAATGTTGTCAGCCCTCTTTCTGTCACAATGATGCAAAATAGAGTTTTGTAGCGTTAACCCTTTATTGGACAAGTGACTATTTTTGGTAATTTCCGCATACATTACAAGTCAGTGACAGTGACAGTTACAGTGAGGCAATAATCTCAGGTCCAATGTGGTCTACAGGGTCTGTAAGGTCCACCTCTGCATGAACAGTGAGTGTACCTGCTTTGTTAGGTACCATGAAGTAATGGTACTAATGTAAGTAATGATGTTCAAAGGGATAATGTGGATGTTGGTAGGTGTCTGGATCAGCACTTATGTTGGCGTAATGTTCTAAAAGTGATGTTCTAATGTTCTAAAATACCTTTCACCTTACATATGTTTTTCTTGTATTTTTTATATATACTTCTTGGATTTTTATTTTTATTTTTTTGTCATTTAAGGGATTGAATATGGTAACTTCATTAACCTTGATGTTATACATAACAATACAAAATTTTGAAACAATTCACAAAAGTAATATAGTCTTGTTATGTCCTCCAATAAAACACTAAGGTTGAAATTTGGAATTTCAGAGTATTTCTATGAGTGAACTATAAAGGGTTAAGGACAGATCTGTCCATCTGTCCATGAACTCTGCCTACCCTGTTGCATCTCTGTTCTAGTCGCCATTTAAGACTGAATGCTTTTTATTATCATCTGGCTGTTTGAACAAGCGTTACAAGAACTGTGCACTCTCAAAAAGCAAAGCTAATGTTGCGACACTGACGCCCATGAAGCTGAAAGATCTGCCGTAGCTTGGCCTTAGTTTTATTTCATGTCAATCTAAAAACTTACACTCACACATTTAACTAATTTAGCATACCACCAACCTACGCCCCTAATGTTGTTATCTGTCATGCCAAAACACTGCTGAGTCTTTGACACTGTTTTGTCATCTGCTGAAATCTGCTGTGATAACTGTGAAAAAATAGACAAACATTTTGTTCTTAATTTTGTGGAACTGTTTTCCTATTTTTATCTTCACTATGACTCCTTTGCTGGGGCAAGTGGAAATGCCATTTATCTTAATCCGGGTGATGATGCTCATTTAGATTCACTGTGTACAGTTTGGGAATCACCTGACTGATCTTCAAAATGTTTGATTGCGGTGTGTTTGGTACTCTTCGTAGGGCAGCCTCGGACGTGCTGATTGGCTGAGCAGGCTGTTGTGTAGCCGTCGTGAGAGGAAGAGCTGGGAAAGGCGATTGAGATACAGAGCATTAGCCGGTGTCAGGAGGAAATTAAAGGCCAGATCGCTTTCTTAATCAGAGCACAAGCACTGCGTTAAGAAGGAATTAGGTCGACAGCTGCTGTGTCGCTGCTTACCTTGCTCTCTCTCTCTCTCTCCCTCTTCCTCATATACTCACGTTCATCACACCCTCTCATTGTCATTCTCCTTTTTGTTTCTCTCCTCACCTTCTAGCTCCAAACTTTTGCTTAAGTTGTGGTGCCTTTCTTCGCCCTATGCGTTGCTAATCTGTATTTTTCTCCTTTTGCATTTTCCCTCTGTCATCCCTGTTTGGTTTAACCCACACTTATTGCAAGGAGAAGAGAAGAGAAGAGAAGAGAAGAGAAGAGAAGAGAAGAGAAGAGAAGAGAAGAGAAGAGAAGAGAAGAGAA
>JAPQRQ010000012.1:13686392-13701557 GCA_037367365.1 Apogon talboti
CTCCCCCATCCCCCCAGCTGGCCTTGCCATGAACATGCCATGTGGCGCTCCATTCCCCCTGGCACTCCGACTCTGGCTGTGCCAACTCTGCCGCGTCTGGCCGCCGCCAACTGGAAAGACCAAGAAAACAGCAGATTCAAAGTGGACTATTTCTTTGTGTGTCTGGAAGTGTGTGTGTGTGTGTGTACCTGCAGTAAAACTTGAGCTGTCAGTTATTGTCGCAAACAACAGTGTCTGCACAAACCTGAAAAGAACACACCAATCTATATTCTAAGCGTGAAAAATGAATAAAATGTCCTGAATGGTTAGGTGGCTGATGGGAAAATATGTGTACGTGTTGTGTGCGCGTTTTATATTTGTGCCTCTTTGTATGGCTGTGCAGGTGTATGCACAGAACTGCGATCAGTGAAAATGTTCACAGCATGTCATACTGTCAGTCCATAGATGCTGGTTGTGAATCCACTTGGGAATGGCAGTGGAATTCCTGTTACCATGGAGATGTCCAAGCTCATTGGTAATAAAATTTCAACTTGAGAGAGATTAATTCAGGGGAAAGTGTTGATTTATTCATCCTGATGCACTTCCTCATTCGCTCTGATGTTTGGCTGTGATGGCTGCCCATTCACTCACTGGTTTGGACTTTTTTTTAATATCTATACTACACTGTCACTGTTGAAATCTGTACCTTTATCACAAGGAAAAAGCTGCAGCACTAACAAAACCCTTATTATTTCAACACACTTTTGTACCCATGTCCATACATTATTTATGATGTATGGTTACTGTAGGCATAACAGGTTCAACTACTTAACATGGGAATTTTTTTTTTAACTAGGATAAATCATTGATGTGTTTTTTCATCACATGTGAAAAGAATACCAGGTGCTTATGTTTGTATACATATCAATGCTTCCATGTGTTTATATGCATGAACACGTGCCAGCATCTATTCTAAGTTCTCTTTACAACCCTCAAGTCTCCATTTAATTCAATCGATAATACCCCCCCCTCACCCCTTGCGGTCCTCCCATGTAGTCACGGGAAGTAAGAGTTCCTGTCTTCGTTCCTCTTATGATAATCTCTTTTAATCTGAGAAGGCAGGCGTGGGCTGCGATGTCAATGCCTCGTCTCAAGGCTGCCACTGGGACACACACTCCATTTTGTTTACCTCCTCTCAACATTCAGTGAAGGGTCAAGAGAGATGGATCAGCAGACAAAAAGAGGCTGAGCATAAGGTGGAGAGGGGAATGATGGGAAAAAAAAGGGGATGGAGTGGTAAAAACTAGACGCTGACTGGTGACAAGGGGGAAATCAGCGGCACAGAGTTGTACTGTAGGTTTGACCGATAAGCATCATTACAAAATGGTAATAAAAGTGAACAATATCAGGTCATTTTCAGAACATAATCGCCACTTTGAATGACATCAGCCTCTGGAAAACTTATTTCGATGTGCATGAGTTGAGCTGCCTCCAAGTTTGAAATCAGCTTCACCGAATGAACCGCACGAACATGTGAAACGACAGACAGTTAAATGCACACTTAAGATAGAGGTCAATCCCACACAAAGTCGAAACCTGTGGGTGGCAGCGGAGTCAAGGCCAGCGACTAAAGAGTGTGTGTGCGTGTGTGTGTTGCATGCATCTGCATATCTGAGGGACACCGTGGTTGTCTGGTTGTGTGAGAGGGTGTTTAAATTCAGTGACAGCTGTTCATTAGTTCATTACAACCCCACACTGCTGATTCCTCAAAGCAGGAAATACCAGCAGAAAGAGACACTGGTGAAAGCACAAACTCTGCAGAAAGGATAAGGCACGTGCAGTTAATGCAACAAAGCAGTTTTTGGTTTAACAGCTTTTCATTCAGGGACAATTTATTTAAGCATTTACCAAATATTTTAGCATTAACCACCCCCATACTGCCACCCCTCCAAAAATGCAGTCTAACTTTTATTATAGTAATAATAATATGCATCAGTTATTGCTTAAATCAGCAAATTTTCCCCTTGAATTACCTTCCACCTGCAGCACTTGTTACAATACCAAATACAGCGAGGCTTCTTGATGAGGATTCTAGGTCATGACAGTGCTGTATTGATGCAATGCTTTATAAATATTTGACGACGGGAAGTATGTCATGTCTTTGTTGTGTAATTACAGTCTAATCAGCGAAGGGAGGGAGCATCTCATCCAAAGGTCAGACCAATAATTTTGTCTTCTCATGCCCTATGGTAATACAAAGCGATGTATTATACAGTGTAATGCAGTGTATTTATGGTGCAGTGTGTACATCTGGCGGCTGTCTGTTGTGTGTGAGAGGGACGTTGTAGAAACATATGGGCAGTGACCAGCACGGGCTTATCTCACTGAACTTTAAATTAAATCCTCACACCTGGCAGAAACTTGTCTTACTGTATTTACAAATAATCAGGCCTGAACATAAGCTAAGTGCATAAGTGTTTCTGGTCACTGCATTAAAATGGCTCAATATACACAGGAATGTTATTCTTATTTACATCATAAAAAAATGCTTCAGTTTTGGATTAGCTGCTTATTAAAAAAACATATGTTTTAGACACTCTATTTATGTTTTCTCTGCATTAAGAAACCAATTTGAACATGTCGACAGTGAACAGCAGCAGTGAAATGTACGTTTCTAAGTCAAACCCTGCCAAGCAGCTGGTAAAGTGTTTTCGTATACTATATAAACTTTAATTATATCTATAAAGGCCTAATTGTACATACAGTAATATGACAACTGTTTCCTATCTGCACTTCTGTAATTCAATATGATTGAATATTGGATTAAAAAATTATAACACTAACCCTGCATCAGTGTAAAGTAAGATGCTTCCACTACAGCATTCTTGCTAAAACAAAAAAAAACAACAAAAAAAAAGAAAACAAAAAGAAAAGGGACTGAAATTTGTCTTGGTTGATGATCAGTCATGACTTTCTCTAAGATGACAAGCTTAAAGAGGCACAATTGCAGGGGTGGGAGCTACTCTGTGTGGCTTGGGAAAACCAGTTGGATGAGGTGCATTTTGGGTATGTGTGTGTGTGTGTGGACAGAGAGTGTGTATGTGTGCACGTGGGTGACCAGCGATGAAGGAGCTAGGCGAGGGTGTGATGTACTTTAAGAAGCTGAACGTGTTAGATAGAAGTGACCATGTGCCATTTAGTGCGAAAAACTGCAGAGAAGAAAGTAAAGAGAAGAGAAAGGTGCGGGAAAAAGTGATATGCCGGGAGGGGAAAGTGTGCTTGTGGGAAAAGAATAAGTGATGAGTGTGTGATTAAAGAATTAAGGGAGAGTTGGTATAAGTTTGTGTGTGGGATGAAGCAGAGACGGTAAAGATGGTTAAAAGGGCAGCGAGATAAGGGGAACAAAAAGAAGCAAACATGCCAGAGAAGGAGAGGAGACAGAGGGAAAGTGAGGCGAAAGGAGCAGAGGAGCGAGGGCAATGAGCTGGATTGAATACCATCTGACAGGTCCAGCTGGGAGTTTGCCCACCCTGCAGCACCGCAAAACCCCTCAATATGGAGGCCAATTACTGCTGCCCGCGTGACCGTGGCATGGCAGCATCAGATACAACCCTCCTCCTCCTCGCCTCTCCTTTCCCTTTCCTCTGCCTCCCCCCTCCCCCCGCCTCACCTCCTCATTTCCTCACCCCCTCAGCCCACCCCAAAAATAAATAAAAAACACTCCCACCATCTGTGCAGAGTGACAACAACCTCTTTACCCTACCATGCACAACACAGACTGTACACTGCACACACACTTGGGGCAAACAGACACATCAAACATGACAAATCCTCACTCATAAGCTCTGTGTACTTTTATTTTTGATGCAAGTGTGTGAAAGGTTTGGTTGCAGTGTTTCTGTCTATGTGTCATTCATCTTTTTAATGAAAATAGGAAAAAAAAAACAACAACAACAACAACAACAAGGCCTGATACTGATACACCTTCTGCATGTTCCTACCCTCAAAGACAGTTAGCCATGAGCATGGATGTGCAGGCAGGGAGTATTAAATAACTAACAAACACACACACACTATTACCATTGTTTCACAGATGCAGTGGAATTTCATCCTGTGCCAGCTTCATCTCTTTTCACAGAGCTGGGCGTGGTGTTCAGACTGGCAGGGTGGTGATAGTGGGAGGGTGCAGCACGGTGGGTGAGCATGATGCAGTGGCATCCGATGCCCACTGTGGTGGAGGTGACTCCCAAATTTAGCTCTATCTGTCGCAAAACATGCTCATCCAAGTGATGTTTTTTTTAAATTTTGCATTTTTGTACTCTGTCTTCAACTGCTGCATGGCAAAAACAAAATAAGTGCCAGATGAAATATGTGGCAAATGCATGTTCATGCTTTGTTCAGATCCTCACACACACCTACTTACCCCACAGGAGCATTCAGATGACAGGTCCTGGCCTCACAGCGGGCCTTTGTCTCTCATCTCAATATCTGGCCACTGTCTTCTGTCTCCTGTATCTGCAAATTTGCAATACAAAAAAAAACAAAAAACAAAAAAAAACCCTCTCCATGTTATGATTATGATGCTGGTTAGTCCTGTGAAATACTTTTTGTGATTAATCCCCAAATAATTAATCCGATAAATGTTTACCTAATCTGATAAATGGGAGTAAAACTCTCCAGATGGAGATTTACGCGGGCCTGGGCTGGGCCTACTTTGTGTAGTATTTGCAGTGTTGTGTTACGATTTTAGCGGATCATTTGATCATTTTTAATAAAGCAGTAAAACTCAGCCCCATGCTGGATTATTTCATTACAGTAATTGCACGGTATTTCATAAACATTCATTTGAACAATTACGCTTGAAATCAATCCCAATTAATTGATTTTATGGACTTAAGTTACGTCAGTTAAGTCAGTTAAGCCCATTTGTCATAGATATTTAAAATGAGCAGCGCATTATGAGAATATGACCATCCCGTTTTTCTGCTTTGGGGGGTGAGATTTAGGCCCGCATCTGTTTTATACAAAAAAAAAAAAATACTTAAACGAACCATAGTTATTGAGGATACCTTAAATCTCGTTAAGTAGTGTGACTGTCAACTTAATGTCATAATAATAATGATAATAATAATAATTATTATTATTATTATAATAATATTGATAATAATAACAAAAATAAACCTTATATATAAAAACTGTTGATTTAATCCCACTTAAGTTTTTTCTTTGTTTTGCCCCTAAAATGTGGGCCCAGGTGAGTTCACAGGCTGTGGATTTCTAACACCTCTTTGACCTTCCAGAAATATCCGATTAGCTTCACGCTTGTCTCTGCAGTCCTTGCAAAAGTGCGTGACCGTTTTATTCCAGGACACTCGTGGACATTCAGCCTCCTTTAACTGCGGAGAATAATGAACAGATGCTGAGTGAATTAGGAAAGAAATACTGGGTCCCTCCCACAAGGGCCACTTTGGCAGCGGCCGCCTGGCTGCCACGTGGCGCAGCTGGCACCGGGTTGGTGATGGTGGGCTTTACTGGTCTCTGGCTTTACTGGTAGACATTTAGTGACTTGGCACCTAATCCGCCATCAAATCCTCTGCCAGCCGCGGCCCCTCCACACCGACAACTCCACGGTGTAACTGAGTGGATAAAAGTAGAGAT
Source organism: Apogon talboti (assembly GCA_037367365.1). Lineage (NCBI taxonomy): Eukaryota > Metazoa > Chordata > Actinopteri > Kurtiformes > Apogonidae > Apogon > Apogon talboti. Next base: position 13,692,030 of record JAPQRQ010000012.1, read on the forward strand.
GTGACTCTCACCTTACCCTTCACCTGGGGCCATAAAGTAGATTACCCCTGACCCAAGAGGATGCTTTGAATATGAGGCCAAAATGACATCCACCTTTGATGACAGGCTTCGTTTACGCATTCTAATGGGCATAAAAGTGGCTCTGTGACAGGAACTTTTTTTGGGCATATAATATTGGCATATAATACTTAAATAGCCTATACATATATTAAAATAAAAATGAGATGATCTTAATTTTTAGGAAAAAAAGTGGCCTTACGTTTAATAAATCTAAAACTTTCTCACTAAGATAAATATATTCCCTTTATCTTCTCATTTTCATACATGCAGCTTTTATTAAAGGTCGTGATCTGTAATTTGATGGTGACATTAAGCTAAATTAATTTCTATATATTAAGTTTCTGCCTTTGTAATTCTGAAATCAAAGAGTTAAGTGTTTATGCGTAAAATATAAAAAATAATAAAACACACAGATCACACTGAAATAGAATTAAATTTGGGTTAAGGAAAGTCTCACCTGAATTTACACCTGCTCCACCCGAGGGATTTTTCTATAACTATTTTTATAATAAAACATGTAGGCTACAATTTGCTGTGTAAATCCTTGCCATGTAAAAATTGCTTAAATCTCCCCTGCTCCTGTAGGACCGTGTTGGATGGACCAGTTTCCACCCTGCGGTGACCGGTGCTGATTTCCCCTGGACGTCCGCAGCAACATATGGGACCCGGGGCAGGGTTCCAAACTCGGAAGCTGCTCCCACTATTGATTTGAGAAATAACCAATAATGTGGAGTAGCATACATAAACTCAAAAGGATCAAATATTCTATTTCGTTATGAAAAAGTATTTCAAATAAACCAGGAATCTGCATCTTTGGCAGCTTTTGCTATCAGCAGATTTTAATTTCCTCAGCTCTGAGCAGGATGAAATAAATTAATTAAATAGGCTAAAAATATTTCCAGTTATAAAATACATATCAAGCATGTCAGACGATTTTTGCTTTAACTTATGCAGTCTCGTATAATATATATATTTTTTTTCCACTGAGGACTGCAAATACACTCACCTGCGGAGTGTGAGGTCCTTGATCCGCATATCATCTTGATGCTGACACCTGATCCACCGCCATCTTCACCACCCTGGGAAAACCTGGTGTCATGTGAAATTGCACCATGAGTTTTGTGAGGTGTTGGCACTTATTCTGCCTGTCAAACTGAGTCGAACGAGGCCTTAAATGATTCACATTTAACTGATCCTGAACCCTCAGTTGTTCGATGTATACCTTATTGGAGTGAGCGTTGAGGAAAACACATGCAATTCCTACACATTTAAAGGGAATCAAATTGACCCAAGGAATGGCTTTAGAGATCATAGTGTTTTTGATCTTTTTTTGTTTGTTTGTTTGTTTTTGGTCTGTGCATCTCATACAAATCCCCCACAATGAAGCTCATTCAGCAACAGGTCTAAAATGAGGATACTTATTTTTGTTGGTTGTAAAAACACATCATGTGTGATTAGTAAAGAAACCTCAGTTTTGCACTTCAATTTTATGTATATATTTTCTCTATCTATGGTAAAAACCAGGTTTAACCCATAGAAAACGTGTTTTATTACATTTGGTAGGATAAACCTCTCATTCATTCCTAGAAAGGTAATAGAATTTTCACTGCCCTTTAAAGCAGAAATATTTTAAAGTGAGACTGCGATTACTGACCAGCTTCTTTTATTTTTTCTTTAATGTATATAAACTGCATTTAAAAAATGCTAAACAATACACGTCTTTCTGCAGTGATTCTGTAATACGACCACATTAACGGTGTTCATCTTCCCTTTCTTAACTGTCCAATACGCAGGATTTTTTAATTTAACATTATTTTTCATTCTCTTATTTGAGTGTATGAGTTAAAACCCAGTAGAAATTAAGCTAATAGTGTCACGTAATTCTTTAACGTCTAGAATGTGATATGATATTTTGTTTTGTCCCCCAACAGCACTTTCGCCAAACTTTATGCTTCGTTTATGTTTTTCACTGAAAAACCAAAATCATTTTTTATTTTACTACATGTACCTATATGTTATCCAAAATGTATATGAAAAATACTTGTATTTTACAAGGAAAACTCTAGCCAATGAAATTACTTTAAAATTGACGTATAGCATCTATATTTGATATGTTGACTTAGTTTATAACATGACAATAATTTGATAGATATGAAGCATTTACTTTCATTGTCTGAAGTTTTCAAGTGAAATATTTCGATATCATTATAAATTTAACAAGCAGGGCCTATACTAAAATCAAACCGTATCGAAAGTTTACAGATTATTTAAGACAAAGTATGTGCTTATTCAGTTTTTAAAATATTGAATAATAATAACAGGCTAATTAAAATAAAGCTTGGGATCATGTTATACAAACAATGTATGTTTTATTCACGGTCCCGACACTATACGTCCCCCTGTTTTTCACAAGAAAATCTGTTGGATCATGTCAGACAATTATAAAACATTTTTTATTTCTGTTGTTTGAGTCATAACATGTTTTTTTTTTTTTTTGTAGGCCGATACATGGTTTATGTCAATTGCACTCATTCTGCATACAGGATAATACTGGACACACTGAATGTACAACAGTATAGGGATGATATCAGTAGAATACAGAAGGTAATCAGAGGATTCTTTCTGTCACTGCAATCTCCCATCCTTTCAGAAAATCCTCTTTTTCTCCAAACAATATTACACATAATAGGATTGTCATTAGAAGGTCAAAAAGCCAGATTGTGAGGGCTTAATTATGGAAAAAAGCATTGAGATCCTCATAAGGAGCAGCTCTGTCGTGGTGCAAATGCACGTCGTGGAAAGGTGGAATGTTCTCCGAATGCGCACCGCCGTTGCGCGCTCCCGAGGGCCCAAAAGGTATGCTGTGGCTGGGTCGAGACGTGGTCAGTCCGGAGTAATGCATAGAGTAATGATAGTTCCTGTCCGTCTCAGACGACTCCTGTTGTCTCCCGGTCAGTCCGCCGTTCAGGCACACGGGTGGACTGTGCTGGCCTTCGTAGTCCGGGCTGCTGTAGTCTGGGGACGTCCCACCCGGTGGATACACGGCCTCGTACCCAGAGCCGTAGGTGTGGCTCCGCAGGTTGAGGGCTCCGGTTCCGGGCTGGTAATGAGGACTAGAGATACGAGAACACCGATAGGGATACGGATGGACGGAGAACGGAGAGCCGGGCATGTGGAAGCGGGCTCCGTCCGAACACGGCTCTGTCAGGAAGTTTCTGGTGTTGAGCTGCAGACAACCTGCCACCAGGTTGGTGGTGGGCTGGGACAGGCCTTTACACAACATCTGCACGTAGGATACCACATCTGGACGTTTGCCGTTGCGTAAAATCTCCCCCAGGGCTAATATATAATTCTTGGCGAGCCTCAGAGTCTCTATCTTTGACAGTTTTTGGGTTTTAGAGTAACACGGCACCACTTTGCGCAGATTGTCCAGCGCAGAATTCAAGTCATGCATGCGCGTGCGCTCCCTCGCGTTTGCCTTCTGTCGACGCATCTTGGATCGCTCCACGCGCGCCGGCGTCATCTTGCGTTTCTTTGGGCCGCGCTTCTTGGGTTTTTCTCCACTGTTTTCATCACCACACTCCTCTTCCTCGGCCTCATCATCCTCATCGTCATCGCCTGCCATTTCAGACTCAGCTCGGCTGCTGCCTTCCTGTGGCTCGTCCAGGTCGTCGTCCCCTAGGTGACATGGCTCGTGGTCTTCAGCCTTGACCTTGCAGTCCACGGTCTCATTGTCCTCCACCCAGTCAGCCGCGAGCCTCTGGACGTCCGGCAGCACCTCGCTGAACAGACGGCTCAACATTGTGGCAAGCAACCTGCAAGAAAAACAACCCACACTTGAGTTGGTCTGCGTCCTGCTGCTGTTTACGCACCCTTAGGTGCGTCGTAAAAGTAAAGCACTGAGTTCTTCTTAGAGCCGCAGGCGCTTCATCCCTAAGGACTACAACATGAGGCCTAGACATTAGTCCTCTGTAAGTCGACCTGTACCAGTGGTAAACTAGGCCTGTCATCGGTTGACATTCCTCTAAATACCTGTGGTTTAACCAGGTCCAACGCATGGCCTTTTGGGAAAATGCCTGAAACGTCACCTTACGATGTTAATTGTATAGGAAATAATTTTTCCATCTTATTTGAAAACTTCATCACCCTGTACACTATTATTATACAACACCATTATGCTTCTCTAAATAATGTCCTGACAGGCTGAACTTGATCCATCTGTGAATGTGTCTCAAAAATGTACGTGTACGAAAGAGAGTTTTATTTAGATGGTGTTATATTTAAAAGGTTTATATTTTCAAGTTATAAATGAAATATATCCGGAATTAAAATATGATTATCTAAGGCCAAACAGCAACAGTTATGTCAGTGCTGTGCCATCCCGTGCGCCTCGGCCTGTCCCCTCCAGCAGTCCGGCACAGGGAGCCATGGCCTGCTTCAGCGGGTCCCCCAGGGGACGCATTAAAGGTGCCGGTACCCTGGTCCTCCTCCATCCCATAAATTACAGACCTGGAGGAATTTCGGCAGTGTCAGGCTGCTATGTGGTCCACGGGATGCCAGACACCGGTACCCGAGTATGTATATTTTAACAGTCTACTTCATAACTGTTATGGAAATCTGGTTTTAGACGGGTTCTGAAATAGTCATGATAAATAATAATAATGACACTCTAATGACACTGAAAACCATTTTGTCTCAGTATCAGGGAGCTCATTCTCCCGAATCAAATTTTGGAAACCACTGTAACAGGCCCCACCAACACCCTTATGTGAATATTTCCATGAGTGAACTCCATTTGCATCGGCACTTCAATTGTAAATTAGGTGTCACGTCTGAAAGAAAGCGCTGCTAATTTAGACCGTTATGTGTGTTTTTCCTAAGTTACAAATTCGGGTTTGGGACTATCAGACCTGCAAGGGTCATGAGGCCAAAATGTCTACAAAAAGGCCTTTTAAATCCTCATTATTTCTTTGAATTCCCATAAATTTTCTTATTAAATGCTGCTTTATTTATTGACCAATAGGCTTAGTGATCAATAGGCTGGATTAATGAGGCGGAATTATAACCAATAAAAAACAATAACATCTCCCAAAAACCTTGACTTATTTCTTGTGCTTATCTCAGTTGCGCACATTGACTCCAAAGACATATTTTTTTCTGACAATGTAATTAATGCCAACCTATACCTTGTCAATTAGCCTGTGTGTCTCTATAGAGGATTCTGTCCCCAGAGTGGTTTGACGCGCTTCGTGCAACACACACACACACACACACAGACAGACAGACACATAGACATATAGTATATACACAGACACACACCTAGGTATTGCATTATCCGATTGGCAACAAAATGTGGTTAAATCCCCTCTGTAGTGCGAGTTTCAATTGTAACTAACTATTAATACTAATGACGCCTCGGGACAGATTGTGCATTTTAGAGAAAGAAAATCCTTAAAATAAACGTAGGTGTGATCAATATGCTCGATGAGACCGACGATAAAGAGTCTAAAGCCTTGCGATTATACAAAAACAGCCCCTCATTTTAATCAAATCTCTGTTGTTGCTACTGTAAGACGCACAACAGGCATGAAAACAAAGAGAGAAAATCGATTCAGATGTGTATCTAAAAGTCTAGGATGGATTGTAAATGTGTAAACGTACCTCCGTGGTGGAGCTCGGTGACGGGGCAAAGCAGGTTTGTTTACACCATCTCTCTCCGGGTGGGCATCACATCCACACGCCCTACAAGGATGCTTCTGCAGGCAAAGCGTTGTGTTCTGCTCTCACACCTCTCTCCTCTCCTGCCACCCTGCTCTGTCTGCTGCTATCCCCAGTCCAAACGCGTGGAGGGAGCCGTGTGGCACCTCAGAGGCAGGACTGGGTGGGTTACATACCAGCTCTGATGCCAGGCCCATATGGCTGGCACGTCATTGGCAAGAGCCATCACATGAGAGCCGGTGATTGACATGCGGCCGCATTCACAGAGACTGGCTTCCCCTGGGGGAGAAGGACTCGCCATCTGTCACTGAGCTGAAAGAGAAAATGGAATAAGGAGTGAATGGCACAAAAAAAAAAAACGCACTGGATTCAAACCGCTTCTGTTAGCCTCTCTATTGGAAAAAACGGGGTTAATCTCATATGGAAGGTTTAGGAAAACAAATGCCTTATGAGAAATAATTACAGTAGTCTGACAAAAATAGAATCATGTTACTCAGATATTAGACTACCCCTCATTAGCGTTGTTACAGGCTTCCTTAATGATTTGTAGATTATTAAAAAGACGATTAATCAACACACAAATCATGTAAATTATACCCTAAAATAATAGGTCTATCCCAAATAGGCTTTTACAGGAGCAAGGGAATGACAATGCTGCAGCTTCCTATAGAAATGTTATAGTCAAGGCCAAGTATAACAGGAAATTCACAAGACAGACTGTTCTCAAACAAAGGCCTGGGCTGAAGAAGGCACTGCTATGAAGATCAGAGTCAGGGAGCAATTGCCTTAACGAGTCAATTGAACTAAGCTAAGCAGAGCGTCTTGGTTTGAGTTGCCAGGCTTGGCACAGGTGCCGGTGGGCGGGCTGGTGCCAAAGGTGGCAGAGGCACAGATTGCACAGAGGGGCCAAAAGATGGGGCAAGACAAGACAGGAGGAGAGGCAGGGAGACAAGCAGGAATTCACAGCGTTTGTTTATACAGTTTTTGGACACTTTTCTTTATTTCAGACATCAAAAAATGAATATGGATAATAGAATTTTTGCATATATCTACCTACTATTAAAACTTACTGGATGAGCTTCTGTGATATCATGTTCTGTAAAGCAAAAAACTGTACAGGATGCAAACACAAACTACTTTTGTTTATTTAGTTGAACATTTTTGTATTCTGACGATAACCATCCCCAACCAAATTTCAAGACACATTTTTAAGGAGATGATGTACAGCATAAAGACAATAACAAACAATTCATGCATTAAAATCTGAAAATCACACTGGTATTTAATCAATACGTTATTGAATATGCATTGTCGTGTATCTGCAGTTTAATACAATGATTTTTATTGTGTGTTCCATAACTTTTTTCCTTATTTAGAAAAAACAAACAAACAAATAAAAAAAAGAAAATCTTCCAAAGCTCTGTGTGAAATGAACCAGATAAATTATATTTATTCAAACTATTACATACATTAGAGCTTGAATGTTGCATTAACAGCTTGATATTTGGGATTTTAATCGTTTCACACATTATATGCATGGTCAAATAGGAGCATGTGTTTTCTCCACTTATATATGGGTGACATCTACTGGTGATAAAACGGCAGTGCATGCCTTTAAATTATCCCATCCTTTTATCTGTGCTGTAACTTCTTTTATACATACTTTTAACCGTTAATGATTTACCTAAACGCTCAATTTAATTTATATTTAGCATTGTTGCTCATTTAGCTCGACAAGACTCAAACCCTCAATGTTACTTAGAGTCACTTGATACTCACCTGAAATATGTAAATATATAGTCAAATATCATCCACCAGAACATTAAATACATTTGTTTAGCCGAAACATAGTTAATTATAAATTTTTGCTGCCCCTTTTTTTGTCAAACTATATTTTGTAGCCTATATATACAGTATATTATCCCAGCAGTAGTTACAATTTCTAGATTGCGCATATTAGCGACCCCTAGTGGTGTTTTTAGGATACTGATTCTATCAACAATTCAGCCTTATTAACAGTAAATCTAATAGACGGTGTTCATGTTATCCTCTGTGGCTATGATGTTGTAATCCTGTAGATTATTTTACTGATGCTCTCTGCGTATAAATCCTATAAAAGGGATTGTAGGGCATGGGGTCATAGTTTAACAGTTATTATTTTTAATCACTAGAGGGCACTAACTCTTATTTTCACACCTTATGTCAGGTGTGACAATAGCAAGTGTGTGTACAGTCCATATGCTCATATAATTAAAATAAGAGAACTGCAACCAAGCACAGAGACCTTTAATATGGACTATATTTTTCCATTTCTACCACAAAGAATCATTTGAACATAAATCTGTTTCTTCAGGCTCCTCTGTCTTTCCACCTATTAATCTCAACAGAATAAAAAGCCAGATACAAAATCAATGTAGCCTACAGCATTATTAAAGAAATGCATAATTTCTGCGTGGCTCCATTGTGATTCACCCTATTGACATTTTCTGAGAAGCGGATCAATTCATACACTCATGCGTGAGCGCGCACACATTCGCTGACACATGGATACACATTACTGTTATTGCTTCCAAATCTCAATGCTCTGAAGAGAAGCTGTTGCCATGGCAATGCACTTCTCTTTTTGATAAAATTACAAGAACCTCCATATACTAATATATGCAGCCACCGCATAGAAAGCTTTGACCTACAGTTTTCTGGCACACCTTTTGGAAAACAATGTAAAAATAAAAAAAAATATTGATGATTTTTAATGTAATAAAAGGATTACATAACTGCTGTGTGGTAAATATGGATGGCCTACACTTTTGTGAAAATCATATGAATGACTGTCCTTGATGTGTTGTTTATTATAACCACAATTCTTAGCTCACTGACGATGAATAACAGGTAAAAGTAAGACTATTCCCATAACATATTCCTGTTTGGCTTCAGTCAGTTTGACAGTTGTATTACACTGGTCTGCAATTTTCAGAATTTGTCTGCCCCAGAGATTAAATGTGCTCAATCTTACATACATTAATAAGATCAGTAGAGACTAAAATGCTGGTTATGTTTCTAGTATGATAAAGTGTTATTACACATACAGTACATATTGTTTATGCACATATATACAATAGATTTCTAAATCTCCCACTAGAAAGAAGCTGTAAAATGAATGTATTACAATGCACAGACAGTGTTTTGAAGTAGATCTGTTGCTCTGAGACAAACAGTCCCGCTGAATAAAACCTGTTCTCTCATTTATTCTCAGAATTTCACATTTTCACCCAAAACTGTATCTTATAAACTACAGCCAACCAACATTTTTGACTTAATTTCTCCTTTATTATTTACTCAAACTTGGTAAATGTGCACTCCTTCCATTCTGGAGGCATTTAAAACGACAGTTCTTTTTTTTTTTTTTTTTTTTTAAATCATATTGTTTCGACATTGACGAGAGATTTAAGTGCCATAATTCCGACTGCACCTGAAAGCATCGCACTGCTTCAGCTCTCCCCACCTTCACTTGTCTCTCCTCATCAGTCTTGATCCTGGTCCGTGTCATTACAGAGGGAGAGAGAGAGAGAGTAACAGATTATAATAACACACACACACACACACACACAGAGGGAGAGGGCGGACGCGAAACAGGCGTGAGAAAGAAGGAGGTAGGCACAGCTGAAACTCAGGGCTCTATCCAGACCACAGGACCCGTGGGGGCCAAAGGATGCCGGTGAATACTGATAGACTCTGAACTACGCACATACA
>JAPQRQ010000012.1:13713779-13725607 GCA_037367365.1 Apogon talboti
AATATAAGCAATTATTTAATTAAAAAAAGCCAAAACTCAAAAACCTGTGGGGCTCCTGGGTCTGAGGAGGTTAATATAGAAATATAAGTAAAGTTCAAGTAGCTGTCTGCCATATGTCTACATTACCTCAGAATGGACCATTTCTCAGAGATAAGATGCATTACTGTACCTACTACTGAGTGTGGACCAGCAGTGATGTCCCTTTAACAAAAAAAAAAATCAAACTTAAATCACATCATCCTCTCACCCTACGAGAAGGTGACATGATGGCAGATCGGTGCGGTCTCAACACTTAAGCTGCAATTGTAGGGCTTGAAATTTAACACTGATGAAAGATGTGACTTGACATAGAGTTGTGACAGATGACTTAGTACTTATTGTAAAGTAACATCACATAAGAGACATGAAGAATGAAGGAAGTCTATTGGTCATATACTGATGTAACATTAGTATTAATGCTAATGTCAGTATTTCTGGCGTAGTAAAAACACTTGATTTGGGTCATCATCAGAAGTTTTCCTGGAGTCATCGCATCCTGGACTTGAACAATGACTTGACTATACATGGTTGAGTTTCACCTCAGAAATGTAGGACTTTAACCCATAAAGACACAAACAGCAACAGGCGACCGAAACCATCTACTGAACTAAACTGTTTAATACCTGTTAATCCACTAATCCTATCAATACATGTAAATAATTGGTGTAAAATGACCCATTTGGGTGTTCAGAGGCTCTGGAGTTACCGTGGAAACACCGTCATCTTCTACAACATTGATTCACCAGTAAAACCCATGGAGTTGGATCAATGACAGTGGATGGACACACTTGTTTTTATGTTCAGTTAATGATATATTTTGCCGAAAAAGTCACTGTTTCTTCTGTTTTCTCTGTTTTTGATATAATAACCCTCAACTTTAATCTGAGCTTTTGTGAACATCTACATGATCACTAAGTTAAATACAGGAAAATACATTATTTTCACTGACAAAAATGCAAAGTTCAGAGGATAATATTATAATAAATGGTGATAAATCATTTAAGAAAGGTAAAATCTAGAGTAAAATTCATTTAAGAACTGCCACAAAAGTAACACTGGGTCTTTATGGGTTAATGTCAAGACCTCAGACTTCTTCCACATCTTTGACTTACTCCAATCTATGCTAGAATATATACGCTTAGTGATATTCCATTGCTGCCTTTTATACCCACAGAAACCATTATTCAGCTGTTCTCACACACTGCACTGCTGTATTTGTTTGCATTGTCAGTTGTGCAGAAGATGGCTCAGGCCCACCTGTCCTCTTTGCTCTCTGTGGACAAAGACGATTCCTCTTCTGAGGACGAGGAGGAGAAAAAAGAAAGGGAGGGCCACCAGACAGACTCATCCAAAGGTGTGTAGAGACATTATGTTATTTTCCTATCCTATACTGACCTATGCATAGACACTGGAGAACATTTAGAAATCTCTTTCTTGCTAGATCTGAGTGACAAAATAAAATCACTTAGGGATGAGCCTGCCCCGCCGGACGGTTTAAAAGGAAACGCTAATATCAGCCATCGCCACAGAGCTGAAGAAGAGACCAAAGAAAGAGAAGAAGAAGAAGAAAAGGGAGAGTGACAAACGAAGAGGACTCTGATTAGAGTGGGCCTGACGTGGTACCGTATGTATGGGTCATACGTGGGCGTACATGGGCGTGCATATGAATGTGTTATCTGGGATTGTGTGTGAGTGCGTACGTACAACAGCGCGACAGAGCTGAATGTGGAAAAGAGAGAGAGAGAGAGAGAGAGGAAAATGAGCCATGAGACACCGATGAAGGTCAGAATAATAATAAGCAGGTTTGAGGAAAAAATAGACATCACCGTCAGCCAAAGAAGAAGACAGGGCTAAATTCCAATCAGCCAAGGACACTGCACTGAAAATAGGAGAAGTGTTGAAAACTGCAGCATTTTTCTCGCCAACAAAGGATGTAACAAGATTCAACATTTTCACATACATTCTGAGAACTGCTCTGTTAACAAAGTTTTCATTATATTACAGGAATGTGTAAAAACAAGATATAGAATTACATTTATTTGCTAAGTGCATATATAGTGTTGTGTAGGGTACTCAATACATTGGTGCTAAAACACAAAGCTCAAAAATGATCTGATGTACACACCTCAGGACGGGAACTCCAAGGGGACAGTTATTATGTTGCTGACAATATCTTATGTATAATGTACAGATACAGTATATACTTATATTTTGTATTTCTACATCATCTGAAAACTAATGGAGAGAGAGTGAGTTCTGTAGAGGAGAATTATTTGAAGATCACTTTTTATGTGACTAGGGTCCTTAGCTTATGTAATAATCATAAGAGTATAAAGTTTTCAACAATTAAACTCCAAGACCTTGTACAAGTTTGCACGCAAGGTAAAAAAAAAACCCAAAACAATCATATACAATTGGATTATAGAAGATTGGAGTGCAGAACTATATTAGAGTTAAATGCTAACATTAGCTAATCATAATAACACAGCATATCCTCTGTGGTTTGATATTCTGAAAGTTATTTTTGTAACATATTAATTAGTATATGTTTATGGTGACAGATTTGTCAAGTGGGAGCTGCAAGATTATTCTTTTTTCTTTTTTTTTCAAAAACTGTATAAATGATGAGCATGTTTGTATATAGATAATGTTTTGTGTTGCTTGCTAATAAATCGAATATATTGGGCTTGCGTTTGTGTCTGAGTGTTCAGTAAATATCTCAATCGTGTATCTTTTGCTTCAAAAACAAGATAATAGAATTGCAAAAGTGGTATTTTGGCATTCTAGGCATCTTACCTGAACAATTAGCAAACAAATAGCATAGAAAACATTAAAATTATGGTGTAGATTTAATGTAATGGATTATTTTTAACCCTCCTCCTCCTCCTCCTCCTCATCATCATCATCATCTTCATCATCATCATCATTGTTGCTGCCATCATCACTGTATGAGCATGACTTTTGTTTCAGACAAAAAAAGCATCGTGTGAAATCAGTATACCACTGCTTCTTTATTCACACTGACACAAATGCCAAACATAACAGATAAACAAACTAAATTAACTAAATAACAGTTTATGGAGAATATGTACCTCAGAGTGAGGATAATGACTGGAATACAGTCCATAATCAACAAAAAAACCCCACAGAAATTATCAATACAGCAGCTTTAACAATGAAACCATTTTTTACATAAAGCAAAGCCTTACATTGTTGATTGTGTAGTAGCACTGTTTTAACTGCAGGTGGCAATGTGGAGTTACATTTCTTACACTGTTGGCTCTTTTTAGCAACTCCAGGCAATTATGAATACCTACCCATATACAGTATATATAAGGGCATAGATTTCAATTGCTTAAAGCACTTTGTTTTATGTGACTATCACCAAAACATTAATTTGACCCAAAACTGACTGCATAATATTATGTGCAGTGTTATTACTGTCATTAGCAACATAAGTATGATTTTGTATGTATGTATTTTTTATTCCTGCTGTGCTGAACCACTTACCTCTCATAGACAGAGTCTCATATATCTTAACTTTAATAATTATTCATCCATTCTCCCATTAATCCTTCCTTGCTTTTACAAAAAACACCCCAGTCACATCATCAACCCCCACCCTCATGTCCTGTGGCAGTGTGTAAACCTCCAGCCTGATCAGGGTGAAGCCATTCTGCTGCAGACTAGCACAGACCTGAGCCTCATTCAGTGGGACCACGGGGATCTTCACCCCTGGACCTCCAAAATAGTAACTTTCTCCTAGGGCTCCAATGAGCAGGAGGTGACCGCCGGGCCGCAGGAGCTTCTGGATGTGTCCTAAGGCCCTGGTGAAGGCAGGCAGGTCAGGGCTGACGCTCTCCAGACAGAAGCAGGACACCAGGCAGTCGGCCCCGGCAGAGGGAAGGGCACCAGGGGCCAGAGGCTGAGGACGATGTACGTCGATGGGGAGGATGTCGGAGATGACCTGACGCAGCTTGGCAGCCTTCTCTGTCCATTCTGAGGGTCTGAAAAAAAGAATATGAATGAATTTACATAAAAACAGTCAGTTAAAACCACCATCACTGCAAGTCATCTACACTACACTTTTAAAATGAAAGAACACAATGTTTATCATCTTAATCTGTTATTTTCTATTTATTAGATAAGGTTTCGACCGAAGATTCAATATTCCTTTATTGTCATTATATACACGAACAATACACAACAAATGTCAGATGTGGTTTATAAGAGACGGTGCTTGAGTAAAACATACACAATATAAAATAAAAATTGTTTAAATGGTATTAAAATAACTACAATTAATAGTAAAAACACACAAGCCCCACCCCTCTCCCTTTCAGTCAAGTCACACATACATGTGTACCAGGTAGGTGCAGAGAACAGTGAAAGGTAAGTACAGCAGTTATTACACACTATTGATTTTCATTATTGCACATTGTTGATTTTGATTATTTAAATATCCACATTCCAGATATTATTGTTTAGAAAGAATGACCTTTCATTTTTATTCAGTGTTTCAGTCTGAGTTTTGATTTCATTCTAGTTTTGTTTTAGTTTTAAGACTCCAGAAGTAGCTTTACTTTATTTTTCTTTTTGAAGAATTAACAGTTTTTGTTTTATTTTTGTTCTGGTCTTTTGTTTTACTTACTCAGGAAATCTGCAAACTATGAATAGCATGAGATACTGCTTGTCTCATATTATATTCCGTTATTTCATCCACTGTTTTGGTTTTCTTTTAACCCTCAAAGACCTAAATCTATTTTTTGTGGTCACTACCAAATGGATTTTCTGTACTTTTCATCTCTCCTAAAGGATTTTTCACTATTTATTATGACATTATCCTCTGCAATTTCTTTTTTTTTTTCAATTAAAATCAGGTATTTTGTTAAATCTAATTCACTGATCATGTAGATGTTCACAAGGTTATAGGTTATTAGATCAAATGAGAAAAAACTTTCACTAAAACACTGTATATCATGAACTGACTATTAAAATAAGTGGCTACAACCATGGTTTGTCAAACTACATGACTTTTATCAATGTTGCAGAAGATAATAGTGTTTCCATATTCACTTCAGAGCCTCTAAACGTCCAAATGAGTCACATCTGATGCTGCTGAAAAGCTGACAAATGACATTGTACCTGACTTATTGAAAAGTATTGATAGGATTATTGGTTCAAAAGTTATTAATCATTTCAGATCAGTAGATAATTTTGGTCATTGGTGACTGTTTAGGTCTTTGAGGGATTAAATTGTGAATTAAAATTTGATTTGCTTGTACCTCCGTCCTTCGAGCTTGCAGACATGCTGCAGATATGGCGTCCAGTCCAGGCTGCCTCCCTCTGCCTGGAGCCAGCGCTTCAGCTCCTGCCTGTTCACCTCCAGAAAGTCTGTGAGGAGGACTTTGTTGAAAACCTCACAGCCACTCAACACCTGGTAGAGAGTGGGTCCTGAACCGATGTCTACCAGAAGATCACCGCTCACATCACCTGGATGAGTTGGAATAAAAAAAATAAATGGAACAAATGTGAAACTGGGAAATCAGTGGTGAAGATTTTAATCCATAAAGACCCAGTGCTAATTTTGTAGCAGTTCCAAAATCAATTTTTCTCTCTATTTAAACTTTCTCAAGTGATTTATCACCATTTATTATTATATCATCCTCTTCATTTTGCAATTTTCACTGTAAATCGTGTATTTTCCTATATTTAATTTCCTATAATTAATTTAGATGTTCATGAAAATTCTGAGTAAATTCAAAGTTTATTACATCAAAACAGAGAAAATGAAGGAACAAGTGACTTTTTCGGCAAATATATCAATAACTGAATGTAAATACAAGTGTGTCCATCCACTGTCATTGGTCAAACTCTATGGGTTTTACTGGTGAATCAGTGTTGTAGAAGATGATGGTTTCCATGGTAACTATGGAGCCTCTGAACAGCCAAATAGGTCATAACTGATGACCATGAACAGATAACAAACTGTATTTTACACCAATTATTTACATGGATTGATAGGATTAGTGGGAAAACAGGCATTAATTAAACATTTTACAGTAGTAGATGCTTATGGTCGCAAGTGGATGTTTAGTTCTTATTGAGTTAATACCAAAATATCAGGAAAAATTTGAGACGCTGCAGATTTACATTAATGGGACAGAATGCAAAGAAATCTGAGGAGGACGTAAAGGGTATTGATATTTAGACGGTCTTTTATCTGTTCCTCACCTTCAGTGAAAGCTCTGTGTAAGCATGCTAGTTTCCATGGCACAATGCTGTCTTTTCTTTCAAAATCCGCCCGTGGTGGAGTGTAATTGTACTGCAGATATGCTGCTGGATCAAACTTCTGGTAGCAGGATGCCATGGCTGCCACTCCATTCTCTGCCACTTTCATGTCCATTCTCCTCTTTTCTTTGCAGTTGTTGCTGTGGAAGAACTGCCAGATCAAAAATCCCCTCAGCATTGCAGAGGAAAAAAACACAAGAATGCAACTTTTATATTAAAATACACAACAGAAATGTATTTTTATCAGTCAGCATTCCATATTTTAATAAGCATAAGCCTTTGTCAAAACAAGTAACAAGACACTTAATAATCTAATATGAAAATTGCGGTTGATTACATCTTGGATAACTGAGGATAAGGATGTGAAGGCCCTCGAGGATAAACTTTTGTAATTTACACAAAGCTCCTGTAGTTCCACATGCATTCGACCTGGACATTGTGGTACAGTTTTAATATACATCAAAATAAATGTCTTCAACCCATAAAGACCTAAATAGCTGCCAGCGACCAAAATCACGTATTGATCTAAACTGTTTAATACCTGTTGATCCATTAATTCTATCAATACATGTAAATAATTGTTGTGTAAATGCAGTTTATCATCTTTTCATGGTCATCAGATATGACCTATTTGGATGTTCAGAGGCTCCGTAGTTACCGTGGAAACACCGTCATCTTCTACAACATTGATTCACCGGTCAAATCCATGCAGTTGGATCAATGATAGTGGATGGAGACACTTGTTTTTATGTTTTGCCTAAAAAGCCACTTTTTAGTAATTTCTCTCTGTTTTGATATAATAAACTTTGAATTTTCTCTGAGCTTTAATAAACATCTACGTGATCAGTAAATTAAATATAAGGGAAAATACATGATTTACACTGAAACATGCAAAATACAGAGGATAATATAATAATAAATGGTGAAAAGAAAGGTGAAATTAAGAGAATAATTCATTTAGGAACTACCACAAAAGTAGCACTGGGTCTTTATGGGTTAAATACACTTAAATGCACTTTCTGAAAGATAAATGTACATATAAGCAAATGATGAAGAGTAGATAAATGAAGTCTAAGGTTACTTACACACTCTCCAACACCTTGGCTTGGTGGTTAGTCCTCAGGTGCACTGGTGCCTTTTCCTCTGTTATATACCTGAGTGTGAGTGCATGTGTCATTGTATGTGTGTGTCTTTGCTTTGGGCAACTCCCAAAGTTTCATAGGCAGAGATAGTGATCCTGCTTTTTGTCCTGATAACATTTGTTTTGTCCTTTGTGTCCAGCCTCAGGGACTGATACCATCAGAACAGGGGGCTTCCTCCAACACTAGATCCACTAATGGACTCCGCATATGGCTTTCAGGTCCTCCACCCACCTATCAGAGGCTGTTCATATCGCTACCATCGTTCTAAAGGGCCTTCTACACGTAAGTCACAGACCAGTTTGTCACTGGTTCTGAAAACACAATGTTTGTTTATGTCTGACTGTTGGTGAGATGAACATTCATGAGAAAATAGAACTCCTATGAAGTGACAATCCATAATAATAAAACCATCAAACAAATAAATGCATTGTAACCATAATCACATCTAATCTCTAAAATCATCAAGCAGTATAAAGGTGAACTAATATACTCATCAGCATTTGTTCAACAAGTTCTAAAGAGTTTTTCACTTATTAAAGTACTTTTCACTCTTCTCAGGGCTGATGCTTTCCTTCTGTTTGTTCCATTGTCTCTTTACATTGCTGTGATCTCCTCTTGTTTACTTCTTGCAGTCCTCCTCTTTGAACTTTGACAGAACTTTTCCACACACACACACACACAAAACATGTTTTTCCTCTTCAAATGATTCCACCTTCCATCAAGACAACCCACCTCTTCTGATCTTTTCTGCTTTTCTTCAGAGGATAACTGCTCAGACTCTTTGTATGTGGGTTTCGTTTAACAGACTTTACAATGTGGAGTTGAATAAAGCAACATTTGGTCAGATATATCATACTCTCACAATTTGTTATTCCTACATTCTCAACCATTATGGTAAAGTTGGTTTAGGATTACAAGCACAATATCTGAGATTATTTATTTGACACCTCAGGTTACAATCCATTGTTTAAGGGTGTGGATACATTATTTTTGTCCATGTTTCAAAACAAACTCTTCCATAAACAGAGAATCATTTGATATTGCTCTTATTTTGTTCCAGGTTTATGCATTTTGTGAGAGGTCCTATATTGTCCTGTTTTTGGTTTGGATGGAATTATAATTCATTTACTTTTACCAGGGCCAGAAATTAGAATTAGCTAAAAGATATATATGCTTAGTGCAGAACATCAGAAGTTCTAAATGTCCACTATGTTGCTCTGCATTGTACTTAAAAAAAAAAATCAGAATCAAAATACTTTATTAACCCCAGGGGGTAAATATTGAATAATAAAAACCATTTTGTGGTATCATGAGAATTTTCAAAGGTAATGATCATTTGTATTAATACTGGGGCAGCTGCTCTTGCAAGCAGGGAAGCGGTGGGAAGGGTCAGAGGGGTTGCCGGTTCAATTCCCAAGACCAGCAGAGAAATTATTGGCTGATGTGCCCTTGTGCAAGGCATCTAACCCGCTATTTGCTTCCCGGGCACCTGACATGGCAGCTCACTGCTCCTAATCTGCAATGTGTGGTGGCTAGTGATGGGTTAAATGAGTTGATCAATTTCAGTGTATGTTACATACAAAAAATATACTAACAATTAATAGTCTTGAATTTTAAAAAAAGATATTAAAAAATGTTTTAATAACCTTATTTCACTATGTGTTTACATCTCACTGTGTCCTGAATTTACTGTTCATGTTTGCCCTGATGACATGAATTTGCAATTGTGATATTTTAGGATAAAAAGGAGCCAAGTTTGCAGATGTACACACAGACACACACTCTCACACAGTAATAGAAGGGGATTAGTGGAGCCAGGAGCACAGAGAGGGTCAGTTCCTCCCCCAGAGTCAGATCAATAGATAAAAAAAGGAGAAAGGAGGAGGAACACAGAAGAACAGATAAAGAGCAAAAGTGAACAACAGAGAAAAGAACAGGACAGATATAATGGAATAATACACATTTAGCCGGAGCTACAGAGGACAATTTAGTTATCTATGGCGCTAGGGGCAGTGGGAGTCCGACAGTGTCAGTCAGCTCTGCTCTGGGTTACTTGTCATTTTGTCACAGCAGGCTAGTGCAGGTGCAGACCACTTTTATCCCTACTTGGCCTTAATTATCCAACTCCATGGTAAAAATAAAAGGTGAACAACCTGGTTAAATGAGTCGTTTTCTGCAGTTGGTCCTGATAAGTTCAGCTTCCTATCAGTTTCAGAATAATAAGATAATGACCACCAGCTAAAAAAAAGTGAAGAACTTGATGGACTTGACTTGATTTAATGTCATTAAATACATATGCTGTACAATAAAAAATACAAACATATGTAATTATCTGGGACCACCTGTTCGAATTAGACTCCTGTGTGTTTTAAACTGCATGATCAATCTTAAATATGTACCTACTACAGCAAATATTTCACTTTGTTTTCAGAAAAGGACATATTAGAATATTACTGTGTAAATCCTAGGAGCAGTTAACATGAATAGAACTTATGGTTTTATGTTAATTCAGAAGTAGCCATGAATGATTACTACGGTGCCTGAAATGCTACCCATTCACAACATAGATTGCTCTATTTAAAATATATCATATAAGTGTAAATATCGTTTTCTTATAAATTGCTGTTCGTCCCGGACCTCTGCTTTGTGGCTTTTTTTTTTGAGGTTTCTTTAATTTTTTGTCCTCTCAAAATTATTATTATTATTTTTTTTTTTTTTTTGGGGGGGGGGGTCTGTTATGCGTTGTGCAGTTTGTAATACTGTTCTAATAAAAACCTGATGAAAAGCATCTTGGTTTAACCATTAAGACGTTTATTTTGAAATACATAATTACTTCCGCAACTCTTCCGGGTTTTACCGGCCGGCCTGGCGTCACTTCCTGCCACTTCACCGGCAATTTACGAGGCTCTCTGTGAGGCAAAACAGTGTTTTATATTAATGTCTGTGAACCTGAGGGTGAGTAACTGGCTGCCGGTGTTTCAACATTAGCGCTTTATTAAGAGAATGTGAGGAAAGCTGAATAGTAGGGCGGAGCGTTTTCACTTGTTGCAAACTGCGGTGACAGTTTCATCAGCAGCTCTATGATTTAGGGGAGGAGTCGAGCTCCTGATCGTCCCACTTGTGCTGTGGTCCAACGGCCTGTGTGATAAATGAAGGAATTGCTGTGAAAAGAAGATGAGTAAGACTCTGTAGAAGTTACACAAGCCAGATAGAGACACAGGACAAAAGAGGTTTGGTGTCAGGAAGTAAGAACAACCGCCTTTTAATGGTTTTACCGTGTAGAGAAGCAGTAATTGTCTTTTGACTGTACTTTATAAAGAGGCCTAGGCATTTTAATTCTAACACTTAATACTTCCTGATTCTTCAAGGAAGTATTACAGTTAATGCCCTGGCTGAAGTTTTTCTTTTGTCTGTCTTGTCAATGTGCTTTCCAGATTAAGGAGGCAACAACCTGACAATGCTGCTCCGGAGGCTGACCCTGTGTTCAAGGATCCCCCAGGATTCCCAGAGACACGTGTGCCGTTTGTTCACCAGATCAATGACACAAGGCAAGCAGTGATGCACTGTTTACATGGGTTAATGCATGTTGTGGGGATGGACAATATGTCAGCTTAATTCAGTTGAGGTTTGGTTCTCTGAAAATCATAAAAAAATGCTTAAATTGCCAAATCCAGATTATTCTTCTGGAAGCCTTTCTTACTCAAAAATATGTCGAAATACAGCCTACTCACGTCTTGTTGTGGGTGTGTTTCTGCAATCATACGTGGCATATACTATTTAGTAAAGGAAGAATATTCACTATCACATTTGCTCTTCGGTTCATGTAGCCTGAAAACAATTGATTAAAAACATAAATTGTCTGCTGAATCACTGAAAGAAAATCAAGACGCATCTTTTTGGCCACGTTGCCCAGCTGTAGCTCATTGAATCAGAATACACATGCAATACACAGTCGATGTAAATTTGTAAACTCGGTAGACATTATGCAGTCAACAATTGTTTTATAATGGGGTAAAATAAAACAACCTGTAACCCCGTATCTTCTCACTGAAAGAGGCGAAATTCTCTTCTGTTAACACCAATGATAAGGTGTCTTTCCATAGAAAATAACATGTCAGTTTTCATAATTAAGCCTTTAAATCTGACAACCACTGGATACAGGTTTTCTTATGTGTGTAGTAGCTGCTTTGTGTTTGTAATAGTATCATGGGTTGGAGATGTATACCTTAACTAAATCAGTGTTTTTAAAAACGTCATTTAGGACGTACAAACTTTTGTATTTCCTTATAATGTGTAGATTAGATAAGTGGGTATGGGTACATATTACAAAATTTAACACAAGAATACAGAAAAAAT
>JAPQRQ010000012.1:13745090-13755769 GCA_037367365.1 Apogon talboti
TTTAAGTGTTTTTTTTTTTTTGCGAAACCTTTTGGATTTTTTTTTTTTTTACAATTGAATCATTATCTTTGTTTTATAAACATCAAAATATAAAGTTTTTGTTTTGCCTCTTTTATTTCTTATATTTTTTATGATTCTTGTAGCATGAAGGACTAAACATATACACACAGTATCGCAGAGATTCTAAATAAATTCTTTTATGTACTAAACTACTTGAACTCACTTTTTACAGTTTTAACTCAACTGAACTATAATTATTCTATCCAGCATAAATAAGCTGTTTCTCAGTGGGTCTCTAGCATTTCTAAATGGAACTACCATTTCAGAATAATTCATCCGTTTGATGCACATGATCATTTAAACACACATGAAATATCAGAGTTGCTATTACAATATAGATCTGAAATTGTGTCCTTACCTTGCTCATTGTAACTGTGTTAAACTCAGTCCAGACCAGTTACTGGGCTGAACCAGACCTCTTTATAGACCCTGCAGGGATCAGGGCTTTGCAAATAAGACAAAGCTTTGCCGTGTCAGCACAGTGTACTCTATAGAGTGCAGAACACTATAGCTGCAGCAGCTGCTTTGTCTCTGTCAAAGCGCTGTCTGTCTATGGAAAATACTGTACAACTGCACTTTCTCAAATGGCCACAAAAAGAGTTGCAACATCTGCCTTTACTGGGATAAATGCCAGAAACCTAAATGAAGTCTGTGCGGATAGAGTACTGGTACTAAAGATTGGCTTGTTTGATACCACACCATACTATTTAAGAGTAACTTAAGCTAGTAGTTTAGCAAACACTTTAAGCTGGATATAAATCTGTTGCTGGGCCATAGAGAATTCTTATTTTTCAGAATTAGTGTTTACATGTGTGCTTTTACTAAAAAAAAAAAAAAAACACCAAAAAACTCAAGGGATTTTTATTTCAAAATCATTCTTTAATGTTCATTTGAGCTGAGGTGCAGTTTACATCATAGTCCTCATCCTTCTGAAAGAGCCCACCATGGGGTTGTGGCAGCCCCAGTCACCGCAGGCCCTGTACTCTCCAGGGCGCAGGAAGTACTGGCGTCCCCTGTAGTTAGGGTGCTCATAGAAGATCCAGTAGCCCTCCATGATGTTGCAGGAATAAATATCACGGAAGCGGAAGCGATCATACACGTTGGGGCAGTCGTCCATGAACTCCATAGTGTGTCCCATCATGTCAGGCCTGTTGTAGATCCTCATCCTGTAGGATCCCCTGTACTGTATTTTGGAAGTAATTGGAACACGATTATTATTCTACTTTCGTAGGTGTGAACACAAGAGAGCACTTTAAGAGCTTTCGGCCCAGAGCTGATCGCTTTGAATTCTAGACAGTACTCAGTTTCCTTAAGTAAGTAACCACACATGAGAATGAGCAACAACTCTTTGGGAACACGATAGAATTAGATTTTTTTCTTCCTTAAACTGCCAGAAACACTCAGTGTGACTAACAGAATTAGAATGGAGGCACCAAGTCTTATGGGGGGTGTATGATATTCCTTTTAAAAGCTGACTTGGTCTCCTTGTGGGCCTTGCAACAGACACTTTTATGCTATGACCTGCCTGACTATTTGTAAATGACATCAAAAGGCCAATGATTGACATCCATTTCTAAAGCACTATTTGATGTACAAGGTGAGTGGTGGGGGTTCGGGGGGACTACCAATTCTATCTGTCCGTTTGATTGACTTACAGGTGGGAACATCTGGCAGGAGCGGATGCAGTTGTTGAAGCCCATCCAGCAGTGGTAGTCAGGGTACTCGCCAGGGCCCATGATGTACTGGTAGCCCATGTAGTGAGGCTTCTCATAGGTCACCCAGTGACCACCACTGACACGGATGGAGTTGCAGCAGTTGAAGTGCCTGAAGGTGTCCATGCAGTCGCTGCTGCACTCCCAGTGGCGGCCCTGGAAGTTGCGGCCTTCATAGAAGATAATCTTGAATGAAAAAGAGACAGAAGCAAAATCAGTCAAGTTAGTGTTGCAGTACCTATGGTTGGTCTGTAGGGGACACTGCTCTCCCTGAAAAAAAAAGTCTTTTTCTTTCTCATGGGTCCTTCATATGCACAAGCCTTTCCAGTCTGCTCTGTATTTCTATATTATCCTAAATGCTTTATGAAAATCAAGGCAATTAACGAAATATTTATGCTGTCCCGTTGTATTTCAGTATGAGGTTTTCAAATTTAAGGAACTAAAAGCTTCCATTCAAACACACAAATATCCTGTTGTGTACAGTATATGGGTACTAGTTCATTTTTGAGCTCCAGAGACTCTTTTCCCTATAGATTCCTAAAGCGGTGGAGTTTTCGCCCACAAAAAACCCTCGTAAGTCACAGTCTAATTGTGTTCAACAGGTTTTTAAGCACATGAGTAGCTATTTTGCTATATGTTTAGCTTCCTTGTCTCAGTCACACGTTTCCAAATTATGCCATTTTTTCATCATTCACAATTTCCTGAAAACTGTTACCATGTCGTATGTGAGCTCATACCTTTCCCATGGTTGCAGGGCTGTGAATGTTTGCGCACCGTAGACCTACACACACTTGCAGGTCCTTTTATACTCTCCCACTGACGTTGAGGCCTCTGACACGTCAGGAACTACTACTCTTTACCTTTTCAGATGCTAACCACTGTTCCCTTTGTCTGGTAGGCCATGGTTAACTTATCTCCTGTCTGCCAGACTTTACCTATAGAATTGACACCCCCTCTTCCAAAAATGACCTCCATACAAGTGCTATTCTGTGTTTGTATGACCCTTGTTCAGCCATGACCTTGTGCTGCAGTCTTTTGAAATGTCAGACAAAGGCCTTTAGGTAT
Organism: Apogon talboti; assembly: GCA_037367365.1. Lineage (NCBI taxonomy): Eukaryota > Metazoa > Chordata > Actinopteri > Kurtiformes > Apogonidae > Apogon > Apogon talboti. The sequence goes on from JAPQRQ010000012.1 coordinate 13,747,928, forward strand.
GTGGCCCCCCAGTAACAAAGCATGTAAAGTGTACAGTGGGTTAGGTCATTTTTTTGGGGGGGGCACGTCCAAACTAGTACTTAACCAGGTCATGACTTTCATTCTTGCTGCAACAAAAAGTTACTTTCAGTTTCAGTGTAGTCGGGTTCAGTTGTCGAGCGGTGCATTCCATAAAGTGAGCACAGGTTACAATATAAATGTTGGTGAATTTCTTTTCTAGTAAATGAAGCCTATGCCATGGATAGAGTGAAGCTTTTCTGTTGATGTAATCTACAGTGATCTATTGTCTCTTTCTGCTTCCATAGCCTGCAGTTGTACTATGATGCCAGACGGGACTGGTCTGTTTGCAGATGTACAGACAGACCTGTTCAGTTTATGTGTATGTGTGATATAAAAGAAGGGGTTTAGGGCATCTGTGTGTTTTAATCTTTGTATAAAGTGATGGTTGTTTGGACTTGAGTCTTTGGCTTGTAAGCATAGCCCAGAGCTGAAGGGGAAAAGGCCAGAAAGAGTTGCCGCCATGCATTGTGTTCCCAAAGCCCAGCTGATGCCAGAAAGGTCAGTCTCATCCTTTAGCCTTTCATCAGGATAAAGAGCCTGTGCCCCCTCTCCACTTTGTGTGCTTTTTGCAGCTTCAACTCTGTTAAAAGGCAAATGTTTTCAGAAAACACAATAGCCATTATGTTCCTGGGTAAAAACACAGCTACTCTGCGGTAGTATATCCACAGCCATATGTGACACTGTTTCAGTGTTAAGGAACAGCGTTGATAAGCTTTTGCTTCTTTGATCATTCATTGACTTGAAACTCTCATAGGCTTCAATAGGTTTCATGTTTGAAGCTGTGCTCTTTTTCTATGACATAAGTAGATCATTGATATCCTTTCATCACACCGTGCCGTGTAATTGCAGCAGATTATCAGCTGGGATGTTGTTTTGTTTTGTGAGTTTCTGGAGCAAATATTTACTCAGAGAAAATGTTTTATCAGAACATATAAGGAACAAATGTTTAGAGTTCCCTCATATGTTGATTCATTGATTAACCAGTTCTTTTATCTTAGTTGTTAAATGTAAATTCTTTTTACTCAGTCTTGATGCAAAAGGGCAGAAGAATGACAGGAAAAACATACTTTGGGTATAAAACTGTGTGATGGAGTTGCACTGCTTTGAGCAGCACTCTGCCAACTTCAAATCTGCTGTTCTGTAACGTAGCCTGACCTTTGACCTTTACATTGAGACTTATTGTAAAGGTGCAATGCAATGTTGAAATCAACCCCCCCTCCAAAAAAAAAAAAAAAAGCCACCAACATTGTTCTGGTTTTCATCAGTCAGAAGGATCGACTAACCCTAACTCATTAGCTGAGACCCTGGCTCTCTCCGTCTCTCTGGCTTCCAGAGGGGAACCTTGTTTCACAGGCTTCTCAAATGATCATCTTTAGCTTTTCTACAAGACATCTCCTCCCCACCCTGAAGGGAAAGTAACATCACAGAGGCCCTTGCCTGCTTTCTCAGTTCCCCCCGGAGGAGAAGAAAGCTACCCGCTGTGGAGCATTCCACTCTTCATCTCAGAATGATGGAAGAAAAGGAAAGGAGAAGGGAACAGAGTGTGGGGCTGGATTTCTAGCTCCATTGTGTCCGAGGATCTCATTGTGCAATCTGTGTAATCGCACGGGAGATGACGACACAATCAGCCCGCAGAATGACTGTCATTTGGGGACCTCTGTGATTGATGTGCACCCCACAGAGATAGGAGAAACTTTGACAGATAGCAACCCCAGCAGTAGTTAACTTGCAACCTTTTTCATCTCGCAGGCTTCCAAGAGAGAAACCCATTCGTGTAGCTGATACCTAATTAGAATGTGAATGTGCAATTCACTCAGTAAAACACATTTCAGGTCAGGGGAGACATCTTTCAATTCATAACAAATCATGTTCCCTTAATCCAAACCGTGGTCTCTCTGACCCCGGTATATACAATAAGTCTCACCCCTGAAATGTTGTAGGGAGAGATAGGAAAGCAGCCGTGCTTTCAGCGGCTCCAATGTGCTCTTTCACTGAACAGTCATTACAAAAACACTATGTTGCTGAGGTGTAAACAAGGGAGTCTATGCGAGTTTTGCTCCTGAGAACTGGCTAATCTGGTGCTGAAAATGTGGTATGATCGGAAAGCGCTCGCCAAAAAGCCTTGCACGCCGGGAGGAGAATGAGGACCTCTCTTTTGCTGAGAGATCATCCTCTCCATTCTTTCTGTCAGAAAATCTCCAGGCATCCTCCCTCTCTTGTCCCTGCCAGCGCTCAGGCTCTATCGGGATTGCCAGACGCAGGAGCCACTATGAGCCTGTGCCAGGGCCAGGATTTACCGCGATGCGTCTGATGTGCTCCATCTTTTTGCTGGGGGATAATTAAAAGAGGAAATGGTGTTGGAAGAACAGTGGAAAAGCAGGAGGAGGGGGCTTGGACTGAGCAAATGGATGCAGCTGTCAATTATGTTGAGTTGTTGATATGTTGTTTGTTTTGTGGTCGCTGCGATTTTATGTTGAACTGTTCCCCATCAGGATTTAGTTTTAAAGTTTGTTGTAAACCTCAACTCCCTGCATGTAATGTATGTAATTAAAAATCACTTAGGCTAACTAAGAACTACTCTTAGCAATGAAATCACCATGAAGATTTTCTATTATTTGGATTGCGGTGGCCTGCAGGTGATCGTTGAAGTTCAACTCCAAAAGTGATTGCGTTGTACGTCTAAGATTCTACCTTTTTAATAGACTTTTTTTTAACAGAAGGCATCATCATACTACCTTTCGCACATTCACTTTACACATTCACCTTTAAATATTTAAGAAACGGTTCTTCCTTTCTCCAGCCTTTTTATGTTCAGAAATTGAAGTTAAGGCAGGTCGACAAAAACAACCAAATTCTCGTTTTGATATTTTCCTCAAGATGCGGCAGTCACCAGAAACTGTCTTTCCCGAAACTTCGACAGCTCAAACCGTTCAAATATCTTTCTTGATTTGTCTGAATCGATTTGCGATGCTCCGCCATACAGCATGACCTAAACTCTATGAAAAGCAGGACAACTCCTTCGTCTCTCAGCAGACACACTTGGGGGAAATGATGGCTTTTAGTTGATCTCACTCCTCATCTCCGCACTCTGTTTTGACGTGGCATGTCTCCCATGCCCCAAAGCTTTAAAGGTTTAAAGAGCAACTTTTCACCCTGTAATCCAGGTGCCTTTCAAACAAGTCACGCTGTTTACTGACACATGACAAAAAGTTCAACCCTCTCTCATCTCTGCTTACAAGACTGTAACTCACCTCAGAGCCTGGTAGTCATTCCTCCTGAGCGCCCTGAACAAACAGAGCCTCAGTGAGAAGGGGCCCCTGCCTTTCACCTCTCACTAAATTTGTAATCAGATGTGATGCTGTTGTTCACTTCTTCAAATTTGTCATCAAAGCAAATGTGTTCTGACAACAGCTAGTGACAAGTGCACCAGAGGAGAGGCAGCAAATCAGCTTTTTCACACCGCATATCAATTATTGATCATGTTGCCCCCCACCCCCACGCTCCTGCTACCCCAGCAAGTACACCTTGTGATAATGAAATACATCAATTTAAAAAATAAATAATGAACTGGGGTCGACTCTATTGTTGCAAAGCTTTAAGAGCTTGATTGACTGCCTGCACATTTTCCTCGTTGGCAGTCAGGAGATCAAAGAAGGGCTCCTCTTATTGCCCAAGGCCACTTGCAATTTATTTAGAGGAGCTGTGCTGCTGTCCCAGCAGGTAACATTATTGGGCAGAGACACTCAGGATAATCATTGCTTTGAGGTGCTTCTCAAATCCCACCTCTTACTGACACTATCATCCATGTGCAAAAATACACGCATATGATTTACAAAAACCCTTCCTTATTATATTAAATTAAGCTATGAATAAGGGATAATGTAGTGATATCTATCATCCCAAATTCAACCTTAATAGATTGGGTTTGACTACGTTTGTCAGGATTAATTGAATTGGAGTTTTTTTTGTCCTAATAAAATGGATTGATGTTTGATTTTCATAAAAGTAATTGAAGGAGTCTAACTCACTCTATTAATCGAACAGTATTCTCGCCGGGCAAAATTTTCTCAGTTGTGAACACTAAATATGCAAAATTATGAGGATGCATTAATATACAAAAGGTTTGATGTGGCAATTACTCAGTTACATTATTGAGTAAATTACAGTCTTTGTAATTCAGGCTTTGCCTTCGTAATATATTTGCTTGGATTTATTGCACCATTTCTTGGCTAGTAAATTAACATATACAAAGAGATTGTAATAGTGGCATGTTTTCCTTCTTTCCCTGCCTGGTTTATTTTGTTTGATAGCTGACAATTTTAAGATTTTTATCTTACATTTTAGATAACTTTCTCATAAAACTCACTTTAAAGGAATTATTGTTCTAATTGAATTGTATGTATTTTTAGAGAATCTTTTACAACATAAGGGTGCATCACATCAGTAGATTTTGTTTTTGTCAACCTACATTTTTCATGTCTCATACAGAAAGTGAGAACATGTTTTAATAGTTAACAATAAAATAAAGCAATTTTAAAAATTATGAAAGTTTTAGTCTTATGATGACCTTCATATAGTCTTACTATAGCATGACCTGGATGTACTAATGTAAATTAGTGTGATTGATCTTATTTGAAAGAAATTTGATGGGGATTTACAGGTACAACACACTGAAAACAATATATGAACAACTTGTGTAAAAAAAAAAAAATTAATAAAAAAGTAGTAGTGTTTATATGTAAATGTACTATATGTTAATCGCATGGGATAGTTTTTTAAATATTCCAGATGTTGACATCAATTTATAAGATGAATTAAAATATCTAAAATCAAAGCTGTGAAAAAAACGCTAACAGATTTTATTTGGTTCTCTTGAAATGGATATATACAGGACAGAATTTTCAGATATTAAGGAGAGAATTTACAGATACCAACACCACCAAAAGTCTTTTTTTTTTTTTTTAAATAACATTTAGTTCTTGGTCTGTTTTTTTCGATCCATTGTATCACTGATGTCTGACTTAAGGAAATAGCCATGTTGTTTATCTTTATCTAAATCTATTTCCTAAACTTTTTGTTGAGCAGAATGTATATTTGTTCTCTCCGTTAGAATTGGTAAATTCCAGCAGCTCTCAGTTTGTCTTCACAGTTGGCCAGTTTCAGTAGATATCTCAGTTAATTTGCCAAACAGATCCAAGCACTAGAGGGCACTAGAAGCCAAAGCATTGGCTGCCTGCAGGATGACTGTTTTAAGTTCTTTAAACCAGAGCCATATCTCTGAGCAGTTTGTATGTGTTTGTTAGCTTGCATGTATACATAAATAAGTATGGAAATAAGCTTCGACACACATGTATATAGATATGAGGTAGACAATAGCACACATTCATGTCAGGCTTGATAGGACACACCGTATGGATCTCTGTGTGTTTGTGTTAGTGCCATGGTGCCTGTCTGTACTGAAGCCTATCAGTGCTCAGACATAGTTTTACCAAGGGAGAAGTTAAAAAAAACAGGCACTAACAGGCTGACATGACCTGTGTCCCAGCACACATGCTGCTTGTCCACTTGTTTGTAGAACGAACACACACATTTGGTCCACACACTAAAACACACTGTAGCGTTAGAGTTGTTTTTAGAATGCCAGTTTCAAACAAACTTAAAACTAGCGACACACACATACTGTACACACACACACACACACACACAGCACGGCCAAACAAAGTCTCAGACAGACAATGAACAGTTAGCTTTGTAGCAGTTACAAGCCAGTGTGTGTATTTGAACTGCAGATGTGGATGCTGACTGAAGGATCAGTGCACACACTGCAGGACTGCAGAGATGGCAGTTCTCCCATAGGGTCTGGCACAGCCTGGGCCTTTGTGTTGTACCCCATTTACACTGTTCATTTAGCCACGTTGAAGAGGTGGCGGTGGTCTGCGCCTGTGTGTTGAGCGGGTGATCATTTGAAAGTACATCCTCAAGCCTGTGTGAGCACATTGAATGCCGTATGCCATTTGTTTGCTTGTGGGTAAAGGTTTGCAGATAGAGGCTTTACAAAGATTTCATCCACACTCATACTGGAAAGCCCAGAAAGAATCTAAATTGAGTTGTCGGTTTTTTGGTCAGTATTGAAAGCTACACATCTTAGATTTATGAATTCTACAGAAAAGGCTTATCTTGGTGGCAAGCACTGGGTTCCATTTCTACTGGGAATTAATTGCACAACCATGAAGCGAAGGTATGCGAGATGGAATCAAAAATGTTATTAACATTTCTGCACAGTTGTTTTGTGTTGAAGGATAGGGTAGTGAGATGCATAAGAGGCATGACTTGATCTGAGTGGGGCCTCAGAGGAGCCTGGAGAGAGACTCTCTGTCCCTGGACTGCTGTGAGAACAGGCCTACTGTAGAGTCCCTGGAAGACCGAAAGCTCCACTCAGGGGAGTTTCAACCAAATTAAAAAACAATGATCCTCCAAGGGAGAATCTAATGCCAATTCCCATCATCAAGACCCACATTCTTCACGGTTTTGCTTTTAACTTTTGTTTTTTTCTTCCCCTCTCTGTCTCTAACTCTCTCTCTCTTTTCCCTCTGCACTGTTGTTTTCTAGTTTGTTTTCCACCCGTACTCCTCTGGCTGTCGCCGAGCGCTACAGCCACTTTCAAAGGCTCGGCTGTCACGCGCCGCCTTTGAGTCCCGTTTGAAATTTTAACGTACATGTTGTCAGGGTGCCGTCAGGAGTGATTGACAGGTCCGTCCCAGAGCAACACCGGGCTTGGCAGGCTGGCTGTCTTTTGTCAGAGGCAGCTGAGGAGAAGCAACAAAGGAAAGGAGCAGAGGAGGAAAAAACATACATAAATAAAACAAAACTGCTCTTACCCATTTCTCAATAAAGACCAAATTAGATTAATCTTAAGGCAGAGCAAGGCAGGCAGGCAGTTGTGCAAAAAGACTTGATATTTTCTCTGGCTTTGTTCCCTGCCATTGATGCACAGCTTAGACACCCTCTCAACAGGACACCAAAGGCAGCACAGCAAGACTTGTATAAAGAGCCAGCTGTACATATTAATGTTCATTATCATCTCCCTTCACTGCAGAGAAATTCCAAAGTACAGAGTTTGTCCTGGACCCACCTGCTTTTAAAATGTAGATGTGATGTTTGTGGCCTTGTGAGTCGCCTGGCTTTAAATAAACACCGGAGAAAATACTCCGAAATGCACCTCACTGCGATTATGACGATTATATTTGTGTCGGAACCAGAATTAAGGGGAAATTATATGAAGACAGAAAACAAAGCTATGATACTGTAGCCGTGTACATGTTTTTGATACTGAGAAGTCACCAGCACCAGATTCAGAGATACAGTATTTTTGTCACACCTCACCTATCAGCCCCCCTGGTGCGATTCATCCGCTTATAGGAGAATGAAAAAAAAACAACAACCAAAAAACTCTACCTCTACTCCATCTGCATCGCCAGCTCAATACGGGATTTTTCTCAAGCAACCATAAACCAAAATATTTTTTTTTTTTTGTGATACAGTTTATATGTCTTGTTTTGATTTTATTTCTTTTGTAATTAACTTTTTCAGCACATTATGAATATTGTAATTAGTCTTATCATTTCTTTCTGAATACAGTGTCGGGTCACCTTCAGCACTAAGACCAGTCTGTGAAAATACTCAATCCCTGCTGGCTGATCTCTGCCCTCTCTGTGCAGAGAACATAAAGATATTTCCTCTGTGTGTATATATATATATATATATATATCTATATATATATAA
>JAPQRQ010000012.1:13755842-13778001 GCA_037367365.1 Apogon talboti
CACTGTATTTGAACACTGCAATAGAACAGTAATGATTGATGCTACGGTGTACATGAAAATGAGGGCATTAACAAGTCTCACTGGTTTGAAAATCAAGCGCGATGCTGTCCCATCTCCCTTTTCTTACAAGTGCTGCTCCGTGTGATGGGAGTTGAACATCAGCCACAGGAACTAGTACACCAAAATACAACTGTACCTCGAGTGTTAAGCAAGCTGTTCTTGTCAGTCTGGGCTGATAATTACAATGTGAAAACTGTGCAGGCCACACTGAGATGTAGACACGAACCAGAGGAGCGAGATGTGCCACAAAAAGACCTTGAAGCAATTTTATATCTAAAAGTGACCGTGAATTGAAGGAAGTGTCTGTTTTTGTGAGGGATACTTGAATCGGATGACTTCATTTTGACGTGTAATACAGGAAATCTCTTTTTTTAGATGTTGTATAAATGTTAGACTTTGTCCTCCTCGACATGTTGCACCTCCCCACGTAAATAACTCTGTGGAATTGGTTATTTTTACTGATCCATCTATTTCAGCTGTAGACACCTTGTGTCAACAACTATGGATTTGAATCAGAGAGAAAAGTGTAAGCCTTGTAAAGAGCAAGGGTTTTGCTAGGGTGGAGTACCGCACATGATGGGATGAGTGACTTCCACTCACTTGCTGAAAGGTTAGGCTTTTCCTTCTGCTGGGATCCTTTTAAAAGAAAACATGTCTGCGGTTTGATAACTGCTTGACATTTGACAGTCTTTTCAGACCAATCAGACAAGTTTTTTTTCTCTTTCATGTTAGCCGTCTCACGAAGTAGCAACAAGGAAAAAACATACAGCATTGTCACTTTTCTCAAGCCTTTCAAAGGCAGTCTTTCGCCACAGCTATCAACATCTGATACCACTGGTGCTGTGCTCTTTTTTTTTCTCTTATTTGTGTTTATTTTTTTTCTCTTTTTGGCCTAACCTACTCTGCTGAGACCTCATCGCTGCCATCAGAGCTGAAATCACTTTCCAGTGTCAAAAATGTCACCCACCTAACCTTATTCCAGTGTTGCCACAACGTGAACTTTCTCCTCTCCACATCTCCACAGTTCTCAGAAATAGCTCAGCTGGGCTGCACTGAAGCACTCTGTTTTGTTCTCTGTGGGGCATTGTCGCTATATCTTTCTTTATAGTTTCAGAATGTGTTCTACTGTAAATTATCAACTGTATGTTATCTTGGAGGAAAAGCGAAGAGCAAGAGGGAAGCAACAAAGCCACCAGTCTCTCTGGTTACATAATTCATGTCAGCCATATTCAAATAAAATTTATCACATTGTCAATCACCGAGGAGCAAACGTGTGTGTGGATGTGTATGGATGTGCATGTGTGTGTGTGTCTGCAAGAGCACAGATAACTCTGAAGTGATAAATTAATAACGTCCTACCATGGGAGCATGTGAATGAGCATGTTTAGTCATTCTGTTTGACAACAGAAGGAAACGGCCTATTCCGTGGGGTAGAAATCAAATTTCACACTTTTCATAGATATTGTTCCCTCCTCCAAATGTTTAAAATATAGTCTAGCACAGGCAGGGGAAGTGGCTCAAACAGTACTTCTCGCTGTAGTAACTTTTGTTTGGCCATAAACCAGGAAAAATTCTCACAAGAAGAAAAACAGTACATGGTCTGAATGACTTTGGTTTTAGATAGAATTGTTTATTGGGGCAAACACTGGTTGTAACTTGTGAATAAACCGGAGAACCTTGAGGCAAAAAAAAAAGGTAGCACGGTCTGTTTATATTTTTCTTTTCAATTATCTTTCCTGAAAGTCTCCCAGACATTTTAAACAAATAATGGCACAGAATAATTTCCCTTGGTAGCGCTGTTTTATTTACAGCTTTAAATGCTCTGTAGAGATCACGTTTCATTGTGACTTAACAACTAAAGTGTGAACAATTACAGTCAAACACAGACGACAAATTCTGCGGCAGATTTTATCAAATTTACGCAAAACAATGACTTGCACATGGCCTCGAAAAACCAACTCCAAACTCTACCAGCCACCCCACACCTGCTTTGCATTAAACTGCACTTCTTTATGATCTGTCTATTGAGGAAGCTCTCCGAATGCATAGGCTTGAACATGTGAGGAGTGACTGATTAAAAAAAAAAAAAAAAAAAAAAGACGGAGAAACACACACTGATTTCATCTCTGAAGTCAGCCAGCCAGGTGTCGAGTGTTTGGGAGATATCGTTTGAAAAACTTGTGAGAGATGGAGAGAGGGAGTGACTGATTGAGACTCTTGAGCGGTTATGTGCAAGAACAATGTGCCACAGATAAACAAGCCCTCACATCTCAGACTGGAAGTCTAAAATGTTGAACGTTTGAAACATTTAAAAGAAAAAAATAAGATGAGCCTCCCTCTCATCGGCATAAAAAGCATGTGTTTGCAGCATGTGTATCGGCACAGACAGCCTACCACCATATGCACCCTCTACCTACTCCATTCTGTCCTGTTTCGCACAAGCACACCGATAGAAGCACCGCTGCTGTCTAAACGGAGCTATGCCAAACAACTCATTCTCTTTTCCCCTTTCGTTTCCTTTTGTGTAGGGCCAATCTGACCCCTGTCTTGCACCAGGTGTGCATTTCCTTGATCCCGTTCTCCTTCAACCCTCCCCTTCATATTTACACCCCTGCCGCCCGCAATGAATGATTCACTTGGAGAGCCTCCCTTCCTCCATCAGAAAGCTTTGCAAGTATACACTACAGCCCAGCCTCCATTTCTCTGATCTCACTATGTTGTGTAACGCTTGAAAAACCCTTGCGTTCTCGTACTTGTTTCTTTTTTTTCCACGCTCTCTCTCTTGCTCTTTCTCTGAGTTACATTCAGTATTGACTGTTTATGCTTTTTAATGTTGTGGAGAGGGCCCGGGGCTTGCGGATGGGGGAACAGCGCTCTTCTTGACACACTTACGCCCCCGTAGTGAACTCTAGCTCCCAGCACTCTAGCAAGTACACAGACCTTCTTCTTTTTCCTCTCCCTCCCTTCCCTGTCTCTTTCGCTCCCTCTTTCTTTCTACAACTGGGAGCTCTTCTGAACATCAGCACCCCGTGTTGCTCCACTCCAAAGATCACCTTATGGAAGATTAAGATGCTCAAATGCTCAAGCAAAATATTTACACAATAACCCCCCTTTTGCATCAAAGCCGAGGCAGAGAAGTTGAGTGGAGTGATCTCGGGGGGGTGTGAAAGGGCGTCAGAGAGTGCAACAGTCACCTCTGAGCAGAGAAGACCTCGGTCAAACCTGACAGGGAACAAAAGTGATCTCTCCATCTTTAGGTCCGCCATGTGTCTTCCATCTGTCAGCCCACCTTCAGATCCCCTTTTGACTCATACTCTCTTTCACACACTTACTTTAGCGATCGATGGAGTGAAATCGCGCCAGCCCAGTTGTGATGAGAAATGACTACCACAGATGATGCTTAATATGAACATGCAGACTTTAATAGTTATTTGTCTGCTGGTATATTTAACTCACTTTTTCTCTCATCTGTCTGCCAGAATATATTTCTTCCTTAGTCAAGGCGGCTTCATTTTGTGTGGGTATTCTCAGTAGGACAGGGTAGAAATAAACTAAAGTAAACGTATACAATAAGCCAGACCAGGGAGCCATTTGTTGACTGTTGTAGGCAGTGTAGGTCAGGCAAGTGTCTTGAATAAGTCTCTCCCTCTGCACGGCTACACAACAGAAAGAATCTCAATTCAACGCGAACTGTCATTGCATGCCTCCAGCTAATACAGAGCGACAGCTAACCGCTCGCTGAAAGGGCCGGTGTCTGCTCTTTGTGCCGATTCTGATACTTGTGATGGCCATCTTAACAGTCTTAGTTGAACGTGGGCAGCTCATGTATTATCACTGGATTTTCTTGTGTGTCCCTGCTGCTTTGATATCCAGTGATTGACTCCTCACTGGCATTTTCATGAAAAAAGGAAACTTCAAGTCCCGTTCATCTTTCAAGTCCTGTTCATCTGCTTAAAGAGCATTTCATGGTCAAAAATTGCCTCTTGTTCTAGAGGCAGCCACTAATAGAGTCAGTTTGAAGGCTGTTTGGAGTGTGTTTAATGAACACTGGTACACAGTCAGATCCATCAGCGCTGCCTCTTTGGCGGTGACAACCAGATCCTGTAATGTCGATGTTTGGAGATAATGCTACAAATTAAACAAGCACATCTGTCCCATTGTGCCCACAAGGGAATATACATTACAGTTCACGAAACAATGAAATACAACTCCATCCCAACATGTGACCAGATAGATAGCTCTGATAAGAAACACTAAACGGGATTCTAATGTGAAAAAAGCCAGGGTCTGTTTCTACTCCTTAATCACAGAGCCCAGTGACAGACCAAAGAGGATGCTTTCACCGTCAGACAAAGAGAGAGAAAGGCTGAATCTGTGGTGGCTAGTGGAGGAGGGGGACAGTGCCCCCCCCCCACCCCCATATCCCCTGAACCCCTCCCTTTTCAACCAAAGGAAGACATCATTATGAGTAAATGACATGAGGCGGTTGGTTCTGTTCCACTTCTGGCCCCCCAAGGACTCTTTTGCCCCACTGTGTAGCCTGTTCCCATCCTGCTTTGCTGCTGGCCACAGGCCTTTAGAAGCTACGGCTCAGGCTGCAACTCAAAGAGATGGACGCTCGCACATTATTGATTGGACACTCGATAAAAGGTCATGGGGGCCCTCCTCTGCTGTGGGGTCCAGCGCTGTGAATAAGCCCCTCTCCATCCGCTTTGCCCACAAACACCCACCACACATGCAAACACACACACAACACTGTCCCCTCCATCAGCCACCTGGGGGATAAGCAGAGCTTGAAAACAAGCTAATCATTCTCTTTTTTTCTCCCTTTTTCTCACACACACAGACACACAACAGCTCCTGAGTGGCTGACAAATGTCAGAATGGCTTGTATGGGATTTTTAAGAAAATTATTTATTAATTGAACTGGTTAATTAGGTCCCTGAGGCTTGCACGCTAATTGAGAGCCACAGAGCTGGCGAGGCAAGAAAGCCAAAACAAAAGCGATGGCTCAAACAAATAGACAAGCGCTCGAGAACTGCTCTCACACATACACATACACACACACACACACACACGCAATATACACATACACACAGTCACCCATAAATTAACAAAAAATAAACAAACAACTGTTTACATTTTTTTTCTTCTCGGGCTTCCCCTTTTCTCGCATAATTTTGTGACCTGCCAAATGTTCTCCTCTTCTTGATGTTCCAGCGATGGAGAGAGACGCGCAGCCACTGAAATCTGCCACATTGCACAAAGCATCTGTCTCCACACAGCACCCTGCATTCATTAAGTTTGTACCAATTAGCAGCCATAGCTTATAGCGCAAACATTCATTTGTGCCTCCCACTTTGAAAAATCTTCCTAAAGTGAATGTGTCCCTCAATATGCCCTTGTGTCACCCAACTTTATCTTCACAAAGTCTCTGTTTCTTGCATAATTAGAGAAGAAATCCATTTCTTCTCCTATCTTCTCCCAGGCTCTGTCTTTGTCCCTTTTTACATCGCGCTCGAGTGCACCTTGAGAGCGAGTGTGCTTTTGTCAAGAAATCACACCAAGGTTGTCTGAAAGACTTATGAGATGGAGTCATAGGCGGAGGTTGGTTCTGGGACCAGAACACAGAGAGAGGCACGCTGACACTTCGACAGTTACACCTGTTTCAACAATTATCCCGCTCTCTGATAAGAGCTGAACTCCTTGGATGTGTGCTTCGTCGAGTTAACTGAAAGTTTTCATTGGTGACAAAGTCTTGTGTATTCTAACTTCCAAGCCCCAGTTTCATAGCATTTGAAGGTTGGCTTATAGTGAAGGAAAAAAGAAAACTGGCTGATGCTGAACATTATAAATAGATCTATAAAGCTTTTTGTATTTTAATTTAAAGTGCAACATAGGAACATAAGATTTACATCTGAGGAGCAGACTTAAAAGAAACCTGGAGTTAATTGGTGACTTCACTACAGAACTGACTCTCCATGTCAAATGTTGGATGACTTACTGACTTCTGATAAACACCCATGTTGACAGTGAATGTGTGGGTTTAATTTTGTTTTATCGGGCATGTATTTCAATTTATTAGCACTAGTGGGGGATTTTATGTGGTACTTTCCATTGTTCTAAACCTCTTCATATGAACTATTCAACTATAGGCCGTTCTCTGTTATATATACTTATCTATATATAAATACTACACATGTACTATATGTTCTGTATAGATTGTTTTTATCATCTGGTATAGAGGGCCACTGGGGTTAGCATGTTCCTCATATAAAATTTGACCAAACGAATCTTGCATTGTAATTCTAATCGCTGTAGCGTGTTGCAGTGTATACAAAAGGTCAACGTTTGATATCAGGGGTAATTTTGGAGGCCTTTAAAATAGGCCTCCTTAACATTCATAAGCATACATGACCCACAGCAGCTTAGAGCACCATCACATCACGATTACCCGCTTAACACCACCGCGTTGTGAAAATTGCCCCCGCCCCCTCCCCAAGTAAACTCTGCCTCTGACCCGCATTCCCTCACTCTTGAGGGACCATCATGCTCTCTGTCTCAGAAGGGAGAGTTGGATGATGGGGCACCGGGGTCAGATGCTATTGAGCGATGCTTCAAATAAACGTATGAATAAATTCCTTGATAAATGAACGGTTGGACTGAAATCACTGGAGAGAACTGAAGATTTGAATTTGACCGGGTAGTTGTAGAAGAAGAGGAAAAAACTTGAAACTGTTCTTTTTGTTTCAGCGTAGACACTCGCAATTTAAATTTCATAGTAAAAAGAGCACTGTTGGATTAATGAAAAGCTCAACTTAAATCGCCAGACAGAGTGTGAGATTGAAGCTGAAAGAGTAGCGGTGATGATAAAAATCCTAAAATTGGTATCTTGTATTAGGGAAAATCAAATGACTTGGCAGAGAGGACAAGCTGCAATTAAAAACCTAAGTCAGGGCTCAAATATCAGCTGTATTTCCTGATAACATATTACTGTATGACATATGTTAAAAAATATATGCAACAAAAATTACATCAAATGTAAATTAAGGCCTTCAGCATGTACACTGTTGCACATAAAGTTGGAATAATTTTGCTTTCGCCTTTTTATTCCCATTCATACACATCAGTAATCACCTTTGACCCAGTGCAATGATCACACACTGAGTCCTAGATACACTTTATCGAGAATACATCGCGTCATCACAATCAATTTCATGAGAAGAGGTAAAAATATTTTATTCCAACTGTATCTGCAAAAGTGTAGTAAAATCCTTGGTCTACAAATATAATTAAACATAATATGAATTTTGAGGTGTGATATGCCTTCTTCATAGACTGAAATAGAGAGGTGATGGGAAATGGTGGAGACAAAAATGAATTAAAGCCAAAACTCCAAAATCAGCTTTAAGCTCAATTTCTCTTGACTGGACTGCCATTGTTAATTAAATATTAATAAAACAACTAAAAAGCAATTACACGTAAAATTTATTATTATTATTATTGTCGTAGTAGTAGTCGTAGTAACACTTTCACTTACTTTTTTTTTTTAACCAATTATGCATTATTTTATTATTGAATCGGCAATTATAAAAATATTAAGGCAAACTCAATAGGTGGTAAAGGTAATAAATGGCATTTATTATACTGATTCATGCTTCCTTGACAGTCATAATCTTCTTCTGTTTTTGTTTTTTTTAGTAAATGTACTTTATGTTGTCTCTCAAATGATTTCCTGTCTGTGATGAGCAGGTGTATAATAAAGTGCATCAATAATAAAGTTAAGTTTCCCAAGACAAAGCAAAATTTAAGGGCAAGTTGTAAACCGAGTTGAAGTTGTAGTAAATTAATGTGTACTGTAAATCAAGTGCAAAGTGAGTAAAAGCTGACATTAATTTTCTGGGCAAACGTGAGGTTGTCTGTATCTGGTGCAATATGCATACAAAAGGACAGAAACAAACAGCACTGAACCAATAGGGGCAGAAAGTTTTTCTCTGCTGGCCCTACCATTACCATATGAAGAGTGATTTTGTTAGTGCAGTATCCTGCTTTGCATCATTTACAATTGTGATGCTTTAGAAGTTTTAAGCTTCTCTACAGGGTCAGCGGCACTCGGTGTAACACATGCATTATAATCTGTCTGCTCCTCTTCTTCTGTGTTAAATCCAGATGTGAAAATAACTCTGCAAGATTTTCAGAAATGCTTATTAGACTGTTAAAACAAATGTAGTTTATTTCATCTAAACGCTATTACATTTGTGTTTGATAATATGCGCATAAATAGGACCATTTCTTGATATGTTTGACATTTTGTCAACTTACAACTACAGCACGATATTTTACAGCAGGAATTGTAAATAACTTGCTTTTTTTGGTTCATAGTAATCACCAAGATATGCTAGAAATTTTTTTTTTGCTTCAGCTGAAAGATTCTTAAGTTGTATTTATCACAGGTTCATAGATGCATAATCTTAAATGAAACGTCCTTATTTATCTCAACTGATACATTAACATGAAAAGCTGTGCGCATCTTTTGTGTCTCAGCATGACAGTAGCTATATTGTCATGTGCCTGTGTCCACGCACAACAGATGTAAGGTTGTTGTGTGACTGTGACTGTGCTTTAGCTGATGGAAAATCCCCTCTACAGAGCAAGGCCCTGCTGTCCCAATCCCCCTCAGACTGGCACCGATCGATCGCTGGTTGTTATTGACATGACACCTGCCGAGGCGGGCTTTAAGCTATCGAAAACCGATGTGGCAGATCAAAAATAGGACGCCAGCTTTCATGTTTGTAAACAGTATCGATTTGCATAATAACCTTAAAAATTAGTTCCTCGGATTAGGCAAGGACAAACCTGTTTCAGCGTTTGTTATGATGCTTGCAGCATATGCCTAATTAGAGAAAAAAAGGCAGAGGCTGTGATCGGCTTGAAAAACAGGCTGTGATCGGCTTGACAAGTCGGAGCATCGCTGTCAACACCTTTTGGTTTGCCACTGTTAATGAAAGCCATTTTCCATTAAATAATAAAATAAAAACACACCTCTAGACTTCTTGGCAGACAAAAGCGCTGATGCGTCACTTTTACACGGATGCAAATTATTGCTGTGTGTCACAATCATTTATTCATGAGGGGGGCCTTCTATCTCTTGGCGGCTTTACCTGCGCCATGGAGGTGCCTCCATCCTCCATTGTGGCGCAGCGCTGAGAGAGATGTCAACCTCCAGGAGTGACGAGGAGACAGATGTACTAAAGCTACAACACAAGCGCCACTCGCTTCACAAGACGGGTCCAGTTTAAAAGCACTGAATTATGGATCTCAGTAACTACCACAATCACAGAACGACTTGTCAGCCTTGAATATCTCCATCTCCCCCTTCTCAGACAAACTACGACCTTGTTGGCGACCAAAGAGCATTGATTAACTGCAGATGCCTAAAGGGGTAATAATCATTAATGTTAAAGTTTCACCATGTAAATGTAGTTTTACCAACTGCCTCGATCAGGAAAGTCCACCCATGATTTCAAGATTCCTTGTGTTGTCATTGTATAATATTTAAATAGTGTTAAATAGTAAAAAAAAAAAAAAAACATAAAAAAAAGAAGACACACACCCCGCCCCTCTCCCATTCAGTCAAGTTACACATTCACACATTCATCCCTAGTTAAGGTGCAGAGGACAGTCTGAGGTAAAATACACCAGTTATTGCACATTTTTGATTTTTCCTTATTGCACATTACTGTACATAAAGTAATCCATTGAAATTAAACCCACAATTCTTTAATCCTTGCATATTTTATTACATTTGCGCTCCAGTGCTGCTGCATGCAGGCAATCACAACAAAAGATGCTCCGAGGCAAAGATGAGGGAGCCTTCCATTTCAAGTCCCAGTTGTGGACATTTTTCGTATAATCCATCGCAACAGCATTCCTGAATCAAGAATTCCCCAGTGGAAAATGCAAAAGATTAAAAAAAAAAAAACCCACAAGTTTATGGAAAAATAAAGGGCTAGTGGTGTCTGACAAGCCTTTAAATCTAGGACAGTCATCCCAAAGAGGAATGCACATACTCATTGCAGGGACATAAAAGCAGAGTTTTAACTGTGCTGTGAGGGAGATGGAGA
Organism: Apogon talboti; assembly: GCA_037367365.1. NCBI lineage: Eukaryota > Metazoa > Chordata > Actinopteri > Kurtiformes > Apogonidae > Apogon > Apogon talboti. The sequence goes on from JAPQRQ010000012.1 coordinate 13,766,027, forward strand.
TGGTAGGCCATTAGTTGGATGGTGTTGTTATAGCCTGTGAAGACTTTTTTGGCACCCAACGTTTGAAAGTGTTGCACCAATTTTATACTAAAAGCCTTTTTGCTTTTATATAAGAGCCATTGTATTTATTCTAGACACAGATTCAGTGTCAGAAAACACTAGGTTGGGGATCAGGATGGAGGGATTTTATGGATTTATACAGGAAACCGTTTTTTATTTGTTTCTGAACGTTTTATTACAGTTTACACTGTTGTGTTTCAAATCCAAGGTCAACACCTATACATGCCTCGGCGAAATAAACAGAATGCTGAACAGCTACTTTGCTTGTAAATACAAAGAGGGAGGAAAAATAGAAACCCTACATTTTTTTTTTAAACATAGAACAGGAGAAGAGACTGACAAGAAAAGAAGTTTGGACAGAGGATGTAAAGTAAAAAAAGTCAAAGATAAAAATCATAGCGACAGTCAGAAACTCTCAGGGGTGGATGTGGCAGATTACCACAGCCCCGAATGGTTCTCCCAGACCCACCTTAAGAAAACAATACCATATGTGCGAGCTTATTTACGAAGTGCTGACACTAGAGCCTGAAAGAATTAGTATTCTGTTAGTTAAATGTTTTCCTCTGGGCTCTGTCTCTGCAACAGCTTACAGATGTTTCAGCCATGCAGAGAATGCAAGGCTTTTCCCACCACGGCATGAATGAAAAAGCATGTTGAAGGTTTCGCCCCAGCCAAAGCTCGGAGAGTGATCTACAACTTATACTCGGGTGCACTTTGCTAAGCACTGCCTCCTGCACCGGCCAAGGTTTCATCTGACACAGACGCTATTTAGTGCTGCTTCCATGGGCTCCACTGCATATTGTTCGGCACAGATTTGTCAAGCTGGCGCATATCCAGCGACAGATGTACTGGCAGCAGCACAGTAAAAACCAGGACTGCACTGAGCAGAAGTGTAAAAAAAAAAATGTTTAAATATAAGTATGTTCATCAACTTGTGTATCCTGGCTAATTTATTTCCTGATAGAAAAAGTGTTAATTATGAAAAGGCTTTTTTTTTTCTTCTTCTTCTCTTTTTCACATTCTCTTTCTATCTCTTGTTGCTTTTGTCTCTCTCTCACACACACACACACATATACACACCACGGTTGAGTCGTAAAAAGCAAACAGAGGCAATCTTGTTTACAAGGAGTAGCATAGAACCAGCTGACTGCTGTGGCTGCTCAGCCCAAGCCTTGACTCCCATTTACTTGTGTAACAAACCATCAGGGAGGGGAGGCAGGGGAAAACATTGTTATCAGCAGGCCAGATAAACCCCCTCCAGAGGTAGCGCTGATAGAGAGGCAGCCCCGCCGCTGGGCAAATAGAAAGATCCTATCTGGTCCTTGCACTGAGCCGGCCAATCAGCCCAGCAGAAGCGCTCGGGCTTTTCTCAAACGGGGGAGATGTGTGGAGAGAGGAGAGACCAGAGCATCACCAGGTCTGCTCCTCTTTTTTAGACAGACTTTTAGAGGAGAAGCTGGATCTCTGCCGTCTCCTACAGACGGCTCAGAGGAGAGAGGCCTGGGCTGGAGCTGCACCGGGCGATGCGGCTGTGGGTCAGATCAGAGCGAACAGGTTCAGGCTGGGTTTGAAGGAGGCTGCTTTATAGACAGATGGAGGGTTGTTATGGGATTCAGTGTAACCTGTTTCATTATAATACTTTTCATGGTCTGCTGATTTGGTGATTCTGTACATCGACTTCATAATCAATATTAATTGCGGGTCAGCCCGATTTAATATTGATTCTCAATCTTGTTCACATCTTTGTCACTGGCTTAATTTAGAGGAAGTGCTCATACACACTTGTAAGTTATTACATATCTAGTCTTTTCTGATGCTTAAAAAAAAAAACTATCAGAAAACAATCTTAAAAACTTTGACCTTGACCATCCACGGCTCATCCACAAGACAACTCGCAGAAGTTGATGAGATCAGTACTAACATCAATACAGCACATTAAGCCTGGCCTGCAGTTTATCATTTCTCCTGCAGACGTCTGTTTTAATACTTTTCATGACACACTTTGTACTGCTTGTGTTTTTGATTGAATGTGGAAAACACACTTTTTGAGGCCGAAAATTTACTGCCCTCAAATTTACGATGTTATTCCCTTGCCCTTGCTGTAATTGTCATTTTTAACCTTTTTTTTTGCCACTTGTTGGAAATTTCGACTATTTATTTTTCATTCCTGAGTAATGGCTTTGGCGGATGGCTTGCCTTTAAGCCAGCAGTATTGTAACAGATCTAGAACGGGTGTGATGAGTTAGAAGAAATGTTTCAGTGTTATGTATTTTCCTTTTCTTTTGCTTACTACACACTTTGTTCCCCCTATACAGAATGTTTCTCTTTGTCCGTGTCACTGTCATTGCCTTATGTTTATGAACACTTGCAAGAATAAAAAAAAAAAAAAAAAAAAAAAAGGGTTTGCAGTGTACTCTCCTCACTTCTTATGCAGTAGTGGCTTTAGATTTCCTGTGGGTTACATACCTTAGAGAGAACATCAGCCTCATTTCAAGTTCTGTAAGATACACTCAAGACCAGAGGTAGAAATTAACTAGTTACTTCATATCTTATTACATCCTTGAGAGGATATTTTGAAAGCAACTCAGCCTTTTTTTTTTTACCTCTCTATGATTACTTTTGAAAGACCTCTTTTTTATCATATCATGCAGCTTCCCTGAAATCATCCTTGTGACACAGTGAGAAAAGGGGCACTTACTGAAGTTGCAATGATTGTACTTGAGTAAAATATTTCTGCACCCTCTCCACCTCTATTCAGCAGTTTGATATATGGTAGTGGTGAGAGGCCAAGCTCCTCTTTGACAAGCAGGAGGCACATTTCTAGAGGCAGAGATGAGGGCTGCAGGGTGAAGAGGCTACAGCTGTCATTGCTCATCTTAATGGCGTATTGGAGTGCACGCACACACATGCATTCACATAAACACGTGCATACCCTCCACATACTTACAAATATGGGGTAAATGAGGAAGCTTTGGATGTATGCATAAAAAAAACCAAAAAAAAAAAAAAACACTTGGCTTGTTCTTGCACACACTTGCATTCACATTAAACTGCACTCACACACACACACCACAAACATATACATATATACGCAGACACACATGCATGCATATACGCAAATCAAAAATGTCCAGGAAATGAGGAGAGGAAGCTTTGGATGTAAAAACATAAGTACTTGTGCATGTGAATGCATTCTCTCAAATAGAGTCACATAAATACACACATTGACTGGATTTGTACACAGATGTACACGCACTTGCACAACATGAATATGTATTCCTTCATATTCAGGAGCGAGTACACAGTCATACACATCGATGGCACATACTGTATAGCACACAGACGCACCTTCACACACCAAGCATTGCCTGTGACAGATGTTGGCAGGAATATTGCCAGGAAGAAAGCTCTTTCATTTCTTTTTATTCTCTCTGTATTTTGGCATGCCTATCTCTGTACACAGTGTGGCCATGTCACCGAAGCTGTTTCTTTTTCTCTTCCAGTTCCTCTGTGCTTGCTTTTTTTTTCTCCTATGTTATCATCATGAAATTGAAGACATTTGTGCCAAGAGAGATTAGAAGGGAATCGGGGAAAGCGAGGGGGACATTAGCAAAGATATTTTTGTCAGTAATGAGCTAACTCTTTGTTATGCGCTGGGCTAAGGAGGTCTAATGATGACGTTTGTACCAAGAGGAAGAAACTGAGTCTCCAGAGTCCACACACAGCCAGAAACCACAGGCTTTGGTGCAACTCTTAACTCTATTCAATTATGCAGATGAGCCCGTTGGGCTAGTGTTGGCCGTCACTTTAATGATGACGTGGGTAAACAGACATAGCTTCTTTTTCTGTCTTTAAAAGTCCCAACCCACCCCCACCGCAAACCCCTTATTTCTTATTTTGCACCCATGAGAAAGTTAATTGTCTTAGTCATTAAAGAGGTATCAGCTGTCATGCCACTGACAAAGACATAAAGAAAAGGGAAAGCAGAGGGATGTGAAGAAGAGAGAGTTAAGAGAGATTTATTTTTGCCTTCCAGGCTGATGGCAAAGAATCTCCTAAGATGCAATCATGATATTTTGATGCAGGATGAGGACTCATCAACCTCTCCAGGCAAAGCCTCGTAAGAGATTTTTCTCTGTTCTCCCTGGTGGCCACCGGGTGGCAGAAGAGCACAAGGAACATACCGCTCTTTGAGTCTGCTCAGCTTGACTCGCCAGAGAGGGCGATTGGAGTCTGTTTGCCTGAGTGCAAACAAACTACAAAAAACAGTACAGCATCTGCCCTTGGATTATTGTAGAATTTACACTTTAGGTACTCGAGTATGCATCATGTTAACATGGGTGCATTTTTATGCATACAGGAACTTTAACATGTAACCATCTTAACAGGGTCTGCTGTAAATAAAAATCAGATAGTTGTTGAATTAGAGTAAATAAACAGAGCCATATAAATGAAGTTTTCAAGGACTGAGGTGTTTTGTACATGGTTATAAAATTCATTTACATTGAGATAGATACCCAGCACTGTATTTATGTGTATTATTCAGGTCATATCTAAATGTAAACATAGGATGAAGTTGATCAAAAAATATTTTCATAAGTATTTTCAGCGGAAAGCTTTTTTTCCCAGATATTTTCCAATGAACTTTTGACTTAAATGAACTTAAAATCTGTGCAAAAGCCAATAATCATGTTTTATACTTGAGGCTACTGTATTTAGTTAGATAACATTATCTTTTACTTTTAAAAGTATTTATAAAGTTCCATTTCTTGCTTGAAATGAAGGCTTCTTCCACACCACAAAACAAATAGCTGTGACACTAGTACTCTTCCACATTTGACTTCTTTTATGGAACTGAAGCCTGTTTTCTTTCAGATGGTGTAGATAAGCTGTTTATCTGAATAGCGTCTGGGTTTCATGTACTCATGTGTCCTGAAATCAGAACAAACTAAATAAGGTGTTGCATAATAACATGATTTTCGTCTTGATGGATTTTGACTCCCAGTCTAGCCTTTAGGTGGGCTTTAAGTTAAAACCAGTGAATCAAAACGAGTAGTTAAAACAGAAAACACTTTTTTTTCCTGCTGTAGTTCTTTTTTCTGTACTTATTGCCCATTGGATGCCTTGAGCACTTGCGACTGAAGACAAATTAAGTTGGCAATGATTGTCACATCAAAGTCTCACGTTCTATTCTTTTCATTTAAGACTCTGGGCACTCAGGTCCAACTTATGCCCCTCAAGTGAAAAGAACAAGAAAGGAAAGAAAAATCTGGCTTTGGATTTGGCTCCATATATATATTTTTTTTTTCCATTTTTGTTTTGCCCACTTGTATTTTCCAGGTCTGCCTGGAGGAGCTGGGGGTCAGTGAATACCAATGACAAAACAAGTCACCTCTTAGAGACCATCCTCAAGTAGCTGAGGATCAAGGCTGTGGTTTCTTCCACCACAAAGGCCTCCTTTATGAGACATTCTGTCATTTGTTGTGTTTGGGAAATGGATAGTGTCGAATCTACTCCTTGATAAATGTCCTCATGGTCTATGTATCAGATCATGTACACAGAGGTGCCTACTTTTTCTGTCTTTAACAGAAATACAGCTGCTTCTTCTTTTTTTTATGGTCTACTGTATGGCCAGACATCAAATCTTAACATATTCCTGGTTTGAGGAATGTAAGACCACACCGTCGCTGCACCCAGATTGAAATCACACTACTAGCCACACAACAAAAGAAAACCACATTTGGGTGACATCTTCTAAATCAGAACAACCTCCTCCCTCCTCCCCTTCATGCAACAATCCTCCAGGGAACAAATACTAAGTGAAAGCATGTAGGTAAGCGAGACAAACTGCACAGGAGAGACGTGGCCACTGTGAGTGTTTATTGGACACCCTATTCTTGTGATGTGACAGGGGGTCCGAGCCTCATCTCTACATCGTGCATCTCGCCGTACTCAGCGGGAGGCTCGCGCTCCCCTTCTCCCCGGCGCCACTGCCAGCCGTCTCTGCTGAGGTGGTGTGCTAATCATTTAAACAGCCCAATCAAAGGCAATGCGATGTTTCACACAAGGGAGAAAAAAGGAAGGGAGGAAAGTGATTATTAGTGTTTGGGAGAGGCAGCCAGAGTGATTGAGCTGAAGGGGGACTTTGATTTTGGGGCCCTCTCATTGTTTTTCAGAATGGCATTGGGTTTAGCCGCTAGGCTCGAGGAATCTGGTGAGCTGTCAGTGTATGACGGTAAATGCGATTTTTTTTTATTTATTTTTTTTTCTTACATACTCAAAGCCACACACAAAGAGATTCACTCAATGTAGTTTACCGTAGCAGGCCAGCACCAAGTCCACCCTTCTGAAGGAAAGAAATGAGTTTTTGTCTTTCAGGGTTTTGTATTCCAAATTTATTTTATTTATTTTTTTTTACTGTTGTTGTTTTTTTTTTATTTATTTTTTTTTTATACCGCTTTGCTTGAGAAGAAAAGTAGAATTTCGGGAACAGTTTGAAAGAAAAAAGTCACTTTGAAAACCACTTCCAAGGAGTAGTTAAAATAGTTAATGTTCGGTTTAGTTTGTTGTTAGGCTATATTCAAATCAATATCTGGAATTGAAAACATCCACATGCTCACACACAGCCGACACACACACACACACACACACACACACAGACGCTCTCTCGCACACACATTCACAGCACAGAGATGAATCACCTTGGCTTGTCAAGAGGTTGGTTAATAGACATATTTGATGTCATGCAAAGCCCAGTGGTGTTGAAAGGGTTTTGTTAGTGTGTTGATATCACCCCCTGTGCATAAAGCTCCACTTAAAACAATAAATAGCAATAAGCGCATCCAAAGCCCCTGCAGTTTAAACTATATGTCTTTGATATGGGATACCTATTACTGTTGGCTTTATCTAATGGATTGGATTCCCACACCTCATCCCTCCGGTGTTTCAAAGCACCGAAACCTTCAAATGTAATGTGTTATCTGCACATTAGCTGCTCCAGAGCCACTTATCAATGACTAATGTTTCTGTGGCAAAAACGGTAACGCAATTGGGGGAAAAAAAAGGTGAGAGACTTTTGAACCTCACGAAGGGCGGCCGAGCAACTCCTGCACCTGTTTTACAGAGTCAGTTTTGTTATTAAAGTGAGAAGTTATCGCTGATTGAAAACCTAGAACATTTAAAGTTGGGTTCATTTACTTCTTGTATTCCTCTCCAGTTGGTTTCTAAACAAAAAATAATAAAAAAAAAAATCATTCCTCCATCGCTTGTAGACTGTGTTCGCTCTTCACTGAAAGCAAACCTTGACCCTACCTGCAGGATACCTATCACCTAAGCACAGGCTGTGATTGGAGAAACAGTACAAAATGTCAGAGAAGACATAAACTCTGTAATAGGAGTTTGACCCCAGAACTTGACACAACACATACCTTGCATTGTAGGAGCTCACATGCTGTTTACCGGCTCATCTCTGCACACACTTTTCAATCTGCTGTGAAAGATATGCAGAATCAGATACTAGAAGCAGATAAACATCCTCGGTGTGGAGTAATTTCAGTCACAGCTTTTATTAACTTAACCATACAACTGGCTCAGTGGTCAGTCAGGCTAATATTAATATGTCAAAAAGGAAGGTATATGTTATACCTACGCGTTTTTCTGTGACCAGAGCTTTAAGAATTCACATCTGCAGGGTTCATTTTCCCACTGACAATTTCCAAGAGCTTCCAGAAGGCATCTAGATTAACTAAGGATCACTATTTATGATCACTTTTATTGCATCATCTGTGATTGGTTCAACAGCCACATTTTAGATTGCACCCTTGTTACAGTTAACAGTTAGGTGGGATACCTCCAAATTCCATTCATTTACTATATTATGAGCTTTATGAAATTGCTTGCTGAGAAAAGACAAACACTTAAAAATATAAAATTTTTGCAGATTTTAAGGTAAAAGTGTTTTATTATGTTGCTATGCTAATGTTCTGACGTCATATGAAATAAAAATCACTATCTCCTTTTCCATTAATATACTGTTAAAATGTTCTAAAACAACCAAATGTACAGTAGATACATCATTATTTCTCAGATGAAATGATAGTAATAACAAAAAAACAAGGTGGAATGTTATGCTGTAAATTGTGCATTTTATATCTATATTTATTTTATTGCACCCAGTAGCATGTTGATTTAAGTTAATCCCCCAGATTCCACCTGTTTTATTGTTTTTCCAGATTAAACAGTAGTAGCTGTTAATGACTATCTAACCTCATGTCATCTGCTGACCACAAAAGTACTGAAGTACATGGAGTGCAGATTAAATTGTCCACCACCTGTAATTTTCTCTGGAGGGCCACAGATGTTTTGTATCTTGTCTGGTTTTGTAGTGGCGTACCACAAATATGTTTTGTTGAGGTGGCAGAGGAGTACTTCTTTTGATTCAGTACATATCTATCATAGAGTAAAGCTCCTTCCTACCTCTCCTGATGCTTATATTTCTGTCTGTGTGCCTCTTCTCTAAAATAAGAATAGCGGAAAAAGGCCCTACACGCTCCAAGTTTAGCATCACTTGGTGCTTTTGGTTAGCCTCAGCGGCCCACTGATTCACTTTGAAATGCTCCAATTAAAATAAAGGGCTAATTGTTAGTTTACTCAACAATTTCTCTGTGTGTGCCTTCCTCTTTCTCATCAGACACAAAAAAATATTCTTCTTCACGTATATAGGCCGCTATGGCTAAAATTATACGTTATGTGTCTGCATGTATGCATTATGTATGTTTATCCTCTTACTAGAGTTGTCATTAGCAAGTATGCAGAGCATGTGAGGTCTTGTATGATAACAGGGTTAGCTGTTGTGCTGTGTGTGTGTGTGTTGCACTCTATATAGAACGCGCACTCTCCTGTGATTGTGCTCTAACGCAGCAGCAAAAGCGAGCAGACATCACCAGCAGCAGCCACCAAACAGCTCCTGAAGGGGCGGTCAGGCAGCAGCTGTTTGTTTATTTAGATCTAACTTGTAATTACGTCTGCGACAGACTCTGCACCACGTCGAAAAGACATATTTGGCTCCACTCACCAGCCAATCGTCAAAGGGCGCTCGCTGTCCCTCTTGATTACAGTTGTGCACTGTAGCCGTGCCATCCCAGTGGCTCTAGCAGAAATGAGACACCGGGATCTCATTTAAGAGCCAATTGTAAGTGACTCAACTGTTCTGAATGTGTTGGTATAAGTAAATATTTCACATGACAGAGGAATACTTTTATTTCTCACCATTAAATGGGGATCTGCTAAGTCTGCACCTCAGAAAGAGCAAGAGTGAAACTGAGCAGCAGAAACAAACAGGACTGAGTGTGGTTGTAGGCTTCTGGCTGCTGGTGACTCACACTGGTTTATGTTTAAATGTGTTCTCAAAATGGCAGAACAGTCCAATAATGTGACAATACTTTGTCCAGGTCGGGGAAGATTTTTGCTTATGATACAAACTGTATGTAAATGTCCCTCTACCAGAGCGGATCCTTGCTGTGTCCCTCATTTGGCATTCATAAGCAGTTGTGACAACCTCATCAGTTAGATGGAGCTGACTCCAAGACGGAGACGACAAAACCACAGACCTCAAAATGAGAGGAGCAGGAAGACAGAGACCCAACTTCACAGGAAGCGTGCAAACTGAACCAAATTCTCCCTCTCTCTCTACCCTGTCTCTCTTTTCTTCTCAACCCCTTTCTCACTCGCTAGTTTAAAGTTGTCCTGGCTTTTATTTTGAGAAATATTAATTTGGTAGAAGAGTGGTGTCGTATCTGAAATACAACACAAAGACAGAAAAAAGAGAGAGGGAAAGTGAGAAAAAGGGGGAAAGAGGGGAGGAAAAAAGAGGCGCAATGCGTGCACATTTCTCTCGCTTGACGTTTTGCTGAAGTTTGTACGCCACTTGAGCCCGCCGTTTCCCTCGCTAATGATACCAGCGGAGCCTCTCTGGGGAATGGCGTCCGTCGTGCGCCTGGCTTTCACATTTCCAGCACCAGGTATTTTGGGATACGCAAGCGGGGACTATGAGGCACATCATTCCAAGAGCTCATCTGGTTCTTTCTCTCTGTCTCTCTCTCTTGCTTCCTCTCTCCCTCCAATCGGCTTCACTCCTCTCCTCTTTCTTCTTGTTGTTGTACTTCTGCATACGCAGACATTCTGTGTCTCTCTAGTTCTCTCTCTTTCTTTCTTCCTCCCTCCCTTCCTTTTTCTATCTTACTTTTTGATTTGGTAAGGATGATTTCAAGTGTGGGGGGAAAAAATGCGTGCACAGGAGAGGGAAAAAGTCTTTTTTATTAACTTATTCATTGTATGAAAAATCAAGAGGTTTTTTCCTTTCTCCACTCCGCTCCCTCTCCCCCTTCCCCTTGGTTAAGGCAAATGAATGTTTAAAGAGGTAATTTACTGGGCCCTGGCAGGATCCACATTGTGTATTACACAAACAGGCGGCAACAAAAGGAAATTCTAATCTAGACAGTAACACGACTGCACAGAGGATCCTCGGCGGGGGGTCCAGATGAATTATACAACAATCTGTGTTCTCCCTCGTTTAATTTAAAGGTCTGTTTTCAAGGCTATCGCCAGCTTCCACTTCAGAGGAGAGACTTGGCCCGCTGAGGTCAAGCCCATATTGACAAATATCAAGAGGCAAGAAAGGAGCGCCCAAAACGCAGATATGAATAAGTAAAGGCAAACAGATAAGCAAACATAAAGCAATGAGGGAGAGAGGAGGCAAGTAGACAAACATACACAACATCTTGTTGGCCATGAAACAAGAGGGCCCAGACAGAAGGACCTGAAAGAAACATGAAAACTAAGCACGCGAAGCATTTTTTTTTTTTTTTTTTTAGCAATAGTAAATAATCGTTTGTTTGATGGTGCTGCGTGGCTGTTAGGGTCCTCTCTGGCTTTCACACAGATTTACTGTAAAGAAAGTGGCATCACTGACAGTCTCCTGCACTCAGAGGTCTCCTGGACCTTCCTGCTGCCCTTGAGGTTTTGTTAGGAGAAGTGGAAATATCAGGCGTGCATAAATTTGTTGAGATGCTGCTTCCAGAAATGGCCCAAGGCATTTCATGAATTTTATTTGGTTACATAATGGCTACATGATAGTGCCAGGGTTGTAATTCTTCATCCAGGTACCTTGTGGTGCTTTTATTTTTAACTTCCACTGATGTGTTTTCAAACAGCTCTGAATGATGTCTGACTACGTCTTTGAACTAAAATATTCTCAGAGGGATGGTCCCCTGCTGGACACATTTTTCCCTCTTTCTTCTTTGTAGACCATTTCTTTTCCTCCGCAGTTACGAAAAGTATTAGAGGGTGACAGAATTGCCCAGCCACCCCAATTCACCTCTTGTCACCACTGATTTTCCTCATAGTTCATGAGAGTGAGCACTGGAGCTTGGCCCACCCCTCCCTGTCCATCATACCTCGGAGAATCAACAGGTCACAACCCTCTAACCCCTCCCTGTGGCTCAGCACCAGCTTGCTTTTGACAGGATGAGTTTGACCTCTGACCTCTTGAGCAGACGGCTCAATCAGCTTTTATGGTGCTTGTCATAGCAGAGAAAGTGAGTCCACAGCCATGTCACATGTCTTTGAGGGGAAAACGCATTCGCAGCCTCTTTGGAGTTGGTTTTCATCTTAGCCTTAGTACTAAAAATTATACATGTACAATTCACTGAACCAGAGCAGGTTGGACCTTAAGCAGATGCTTTTTGTAGCCATCAGCAGAATTGGTCGACTTTGATTAAATTAGTTGGCTTCCTTTTGTGGACCTCACATTTAACCCTTAAAGACCCAAATATCCACCACTGACCAAAAGCATCTACTGATCTAAACTGTTTAATACCTGTTGATCCATTAATCCTATCAATACATGTAAATAATTG
>JAPQRQ010000012.1:13819158-13830066 GCA_037367365.1 Apogon talboti
GAGAGTCTCTGTCTCTCTGCTTTATGTCATGATATGATGAGTTGTCACAACAGCTTGCGGGGCGCTAATGAGCTGCAGTGAGGCCGGGGCAGGAAGGGAGGCCAGGAGGAGAGCGGAGAGAGATGTGGGGATGACAGTGCAGTGATGGATGGGGGTCCTCTCAGGCCTCCAAATTCCAAAGCAAGCAGAAAAAGCTGCCAGAGTGCTCTGAGCCTCTCCCAGAACGTGCAAGTGGCCCACGTCCAAGGCACATGGAGCGACAACACACACACACACACCCTCACACACAGAGAACAGCCGCAATACTGGGGAGCAGTAAGGGAAAGAGTGTCAGAGAGGAGGATTTCTGAAGGTGGATTACAGCAAAAGTACAAACTGTGCCTCCACCGTTTAAAGAATCATCTGGTATCATCCAGTGTCACCCTACTGAAAACTGTTTACAAATACAATTGAGGGTTTTTTTTTTTTATCCTTTGGGAGGTATAGAGTGCCCCCTCCAGGCTAAAGATCTTCAAGCAAAACCCCATATCATATCAGCCAGCTCACACCCACACACACCCACACAAACAAACCCTCATAGCATTCAGTCAAATCAATCCTCAGATTCAAGCAGACAATCTAAGGGAATACTTGGAGATTAACGGCAATGGAATATGAAATGCTCTGACAAATTAAAGGCTTATCAGAGCCATGATCCTCCAGCATACCACACTGATTAAAACGCCCTGCTATGTTTCAGAAATTATATTTCTTGGTTAATCAGAGGGAGAAAAAAAAATCCCTCCACAATATTAAGAACCTGGGAATTGTAAGTAGAGGAAGGGGGGGGGGGGGTTGAAAAGCAGATATGGAGGTGTTGATCAGTTTTCTCTTGCAGTGAAGATGCGTCTCTGAGGGCAAGGGGCTCCCGAGACCACAGTATATTTAAAAGTTAATCTATTCACTTTGCTGCAGTGACATGCCGACTGCTTGATCAGAGCGCTGAACAAAAATATTATGTGGGCCAGAGCCTTTGCTCCCCTTCCTCCTGCTCTCTTCGCTAGCACTCAAGTCGTTCGTCACCATTTATTTTTGCTTCCCATCTTTGATAGTCGGCACATCAAATAGAATCGCAGAAAGGACATGTTCTGATATGTCACAGATAAATAAAACTGTGCACAAATAGCTTAAATATGAAGTGCTATTTGGTAGAACTGTTGTATTCTGTGAAGACAAATCGGCTCTTAGACGCACGTGTGTTAAAGGTTTTTTTTTTTCCTCTTCTTTTCAATGTAAACAGCCTCTTGAGCTCTCATACCTGAGTTAAAGGGGCTTCGCTAAGAGGTGATATTGTATCACAGTGTTAAGAGCCAGACTGAATTCTGCCTTTTGAAATGCAATCAGCCTCTCAGAATTTCAGTTGAAAGCCAGGCAATTAAGAATCTGAATTGGATGGCAACATTAACAAAGGAATATGTTAATATGTGAGGTTATTGAAATCTTATTTTACATGTCATGGTTTTACATGAGTTTGATCAAATAATACTTTAAATAATATTACTCTCAAGAGAATCGTGTCTGATAGAGTGGCCTTGATTTAGGACTACATAATGATTTTAATTATTGTAAAGTGTACTAAAATTGCAGTAAGGTATTATTGTTGTCATACTCGTGGTTTAAGCAGTTAGCACACACAAATTTTAGCATGAGTACAAATGTAAACACACAAAACTTCCTGTGGCAAAGCAGTCATTTTAAACTCAGAAACTCAGATGACCAAACCCCCTCCTTCCCCTCCACCCTACTCCCAACCTGCACCACAACAACAACCTGTCAGAATAATGCTAAAAGCCTTCAGTGGTAAGAAAAAGCAGAGACAGTGAAGAAGCAGGGGAGCAGTGCTGCGTTACTCACCCAGCTGCTCAGATTAAGGTGCCAGCAGCCCACCTGCTGGAGGAGAGAGAGCCCGGGGCCCAGGACTCCTCCTGCCTTGGCTCCCGTCTCCTCCGGCCCGGCTGGAGCTCCATCCCGCGGGTACATGACCCCCTCTGTCCCACCCCCGCCCCCGTCTCCTCCTCCTCCTTCCACCTGGCCCCCCCAGCTCCTCCTTCCCTCTCTACGCCGGGGAGAAGCCCTCTCGCTTCTCTTGGCCGCTCTTTTCCTCCACTTCTCCTCCTTCTTTGTCTGTTCCTGCTTTGCTGGCTCCTTCCTCCACTGTATGCGAGTGTGTTGCCGGGCGTGTGTGTGTGCATGTGTTTACCGTCCCCCTTCTCTTTGCCCTTGCGGCCGGCTGACCATTGTTCCCTTAGGTTTTGTCATGAAAGTGCATGTATGTCTTGTGTCAAATCAGGCTCAGGGTCTGAGGCCTAGTTTCCCCCCCCATAAACAAACACACACACACACACAGTCACCACAATCCTCCCCACCCACCCACATCCATCCTTAAAAAAAAAAAAAAAAAAAAAAAAAAAAATTAATCCCTCAAATCGTTCACTCCAACCACAGAAGCCCTTGTTCTTAGCGGCCGGCAGTCTCCTCTTCTTTCTCAGTGAAAGTTTTGAAGCCGGTGACAAGAAGTAAAAGAAGTAGGAGCCAGAATGTGGACAGAGAGAAGGAAAAATTATTGTGTGCAGCTTTTCAGCACTGCTGCAGTCTTCCCACTAGCAATACTCCAGAAAAAAAAAATATATACTCACAAACACACACACACAAAAATCAGTTATTACCCAAATCCCTGCTGTACGTTGGGTCTGTGTATGTGTTTCTTAAGAGTATGTGTGTATGTGTGTGGGCTCTGCTGTGCCTCCAGGATGCCCAGAGACGAACTGGCAGCTTGAAAAGCTTTGGCTACAAGGTAAAGCGAGCAAGGCGAGAAAAGGAGACAAAGAGTAGAGAGCAGGAGAGGGAGAGAGATAGAAAGGGAAAAAAGGAACAAGACACAACAACATCCACAAAGGGAGGGCAGGCTCAGCAAAGTGTGGCCAACAGTCACTTTATCTGTGTGATGCTGACAGTCCCCTCTTCATACCCGCTTACCGGGGGGGAAACGCAGAAGAGTCTTCACTCTGACACCGATGTGGCACCCTTCGTTGCGATCCTTTTTTATTTTTTTTTTCCCCTTCACCCTTTTTTCTAAACAATACCTTAGAGTGGAGAACAATTCTTCTCTTAACTCCCCCCTCAACTCTGCCTCCATTCAAGGTTCATGTGAACAAGGCCTCGAGCTCTTCCTCACCACCCTCTTCTCCCCATTCTCTTTTCTCCGCAACTATTTCACCTTCAAACCTATTCCTTTCAGAAAGCTGGAGTCAAACGATGAGATTCACGTGGTCAAGACTTTTTTGTTTGTTTGTTTATAAGACAAGCACAAAGAAATTCGACTGATCTATTGGCCATCAGACACGGTGCATTAAAGGTGAATTCCATCAAACGTGACTTCTCTATTGTTATTCTGAAAAACTACCCATTTATACTTTAAATTTACTGCCATTTTTAATTTTTAATATAGCCTCAATCTAAAAGGAAAAATAAATTTGAGAATTCATACCTCATGTCTGTCTGGAAACTTGTATTTCAGCATTTCACATTTAATAATAAAGAAATATTTTTTAACATTAAAAGAAACAATTTTTAAAACATATTCATAAATGTATGTCATGATATTTAATTGCATTAAGAAAAGGATGTTTCCTTTTTTCATTAAAAAAGGCACGGCTTAAAATAATCCCAACTAAAAATTCTGACAACAGAATTAACTTTCACAAATTCAAGGATAATTTTTTTATTATTTCACCTTATAATTAACTCGACTTGTCATCCTTAAATTATCTTTCATAACCTCTAACTACCTAAACCTGACTAATGACCATGACAAATTAAATATTAATGGAATAAATTATTTGCTCCTCAGCACAGTAACACGTGTTTTATATATGTATTTAAATCTGATTTAATTCACTGGCGAAGAAAATAATAAAGAGGAAAAGGAAGATCTTATATAAATAAAAAAAAAAAAAATCTGTGAATGTGAGGCCAGAAAAATAAAACAGGGATTAACGTTTCTCAGCTGAGTTAAAGGCGTTTGAACAGTTGGCAACAACAGTAAGAGAGGGTTTTTCTGTTAATGCGCTGTTCCTATTTTTTCCTGCACTCCTTTAGCTTGTGTGTCAGTGTTAGGACGCTGCTCTTCCCCTGGCCTGCAGCAGGCAGTCCTGAGGCCCTTAAAGCCAAAACAAAGCCCTGGGAATGTCCTTTACACAGTCTGGACAATAGCGGCGGGGCTTCAGCTTGACAAGTAAAAGAGCCCCGACAAGGCGGTGGCTAATTGCCTGCCCTCCCTCCATTCAGCCGGCCCGCCACGCTCCTGCCATCTCCTTTTGTCCCACGTGCACTTTCTTAAGTAAACTGCCAGTTCGCCAGCAAGTGATGGACAGCTCCCAATCATTCAGCAACAATGGCATCAACACCATAACACAAGAAAGCCGAGGGGGGAGAAAAAAAAATACTCTATTCCACTCCACTGTCAAAGATGTTCGCACGAGACCAAAAAAGTGTGCACAGGAAAAAAAGAAAAAAAAAAGGACAAAAACTTTTACAAATCGAGGAAACGGAACGGCCTTCGACTTATAAAAATTCATGATTTTGTCTGAGAAATTTTAAAAATGTAGGATGAAACAGAACAACTACTGTAAAATCACAACTTCAAAGTAGGTTTTCTTGTGTTAACATTTACAATAAAAAAGCCATTATTTTAAAAATGTCATGTTTCAATAAAAAACAAAAAACAAAAATACAAGCACTTAAAGAGTTTACACTTGAGCTTAAAAATATTAAAACCAGCTTTCTTAATGTTAACTGAAACACAAGGAGAGCTGAGGTGGCAAACACTCTAAATGACTTACAATTAAATCTAAATTCAACATATAATATTTAAAATCCCTTAGAAATAAATAAGGGAATTTATTAATCCAGTTACATGTAATTGTGTTTTAAACATACAATAAAAAAGTCATTATTTAGTTTGATGTCTTGGAATAATACACCCTTGTCAGGCTGTCAAGACAAAGCAATCAAACAGTGCCTTTCATTATCCAAATTGTCAATCTGTCACTTAGCAACATAAGTGTTATAAATTGCCAAACGGAGCCCAGAAAAATGTCCACGAGTAAATGGAGTTAAACTATAATATTTAAAGACAAACAAGCACCAGAAAATTAAGCACAAGCGTAATTAAAATGTTGAAAAGTCTTACCATTTAAAAGAGCTGTATTTGGGATGCTGCTCGGTTCCTGGTTAAAACAAGCATGCTGGCACTCGTGGTAGTGCACAGACTCCAAGCAGACTCCCACCACCATGTCAGCCACTAATCCACTGGGGGGCAGCACCTCATCTACGGCAGCCCCTCGCTAACGCCCGATGGGTTAAGCCGATAAGAGAACGGCTGGAAGACCGGGCGAGAGCCTAGGTACGCTGGATCGACTTAGGACGGCAGCCCTTCAGGTCCCAAAGCGCAGAGGACGGCGAGCTGGCGGCCGGAGCTGGATGTTCACTCTCAGCCCCCTCGCGCATTCAAACGCTCACTCAGGCTGCGCTGCTCTTCTCCGTCTCTGACCGGGACTCCCTCTTTCCCCCTCGCCCATCTTCATATCCCCCCTAATAAGCTCTTTTGTGTCCATCTCTCTTTCTTTGATAAGTTGAAAGAACAACAAAAAGAGGGAGAGAAAGAGCGAGGCTTTCATTCAGCGGCTTGGCAGACATAAAGGTAGTGGAGTGCCGTCTATAGGAGTTGCCCTAACTTGGCTAAACTCAAGCAGCAGGGTGTCTCTCGTCATGTCATTAATCCCCAAAACTAGCCACACTCCATTCACCGCTAGTCACACTAAATTAAATACAAAATCAAAAACACAAACGCCGGGCAGAAAAAGTGTCAGGGAAAAAAAAAAAAAAAAAAGGCTAGAGGAAAGCATTCCGATTCCAGGGCAAAGGGTGTGTGGTGTTGCAGCCACGTTGCCCCTCAGTCCTGCCCGTCGGTAGCCCCAATTTTTGATGTAGGACGCTCGGAAAAAACATCCAAACAAAAGACAAAAAAACAGACATTTATCACCAAAAGAGCCTGTCATTGTAGTGGAGCTTTAACACCTCCAACTCTCCTGCCTGAACTCTCTTAAGACAACTGAGGGGGGAAAAGGAACCCCTACTCCAAAGTCAAACCTGCCAGACAACAAGCCAACAACAGCAGTTAAAACAATACCAAAAATACCAATAAATGGAAACAAGCCCTGTATGGTTTTCGTGAGAGCTGGCAATAGAAAATTCAACCCGGCCAACTGGTGGCTTGAAGAGAGGAAGCCCACTCTTAAAGCCGTGATCCGACCATCCACTATACCACCGCTGTGAGCCTTTTAACCACAGCAGAAAAAAATGACTATTGATCTTCAAATGGCGATAATTGAAAAGATCAAAAAGATTAAACAAAAAATCGAGAATGTGCTGACTTACCATGTTATGCTCCTTTTTTGTTGTAAGTTTTTGTTAAAAAAAAAATATTTGCTCAAAGATGCAGCATTGGAGGTGTCAAATTTTTGTAGCCGTCTCTTGATCGTATTACTTCCACAGTCCTGGTTTCCAATGCGTCTGAACTTTTTCCCTTTCTCTTTTATTTTGTTTGTGGTACCTAGCCTTTTTTTCCCCTGCTTAAGACTTAAAAAGCCTTCAGCTCAGCAAAGCAGCACAAATTATCTTGCCACCTTGCTCAGCTCTGATGCTTTGGCCGCTAACTTTGGAAGGCCCTTTACTACTGCATCAAAATTAGCATTGTCAAAGCAGTTAATGAATATTAATATTGTATTTGTCATTGGAGCTGGCCCATTGCTGAACTCCAAGTCATCCATCAGGGACAAGATTAAGCACACAATTATTTCTGACTGACAGGGACCAAATCTGGAAGATATTTTTTTTCCTCCAACAATTTAAAGAAAAAGACACAACATCATCTTAAGGTACCTCCCATGAGACGAGACAAGATTAATACACTTTTAATGAAGCAAGATTTCATGGTGCATGAACAGCAGGAACCTCAAGAAAAAAAAAGGAGAGGAATATAGATATATTTTGACTCTTAATTTTAACCATTTTTTTAAGGAATGAAATAATAAACTACTAATAATTTTGATGATGCCTGAAATTTTAAATTCAAAGAGCATCTTTTTTTTTTTTTTTTTGGGGGGGGTAGATGAAAAACTGATTTTTGTTTTCTGTTTTTACAAGAGGATGTGGATTCGCTTTTTCACCTTTCTTGGAACATAAGAGAAATAAGATGTACAAGCGCTGCACTGTGAACGGCGCCGGCGCTAAATTTAACATGAAACATTCATTAAAATCCTGAACCTCCAGCGCTCTCGGCGGAGCCCAGCGGAGCGCCGACCGCTGAGGACCACACAGGCAGCCTCCATCAGCACCACCCGCTGCAGCGTTTCAGCCACATCCAGGAGTTTCCTCCCTTCTCCACCAGCCAACACCGCGACTCTGTTAAACACGGCTCTCTGCACAATTCTTCACAAACCTCCGTCAAACATCACAACGCACACTTTTAAATGTTTCCCAAATAATCTGGTGATGCTTATTTCTCCGCAATAAATCATCTGTGGAAATACTTCATATAAAACCTCTCTGACATCTAAAATATTTGCCTGAACCAGAAGCAGCCCTACCTGCACCTGTCTTGAAAAATTAAGCAGATGACATGCCTTCTGCTTCACTCCTCTGTCCCTAAAGCATCGCAGTATCTTTTGCATGATTTAAAAAATAAATAAATAAATAAATAAGAGGAAACATTTCAATGTGTTTTTTTTTTTTTGCTCATATTATGTAAGTCAAGCATCATTCTTTTTCCACATTTATCAGACAAACTTATCGGTAACTGCTTTCGATCTGACACAAAATGTTATTTCATGCACATTAAAACTTATTTTTTATGTTGTTTGCGCCCTTTTGAAGAACGCGACTAACATACAATAAAATAAAATAAAAAAGTGTTCGGGGATTGCACAAAAAATGGCAGATGTGGGGCAGTAACACCAGCAGCCCGGTGAATTGGTGAGAGTGCGGAGGTCAAGCTGCGGGCTTACCTTGGAGCGCCAAGCCCCTGCCGACCACCCTGCCGGATCCCTAATACCATTAGCAACCCTTAGATGAACATACTAAATTGGGCTTTTGTTCTCCAGGTGCCGATTCGGCCTCAGCGGCTCACTAGTATCATGGCACCGAATGCAGATGGTGCTGTCTTTTTTTTTTTAAATGAATAGCGCGCATAAGAAAGCGCTCCGTTTTTGCTATTCCTTAAATCTCCAAAAGCCGTCGGCGTTGCGGTACTTTTTTTTTTTTCAGTGCGCTGTTCATCTAAAAAAATAAAATAAAATAAATAGATTTATTGCTTTATAAATTTTAAAAATCAACTGACTGAGAAATCTAATCTAAATATACATTACAATACATAGAATTAACTGTTATAATTTAACTTGGAAAAATAATGTATTTGATCATGTAGAAATCAGGAATATGTATTTGAATTACAAATCAAAGACAAAACTGATTTTACAAAAATCAAAATTAAAAATCAGTTGCTTAAATATTACAGTAATTATTGTTAATATTATTATTTGACCCAGAATAATTATAGTACAATAGAAGAAATTATTTTTTGCTCAAGATAAGAAATGCAATTTCTATGAAATATAATATCTGTATTTCAGCTCAGAAATCATTATTTCTCGCTACTGATTAATTTGTCAGTAATACACGGATTAAAAATGATGGATAAAAAATGTAGATCGTAAATGTAAATGACTCAGAGGAGACACTAGATATTAAATTCTAATTAAACAAACTATCTTTTAATTGTTGTGACACAAACACAGACGGTGATTAAGTGTTCACATGAGGCCGTCGATGGAAACAGGCACCGAACACAGAATCCCACCGCCACTTAATTCAAGTTGAGAGCCTAAAACAGGTCCAATCTAGGTGAGGAGAGAAAGGAAGAGAGAGACGAGAGGGAGCAGAGCAGGCAGCTCTGTGGCCCAGCGTGATCACATCAGCGCTAGTATCAAATTAACTCTCCGACTTTGAAACTTATTGATCTGCTATTAAGACACTAGTGAACTTGATGAAGTGAGTGCTGTAGGTGACTCTGGGACTTCAAAGTCTCGCACCAGCCACATAAAACAAGCCACTTTGATCCCCGCTCCG
The DNA here is from genome assembly GCA_037367365.1 of Apogon talboti. Lineage (NCBI taxonomy): Eukaryota > Metazoa > Chordata > Actinopteri > Kurtiformes > Apogonidae > Apogon > Apogon talboti. Next base: position 13,828,384 of record JAPQRQ010000012.1, read on the forward strand.
CTCCTCGGATCTGGAGAGGGGGCTTCAGAGGAACCCCCCAATTCTGCTCTCCTCTCTTCTCCCACTCACCCCGGGCCCGGGCTCCAGCTCTCTCTCTTCCTTTGCACGTCTGCTGATGCCCCAAAAACTGCCACAGCACCGGTGCCACAATATTCAATCTCACTACAGTCAGCAAGTTGAGAAAACAGTAGTGTACAGTGTCGCAGACAGATCTCCTTTCTGATTCAACAAGAAATAATAAACCAACATACACACAGAATATGCAATATGATGTCAAAACAACTACTAGAATACAGCGGCCATCTAAGCGTATTGGTATTAAAATTCAGTGTGGATAAGAAGGGGATTCTTCATGCCAAATACGGCATGTAATAAGGTCGGCGATGAGAGAGACAATGCAGAGAGGGAGATAGCAGTACTATTGTGTGGCGAATACATCCCCCTCTTCGCTTAAGGCAAGTCTTCCCACTACATTAAATACTGTGTGCTGCCAATCACACCTGCCTTTTTTTCAGTTTGTGCCACTGGGTGGAGGTAGTAGTTAATGTTTTCAACATGCACCATATCACTATAATATACTGGAGCAGACACAGCCGGCCTACAGAACAGTACTGCGCTCTGCCAGTTAAAACCTTTATGGGACCAATCTGACAAAAAAAGAAAAAAAAAAAAGAAATACCAAAACAAATATAAACAAAAAAAATCTATCTTTTCCTCTTCATTTTGCAGCCTGCAGACCTGAGACACTAAATCTCAGGTTCTCCCTCCACTAAGCTGCTAACTTAGCAGGACTGAGTAAAATAAATATTAACGGCTAAATTAATCATCGGCAGGACAGTGTTTGCGCTCAGGCTCCAGTGCTCACAGGCAGGGTGTGTGTGTGTGTGTATAACTGTGCGTGTTTGAGTGTGTGTGTGTCTGCACTTGGAGTGCCGAGGCTAAGCTGCGCCTGTTTAATTAAGAGGGGTAAAACAGATGACAAATGCGAGACAGTTAAACATTTAATGTGTGCTTATCTCCCCCCTCATTTATTTAGTTGGGAGAGATTCAGAGTGGGTGGCGTTTAAGAGTGATGCGCCGGCGAAACGCTGGTGGAATTAGTACACAGCCCCGTGTGCCGTGACAAGTCAGCAAGCAACACACAGCCATTTCCTGACAATTGTTTTGACGTTTTGCAACTTAATTCTGTTTGATGAGAAAGAAAGGGATTACGTGATAAATCACATAAACACAAATACGGATTGTGCAGCACAGCTGTTTATGAAAAGCACATACGTTTCAATGTAAATGACACAGTGTCACTTAATTATGGATATAGTATTTTTAGCAACACTGCTGAAATTGTCAAAATAAACCGTGCAATTAAAAATGGAACTATCAAAGGCCTACTTTCTCCTTCATTTCACCTGACAAAGATTAAATTTTTTTCTGGATGATCCCCATTGTGTATCTGGTGCTGATGCACATTGCCTAGAGTCAATGTCAAATCCCAGCTCCAATAGTCCCGCAAAAAATACAGAACGAACACTGCCCGCGGCATACACATCCCTTTACTCAACCCACTTGCAATATCTCACCCAAAGTTATCGCTTCCAATGTGACAATGTTAAAATGAAAAACAAAAAAAAAAATTCTATTTTATATATAAATATATATATATATCTATATATAGAGAGAGAGAGG
>JAPQRQ010000012.1:13830166-13859723 GCA_037367365.1 Apogon talboti
CTATTTTATATATAAATATATATATATATATATATATAGAGAGAGAGAGGGGGGCAGAGGGAGAGAGAGAGAAAGAGAGATAAAATGGGTGGCAGAGATGGGTGGTGGATGGGGGAAAGAGAAGCCGAAGCTAAAAAAGCAAAAAAGAGGGAGAGGGAGAAAAAGAAGAAAAGAAGGAGGAGGAGGTGGAGGAGAAAAAAAGCCCTGTGCCACGAGCATATATAAGAGAAACCTTCACCAATTAGTGGGGAGAAACGGGAGAGGGAGCTGCCGCGGCGTCGGCACTCAAAGAGCCAGGCCTCGCGGCGAAGCTGTCATGTCGGCAGGATTGATCAACAGGCCTGCTATTTCTAATGGCATGTTGTCATGAAGCTGCAGCCATGGGGAGCCACCTGCCTCAGTCCTCGCACAGCACTCTGTGTATTTGTGTGTGTGTGTGTGTGTGTTTGTGTGTGTGCATGAAAGATGGGGTTGGGGGTACTGCAGCAGCCATACCTATTCTGTGCCCATATATCTTTTACTAACAATTTGAAAACAGCCTGGAATCCTCCTCCCACTCTCTGGCAGTCTACCTTGCGTATCCCTGAAGGTGAAAGCAATGCGCTATCTTGGATTGTTCTTTACACTCATACAGCTGAGCCAAGCTATTGTAAAATCCAACACAATGGATACAAACTGTACACTGTGTTGTGTAAAGAGAAAATGTAAATGAAAGGAAAAGGTATGGGTAGATTCGGCATAATAATAATAATAATAATAATAATTGTTCAGTCTAAATACAACCCTGGCTTTGTTTGGTCATTTTCATCAATTTCACTCTCTTCACGGGAAATATTTCACCACTCGACAAATTAATGCATCAATCATAGACTATGAAACAACACATTACACGGTTAAAACCTATACCCAATTATCATCTGAAAGGCATTGCATTTGATTCGAAGTCATTTCCGTATATGAAAAAAAAAGCTGTCAAGTAATCGACAACACAATGAAAACCCGTCAGCAAAATGCCATCGAAAGAAAAGCACAATCAAACGCAAGGAAGACGGTTTATAAAAACGTGACACGTTATCCTCATTTTTCAGCGACGCACTGGCAAAAAAACTAAAGGCTTGCTTCGTTTTTAGCCTCGGCGGCCAAACAAGACCGGCCTCGCTAACAATAAAAAAGTCAAATAAAAGTTACAGAACTTGAGAGTTCAAGGTAGCGAAGGCTACTTGGAGTGTGTGTCACGTACAGTTAACCTTTTTATCGGGCATGCCTGTGGTCTCATCAGTCGATGAAATTCTTCGCCCGCGGCGGTGGCTTAGCCGAGGGACACAGACCAATAGAAAAATATTTCATTGTGTTAGCATTTCAAATGGCGAGTGGAGGGTGGAGAGGAGGGCATTTGGAGGGGTGGTGGGGGAAGAAGCTCTAACCGATCGTTGCCAGCGGAATTAATTGCCTATTCGGAGAATAATGTCCCTTATCCACGATCCTCGGAGGGCCGAACGCTAGCAGAGGCCACTTTTTTTTGTTTGGTGTCTTCAAAAAGAAGAGCGCTTAGGGGTACTGGCCGTATTAGGGGTTTAGCTCAGTCCCCTTTAGGCCGAGAGAAAATAATCAGAAGCACTGAACCAAACTCAACTAATCCGTCCCCCAATTAAAAACGCGAAACCCATTTACACCTTACGTTATTGTTCTTCGACAAATACTTTTTAATAAATTACTTTTTATTTAATTCGGAAATTTCATACCACAATTTGGCTATTAGATTATTAAATGAAATTCACTAAAAAAGAAAAGAGAAGTAAAGCAACTACGCTTGGATTTCAGCCAGCGCTCGATAAATGGCTCAAGATTGGGCGACCCCGGTGGTGCTTCTATCCTTTTATTTAAGGGGATTTAAGTTCAGGCTCTGTTACACATTGGCCAAGCATATGCAATGACCCTAACTGATATTGGTGCATCTTTTAGCCACATCTTAATCTAACCTTTATAATGCTCTGTGGCTTTTCAAACTCAAAACAGCATTAAAAACGAGTATTGTTTGGAGCGGGGAAGGAGGCAGCCCTGGGAGACGACTCCACTGAAAAGCTGGGCCCGAGCCGGGGCAGGAGCCCTCTGGAAAAACAGCTGCTTATGCACTCCAATCAGTGGGAAAACAAAACCAAAACCCAACTGCGAAGAAGACAGGGGAAAAATAAGATCGAGATTTTTTTTTTTTTTTTTTTTAAGGTGGAGGGGGCATCCCACATGCTCCATCCCTCCATATCGACCTCTACGGGCCTTTTCGTGCAAGGTGTCGATTTCATCCCTTGGCAGATGGACGGACGAATTCGCAGCAGTCCCCATTACACGCCTCTCCTTCGCTCATTGTGAATTCAGTCAACGAAGTCAATCTTATTAACTTCCGCGCCGGTTCACACATGACATTTTCTTCAATTTTCTCGCCGACATCAAAAACATCAATTAGCAGCTCGAAAATGGGAAGGAGCGAATGACAGAGTCCGATAACGCCGACTTATTTGAAGCCGAGGGTAAATCTATTCTCCAGTTTTGAATGTGTTCATTACAATTGCATTTTCAAAGAAGACCTCCAAATAGCAAAGAAATTAAATTTATCTCCTAGAAATGTCCAGAAATTGTTTTTTCACCCCTCTTTCTTTTTTTTTTAATCCTGTGTCTATCTCTCAGCCTCAGTGGGTGACACAAAGCATTGTGGCGCTGCATTTTCTTTTTCTCATTAGAACAGATCACAACTCCCACAGAAGTTGAAACCCTATACTGTAACCTCTAGTGTAACCCGTAAAAATTATTTTAAAAGGAGTCGAACATTACTTTAAGAAGAAAAAGAGGCGATAAGATATCCTGCCAGTGACCTATAGTTTTAGCAAAAATAGTAGATAAATGCAGTGTCTATTTTTACCCTACAAGGGGGAGCTGTTAACAGATTAAAGAAATAGAACCTTTCATGGGAAAATGTCACTTTTATTTCATGTGTATAATATATAGACTTATGTCAAAATGACGCAGTAATAGCATTGATTATTTAGTTTATGGGAGTGCTTAAAATGAATTATTTTCTTTAGTTATACTTAGAGCAATACTGTTGCATGAGCTAATATAAGAGTTTCTGTAATTTATTGAAAATGTATATATTTACTGCTAAAATCTGGCTAGTTATTACTACAGAAAAATCTGTTTGGAATGTACAATAAATCTTTAAACATAAATATTAGATTTAATTAAAATAAAAAAATCTGGTCTGCCAAGGTAAAACATTTTTACTCAACCATTTTGATTTTTTTTTTAAATTATTATTGTATTGTTTCTTTTTACTCTATTGGTTCTATTGGATACAAAACAAACACATCTGCCAAAAAGCCCAACTTCCATTTTATCCACAGTCTCATTGATCATTTCCTGCTACTGCACATCACTGTTACATCAAAATGTGAAATACAAACCTACACATTAATGAAGCTCTCTCATGGCTCAACTCTTCTGCCTCCCATCACTGATGAACATGTAACTCAATAAACCTTGTCCAGTAACCTTTAAGTAAAAGGCTATTTTTTGCCGATATCCAAACATTGTCAGACGGCTTCCTCATGCTTGAGTTACATCTCCGAGGGAGTGAACAAAAGCAACTTTAGTGGCTGTGGAAAGACACTCGTAATGCAAAGGGGGGGACGCACACGGAGCCGTGCGGATCACGTTCCTCCGGCCCATTGATTTCTGATCTTTTGACATTATTTAGTTGCTTTTTATTTTCTTGCCCGTCTTTTATTCCATGTCACAAAAGACAGAAATGTCCAAACAAGTGATGTTAGGAATATCTACTATCTGTCAAAAGAGCAGGCTTTTCCCGGCATTAAAGCGACTAAATGCTCTGACGCAGTGCCGAGAATCGGCGGGATGAAAATATCACTCTTTATAATGGAGGCTAATCAGATTTCGGATGCCGTTTGCCTTCTAGCTAAAAGGAGATAAAAACACGTGGAGCACTAGGGCTGTAACCAATACACTCCTAGTTCATTGCCATGCTGACCTTAAGACAAAAAAGGCCTGGGCTGTTTTCTGTATTTTCTCGCAGTTAATCTACGAGAAATACACCGGCAAGAAAAATGGGTCAGACGGTCAAAACCTAAATAAAAACAAAACTGAATTTTTACCCCGATTTCTATTTTAAACAGACATGGCTGAAGGGACAAAGCGGGCATGTTAAATACTGAGAAAGATGAGGAGGTGCATCTGTAATGCGGCAGTCGGCTGAATGTTGAACACACAGTAGTGATCAGTTCCATTAAGCAGGGATTTGATCATCTCCCCCGTGCGTTTTCACAGCCCAGCTTCAGATTAGATCACTGTGAAAATGGTCAAATGGTATGTTTATCTCTCTGTAATTATTTTGAAGCAGATGACAGAGATTGGTTGTTTGCATGTGGCTTGATGAGTGTGCACAGTGTGACTCGAGACACGCGCTCTCACACATACACACACACACGTCCTGGCATGAAACGAGCTGAATGGTTTCCTCACAATGCATTAACCCATTAGACAGTTTCAACAAAGGCCGGGAAAAAGGTTTTAAATGCAAGAATAAAAAGTCAGAGCGCAGTGCACACGCAATTACTGCGCCGTAGCCCTCACGTTATGACTAATATTAATGCTCCTTTTAGGTGGCACAAATGGACTTTCAATGAGAATGAAAGACAAAACCTCAGGCAACAATAGAACGTGTGGAGCTACGCTTACAGATACAACCGAAAAAGGAAAACGCTTTTATGATATCATGAAAAAAAATCATGTTTATTTTCCAGGGCAAGGTACTTCTTAAGAATTTTTCTTGCTTGCAGAAAAATACTGCCATCACTGAAGAACTCCACTATTTTTTAATCTGACATACATTTAGCAATTAGCAGGGATGCCAGATTTAATATAACTGTTGCAGCGTGAACTCATTTGCAATAGAAATCTCTTAATTTAGGAAGTACATTGCGTGAAGGAGATGATTTTCTTCCCCTTTCTAGCTGCTCTCCCACTCCGGACACCCGTCAACCATAGGCTGACCTTGACTGAAATTGTCTTAATCCTGAGGGGTAACATAAAGATCTGCTGCATACTATTGCCCTTTTAGAGCTGATAATATATTCAGAGTTATACGAGATTGTCTGTGTGATGGATCCTCGGTGTTTTTTTTTTTGCTCATCTTCCTCTTCTCAATAATCAACTCCATTTTCACTTCACTCGAGTTCGGCTGTGTCACTAGATTACCGGCCCTTCCTATCTACCTTTCCAATTACTTTTAAGAGTTTTGGATGGACAAATTTGCGCTTTCATGTCCAATGTTAGTGGATGAGCCGCTGCTTCTGGCCATGAAAGACAAGTTTTTAATGAGCTGAGGTGAGGTTAATTGGTTCGCTAAGATCCCCTGAGTCATATGACTCTATATGAAATTAAGTCAATTTCCTGGAGTTTCCCCGGACGTATTTAATAACAAACACTTCAGCCCAATTTTCATTTCCCACAGAGAGGGGGGAGATGCAGGGAGCGGGTGGCAGAGATGTGAGAGAACTTGGTTGTTGTTGACGTTGTTGTGTCCCTGCCACTCGCTGTAAACGCTGCCTGTGTTTGTCTTTCTTCCAACCATGAGTGTAATATATCAACTCCTGCTGACACGTCTAAGACTGTAAATACTGCTGCACATTTCATATCAGAATTAGCTAACGAGTTGTTCAGAAGAAGCCGTTGTGCTGCATGCGATGTAAAAATGCCTGATCACAATTTTAATGCTGTTATTATCAAATGTTATAATACAAACACCTAAAATTATATTAAACATTGATGTGGCACTGATCAGAGGTTAAACTGTTCTGCAAGATTTCTAATATGTTTGTGTGCTACTTGTCAGCACACTCCATTCAAGTTGATAAGAATTAATTTAGGGGTCTGTTCTGAGATATTTTACAGGGTCTTCATCAGAATAAAACACCACATTTTTTCCTTTTAACTCCCTGGATCCCTGTGGTATGTTAAACTACACTATGTTATGCAAGCTAGGCCCATTGAGTGACACTAAACACTGACAACATAATGCTACTATGTTTTCTTTACTGTAACAATAAAGCTACATGTTCAGCAACGGTTTGTTCACTATTGATTTAGTACAAGGGAAACACGGCACACGCACACACACACCATCATGCACTAATCTACCGCAAACAACTGGGCCTTTCACTTGCCATTAGGAACCACATGATGTGAATCAGGCCTGACGAGGAGACCTTGTAATCAACACTGGTGCAAATGTGTTAAGTTCAGTGTCTCGTTGAAAGGGTGGGGGGGGTTCAGTGGTCCTGACAGTGTAATTACGGGTTGCCACCACAATGCAGCAGCCAGCGCACTTGACGCTAATTCAATCCATCTTCATTTCCAAGAGCAACGCCCCTACTATTGATGGATAGTTATCATTAGAGAGTGACAAAGCACTGAAACAACTGAGGCGTGAGCGGGTTAGTGTGTATGTGTGTTTATGTGTGTGTGGAGTAGGCCTGAAGTCAAGGAGCACCAGGATGTGTCCTCTCAGACACACACTATTGCCTCGGACAGCAGGATTATATATTACTACAGCGATGAATACAGGGGGGAAGAACTTTGGGTCAGGGAGCTGGGTTGCATCTTTTACACTCTCTCTCTCTCTCTCTTACGCTTTCACACACACACATACACACACACAAAGACTTAGAATACCCTTGTAGAGTATGTGTACGTGTTCAAAAACACGCACAGTTTGGCTCAGTGTGACCCCAACACACAGAGAGGCTATGGCTCGACTCACCAGCCTTTTATAGCATGCTGCTCAGACTGCTGACAGACACACACAGATATACACACAGATATACACATACCCACACAGGTCTGGGCACCGTTTGCAGCCAAACACTAAACCACAGGCTGTGATTGAGGCCGACTGGTCTACTCCTCTATATTTTCAGTCTATATATTCAGTCCACGCTGGGCTGTATATCTTAATTATGTACTCTGCCTCTTTTTCTAAAAGAAGGCGTGACAGAATCTGCTAGTCAGACAGTGGAACAGCAGCAGCAGGCCACTGAAATGAGGCCCTTCCAGTCTTTATGGTGCCTCCAGCTCAGCCACTGCATCATTACATGACTTTTAAGCTCTGGACAAAAACACTGTGGATGCCTCATTCCCTGCGTCTTTCCTGCCATAGTACACTCACTCAGTGCACACAACAGAAATGATCCTGTTGGTGGTATTCCTTGCATGAAGCTGTATTCTTTCAAAACAAACTGGAACTCCGAACTTTTCATAGAGACTAACTGGCTGTGAAAGGCTGTAATGAGTGGACAGTTCAAAGGGTGGAAGGTGGAACAAATGGCCAGAAGAATTTCAGCACAGTGCTGTGCGCAATGTGATTAGCTCTACGCTTTCCTTGCAGGTTGCAGCTTTAGGGGTCACCACCGTCCCATAGTGTGTCTCTCACACACACACTGAGGTTGGGTTTTGCCATTTGAATGACTCAATCGGATCTGGAGCTCTCCATCGATTGTGCTCAGTGACCCGGCAAAGGCAAATGTGGCGAGTAGCTGCCCCACCTCGCTGAGTTAGACCATGTTCAAACTGGACCCACTATCATGGTCGCCCCTGTCCATTAGCCAGGAGGTGGTGCTACTGGGATACGGAGCACTGCTCGGTCTTTTTGCCTATAGGGATGAAAAGCAGGCAGGGATTTGTTTGGTAGGGGTTTTCTTCATAATAGTGGGGATTTAAAAGGCTTTTCTGACACCTGGAGTTGTAGACACTTCCTCAAAGACACAGACGTAGTATGTTTTACTGTCTATGTCGATTTAGCGGCAGAGAGCACCGAGAGGTTCACAGTCAGGTGATGCTGCCGCTTGAATGCATAAGATTCTCAGACTTGTAAGCTCTTGTTCGGTTGGCTCATTGTGAGGAATGAATGGCGTGGTACATCCATCCAACCTCAGCGCACATACTCCCACACAATTAAATGAGGTGCTTACTCATGCACATTCCTACTGTGTTATTACACAAAGATATAAAGATTAATACAAAAACTATGTTGGTTTGTATGCATACATGCAGCCGTGAGCTTAGCCGACTGGCTGGCCTGCTTGCAGACCCTGCAGTTTGTTTAGCAACACTCCTTTTGACGACGCCCGAAGGGTGCAATTAAGCCCAATTAGAGCCTGTCGGTTTTATTAAGAGGCACAGACTGGCCAGGCTCGGGGGCAGTGAGGGGTAGAGGAGGGAGGAGGAAGAGGAGAGGGAGGAGGAGAGTCTCCAGCACCAAGCTACTGCTACTCTCGAGAAATTAGGCAGCCACAGCTGAGAGGAAACTGGCATAAATATACCCAAATGCCAACTAAACAGAATACAGACATCACAGCCAAAGACTAAACGGAGTTAAATATGTCAGACTTAAAAACAAATAGCCAGGTCCTGTTCAGCGGGCGACCTCAGATGCTCTCAGTGTAAAAACGCGTTATCATCATGACGCTACATAAAAGCAACTTAAAAGTACAGTTCAGTGATCAGACAACCTGAAGGGATCAATGGATGACAAAACCAACTCATCTATAAATATTCACTGGCTACAGTGAATGCAGACATGTGTGGATGCAGATGTCACAAAGCATTTTCGGAAGGGGGTTAGGGGGTGGTGGCAGTGCAGTTATGTGAGCCTGCCCTCATATATTAATGTGGCTGTGAATAGAGCAATACAGCTGGCTTGGAACAAAAACTGCAGCATCTCTTTCATCAGCAAATCAAAAAAAAAAAAAAAAAGAACGCAAATGAATGTATCATTTTCCCCCTCACAATTCCTTTTCCGTCGACCCCTCGACAGAGATGTTTACAGATAGCTATCATTCCCCCTCTTTTTCACATTTGCGCTTGGACATGTTTCAAAAGACCGGGCCTTTTCATCTCCCCTCTCGCTGTGAGGAAATTTGCTCCTTAATGGCTTTCAAAACAGGAAGCACAGACAATAAAAAAAGGAGAAATGAGAAGAACGCTTTGCTCCCCAGACCCCCCTTCAGTCGACGCATCCTTTGCGGAGCTGAGTGCTGCCGCATTCTGCTGCTGTGCCAAGGTGCCAACTGTGCCAGTCACACTGACCTCCATCTGCAGGCAACTTGATACCATCTCTCCAACCGCCGCGTACTCCCACTGAATGGGTTCGCTCAGTCACAGTGAAGTCTGAATGCCATTCAAGGCTCAGGCTTGGAATTGTGTTTCGAGTTTGTGTGCTATTGTATTCTTTGTTCACAGCTGCTGTGTAAAAAATCCTTTATCACTAAACTGAATACTAAAAGGGCTGTATTGGAGGAATGCACACAGGAATACATTACTGCCAATGTGAAAATCATTCCACTATCAGGCAAATTAGAGCTGATTTTACATAAGTCTTTATCAATGACCTCAGAAGAGTAGGGTTGAACTGCTACGGACCGGCTCAAATTACTACTTAGAATGGTCTCTTGCCAAGTACTAGGCTTACTATTTTAATAGTATATGTAGGTGTCTGTTTACTCATGTTGTATTCATAATTCCGCCTCCTGCAGGGCATCTGTGTCCACTGAGTGCCCTTGAACATGCCATGAGTAGTCTTTCTGCGCCTCAACTAAAAAGAGACCTGAAAGACAGCTACACACGCTTCCGCACAGTTGGATAAAACAAACCTTAACCACACAACTCAACCTCACCAAAGAACTAGCTTTTTTTCAAAAGATGTTCAGAAGAGTGTTTTTTTCTCTCTCCTCGTCTTTGCTTTTTCTCTCCCTGGGTAAAACAAATGCATCATTTTTCAGAAAAAAAAAAAAATCTTTACTCCCTCCTCTCCCTCCCATTGTGCCATTTCCGTGTATGGAAGTGTTCCCTCCAATTGATTTTCTCCCAGCCAGGGCCCTACCCAACACGAGCCGCTTCCTTGCTGGTGTCATCTCCTTGTGCCTTTATCCTTTTAACTGTATTTTACTCTTGTGGCATAATGTGTTCTGCCAAACTGGCAATAGGGAGAAGGGTGCAATGGGAGGAAAAAACTATATGTGTGCTCAAAAGTTTCGGCTATTGATTTCTTTTTGATGCAGATGGGAAAAAAGAGAGCTGTTCAAAGCTGCGGAGAGCCTTTTTGATCACCACTACAGTCGAGCCAGTTGGAAATGTTGTTGGTAGTAAAGAAACAAGAATTGTGTGTGTTTGTCTGTGCATTACATTGCTTTGTTGTGCATTGTGTTATGTCTCAGCCTCCAATTCTGTACGGTCAGTAGGCTTATTAAATGTAGTGACCAACATGCATTCTCATCAAGGCTTGCATCATGCATCAGCGTCTCCAACTATCTCAATTCTAATGGAGAAGTCAAAGTGAGAAAATTGAGTTGAAAGGTTTATCTGTGAAACAAAACTTGTGTGAAGAACCACAAACACGGGCATGCCCATTAATGAGTGTTGCCAGCTATGTAAGTTACGGAAGACTGTATACACCACGTTTACTTGCACAAAAATATTCCTCTATTACACCAAAATTGATACAGGTGTTATAAAAAAGGTGCATTTTGTTTTCATAATCCAAATTCCAAATGGAAATCTTTCCAACTGAGGTGCGGAATACCAATATAATACAGGTTTTAAAAGCATTCTCTATACTTCTTCACACTGCATTGAGAATATGCATTTTTATTGGGGTTTGTGATACATGGACTGTAACTCTATAAACCAATTCCACATTCTTGGGTAGAAAAAGAAATGCACCCACTTTAATTGACAAAAAAGCAACACTTGATATCAACAGGTTTTTTTTTATGTCAGCAAATATTGCAGTGTAGAGTCGAGAAGGTGGCTGGGCGAATCAAAGTAGGAGAACGAGTTCAAAAAATATCTGCCAACGATGGAAAACTGAAAAAAAAACTTTGCTTTTTTTCCTGCAGGAATAATAGTGGAATATTTATTTTAATTATCCATGCATACAACTTAGTAGGAATATTGTCTATCTGCATGTAGAGGGAGCTAACGGGGGTGTTTTCCATCCACGGTTCCTGCTCCCCACTCTGCCAGCTCTCTGTGATGTGTGCCTGTGTCCACTGGGGGCTACAATTAGCCCATCAAACTCATTCCAGTCGGGAATCCACGCCGCCTCTCCAATCCCCTTTTTTCTGGTTCTCCGAAGCCTGTGCTCCTCCAAAGAGACAGGCAACTTGTAAGACTAGGGGAGGTAGTCTTTGATGTGCCAGGTTCTGCAAAGGCCTCCCTTTTTGCTCATATCAAGGCTGAGGAGATATAACAATTAAAATGGAGGGAGAGGCGGGCTGACACCACAGTGTGCAGTCGTGCAGCTCTTGTGCCATGAGGATTCTGGCCTGAGCATCTTCTCTTATACTAAGGTGCCGCCCCCCCCCCACCACCACTAGTGGTAGTGGTGGTGGTGGGGGGTCCACCTTAGTATAAGAGAAGACAGTGGTTCTCTACTAGCAGCTGAGGGAACAGCAAAAACTCACATACCAAATGAAAGATGTTCTTTAAGCTCGTGCTGTAAATTAATCTGCCTTTTGGCTCCTCCTGCGCCCTGATTGGCTGGCTGTGTTTCCATCACTGTCAGTTAAAAGTGTTCTACCTTGTAAGAGCAGTGCTGGATTTCACAACACTTCCTGAGCTGTCATGCTGTATTTACGTCAGCACTGACACAATGAGCCTATTAGGTAATCAGACAACAGAAAAGAAAAAGAATAGATTTATTAAGTAATATTAAATAATATAATGATAAGAAAAAAAAATACCATTATTATTTGATTCCTAAATGTGAGGGTGTGCTATATTTCTGTATTTTTTTTTTATTAAATAACATGCCTGCAAGCTCATAGTTTTCCTAATATTATGTGAAATATATAATGATCAGTTCTAGTCCAAAATTAACAACAGCATATTTGTATGTTTCTGCATTATTTTTTTTTTCTACGTAGCCTCACATGTTCAAATTTATTTGTTTTCAGTGACAGTCTAAGAATATACCTTGTGACAATGTTTGGAAATCTCCCGTGACCTGACTTGCATCTCAAAAGAGCTCACATTCCATCCAGACCTCAAGCTGAAGAAACTGTGGGCCAGTGGTTCAGATGGGCTGCTGCGTTACATTGTGTAAGACACAGCTCCACTTCTGTCTCTGCTCTGGTGGGACTCAGTGGCAGACAGCCAAGTAATTACACAGCACTGACTACCAGTCCAGAGAGAGAGGCCCACTACCACACATACATGCACGAAAACACTTATTTGCATGTGCAGAGTATACACACCACACGACCCCACCTGCGCGCGCGCACACACACACACACACACACACACACACACACACACACACACACACACGCACCATATCTTTCTCCAAATTTTAACCCTAATCACTGACGCACACAAACACACACCAAATGTCCAACCAAACACAAGGACTATTATGTCAAGGAGGATTATAATGACTCCAACCTGACCTGGCTCTGCAGGCGCTCTGCCTCTGGCATGAGCGTGCTTGAATTTACTGTTTGAGGTTAAGACTAATGTTTAGACACACTTTAAACAGGTGTGTACTTATGCAGATGCGCAGCTCAAGCATGTGGTTTGCATTAGTTGCCGCACAAAAGCCAAAAACTGAGCTCCCACAGGAGCAGGAGTTGAGCCTAACGTGTCATTTGGGGCTGGTGATCTATTTACTTTCAATTCTCTGAATTCAGGAAGTAGATTTTTTCCCTTAACATTTCAGGAAAGGTACACGTGTTGATAAATGAGGTACCATTAAGCAGATTTTTTACCATAATAAATGAAAAACCGTAATTTCCACCAGAAAAACTTTACTGATCTCACTTTAATATTTGTTCAATAGCTTTTAATGGCATTGCTAATCAACTGAGGATTAAATAACACACCACTTATTCAAAGCAGAAATAACAGAATAAAACTTCCTCATTCATTTGTTTTTAAATATACATCATGTTTTTACCCTGCACATGATGTGTTATTAGTGGATTTTTCAGGTGATACATCATTAACATAATGTTAAATAATAATGATAATCTCATCATTCCCATTATGATTAGCACAACAACACTTCAAAAGCTACACAGGATGTTGTGAAATGAATGATCTATGGCTGGAGCACAGCGACAACATGGTTTAACCGTTTCATTCTGGCATTACAAAAAACACCAAAAAGTGTGGTGGCATAAAGGCAAGTAAATTGCACCAAGAAAACAAAAGGGAAGTCATGCTTCAAGGAGGCAGGAGGTATTCTCTCCCCCTTGTTGGTTATTCCAGACTTTTTCCAAAGAAAGAATCTTGTTTAAGAAAAAATGCCATGGATTCCAGTGAATGCCAGTGAGAATCAAGCGAGCTATTCATGCTGCCAGTTGATTTAGGCACGCCTCGCTACACACCAATCAGCCCGGCCCCGTCCTCGCCAGCCACTCACTTGTCTGCCATTCCAACACAAGATGGAGACAGTGCCAAAAGTTCCAATTAAAATATCCATTTGTGATGTCTGTGCAGTAAAAAAGAACATAAAAAACAAGTACCAGGCTTTTTCGATAGCGTAGGAGAAAATACAACAAAAGCTGCCAAAATTCTGTGGACAAGCCACATACTTAAGAGTTTTCTGTCTACACAAACTAAATAAGTGTGAAGAGTGTGTATGTAGGCAGAGTGTGTGTGTGCGTGAGACGGAGAGACAGACAGAGCGTGTGCGTGCATGGGAGTGGGAGCGTCTTGTTATGGAGGAACAGAGCATGTTGCAGATAAGAGGGCGACGCTGTTCAAAGGAAAAGGCAAGCCGGTAAAGTGCGCGCCGATTCGACATCATCGCCTTACTGTCCCTTAATGAGCCTGGAGAGGAAGTCTGGTGTCCATGGAATCCGCTCCTGTCTCGCTCCAATCACGCTGCTGGGCTTTTTATTCAAATCTCACACACAAACTGTCACACAGCCAGTCTGGCCGCGCTGTTTATCTTACTCCAGGAGGATGTTAACAAGACAAATGAATGAATAAATACACAAATAATGCGTTTAGGTAATGTTAATAATGTATGAAATGGAAGCTGCTTTTTGACAGTAGCGCTGCACTAAGGATTCTTCCCAACTTTGGTGACAGGCTTGTTTATTCTTTTCCCAGCATGCAATTCTCTGCATTTTTCGAAGGCGATGTCTGGCCAGTGCCGGGCGTCTATAGCACATCTCACTGATGAGAAAAAGTGGTGTGACATATTAGTTTAGACTTCTCTCCCATGAAAAGCAGCCCATGAAACGTCAGGATTGAGCCATCTCTCCCTTCATCCAAAACCTTCAGTACGATGATCCTCCTTAATCTCATGGAATTCAGGTCTCCTTTTCACCCCATCACACTTCCCTCCTGCTATTACATGACTGATTTCAGTGACGTTTTAACAGGCTACTCAATTAGAGAGGGTTTTTTTTTTTCTTTTAAAAAGGACAGATAAATAAACACAAAAGCGTGTGCACACCTGCGCAGGTACGCAAGAGCAGTCAAATCGCAGCCTCACCTGCCTCAAAGAAGTGTCCCAAACTTCCAGGACTATTAGAAAAAACAAAACAAAACAAAACAAAAAAGAACAGCAGGCGAAGAAAAAAAAAATGCTCAAAGAAACTGACTGGGAAGGGAAAGAAGTCTCACATCAAATTCCTTCCCGGGCCGAGACAAAAGCAAGGTCTGGAACTCAGACATCGCCGACAACACAGACTTGGAAGATGGAGAGAGAGAGAGGGGGGGAAAAAAAAAAAAAAAAAGATAACAACATGCACATCAAAACAAGAGCCAAACAAATCCACGAAAAGTTCAGATAGGTCTTCATTGGAACTGCAGAGAGAACAAAATCAAATAAATTGGGGGGTTAGTCTCGTTCAGACTGGCCCGACAAACCTGAAAACAGCGTTTAGAATATACAAGGAGGGTGACAGAGGAAGACGCTAAATGACTCAGAAAGCAGACACCCAGTGTTTACCCCTGCAAACTCCAAAGAAAAGCCCCTCGCCTGTTATAAGGGGGTGGGAACAGACAACCGAATTCAAGGCAGCTTAAGTGCTCTCTGGAATCACTCAGCATCCCACCGTCTTCAACACACACATACATATACACCGTTAAAATTTGACTGTGACAGTGTATTCATCCATAGCTGTAAATTGTTCTTTGGGGAATGTGGCAGGGCTTCATATTCTCCCCATCTATCCCCGCTCTATTCCCCTTTTTCCGTCCCTTTCCAAAAAGCTGTCTCCAGCGCTCTCAATCAAAAGCCACATGTAGGTGCGTGCACAACGGTCGGTCATTACATGTGACTTTTAGGATCATAGTTGTGTACCTTCAGGAATTGTGACGCTTTAATTTGACTGCTTTGGTAACCCGCGTAGCTCGGGCCGAATATTTGGCAGTAAGATTCCCAAAAGACTTCGACTGTCTCAGCATTCAAAGATTTTTGCTCCTATATAATACAAATAAAATTTCCAGATATTTCCGGTGCATACTAGTATGTATTCCCTCCAGAACGGTAGAGAAATCTTAACCTCTTGAGACCCAGCAATGAATTTTTGAGGGAGAAGGGTTTTACAGCTTTACTTTAAAAATAAAAAAATGCTGTCCACTACAAAAGATATTCTATCACTCTATCATATCTGAAAAAAACTGCTATGCTGTTTCCAATCAAGGCAATTATTTAATGTAGCGAAGCCAAAACTTTTACTTTAATGGATCTCGGGAGGTTCACATGACTTTAGTGTTGACAATATCAGTACTTCTCAGTCTCCAAAAGAATATGTACAAATACAACATTTTTGGGCCATTAAATACAGAAGGGAGACACTCAAACCAACACAGAAAAAAGTGCTTGAGCGTCTCCTGGGAAGCACACACACTTTCCATGTGACTTTATCTAACGCCAAAGCCAAAAGCCCCCAGGGGGATCACGCACCCCTCATTGCTCTTATGCAATACTGAATTGTGAACCCAGGTCAGAATAGTTCCAGAGATACTGGCTGCCATGAACATTACGTCTGCCCAAGTCCCTGATACTACCCAGCGACTCAAACAAGGCATCTTTCCTGTGTCTTAAACATCTGAGAAACAGCTGACCGCCAACTTCTCCTCAGCTGCTTTGCTCAGTTTTGTTCTGGTTGTTGTTGTTTTAACTGACAGACCTCTGCAGAGAAAGCCTTCATTCTATGCTGTTCAGCCCCTTTTTCACCCCAAACATAGTTTCCCTGTGCTGACGTACCTACAGTTAAATTCATTCTACCATGGCTGTGCTTGTGCATGTGTCGGTGTCATAACAATCAAGAGCCAAAGGCTACTCTAAATTCTGCAAGCCGCCCCTGGGATATTCACTTAATCACTTCACCTCGTTTTCAAAAGTTCACTTCCAAACTTCCTGGAAAAAGGAGCAGACATTTCTGAGCAATAACAAAGAGGGCTAGTGAGAGTAATAACATTGTGTTTAATCCCACACAATTCTGCCTGGGACTAGAGTGAGAACGGCAAGCCAAAAAAAAAAAAAAGGGGGGGGGCTTGTAAAAACAAATCACCACTCCTGCAGATGGATGAGTGTTCGCGACGCACAACAACAACACAATCACGTGGCGGCCGTTTGTGTATATGAAAAGTGCCACAAATTTCCGGCTTAATTTCACATTTCAGGCCTCGTTTGGATGACAAAACAGAAGTTGAGCTGAGGTGGGGGTAAATGCACCGTAGCTCCTCCTAAGCCGTGGCTTTCTTGTCTCTCTACATAACTTCCCCTCCTCTTTGTGGCTCTGCTCAAACCTCAGCCCCTTCCATACTGCTACTGGGAGAAGAAAAAAAAAAAAAACAGGTCATGGATCGCCTTACTCCAGCCTTCCTCCGTATGGTCACAACCCCCTCCTTCGCTCCTCCGTCCACACCTTCCCTACCAGCCCCTCTCGCTCCAAAACTCATTCCATCACTGTGGCCAAATCCGCCTCATCCGTCCTCCCTCCCTCCCTCCCTCCCTCCCTCCCTGTGTTTCGTTTCTTCCCTCCTCTCTTCTATGCTCCCACCCTTCCCTTCCCCGTGCCCTCGGCCCAGTGCTAATTGGTAAATCTGTTGAACCATGCCAGCTCCAACAATGAGACACCTGGAGTTCTGTCAAAACAAGTTTCCCTGTGAAACGGTCTTCAGTGTTAATACAGTAGCGTAGGGAGTCTGCTGTCATTCAGGGGCCGGTCCACAGAACAGAGCTATAGTTTGTCTTATCTGTTATTTTGTTAGGAGTGGTGCATCATAAATTGGATTACTGATCAATATTACTTCCTCATTTTTTAATTGTTTACTATATGTTGATTAGTATCTGCTCCACATAAGTCAAATTTGTGGGTTAATCGAGTTCAAGTTGTTGCAACAAAACACATGCAAGTGTCACCCGACCTGACCTACCTCCGACAACTTGTCATCTAAAACTCAATTCACACCTTAGACGCGAGGATACGTACAGTGTATACACCAGTGTAGACAAAGGTGTGTTTGTAAGACACAAACACACACACATGCAGAAAGACAGACAGGCACACCCAACAGTGATCCTGCCAGACCTTGTCAAACAAGTTCTAGCAAAGACACTTGTATAAGAGTGGGGAGGGGAGGCAGCACGTTGACATGGGCAGAGGAATGTTTAGTTTTTTGTTTTTTTTTCTAATAGTCTGCAAGACTACATTAATGTCTGTTTGCATAATCAAACGTGAGTTTCTTTTCTTTTTGTTCGTTCTTATATTGAGGGGTTTGTGTCATTTATTGGCAACAAAGGCCCTGCAGAGTGTGCAAAATCAACAAGCAATTGATTAGTCAAACAGTTCAAGTAGGAAATGCAGAGAGCCATGGTCGCCTCAGAGGAGATTAGTATGTTCTCCTCGGGGCTTCTTAATGCCAGCCTCTTACCAGCTTCCCACAGACCAACTGAACAAGGCTAAACAAGGCTTAGGCATACTTTCTCTGCATTTAAATCAGGACTAACTTCACCTTTAGGCTCTGTTTTCTTCAAATGACATCTCGTACTGTAGGAGTTGTATGAATAACCTGGACTGTGACGGGTTAGGTCTTCTTTACAGAAAATCCTCAACTTGTTAACAAGGTTACAACACATTAAATTACCTTTCATAGATTTTGATCCTACTATTAAGGACAAGATTTTTGACAAATCTGCTAAAACTATACAAAAGCACTTTCCTTCTGCTGGTAAAATAGAGTAATTCAAAGCACATACGTCCACATTGTTGCGACAGTGACCTTCAAAGCATCAAGATATTGCTGCACAATGTATCGTTTCAGCATATTGCAGTTATACACAATGTCAAGTAAGGCAAATAACTGAACTGAACCACAACCCAATAATGGAAAGAGGAAAATGTTACAAAAAGAAAAGCAGTGTCAATTGTGTGGAATTATTTCTGCTACAGAAAGGATGATGTTGGCCAAAAACAGGTATTTCATCCACACAGTTTTCAGGGCGAGACAACCACTGTACTAAACAAAAATAGGAATCTAATTTCCCTCCGAAAATCACTTCTGAGGAGTTGTCAAAGCACACACCTGCTTTTGTGTTTAGTGTGTTGAAAACTGTTGTATAGTACTGAAGTTCAAGATAGGTTCACAGCACAGTAAAAAGTTATTTTTCAACTTTTATCAGTACATTTTCTTTATTTTCTGATGAGATACTCTCCCCAACAAAATCTCACCATTCTTTTTAAAAAGAATTAGTTCTTTCCAAATAGAATTTTTCAAGTCATCAGGTGGATGTTATTTTATTTTTTTAATATTGTAAAAGAAATATAATGCAGAAATAAAACTGCAATGTCGGTTTTTTGGCCAATATTGCACAGCCCTGCTTAAAAGGATGCTTTCTGCCAAACTAACCCTGATGCTTGATATGAAAAATAAGTATTCCTTACAAGTAAAAATGAGTCTAAAGCCAAACAAAGCAGAATAAGGGCAATAAGACGGTTATCTCTTGAAGCTGGATGGTCTCTGTTGTGCGTTTTAAAATTTAATCAAGCACTTTGATCAAATGTATGTGAAATTTTTCATCAAAACACCCCTCCCCAACAAATACCCCATCACCTGAATTGGTATTTTCAGTATTAAAAAGCACATAAGCAACGCAACACACAACAGCCACACTGAATTAGCACAAAGCAAAACACAGCATGATTACAATCTTCATCATCATCAGGATTTGGGCTCTTCATTTCATTGCTTTTGGTTTCAAATCATCACTTATTCTTGTTAATTGGTGTGTGGAATCAACCAAAAAACATCCAACAAGACATTTTTGGAATTCAAAGGTCTCTCACCAATTGAAATTGATAAAGGTTCAGTTCTGACCGTCCGGGGAATTCCCAGCAGACGGACCCCTGAAAGGCAAAGATGGACGTTCCCAAGTCACACAATTATATCAGCTCTCCAGCTCTTTCTTTCTTTCTTTCTTTCTCTTTCACACACAGACACACACACACACACACACACCATACATAATCCTACCAGGTTTTATGCAAAAGCAACGTATTCTCCCTGGAAATAATGCATCCCGTGCCTTTTTAGTTATTTAAACTACTACCACGTCTCTGCTGGCTCAGCTTTCTCCTGGGTGCTTGTTCAGTCCCATTATTACTAATTTTACACAGAGAGAATGGGAGAACACTGGCTGTGCACTGGTTACGCTCCTGTTGGTACTGGCTGGCTGGCTGTTAAAACAATATTTCACTTTGGTGTTACATTTTATCTCATCAGTACCCACACCTTAGTAGACATTCAAGGGTAGTCGGCCTGTCTGGGGATCTGCTGCCACCACCAACATTTCCCCCGACTTGTCAGAGCTTTGTTTCTCTTCACGTTCGATTTGTTAAAAGTGCTATTTTAAGTGAGTTTTAAATAAATGTCACTACACTACAGAACTCTAGAGCAGTCATCTCCCATATTTTTGTCACTTCTACATCCAAAAATTGTTTGTAAACCAAAGAAGTTTCTTTGCTGGAGGAGGCATCGAGAGGTTAACTTGGCGGATTATTATTACGTCCTCCTCCTAGGAGCAAATTCAGTTCTCAAATCTCTCAGACGGACATCAGGAGATGACAGGGCATGAGAAAGAGGGGGAGAGAAGGGAAAGATATTGATTTCCTAAGGAAGAAAGGACAAGCTAGTAGAAGTCTCAAAACATGCAGAGAAAAACAACAGGGCCTTTAGTTTACCAAAAGGCTCCAGCACCTAAAAGCTACTGTGCAGGTCGCTTGGTTCTATTTGTACTTGTACTTGACCTCGGGCCAAGCTAGATAACTCCTCATAACCGCTACAGAGAACACAGTGGTTGTTGGTGAAACACACAGACACGCTTACAGATACAAATATGTATTATCCTTTTAAACGCCTAACGTGGAGTTGCACATTCCCCGGAGTAGCTTAAGTTCACTGGGGTTATACAACGGTCAAATACCACAGCGCGGAAAAAAGACAACAATGGCCATAGAGCTACTCTCACACACTCAGAAACATAGAGGAAGCTGCTGTTCACTTTAATAACAATCAGGTGTTTTAGGAGTATTCTTTATAAATCTAATATATGTATGTAAATGTTGAAATTATACTTGAAAAATAATTTTCTACAATAAAGTTTATCAATGTTGACCGATATGAACACTTGATTATGATGGTGTTTTTGGCCGTGTTGCTCAGCCCTATTTAAGGTTCAGATGTCGAGCGGATCTGTCCCTAAAAGGAGCAAGACGACTCTTCAGTCATTGTTGTGGTATTGTTGCTGACTAAGCCAACACTGACTGGATTGTCTGTGGGAACAAGCAGCCGTCCAGACTGCTGGACAGATACAATGACTGAGGTGCTCTCATTTTTATTGTCACAGTTCCCGAGCCTGACGCCACGTCTCGACAGCCTCGGCGGACTCGACGGCATTTTGGCTCGAGCTGGTGATGTAAGCGTGACCCCAGAACAAATGTCTTTTCTGGACACGAGTGAGAGACAGCAGACAGGCACGGTGGTCTCGATCTGAGGTCAGATTATTCACAATACATGCATTTACCCATATCCAAGTAAAAACATACCACAACATTGATGCCCCATTGATGCCAATAACTGCATTTCCTTCAACATATTTTCAGGAAGAAACATATTACAACAAGTTGATGGAAATGTCCAGGAAAACTTTGACACTTGCTTGAGGTTTCTTTTTTTACATTAAGTCAAGTGGAAGCACCTTTTCCAAATAACTAACCAAATAACTGTGAACGTTTACCTCATGTGACTGATAACCTGTTATCACACATCATCCTGGATATTCCCATGAACCAAAAAAAAAAAAAAAATAGAACAGGTAGGCAGGTAGCAGCAGCATTACATAAAGTAGATTGATTGCTCTAAAAATGTCTTTCTTGTTTCTGAAGTTTCAAAGATTGGATTAAAACACCTTACATTTTTGGTGTTCTACTTTGAATCTTAAGAGTGACATGACACAAATGTATGAAGCGTTTTTCATGCAGTAAAAGTTAAGAGCAAATGGAGAAGCGCATGCACGCAAAGCAAACTAAGGAGGGAGAAAGGTTACGTAGAAGAATGCAGGGGAGAAAGAAAAGCTTAAGGTCGGCATAAGTCAAGACAGTGAAAGGTCTCTATAGGTAAAGTCCTATAAACAGTGTGTGGGTGTTGTTTGCTGACCATGGGGTCGCTCATTAACAGCAGAGGAGGCCAGCCCTCCCAGAGTCCTGTGCAATTGTCTGGCCAGTCCAGGTGCATGGCCCATTCAGACCACAGGAAGCCCCCTTTATCCCTATTCGTCCAGAACGGACAGAGACACGGTCAAAAAGGGTGAATGTGATCCTGGCTCTGTCTTTTTCTAACGCTGCCCTACAGTAGCGGCCTCTTGCACATCCAGTCCTTTGGCTCATTGTGGGGATCCACAGTTATTGTGGGGTTTCTTTTCTGAAAGCTCAGCTAAAACGCACTTCTATGGCTTTTATTATTTTTTTTTATATAATATCAAAAACATGTCAGCTCTTTTCACACAGCCTCTTTCCAGTACACATTCTTCAGAGAAACAAGTGAGACTCAATGGGACTAAAATAAGCTTGTACACTGGTTGCAAAGGCTCAGGTGGGAGGTCTTGTCGGCCGTAAAAATGGCCAGATTCCATCACTTCCTCCACACTAATTACCATACACTTGGAGCAAGTGCCCTCCCTCTCTTCATCCCATGCTTCACTACCTCTGACACACACACACACACACACACACACACACAATAACAGACACAGTTGGGAAATGGTTAACACTCCAGCCGTCCCCTGCTGCCAGTGAAAGCTCACAAAACAATGGAGACATTGTTCAGCCAGGGCTAGGCTCTAGACTCTAAGGCTGTGTATGTGTGTGTGTGTGTGCACGTGAATGTCAGGAAAGTGTGTGTATGCTCTTAACATGTGCGTGTTTCTGCCCCAATTCCCAGTCTGGAAAATTAAGAAATATGATTCAATAGGAATAACTTGGAACGCAGTGTTTTAAAACTGTTTCCGTGTCAATCTCAAGACTCTATTTGCCATCTACAGTGAAAAAAGTCATGCCTTGGTGAATATCTTCAAATAACTTCAGTCAAATTATGACATTACCAAAATGGCCTCAGTCTGGAACTTTATGTCATGATATTAAAATAATTACTGTGTATATAGCAGAAGTAGGAATGTGGGCAGCCCACTTCCACAGTTTGTCCACAAGGGCAGTTCCAAATTAAAACATCACAATAAAAGGCAAGTGGACACACAAGGACTGTTTATGATCTTTCCCTTAGGATCTGTGTGAAGCATAAAAAATGTTTCTCAGAGTCTCCCCCTCAAAAACTACACATCAATAGGTAGATAAATATTGAATAACTTTCAGCCAATGGCATAAAAGTTCAGCAGCGGCAGGTTTTGAGGCTGCCTGCGGGGTGGTCAGGCACTTCAAAAGGTCCGGCGTGGCCCCCTTTGAGGGCATGGTAAACAGGGGCATACAGCGTGCCCTCAGAAAGACCAGCCTGCGTGAGGTCACTTCCTCTTTTCTTGGCTGATCCTCCAGCGTTCCAGCCCGGATCAGCCTTCCAGCATGTAAGGAGCAGTCTGTCGGCATCTCCGTCCCTGTCCATCTTTCCCTCCATCCCTCTCCACCACGACTTTCCAACAGGCTTTATCTACAGATATCTCTATTGTTCTTTCTATCTATTACCGACTTTCTATTGTTGTTTCAACTGTCTCAGGGTCACTTAGGCTTCAGATCGCTGTTATCTGGCAGGCCAATCGACGGCTTCTTATCACTGCCAATGCAGCCTGCTAGCGCTCCAGGCAGGGAGAGGTCAAGGTGCCTGAGTGTTTCTTCGCATTTGTAAACAAAAAGAAACTACCGTTTACAGCCCAATTTATTGATAAGGAGATCACGTACTGGAACATGCAGGCCATCTTGTTTTAAAAAAAAAAAAAAAAAAAAAAAAGGGAGAGAGAGTGAAAGAAAAACTTGACTGACTGAATGACACCAGTGGGAGTCCGCGTGGGGTTATCATTGGCATTCACGTTGCTGTCCACAGTAATCTGACTTTTCTATATGTACGACAGGCAGGATGATGCAAACCAGGGAAACATTCAATCACACTTCCTTCTCAGTGAGAGGTGGATGCTGGAGCGGGATGGAAGGAGTGCCAACAATACAAGCTGCATTTCACATTCAATTTCATCACTTGTGTTAACAGCAAGTTGTGTGTCTATGCAGCAATACTGTAATGCCTCTGATCTTACCAGCCTGTGTACTCTATCAAACAGATCACACTAGGGCTGGGCAATATGACCACAAATATTACAATATATTCCTTCATATTGATCACTGTCAGTACTAATAACAATATTCATTTAACACTGCTCCCACTGCTCTATTCTGCTCTTGCTTTGGTCTTCTGCTTAGAACTAAAGCTAAAAATCAAAAGACACCAGAGGGTTCATTTATGAGTTATTTATCATCACATCTATGTGGTTTTGACCACAAGACACCTCCACACCACAATTTAATTGAGTTAACTGTTCCTTCATTTGCCTAAGGTTATCTGTACAAAAAATTAAAAAGAACTCCAACAATAAATATTTAGGATACAGTACTGAAACAGACTGATCATCGGCAACAGTAGCACAGTGATTTTAATGTAATCTAACAATGAAACAACGCAGGCCACTATGGTTTGTTGCTGCGAATCAGTCTGCACATCAGCTATATTCGCAGTGTTTTTTATCTGAGCCGCTGTCTTTGTTATTACAAGTTTGCTGTTGCCCCACAGCCACTTTCTGAAGCTTGTTTCAAGCCTGTAAGAATTACACACCTTACTGTTTGTATTATAGCAGTCTGTATAGATCATGTTTTCTCTTGCAACAAAGAAATCTAATAAAAAATTAATTTTAACAAGAAGTTTATATAAAATGTGCTATGATGTCACTGTCTCAGTCTAAAAAGTTGCACCTTAAATTCTATTGTCAAACTTCCCTTAAAAGTGGATTATACTGCAGCAGTTTAGGTGGATGTAAGGTGGCAAGTATTTACAGCCATATGACTCATAGTAGGATAAAACCTCAAGTATTTACCTGGAGCTTTTGCTGCCTACGACCAGTTTAATGACTTCACAGAAGTCGGGATGCTTTTTTTTCTCAGCGTCTCCTAAAATAACAGTGTAAGAGAGGCCCCCTGAACTCTTTGGTATAAAAATAACACCAGCATCGCAGGGGGAAGATAAGCAGGGCCTGAGCTGGGCTTGTTTTGTTCAGAATAACACTGTCATCGCCAGCTCTTTGTCTTAAACACAACTTTTGACAAGGTTTCTGTTTCAAATAAACAGCCTTGTCTACTCCTGCTATTTTAAGATGTGCTTGATTTAAACAGGCAAAATACCAAGGAAGCCTAAGCTCGCCAACTTTTAGGAAACGGGACGCAAAGGCTTTTATTATACAACATAAAACTATCTGAGCTGATCAAATGTCATATCTGACTCAGAGGGACAGTGTGTAACTCAATAGAAATCATCACTACTTCAGTGTGAATTCCACAGCTGGGATGGCAACCGACTGGTGTTGTTGCAGAGCGCACAATCAAAAAGACTAAGCCATTTATTACAAGCTTAAGCACGGAACTATTTCCACAGGAGATGTTGTATTCAGAAGTTTACAAACTTGGAAGGCCTCTCCATCAGAAATCGTTATGTGCTTTTCAAATTTTCATTTTCATAAAAAATATGTAGAAGATGTACGACTCCACAATAAAAGTAACTGTGCCAATAATGGCTCAGGGCATTTATAGTCACCTCACTAATTCTGCTCAATCCCCACTCTCATTGATTTTCCTGGCTCGCTAACCCTGTGACCACATACATACACCTCCCTAAGTTCAACCTTTCCACTGACCTCCTCAAAACTTTACGCCTTTGGCTAACTACTAAGTTCATGTTCCGTGCTCATTCTAGAGATGCTAGCCTCTTAGATATTGACATGCCTGGGGTGGATGCTCTGTTATGTGTATGTACTGAATATGCCCCTATGGCTGTCCAGCCAACTCTCCTGCCAGAGTGCTCCTCCAACTCCATGTATAGCGTAATCAATGTTGAAGGAACGCCCACACTTCCCTCAAAGACAGCATGTTAGCAATCCAGATTTGGCTCATTCTCATGAAAAAGTTGTCAACATGAGACTCCTTTTCCATAACCATTAAGCTTAGAGTGAGGATGGTCTGAGAGTTATCTCTTTCCCTGAGATTACAGGCGGCGTGGCCGTCCAAAGAACAACATCTGCACCTGCCACAGTGGCAGCTCTGGGTGACATAGTCTCTAGAGCATTCACAGCTGACAAAAGCTCTTTGCATTTATGAAAAGAAGAACACTGCATTGGTGCATTACAGACTGTGATTTACAGGAAAATACAAACAAGTTTCAAAACATCCATCCATGAAGACACGGGGGAGGTATACCACCCTTTAGAAGTTCTTAGGATATGGAATAAGGAAAGGTTTTTTGCCCTTCTGTCATGAATACGGGAGGAAGAGCTGGGGAAAGAGGAAAAGTACCGAGCGGTGTATTACTTACAACGATGTGTGCCGGTGATGGGGACCTGGCATCTTTAAGTGCTTGTCTACTTTGAAGACCTCCTGGTTGAACATCTAGCAGGGGCCATTTCATCTGTAGGTACTGAATGGCAGAAAGGAAACAGAATGGAAAGAAAGAAACAAAACATGTTAACAATGCAGAAAGCAAAAACCAAAAACCAAATTAAAAGACAAAAAAGGGAGTCGACATTTCTTGAGGGGTGTATGGATTTGGAGAACTCAAAAACATGGAAAGGCAAATGAAGATCTTATGGTAGATGGTAGATGGGATGAGGATGGCCTCAAGTATGCATCTGAGAGTCCAGCATGAGTGCAAACAGTGGCTATGTAAACTAAATGTCACAGTTACTTAAGAAATATACAATAGTGTCTTTTAGAAACCAGGCTCCCTCACAGCTAAGAGAAAATCCAACAATCTGTTTTGTTTAAGGTTTTTTTTCCTCCAATTATTAAAGAGCTGGCAGGTGACTTGATTTCATTAATCACTACTTTCAAGCAGAAGGATGCCAGAGGTTAGGGGTAGTACTGTACACAGCTTAGGCCTTTAAGATGACCTAATGTCATAAATGTGACTGTTGTTGGACTTTTATTGGAAACCATAAAGAGGTTTAAAGCGTGGTGTCTCACCACACTCTTCTGAGCCTAAACCTCCTGACTGTTCCCATAAATGATTGACTTGGCCTCTATCAGGAGTGTCTCTCTGTTTCACTCACACACAGGCACAGAAAAACAGATAAGCAGAAACAGGGGTCATGAGAAACATCTGTCTGTTATAAACTGGGTGGAGTCCTGACAATGTGATGACATGTGTCGTGCTGATTGTTCTACCTAAAAAAACAAAAAAAAAAACAAAACCCAAAAAAGTCTACATCGTACCCTTTCGTTTGATCAGAAACAGCAGCAGAGCGATTCAATCAACAGAAAATGCATAAAACTGACCTCGACACTGTGTCATAGCGACTTAGTCTGAGGGTAAGAGGTCACTGCACTCATAAGCCAGTCTTAAAATGTAAATACGGTAAACTATAGTGGTACTTAAATAACAGTAACCAAAGCACACCCTGTCATTTAGAAAACTGCTAGCTGCAACTCATTTAAACACAGTATGGAATTTCTTCTGCTAGGGGTCGCTCAGTTGAAAATATAACAAAATGCATAAGAGTCGATGACATCATGACGTAAGGTGGAATCATGGAAGATATTGGTTTCACCATCGGTGCTGCTGAAATTGTGATGTATTAAGTTTTAATTCTTATTCCCATTACATTTAGTGACTTATATTCAGATTGTCACCTTATTCTAATGAAACAGACGCAAGTATGGTTAAAAGTTAACACTGGTCAACAGGATGCTAACAAATCCAAGCTGGTCACTGAACAGTTACAGATTTATCCTTTAGCATTCCTTGAAAATTTTAATGGATGGACACAAGTCAGCAAAATATATGAAACATAACTAGTCTTTTTTAAACATCTTAATGTAGAAATGCTATGCATGTTCAATAATTTGCCAAATTATAGCAGATTTACAAAACAGTTTTCATAATTAATCTAATCAAAAATACACATCAACATGTTGTACATTTGTTTCTTTTCTTTTAAGGGATCAGCCAACAATAACATTGCACATTTCACTATTACAATGCCCAATTAAACATAAGCAGCACAAACCGAAAAAACACTTGGACCCATCTTTGTTGAACTTTGCTGTAATCATTGACCCAACACTCGATTGCAAACAACACGTTTTCCCCCTGATGTCTGCTATCCACATGTTAATTCATGTCACTTCAAGATCTGAATCACAATAAATCATTTCATGAGTTATTGAGATCATATGTCTCTTTGCAATAATGACAAAAGACCGACAAAGTTAATGCGGTCCTTTTTATTCTATAATTATCTCTCCATACTTTTGGCCGACAGCCCAGGTTTGCATTGTGAAAAGTTTTTTTTTTTTTTGCTGTTTTCATAACTCCTCTGCAACCATTGTCAAGTCATCCAATACAAACCACAAGTGCAAGAGGAGCTAAGCTATGCACCTTGATTCTCTGGTAGCAGTTAGGCAGTGGTATGGTGTGAGCACATTAGATTCAATTTCTTTATCTTGCCAACCAGCAAGGGTGACCGCTCGTTTGTATGCATGTCTGACAGTGTGTTTGTGTATGTGTGTCAGCGCTGGTCAGAGAGTGAGTGTGTCGCGACCCTTCCTGAGACTGTGTCTAAATCAGTGGTAATTAGCGAAGAGTTCACTGCGGGGTGCCTGCCAGTGGTAGACGCTGGAGGGAGTTATTGACTCCATGTCCTCAGTTACAGCCCCTGCAAGGGAAAAAAACTGTTTTCTGCCTGGTCTTTCTCCACCACTACCACTCATTTATGACCCCAAGATGGCTTTTACTGCTAAAAACCGGGTTTGTTTATGCTTGTTTGTATGTCCTGTGAGTGGAAAAAGGAGAGGTTGTAAAAAAACCTCCAGAATTGAGGTCTTGTGGGTTTTTTATGGACCCCCCACACTGGGTATTAATTGCCATGAAGGAGGGAGTTGAGGCGAAGGATAGGGGAGGGTGGAGTGGGATGGGGTTGTAACAGTAAAAGAGGAGGAGAAGAGTGACTGAGCTGCTGTCATCTATGAGGTAATTCATGGATGCCAAAAGGGGTACAAGACAGGCCAGTGCTGGAGAGAGGGGACGGGGGGGGGTCGATACAGATCCAGTCATGGGAAAGTCCTGCCATCGCGTGTGCATGTGCAAATATTCAAACACAGCTGCAGCCGGCAGAGGGGTCGAGCAAAAGGACATTCTGAGGAGGTGGGTAAGGACCATGAAGGTGACACCCCTTATTGTAGCAACAGGGTGGAGGGGACACCGAAAGACTAGAGAGAGAGGGAGGGTGTCTGAGCGCATGCCCCGACAAGTGGCTCCACTTCAGCTCCGCTATTGCAAACGTTCTCACACACTAATCTCTCCTGCAGGTTTTACAAGCATGCCAAGGAAAACGGAGCCCTGGCAAGCGCTGGGCTTTCCGACCACCCCCTTCTTGGCCTCTTTCCTCTCTCTCGCCTCCCTCCTTCTCTCCCAGCCTGCCCTGCTAACGGACACGCCGCTTGGGCTTCAGTAGGCCATGACCTCTGACCCCTCACTGCTGCTCCAAGCCCCTCCCTGCTTCCCCACTCTGCGACCTGAAAACTCTCCAGCTATGAGGGGGCCCCCCGGGTAACTCAAGAGCCATTCCAATGTGACAAATTGCTCTGGAGTTCCAGGATAACTCTCTCTTCTCCTGTGTCTCTCTTCCTGCCCCCCCACCCACTCCCACACAAACACTAAGCAGCCCCCCTTGACAGATCCCCACCCTGTAGGAGCCACCCAGTGGTGTGTGCGC
>JAPQRQ010000012.1:13859813-13878430 GCA_037367365.1 Apogon talboti
CCCACCCCACCCCCTCCATCCCTCGCCTGGCCAACCCCACAATGGGAGCTGAATGACTCAATTGTCTCTGATGAAGTGAAAGACAAGGGAGTTCTCTTAATCCTTACAGAAGGATGAACTTACTCTTGCTGTCCCGGTTTCCTTGTCTTCTACAAAGAACAAGAAGGGGGACTGTGGTGGGGGTGGGCTTCATTTATAATGTTAAGTAACGATTATTCTATATTGATTAGTTGTTGATTTTTTTTTGTCATTATTGCTTAGACTCGAAAATGCTTCCCAAGATTGTGAAATTGCTGGTCTTGTTTTCCCAGCTGTCCGAAGCCAAGGTTTTCCCTAAGTTTCTGAGGGGCTTAGGTATTGTGGTGGTCTTGTGGGTCGCACCCTCCACAAGAGAATTTTGATGGTATTTGGCTAAAAACTGCATTAATTTTCACATAATTTCAAACTATTACAGCATTTTTAATGTTTGTGGAAGGCTTCGGCGTAGGGGTTGGAGGTCTCGTCCATCCACAAGAAAATATATATGTGTGTAAAGTCACATAATTTTGGACCATTATATCTCTGCCCAAAAGTTTGAAAATGCTAGAACAGATAATAAATATATAACCAGCAAAAGGCTTAAAACAAAACTTATAAAAGAATACCACAAACATTAGATATCGGGGAAAAGTCATTTTACATCATTTTGATGGTCTCCACACTGATTCTATATTCATTTGACTCAGATGTGGCATCCAGGCCTTAAATTGGTTGAGGTACCTTCAATTTAAAAAATTTCAGATTATGAAATCAAACGAATCATGAGTAAATCAGTTCTAAAAATCGAGGAATTCAATTTAGACCTGATTTTCTTTCCTGTAAAAAGTTCCAGCTCTGCCTCTTTCATGCCGGTGCATTCACCCGTATGTGAGTGACTGCTGCTGCTCTCAGGTTTGGCATGTTATGAGCTACAGAGTGTTAACCCAGATCCTCACTGACTGTCATCACAATGACAACAAGCTGAGGCCCTGGTCCCGATGTCACAGCTTGCAAGAGAGGTGAAGCAGGCTGGAGACAAATGGAGGGGCATCCTGAGCACTCACACATCATCCTCACATGTCCACACACCAGCCTCCACCACTGTTGTTACTAATTTAGCGAGCTGGCATAGAAGTAGTTTGGCTCAAAACACTCCTTCCTGGTACCAGCGCATGACTCGCATGCTCCAAAAATAAACCATTTTTTCCTATCAAACATTAACCAAACGTCAATACATGCTATTGACAAAGGAAGGAGGAAAAGTCTTGCTCATACATTTTTTAGTGTGAATGACAGACAGGGAAAGTGCAGGATAGTTCTGTTTATTTCTACTCAGCAAGCGGCTCGTCTTCCATCCAGCCCCCATCTGATGTGTTTATCACATGCAGCCTGGTGGCTGGAGCAGAAGCCACTGCGCGGCTTGTTCGTTTTGTTTTGGATTAAGAGCAGAGGGCTTTAGCCCAATCAAACAAACACAGCCCCTTATGTGCCAATGTGGCTCCAAAACACTGGTCCACTTTCCAGCAGGGGACCATGGGACAGATGATGAGGACCACCGGGGCTCCATCAAGCATTCCAGCCATGTCAGCCATGCAAAAGAGAGAGAGAGGGGGGGGGGGAGGGGGGCACAGAGAGAGACAGACAGACAGACAGATAGCAGCTTGTGTTTGGAGTCAGCATATGGATAATGGGTGTTGCTCTAGAGAGCCCAGCAGATCTTCAGCCCATCTGTGGCTTCTTCATATCACAGAAATGACATCGCTCTACGTGTACACAGATAACATGTTCACGGTTACCCCTCCTGACATACTGTACACATGCTTATTTACACACCTGAACGACAACACTCACTCATATTTGAACACCCTCTGGTTGACAGGCTCGGCAGCTCCACTGGGAGAGCGCTCAGAGATGGGATTGACAGCTTGCAGATTACACCAATCAAACTGCTACTATAAAGAGCTTTATTTAAGTCTCAAATGATCAAGGCTAGTAAGAGGAGCCCATTCAAAGCTCTGAAAGTAAACTGCACAGAGCTTAAAAGATTAGTCTATCCAGTTTGACTACAATTTTATCCTTTTAAATGTGAAAGCTGAGCATATTGTCTTGATCTGTTGCCGATATTGCTGGGGCTTTGTCCTCAGTTTCAGGAGCAAAGGGAAGAAGCAAACACATGCTCATACAAACACATTATTTGCAGAGGGGGAGGTAATAATTTTGTGTAATTGAGGGAGGGATGAGATTAATGTAGCAGAGCCCCTTTGATATTCACCTAGAAAAATCACCATGCTACATGTATTGCAGCGTCTAATTTTGCATAAGACTTTGTGAAGGAAAGGTTTTACAGTGCAATAAAAAGAAGTAGTGCAAGAACGCCTTGATGAACTGGGAGAAAGTTAGCCAACACCAGAGGGCCCATCATGACTGTTTTAGTTCTACTATTGCACATTTTATGAGTAAATATTAAAGAAAAAACACCCCACCTGCTCTGATAGCCAGAGGCATTTTGCAACCAGCAAAATAAAAGTGGAATGTGGAAAGGCCTGGGGTTTGTGTGCCCTGGGGCGGGAAGGGGTCCACTGGGCCCATATTTACTGCAAAGCCAGAACCGCTTGGGGGTTCCACTGGCCCTGACAGCACTGGGGCCGTCGACCTGGACCAAAACCTCGCCTCCTCACCTCCTACCCCTACTCCCTTTGCCAGCTGAAACTCCTTTTCTCTCCATTTCTTGTAGAAAAAGTCAATCTGACATTTTTATATAAGCTTTTTCACAAGGGGAATGAACATCTGACCCCGTCTTCCTCCCTACCCTACTCAGACTTAACACTCTTTAAAATAAAGCTGTGGAAACAGACTTGTGAAACTACCATTGTTTAAAATATCTTACACAGCATTGCAATCTTTAACAAAAGTGTTATGGTGCCCTTTCTTTAGACATTATGTCTATGAACACTTGACTTTTATCAGGCCTGTTCTGGAAGTGAGTTTCGCTCCCGTAAACACAGGTTCATGAGATAAGTATGGCTTTGCTCTGACACTGTTTACTTTGCAGGTGTGGACAAATGCGATGTTCACACACCAGCTGACTGACCGGAAAGTTTTAAAGGATTGCACAAACATGTAGTCAACAACAACGTTCACACAACAATCAGAAGATGAGAAATCCACTAATTAAAAACGGAGCATACAAACTTTTCTTCCTTTAATTAAATGGATTAGATGATGAGGGACTATAAGGAAGATAAGACACATCTCAGTGGTCTCCAAATAAATGTAAGGGTGACAAGACTGCAGTTGAAGTCACACCAACCTCTCAACAAGCCTCAGAAAGAAACAGCGTTCCATTTCTGACTTTTGCACCCCCTCCCCCTTTCCCACTGTCCCTTTCCCTGTGTCATTAAGAGTATCTCTTGGCTGCTCTATAAATAGTGGCAGGGAGGGTGAAGGCCAGCAGGAGCTGGCTAGTCTTCCATCAGCCCCGCTAATGAACAGGCGCTCTGGCACCTTTAGCATCAGGCTCTGCTGCAGAATGCCTCTGCTTTCAGGTGTTTCTCCAGCTTCACAGAGTTGTGTTGCCGCTCTTCCATCTCAGTGACACTTCCTTTTGCTGTCTTTTCTTTTACTCTGACACAAATATAACCTGGACTGTGATGAGCTTTCAGTGGCTTCCATAGTCACTGTGGTGACAAATGGAGTAGGTTACATACAGTATCACAATACTTATCTGAAGATCTGATTATTGAAAATGGTTATATCTTGCCAGACAATTAACAAAACATACTTGCTTCAGGTTGTTGTTACTAATAAAGCGGGGCAACTCATCAGTTTTTTTCCAGTGCTACCAAAAATATCCTCATGCAAAACAGAATAATGGTAAAAAAAAAAAAAAAAAACGTGTAAAAATAAATAAATAAATAAATAAAAAATCTACCTACTTTTGGCATGAATTCTGTGCACAGGGTCAGCAATATGACGGTATAAACTATGTGCAGCAGAAATGTGACAGATATTTGGTGCACACTGTGTTTCCACTGTGGAAACAAGGCTACCTGTCCATATGCAATATAAAGCCAATCAAGGCTGCATTGTCATGTGACTTTGTGATCTCATCAGTTCAGTTGCCTCCCATGTTCTTGAGACTTGGGCAAAACCAAAGTGGTGAAACCAGTAAAACTTGAAAATACTGATCTCAATTATACTGCAGCTGAAGTTACACTATAATCGAACATTTCTACACTGTAGTTTATTTTGACTTGGTTTTTGGAGTCTTTTAAGAAACTTACAGCTTCCATTTTTAAAGAGGTTTTATTTTTCTTTTTTGAGTCTTTTGTTTTTGAGTCTTTTTGTTTTTGAGTCTTTTTGTAAGGCAGTTGTTTATCTTTGTATCGAAGTTCCACATAATAGAAGAAAATGATCAACTGTCAAATGTATTAGGGTTATTCTAAACCATTTCTCAATGCAATCTAGAGGAATGCCATAATACACAATAAAAAATGATAAAAAATAACATAATTATCCCCAACACCTATTTGTGCATGTGTAAATCTATGTATTTCAATTACTGTCAACATTCAGCATATGAATCACACTTCAGTAGAAGTAAGCTGATGAACTGATTGGGTAAATATCAGATTCTGGACCAATGGGAGTCTTGTACAGACTGACCTACATAAAGGCTACAGGGGGGTGAATAGGCACGTCTACAGGCCTAGGTGTGCCTAAGCCCCTTACGCAAGACCACTCAGGGGCTGGGAGCAGAAAAGGTTGGGCAACTCCTGCGCTCCCTACATGCTTACCTTTATTTGCAGGAAGCAGGGTTAGGGGCGTGGAGTGGAAAGTTAAAAAGGTGAACAGCAGCTGAGCTCTGCTGAGGGAAAAAAAAGTATGCTAGTGCAGCGCCCACGTTTCTGCTGGAGAATGCTGTATTTGGTATTGTGCTCGAGGAGAGCTGATTGCTGCCCTTGATGTTGGGTGTCTGGTTTTGTTCTGCGAGAGTTCACTATGAATTAGTTAAACGGTAGACTGGATATAAGGAAGCTATGAAACATGCCTCAGAGGGAGAGAATGTGTACACTCTAAGTCTTCACAGAGACTTCCGATACTTCAGTGCGAACACTACAAACTATCACACAATCCCACCTACACATATTCATCAATCAGAAAGCATTATGTCGAAAGCGTCACACACACATACCAACAGGCAATTAATCTTCACAAAAGCATCATACGAACCAACAAACATTCAGCCTGTTCTGTGTCTCTTTTAGACTTGCACACAACACCTTGAAGCAGTTCAGCCTCCATATTCATGAGGCCTTCTCCCTCAGCAAAACTAAAGCCCTGGAATTTAAGGGTTTTGACTCAAATCTCAAATATGGTTTCAGGTTATGGATTTATAACCCAACCGACGAGGCTAATTTATCACCTTTAAGCTATCTATTTCAGGTTTAATTAGCTTTAAACTAAGTTATTATTATTGTTCCAAAACATGTTATTTACTGTGATAATGTGCACGAACGAGGGGAGAAAAAAAAATTCCCACACAAGCAATTACATGCACACTCACACAGTGGGGTACTGCCGCTTTGCCACAGTGGCTTAATGAATAAATAAGTAATAAGGGCTTGGTTACTGGAGCTCATTAAAATGGGAGATGCTTCCATGACAATAAGACCTGAGGAGGGTCGGGGGGGAGGGGAGGGGGGGGGCAGCAGTGTGGCTCGGGCCAGAGTGGGTGGCTATCCTTCTAACCCCCCTGTTCTGTCCCCTTAACCTGACCACATGCCCCCAGCCCTCACCTCAAAATCAACTCTGCCAGCGATGCACCCCTCACCTTACCCTCTGCATTTCCTCCTCCTTCCCTGGCGCACAGCAGCACTTGCATCTTCATACATACACACATAGCTGCAAACACACACACACACACACCTCTCTCACGGTTAATTACCACTTAGCTCAATCACGTGGTAATCCGTCCATAAGAGCCCCCCCCACACCTTCCTTCTTCCCCCGCAACACAAACAGCAGCACACATGCCAATTATTGATGAATCTTTAATATGGCGTTTTACAAAGTCTCCATCTCATTTCCTACAACTGAACGGGTGATTACTCTTTCCACAGGCCAAGTAGACAAGTAATAAATAGACACTGGTTTTCACATTTCAAACATAACATGCACAGGACTGAGTAAGAATAAATTAGCTTAATGTAATATAACAGTGCAGGGTTGAAATAAAGTGGCCAGAGCCATTTGGAGGAGATGGCTAACTTTTTTTTTGTTCCTCCCGCCTTGCATCTCCAGCTATCTCTGTATAAAACCCCCGGACAAAAATCCCACGCCGCGATAACATGTCAATAATGAGCTGAGGCCATCTATTGATCAGCTTAATTTTGCATCTATTAGCTAGGGAACGGCTTGCTCCGGGGGCGAGGGAAGCCAGGCGCTAACACGCACCGACAGGCTGGATGGAGATCATTACAACTGATGTTCACACACACGCTGTGATTGACATGGAGATAAGGCAAGAGAGAGCCTGGGCTCGCATGCCTCCCCGCACACTAAGCTAATGATACACCAAACGTGTGCTTGGTGTGTGCAGGAGCATGATAGAGAGAGCGTCTATCTAGAAAGAGAGTTGGAGCAGGGTAAAAAGAGAGAAAGAGGAGAAGAAAAGCAGGCCATACGCCTTTGCTAATTGGCTCAGTCAGACAGGGAAGCTCATAAAAGACGAAAAAGCATTTAGTGGAGCACCTCAGCTTTCTGGATCGCCTTATCAAGTCTGTGTCATTTAAATGCAGTTGACAACACCACAGAAGAGGCTAGCTTTGACCTGCAATGCACGGTTTCATCTGATACTTCCTTAATTTAGGGAGTTTGCATAAGGATTCGGTGGAGGCGTTCATTATAAAAATCGTTTGCTTTTCTGTGAACGAATGATTGCGAGCTTCATGTGCCTTGTGTCAACATAGCAACCAAAGCACCTCAGAAAAAAAGAGCAGAGAGAAGGTCTTTCTCGTGCTTTGATCGCAGCTCTTTTTCGAATATTTAGAAAAAGGCAAAAACAAGGATGGATCCATACAAAGAGGGCATGCGGGAAACAATGTGCTGCGCTGCCCTTTCCCTCCTTGCTCACCTATACACCATCGCTGCCGCAACGGGTTGGCCTGGCATTGATGCAACCAGCTGCAATAGTGGATGCTGCATGTTATCCATGGGAGAGAGGGAGAAAGAGAGTGAACGGGGAAAGGCCAGGCGCTACCACATCGTCAAAAACCAAACGACAGAATCTTTGTGCACGCCATCTGTATATCTGAGTTTTTACAGGGAGGAGGTCTTGTTTTATGCCAGATAGGTTCTATGGAGGTTAGGTCAGAGGCACAAAAAAAACCCTTGGCTACAAACTGTGTGTTTTTGTCAGCTGAGGGATGCAGCGAAGGGAACGAGGGAGCAGCAAGAGGAAGGAGGGAGGGGGAGAGAGAGAAAGAGAGAGAGAGAGAGAGAGAGAGAAAGGGGGGGAGGAGAGAGGGAAAAAAAGCCCTCAGCCAAGCCATCAAGTTGAACATTGAACTTCACAGTAGTAGCTGCCTTTCTATGCCTCTCCGTTTGATGTTACCTCCAAAGCAAAGGATCAAAGGCTTGGAGTGTGGCGTGGGGAAGTCCCAAGCTCTTAGCCTGCCAGCCTGTGATATATGCAAAAGTCTACGCCAAAAGAGAGAGAGACAGAAAGAGAAAGAGAGAGAGATGGCTGGGGAGCTAAAAAATTTGAGGAAGCTTGCATGGAATGTGGCTAAATAGTACGTTTTGTGTCTAATGAATGACAAGGGGATGACGCAATCAGTCACTTACATGACAGAGATGAATTAAGCGCATACGCACAAGTCTTGCAGAATAGGTGTTTGTTTTGTTTTGGGTTTTTTTTTAGAAAGAGATGGACATGAAGGCAGGGATCGGAGTGGGATGGGGCGGAGCGGAGCATGGGGCGCTGGCAGTGTTTGTTGCCCTCACAACTTCCCCTTCATCCCCCGTTCCTCAACCAGCAACATGGGACAACTCCCCCCACCACTACCACCTCCACCTCGCACCAACCCCCAGCGCTTCTCCAACATCAAGGGGTTGAGAGGCAGTGTCGTCTCAACATAAATATACAGTGCGCCGTTAAAGCGAGGACTACAGTAAACACAGTGCACATGAAATCCTGGTTGTCTCTCACCGGAGCACAAACACTCACAACAACACGCACAATCACACACACACACACACATATTGTGGGCTCAGCTGGGCCAAAGAGTGGAACAGAGGTGTGCTAAAATTGACAAATCTCTACGAGACAAACACAATCCACACATATACACACAGAGACTCACACACCCTTTCCCCAAGGCTGTAGGATTAAGAGGTCCAGCTGGCTGACAGCAAGCCCTTCCTTCCCACGTATCCCGTCGATCTCATCCCCCCCTTCACACACACCCAGCCTCCACCCACCCTTCCACAGCCCCTCCTACACCTCTTAGCCCAGGTTTGCCAGCCAGCCAGTTTGCAGAGCATGCCAGGAGGACACACCTGAATTTGACATCGATCGGCCCACAGCCTGTTTGACCTCCCTCTGCCCCGTGAAATTCACACAACCGAAGACATAGGCAGAAAGTCAGAGAATTTCAGATGCCCTGCCCTGCCACAAAATCTTAAACTAAAAAAAAAAAAAAAAAAAAAAAAATCGCTGGCACCATCAAGACAGTTCGTCCGTCCGTTTAGCCCTGCAGACTGTGCTACCGGTTGTATTCTTGAGCTGCAGAATCACTGACATTCTTCATATTGAGAGATTGCGGAAACATATGTAAAAGGAGGAGGAGTGAACGGCTAGTGGAGATAACATATAATAAGCCCTGTTGTTGGAGAAATAAGAGAAAGTGAGACAAAAGAGTGGAAAAATGAGAGCCAGAGTAGAAGGAAGTATATAAACCTTTGCAAGATCTTAACCCTCCTCCCCTCCCCTCCCACCCCCAGCCCCCAGTTCTCAACAGCTGCCAGGTCACTTTACGAATGTCTGGAAGAAAATATGCAGCAGGGTGTTGTTTGAGTGTTATATCACTTTGTCGACAGGGAAGTATGGGCTCTTGAATGTGCAAGAAAAGAAGCATACAGTGTCCCACTACGTGAGATAACTGAAAGTAAGGATTATGTTAATGGAATAAGTTTAGTGCATGGCTAAATTGTGCCAGCATGTAGAATGTTTAGGTCTGGACAACATAAAGAAAGAAGCAGAAAGTGGCAACACATATAAATATTAAGAGCTAGATCAGTACAATTAAAACATTTTGAGGTTGACATTTCATCAAATTGCCAACTTTGGTAAAATCAAGAAGTAGGCATGTGACATTTAATAACAAAAGGTCTGCCGCAGGTGAAATCATCAATTTAATTTTGAGGAACTGTGACCTGTAAATGAACTTCCACTACAACAGTGGCATAATTTCCAGACTAAACAAGTATGGCCTTATCACATGAACATCCCCAAGGGTGCTCTCATATTCACATTCACCAGCATGCCTGTTTCACCTTCGGTGGAGGAGCTTGTGTTCACTAATATTGACAAGGAAGTCCAAGGCAATGAGAGGGGAAACGTATGAATTCTTCCTTGTTACAGAGAACCAGATGTGAGTGACAAGTCTAATGTTGAGAAAAGATGGGGCATCATTTAGGTGTTTGGGTGAAGGCAAAACAAGAGCAGTAGGATTCTTATTTTGGCTGTGATCACTACCAGAGGATGCTAAAGCCAGGCTTGGAGCTCCCTTACTCCGATGGAAACTAATGAGAGCATAGAAAAATCTATCACCAATTCACCATGAAACAACCAACACGGGCAGATCTCCACCATGGATTGGGGAGGGTGGGGTGCAAAAGGATCGAGAGAGAGAAAAAAAAATAAAAACAGCAAGGCAGGGGTGTTAAGGAAAGAATAAGAATCAGGGAGTGAGAAATTAAGAAAGGAGACAGCACAAGAGAGAAGGGAGGAAAAAAATTCACAATGATGACACGTAAGTGCAAAGAGCGATTAAGGATTTACTTTCAAAAGGACTCCCATTGATCTTTTTTGATAGACCTGCAATAAATCAAACCGGATTGACTCGCATGAGAACCAAGCCTAATCCTTTAGTCAGATCCAGGAGAACTCCAACCAAACCAGCTGTTAATTTAGGCTTTACAAGATAAAGCGGGAGAAATCCAACCTGATGTACCCTAGGGCAGAGGCTTACATCATCTCTGTAAAGCAATCAACTTATTGCCAGTTTGGAGAGGTAATCAGAGCACATACTGAAAGAGGGGAGCGAGGAGGGATTGCTGCGTGGAGAGAGGGAGGTGGAAAGAGATGGCTGAAGAGGTTAGAGAGAAAACAGAGGCATAAGAATGTATGAAACAAGAGAATCTGAAAATGAAGCCCACTTTAAGAATGTTATTTAAAATAATAAAAACAAATTTTTATTTTTTCTGCATGTCGAACAGATACATAGGTCTACTGACTGAAACAATAAAACTTAACTTTGAAACTAAAAACTTGTTTACATGGAGTACATGTCCAATTATCTCCAGAGGGCGAGGAGGATGAAAACGAAAGGGGCTAGCTTGCTGCAAGAAGAACCTCTCGGGTTGACAGCAGGGAGTGGAGGCAAGTTTCAGGGCCCCCCCTCCTCCACACCACACTGTAATTTCCCTGGAGGCCGGCCCAGGCCTCGTCCCCATCCCCAGTGGCCGGTGCCACCTCAGCCCTGTCCTGCCAGCCGTGCTGTGGCTGCAGCATAGCACAACCATAGTAATTAAAATGGTTATTTTTGTTTAGGGGAACAAGAGGGATTTTTTCCGAGCTCTGGGCGGAAGTATTGCAAGACAGCATCCAGCCCACGCTGAGTAAATGATGCTGATGTCTTTTTCAGTTCTGAATTCAGTGCCTTCTGCACACAAATACTGTGTGGAATCAAGGTACTACTCGGGTTTTAGTTCCTCTTCTTAACTGGGTGGGTGACACCACAATGGAGGATGCAGAGGATAAAGCTTGAACACCACACAAGCACACACACACACACCCACACCCCGACACAAAGACTCATTAGCACACCATCTCCCCTGTCTTTAATGTCTGTTTACAACCAAAACAACCAGATCAGGACTGAAATCCAATCATCGCGCTTTGCAGGGCCCTTCACGTCGGCCTCGCAGGAGAGCTGAGGAGAAGCAGGCCTTGTAGTCTCTGGACACTGTCCAAGGGAAACCAAACCTCAGGAGTCCAAACAAAACCACACATAAAACCAGAGTTAAAACAGCAGCCTCTATTCAGCCTGTTGTGACCTAACACACAAACATGTACACACTCTCTTGGGCCCCAGCTTCTTTCCTGGTTACACTACATGCACACAGGGATCACTCCGACTTCAGCAGGGATCCTGTCACATCACCAAATTGACTAAGGCTCGGTGATTTCAGCTTTGACACAGGTTTATTCATGTGTCAATACATACACACACACACACAGGACACCTCCATGTAAAGGAGACTGTCACTTAAGCTCAACTCACACCGGCCTGTGCTATCTTTAGCAACTAGGCTAAACTGTTAAAACCGCACAACAACCCTCTCCCCCCTCCCTGCCAGCCTACCCCGGACTTCAAATAAGACGGCCTGGCTCTTTGGCGACGGCTGCCCACTGGCACCTCCCTCCACAGCCGCAAGGTCACACGTTTAATTACACAGAAAGTAGTAATCTCACCAGACAGATGGCAAGCAGGCCGCCTCTCAATTACTTTATGCCCAATTGAATCATTACTGATGTTATTTGCTAAATGATGGTACAAAAAAAAAAAAAAAAAAAACACACCACAAAAACTGGATTTGTGCTACAAGTGGGGTGGGGGTTTGCAGGGTCGGGTCGCAGCAGAGTTAGGACACAGAGACAGATGTGTCTCTTGCCAAGCAACTGTAACACAGATCAAAAAGGCAGGAAGAACACAGACATATGACAGTGTTAGCATTTTGAAAAATTGGAAGTTTAATACAACACTGATCAGCGCCAGAAAAAACAAACCCTTATTTTTCTCAAAACCAAAACTGGTACAGAACATTGGTCTATGTGGAAACAGTCGGCTCCCGGCAGCCCAGTTGAGGAAACCGCATGACAAGGCCAATTTAAAACGTGAAGAAAGTGTCTGTCTCTTAAAAGTGAGCCAAGGAAAAAGAGTTGGGTTTTCTAGGGTTTTTCCCCCCCCCCCCATATAGGACAACAAGTTTGTCACTGGGGAGCATCTCAGTGGGTTTGCCTACTTTCCTGAAAAACCCTAAAAAACAGCAAGTGTGAGCGGTCTCATCTCAGCATCCACCTCCGTCAATGCCTCACTCATCATTTCTCAGCTCCTCCTGCCAATGGCTTCTGTGAACAATTAGAGGTTGACTTTCCCAGCGTCTCAGACCACAGCATCTCAATCTCTGGCCAGGGAGCTCCAACAGTCAAGCTAGCCGGCCAAGAAACAGCATTCTCTTTAAGTTCAGCCCTGAGTTTTGCGATTTATTCATCACTGACTGTTAGTGATGCCTCTCTCAGTCTGTTTATGATTTAACATGACCACTGAGCTAAATAACAGCAAATTAACTGCACTGCCTGGCCTCATTAATGTCAGGAATAAAATGCTTTCAGTGAGATCATATCTGAATGTGCGAGGTCTACCACTAATGTTAACTCAATTACCAAAACTTGGTTCCTGCAAAAAGATAATGCTTTGGCCTGAATGCCTATAAATTCTCCTGCTGATGAGGTGCTTTTGGGTAACATATTTCATTTTCTATAATTCCCACATGTG
Source organism: Apogon talboti (assembly GCA_037367365.1). NCBI lineage: Eukaryota > Metazoa > Chordata > Actinopteri > Kurtiformes > Apogonidae > Apogon > Apogon talboti. The sequence goes on from JAPQRQ010000012.1 coordinate 13,872,677, forward strand.
CCTATGGGTGTCAAATTAAACCTCAGTGTTATGGCTCATCCCACAAGTAGCCAGAAGTTGACTACATAAGGTACAGCTAGATTCGTTAAACCATAATTGGAAAGAAGATTAACAAGTTGGTTCACCATGGGGAAAACCTTGACAACGAAGCCACACAGTACAAAAGTACATAACAGTTGTAGTGAAAAACATTTGTCCTGCTGGTGACCGTAATAAGACTGGCGGCTCGCCACTAACTGGGAACAGTTGTGTTGAGAGGCACGTCTACAGATGTAAAATGATCTGTGGGAGCATATAGAAAACTTCCACAAGTTTTTTTTTTTTTTAAATGCGTCAGGGGGAAGAATTTCGCTGGCCTATAGACAGCAGCCAGCAGTTGTTCTCCCATGAGGGTGGGTAAGCATCTGGGAAGAAGCGAACAGGCATATCAGGAGAGCATGATGACTACATCTGCATATTTACAGAGCAGCCTTTTCAGAGTGGAGCACTCAAAGTCATCTCAAAGGCAAGGGTAGCATATGAGAAGAATGGGTATATGTGGAACTTCCCCTAGAAAGCTTGGAGGGCTTACAGTAATGGCTCCCAGCCACATCCACAACCCCTGTATCCTGAGAAAACGGGGGAGGTTTCCTGTTCAACTGTATAGCTGTGCCATTGCTCGACTTGGGAGCAAGGCTGCACTGTTGTTTCATACCACAACATTCTCCAGTGCTGCAGGGAGTCAGAGACAGTCTGACATTACTACATGGTAGTTGAAGAGGGATTTTTACATGATCATTTTGTTACCAGTTGGTCTGCGTTTCAAACGCTATGTTGCAGTCATTCACACTTTGTCTAATCAAAACTAAATGTCAAGCAAAAATGAAACTGCAGCTATGAACAACTATTTGATGAAATCTAGCCACCAGATATTAACACTGAAAGCCACTACAAGCGTCTTGTGGTTTTTTGCTCACAAGCACAAGGCAGGTCTCACATCCCCAATGATGCAATTGTAGCACGTGTGCAGATGTGCCGACCACACGCAGCACGTTGTCGGGCTGTATTTGCAACGCAATTTCAGTGCTTTCAAAATCTCACCAAAAAAAGATAATTTTCTCTTGAGGAATTTGCACAATATTCTGTTTGTAAGGTCTGTGGATAGCTTTGAAAACTCTTTTGCACAATCACACCACACACAATTTAAGTTTACTTATTTTGACAGAATTTCTAAGGCAAAAACAGATTCTTTACGGGTAACAAGTTTATTTCAGAGCACTTTAATACCCCTACACATAAAAGTGTAAAGACAAGATTTCAGAAAGTATGTACAGCACATTCAGGGGCTTTTGAAGGTGCGCGCACAGGCACATATGACATGTTTGGCCTTAAGCCACAGGACTGCATTGAGGCCTGCCCATTTGATCACTGACAGGGAATTTAAGCTGATGCAGTCTCCTGATGGCCCACACTTGACCGTGGGCCTTACGGTCTTCCCCCAGCTGCTGTATGGCAGGCATGGGCGGCAGCGCTGGCACCTGTCTTTGACAAGCCTCGGCATTCACACTGACTTTGGTTTCCTGAGGCCGGCTGCCTGGCAGTCAGGTGACAAATGCTAACACACATACTGCTTCTGACACACGAACACACATTCACACACCGCCAACCCAAATCTACTGAACCAAGAGGCACTTAAGTATGATCCCAACCACTTAAAAAGCATCAGTATCATAGTGAGAGAGGTCTTAGCTTCTCATGTCTCTCTGTCTGATAGCAAACCGTGCCCTGATTCAGGCTGTGGCTTGGAGCTGTAAACCAAAGCTTCCCTCAACGCCTCTCACCCACCCGGTTATGCTCTAACCACTGTTTTTGCATACCGCTCAGCTTGTGTAACCGTTGAGTGGTTTTGCTCCAGCGAGACAAAGGCTGTGTAACAGACTAAGCAGAGGAAAGCCATCTAATGTCAAAGCAGTGCAAGAGTTGATAAACACAAATACAAGACACACTGACACTTACAGCAACAGATGCACTTTTATGTCAACAGAACAAAAAGCAAGAGGGGTGAAACTGGCAGTTGCAGTGAGAGATTACTTGACACCAGAACCTGAAATTAGGTTACAGGTCTGCTCTTAGAGGGCATTTAATTACTGACTGGTCACAATGTGGCCACATATAGAAAAAGTCTTCATTTAACGCACAGGATGTGGAGGTGATGATAAACCTGATTGAGCACTTGCCACAGAATACTGTACTGGTTCTCACTCTGCTGCCCAGCGGACCACAGCCACGTTTCCATACCTCATTTGCAAAGCAATCCCGCTTCCCTATGCTCAGTGCATCTTTTTGTCATTTTCACATCCAGGCTCCATTTGTTTGTCCACTGAGATAGCAAGGGGGGAAGAACGGGAGGGAAGTAAAGAACCAGGTCTCTAGGAACCACACTCCAAACACAGAGCATCTTCACATGTACCAACCAACCCCCCCCAAGGAAAATAAAAATACACCCCTCACATCCATCCACCCCACAGAGCCACCACACATTCACCTCTCCCCCGCCTGACTAATGTGCCCTGACACTCGTACATCACCCGTAAATTGGCCAAATGAATTAACCACGGCCCCTGCTTAGCTTTACAGGCTTTAAATGGATTTTCTCCTCTCCAGGTCTGTCCAATAATTGCATTTATCCATCTTGTTGAAGCCGGGTTTACACACTCGCAAAGATCATGCCAATCCCCGGATACATTTTCCGCTCTGGTGGCAAGAGTGTGAGAGATTTGTCATCGGATCATAACAGGTAATTCAAACAACAATTAGCTTGACGACTCCGCCGTATGTCAATGTCTGGCTCCTTGTTGGACAGGACCCGGGTTAGACCAATGAGGTGCCTTTAGCGTCTTCATCTGTCTGGATATCTTTTTTTTTTTTGTTGCCCTTCCCAGGCGTCTCAGTGTAGTAAATTGAGCTTTGTAATACTTTTTTTTTTTATCTACCATCCAAGCCTCCAGGTTAAAGCAGCAAACACCCACAGTAGGAGTTTTTATTGTTCACACACACACATACAGACAGAGCAGACAGGCAGGGTGAAGGCAATGCTGTGAACATCGACATCAGCGGGGGTCATCTCCACACTTGTGAATGTTTGAACAGAAGTGCATTAGACACTGGGGGGGCCCACAGGACAATTCAGCTATGTAAACATGCAGCAACTTCCTTCCCTCCGCTCCTCCAGGCCTGCACTGAGACAAGCCACTGTTTAAACAGCACACACAGCATTCCTGTGCCTGGGCCCCGGCCAGCTGCTGCATCCTCATTGCAGGCCTGCCTGCCTGAGCAGAGACAGATACAGGCCTTACAAGAAGAAGGGTCATCCAGAGTAGACAAAGGGCTTTTATACACATGCAAAACTGGACTCATCTAACAGAAATACTCCAGAGCCCCTGTACTGCTACTTTACATCCACACTGACCCCACACCGTAAAGAGATTTACTTTTGTGATAATGCAGATGAGCACGTCTGTAAAGGATCCGTTCTGAAAATCTCAACAACTTTGCGCCACCTTTAATGACGAAGCTGTAAATTTATCTTTATTGATATTTGAAATATGCGAAGTGTGGCGGGCCAGTAAAGATACAAGGGGCAATAAAGGAGATAAAAAGTGTCCAGGTTCTAAAGGGCAGTGTGACGTGCATCACATGACATGCGGGCCACCCCCGCTTACTGGTGCCAGTCTAATCTCAACTGTTATAATGACTGAATAGGTTTAAGGATAATTTTATCTGAAACTAACCTTTGACTTAAATGCTAAGGCATAAAAAATGACTATGTTTGGAGTGAAGAAGAATTCTACGTTAACATATCAGTTAAATGCTACTGAATTATATTATTTGATAATAACAAAGTAAATTAAATAATAAGTACTATCCAATGTTACCAATGAGTCTTCCTTTTTTTAATCCAATAAAAACTTTGAGATTTTGTTGTAATTTTTGGCCTTTAAGTTGCCCCACTTAAGTATCTTACAAGCTAAATTAGAAATTCAGTTGTGCTCTGGGTCCCAAAGTGAGGAAGTGAGGAAGCTGCTGGAGGAAGACTTATGTCCCATTTTGAGGCCTGACCCATCATTACAGAAACCAGGATGTCTGATAATAACCCTAGAACCCCCCTGTGCCAAACTGAGGAAGCTTAATATGTGGGCATGTGCAGCAGCAATCTACATTTAATATTTAACTCAGATACCCACTAAATCAACTGTCACTTCAGCTTGGCTTTATTATAGAAAGACTACAATCATTACTTCCTCCCTGTGTCGGCGCCACGGTAGTTGACACCATCAGCCAGCGACGGTGAACTGCAGGTCATTATTTCAATCACACGGCAATTTAAGGGTGACCAGATTGCATTGTCTTCCACCTCAAGAGTGCCACGTTCCCTCTGCCTGTCAGCCTGTTCATTTGGTTCCTCTGTCTGTCCGCCTGTCTGTCCGTCCCCTCTGGCTGGTCGGTGAAGGCCACTCATCTCACCTCAGGACAGTTGTCCAAACAAGACACTCTATTCACTCTGACCCCTCAGGGAGGAAGGCAATTGACAATTCACTCAGTGCCGTGAGTCAATTTGTTCACTTTTGGAATTGACCCTGAACGCTGCTGACATGCCGGCCTCTCACTGGAGTGGAATGAATACACAAGTTGATGGTGGTGGCTGTTTTTTTTTTTGTTTTTTTTTTAAAGAACATTGAAAACGTGCTAAAACAACACCATACATGTGCTTGGATTTTCAGTGCAAAATAGAGAAAAAAATCCAATCTACATCCCTACAAAATATAGAATACAACATATGCAAGATATGAATAAATGTAAAAATAAATAAATAAATGTATACATCATATTTCTTGATGCTGCATTTTGGAACACAATAAATTAATGCACTCTACACACCATTACCTGCACAATGGTTGGAAATTCAATGTTCACGTGCTAAGCGTAGGCCATGTGTGGATGCGACAAGCTGTTCACATGAAATGTTATCTAGTGCAGTACACAAGTTGACAGCTGTCTCTTTACAAGAGGCGCATTATTATTGTGTGTAAATAGGTTTCTAACAGCTGGTTAAAGAGCTAACATGGGAATTTAATCTTAATCTGTTTTGCACTGGAATTAGTTCATCAACAAAAAAAAAAAAAAAAAGAAGGAAATCTAACGCAGCTCCACACTGCATGTCAGGGTAAAGGGGTTACATTTTATTAGCCTTGTGCATTTTTAAGTAATCTCTCCAACATTTTTTTTCTCCGTCCAAATCCTGGCATAATCCGCAGATTAGTAGATGAATTTATTTCTGCCTGCACTCTAAAACCTCCCTCACCTTTTGCAGGGAGTTATGAATCCAGCACCTTTAAGACAAACAAGCAGACGATCACCTCATTAGTGCACTCGCTCCGCTTCCTCAACGCACACAATCACATGCGCTCCTTGGAGCTTATCCCGCTACAATTAAAAGTTTAATTAGTAGATCAAAAATACACTGTGTGGAGTTTTATCACCTTAAACTCCTGCATTATGTGTTTAGCACACACAAAGTGCCTCCATTACCATCTGAGCCATTTTGAACAGATTATCTGCATACAGAATTTCTCTTGACTGCATTAAGACTGGAGATACAAACTCGGAACAAAACAAGGCGGCTGGAAAAAAAAAAAAAAAAAAAAAAAAAAGCAATTGGTCGATCTATACTGAAAACCCATGCACGGAGAATCGGAATGATATTTGATAATAATT
>JAPQRQ010000012.1:13934859-13956256 GCA_037367365.1 Apogon talboti
GAGGGGGTGGTGGGGGGGGCAGAAGAAGAGTAAGAGGTGAGGGAAGAGATAGAGAAAGGGAGGTGTAAAGAAGGAGAAAACTCAGCGTGGGAGGAGAGTGTGTGTATGCAAGAGTATGTGAGTGTGTACAAGATGAAAAGGATAGGGAGAGAGAGGAGGAGATGGAGAAGGAAATGGAAAAGAGACAGAGTGGGTGAAGGAGAAAGAGAAAGAGTGAATACATTGCAACTGTGTCTGGAATTTTTAAGAACTTTTTTTGCCGGCAGCAATTTCAGGTAGCTGCTGCAGCCTCTCCTCATCCCGGTGTGATGTACAGGTGGCTTTTCTGAGCTCATACACATACACAGATCATTCCGTTGCCTGAACCCTTGCCCTCCTCCGTCTTCCCTCCATCTATTTCCATCCTCGTCTCCCTCCATCTCCTCATCCTCCTTTTGTCCCCTCACTCATACATTCAAACCCTTCATTCACTTCTTACATTTCCCACTCACCTTTTCTACTTTTTCCCCTCAACTCTTGTTTCTCCTTCCCTCATTCGTGCTGCAGGGCTGTGGTGGTACCAACAATGTTTTTTTTTTTTTATTATTATTTTTTTTTTACCCTGCTGTCCTCTGTGCTTGTCACATAACCGGTTTATACTCTGTCAACAGCACATATTTACTGTATAAGCACCACTCTGGCTGATGAGCATGACCTGACCAAACACTTCTATTATCTTAATCAGTTGGCATATTTGTTATTCTTGGATATGGTGCCAATAATAATGAAAAAACAGGAAAGGAAATGAGACTATTCGACTCAAAAGTAATAGGGATCAATGTATTTTTCAGAGCGGAAAAATACAAATTACTAGTTATCCTATGATATGGAGCTAACGTACATAATGTGGGGAAAAAACAGGGACATATCACACCTAAAGTATGTCATCTGATTCCCTCTGAATAAAAATATTATCACAATAAAAATATTCATCTCATGTCTTGGCCATAATTATCAGAACAAACATCAAAACAATATTTGTCTTTTTTATAAATTTGGAGGCTGAAATTTGTCTCTTGAGAGTTGAAGAAACCAGACAGTTAGTTCAGGATTAAAATAATAATATACAGTTATAAATTTCAGAGGAAGGACATTTAAAACAATTGTAAATATTAAACAAATTCAAACTCTGGTAAAATCAAGAAAAATAAAAAGTATAAATCATAAAGTAAAAATAATTAGCCCTAAAGCTTCAACTAAAAATAATTTATTGCCATATAAAATTTTACGATGACATTTATTATCATTTTGTAGCCAAGTCCCCTGTTAGCAATAAAACACCTGGATTCAATGTGTCCCAATACTTTTGTCCATATAATGCACATTTACAATGAAAGACTTAAATCTCAGTGTCAAATTTTTAGAAAACAAAACTTGGTGGAAATACTTTTAAAGGTCAAATCAAATAAAGCACAATTGTACAATTCACAATGCAATATTTATTATCAACTGTAAGGGTTAGAAAAAAGATAGAGATTTGCTGCTTGAGAGTCTAATATGTACTTTATAGCTGAAAAGGCAAAAAAAAGTCGGAGATTTTTGTAAAGTAAAATGAAATGTCACAGTCAAGTTTTTACTGATGAATCTTTTTATAGAAATCAAGCAACATGTGAGTCTTTGTTTGGCATCATTATCAATTATCAATTATTATCAACTGTGAGAACAATATCAGGATGACAAATATAGCTATTATTGTGGCTGATAATCATCCTTTCCTTAATCCATAATGAAGTACTTTAGAATTTGCTGGTTGTCAGAGTAATATGTACCACCTTATAGCTGAAAAGGCAAAAAAAATGGTAGATTGTTGTAAATTAAAATGAAATGTCACAGTCCAGTTTTTACTGACGAATCTTTTATAGTAATCAAGCAACATGTGAGTCTTTGCTTTTCCTTTGCTTTGCAGCTGGACATGTGAATTCCTATATCCACTGGTGAACTAAAACTACTTAGGGTCAGGGCCATAAAAAGATGCAATATCTCTACGCCCTGATGACTGACATTCTTCACTCTTTCTCCTTTCTGCTAAAATTTCTCAAAACACAAAATCCCCCTTGTATACATTCTGCGAGGGCCAGAGGCCAGCTGCAGATCCGATTACTGGCCCTGGTGAAAAAGGGCGTAACTCTAGCCACTAGAACTGCAGCCATGTAAAATTATGATCTCTGTACATTTTTTTATATATATATATATTTTTTTAGTATAGTGAAATCTCATTACAGCACATACATCATTTTGTGTGTTCTACTGCTCATTTTCACTGAAGAGAAACAGTAAAGGAAGATGCAAGAGGGAAAAGTAAAGCGGAGTGAGCTGCTTTGGGAGCGTCGGGACACCTGAGGCTATGGTTTATGACATCTGCACGCTTTGTTACAAACACAACATGGTGACAAAGATGGGAAGAAAAGAGGCTGCTTAGGCATCACACGGTGTTTCTAAATCTAATTATTGGTTTTATTACTTGTCCTTAACAGAATGTGTTTTTTATCGCTTCTACTTTTATGGAAACATGATAAGATGACTCTCTGTTGGAGTTTTTGTCAGCAAAGCAGAAAGTAATATATCCGCTGCCTGACACTTAACACCACATCTATTGTTGTGAAACATGACCTGACTTTGTCACATTTACTGTTGAAACACTCGGACTCAAAAAATACGAAGAATAACAACAGAAAGGGATTTCCACAAATGCCTCTCGGTGTTTAATATTCATTTAAGGTTCTGATAATTGGGGAAAGACGGCACATCTCTTTCCTTATCAGGCATCGGCCATTGTAGAATTATTAGTTAAGGTTTGTTGGAAGTTGGAATCAAAGAACTTATCTTCAGAAGAACTTGTCATGACAGCTTCATTTAAAGGAGGTACCTTAAACTTGTTTCTGCTGCAAAACAAAACTCTTCATCAGATAAATGCTTTAAACTCTTTGGGCCTAAAAAAGACGTCTGTTTGGGATTCCGCGACAGGGAAGCAATGAGGATATTAGTGTTTATGTCTGAGTCTTTTTATTAACTGGTAAGGAAGCTCCTCCGCACGGTGTTTGTTTGCCATTTTAAATCAACTCTCCAAATATTTGCTTCAAATCCTGTGTGGTTTTCGTTTTGCATTCTGTGAGTCTCCAGATACAGAAGATGTTGCGATATTGCCCACCAGCATGCACACAAACACATGTAAGCAAAGAACATATACACATGCACCCACGCATACTGACCCTTTTCTTATACAAACGTACAAAGATCCTGCACTGGCCAAGTCACAGCCATGTTTCGCCTGCGAGCATTCCTCTACATGTCACTTAAAAATCATTTTCCTCTATGCCAATTTTTTTTTTTCCATGTCAAAAACTTACATCTCTGTCTGTGCAATGATTTGACTTCATTTAATTAAATGATAGATGAAACTACATTGATGGTCTCAATAAGCTTACATCAAAAAAAATGACTTGAACAGACTGTAGAGCACTATTTACCATAAAAAGTTACATCACATTCCTATTGTGTTCTTATCTTCCAGGCTGTAAGATTCTACATTTACTGAATGTTAATGCATCTGACAAAAAACTTTTGACATGTCTAAAAGTCATAAGAACATATGTAACATTTGCAGGAGAATGGTGATGAGGGGTCGACATAAGGTCAATATGGAGGGTGGTGGATCGACAAACTATAATGCTTTCACAATGAGGTCTTGTAATTATGAATATGACGGCAGTTAAAGGTCAACACGACTTTAAACTAGTCACATAAAAAGAGGCTTTGCTCTCCTCAACTTGGAGCCGTTAACTTTATTTCAATTTGTCACAGATCTGTAATTTAGAACAGCAGGATGTCTGCCAGTAAAGAAAGCAGCTGAAGCGAGTTTCCTCTGTTGGTATTTGGAGGTTAAAGGTCATATTCCGTAGACAGAATGCAGACTTAACCAAGCAAGGTTTCATGTCAGGGCCGCGGTTAAGCAAGAGGAGAACCCGTTTCTTGAACTTGACCTGGTGTCCATCAGGCCACCCCGTCCTGCAGGTACTGAAGGACTAAGTCAGCCAAGGGTCACAGTGTCAGACTACGTTATGCGCAAGAGATTGTGAAATAGTGCAGTTTTGCACATGTGTGTCTGCATGACGGGAGCGTCGAGTAAAATGTGTGAAAACTACAGGAGCGCGTCTGGCAATCTGGTGTGAAATGACACAGAACGATTAAGGATTATGTGAACTATCGGGTCCATCTTGCTGGGACATGCAGGTACACATCACTTTATCCAGCTGGTGAGTAGAGCAGGAGAGAAAGAGAGAGCAGGAGACGGGGAGCGAGAGAATGTAGGGGTATAATGTCATCCCACCACCCCCCATTTGACACTACAAGGGAGGCTTTAGTCAGTCTAAATAATCCATGCTGTTCCATTAAATTTGCAGACTAGCTTCCCTAGTCCCTGTTTCTAAGCTGAAAGAGACAGAAGGGAGGGGAGCTGGGAGATGAGAAAGAGGAAGTTAGATAATGGCTCTGAATAAACCCAAGCAACTGGCTGACTTTAAGAGGAAATCATAAGTTAAACCATGTAAAAGCCTGAATTAGATGTCCAGTCTTGAGAAATGATAAGGTTTTTAAAGAGAATGAGTCAGAGACAGAAAGAGCTAAAAAAGAGACAGAGCAATCCTGGCCTGAGCCTTTGAGTGTCACTGATTTCCTCATGATTGCCTACTTCATTGCCAAATCACTCCCCCTTCCCCAACCCATGAAAAATAACTACTTGGAGTGTGTAGGAAGCCACCAGTGTGACATGCATTGTTGCAGCGTATTGACTTGTTGCTCCTGCTACATTTGCTTAGCGGTCTTGAGGCCCGATCAATAGACTCTGAGCTCTGAAGCCTTGTTAATAAGGGCCTGCAGCCATGCAGGGTCAGCCTTATGCCAAAACTTGAAGAAAAGAAAAAGAGGAAAGGAAAATGTAGAACAAGAGAAGGAGGAAGACAGGGGGCAAGCAAAAGAGAAAAAGAAAAACTTTGCGGGATGATGATGACAGCCTAAGCTAATCGCCTAAGAATTCTCCATCAGTTAATCATTTTTTCCTTTCCACTGGAGGTAAACTCATGTGCAGTTCTCTCTTTTTCTTGGCAGCAGTGTGGGCGTCAGGCACCATGAGAGATGCAGATTGCTGCTTCACCTCTACTTTCCGGTGAACCACGGTTCAAAAGTCAAGGGGCATCTGGGCTGCTTTGGGACTTTCGGAAATGCAAGAGCCAATCCATATTTGCAAAATGCAGTTGTTAGACCTCAAGAGGACCCACGGTGCTTGACATGTATATCGAAGGAAAGCGCTAATCTGAAGCATGTTAACATGATTATTCAGAGGGTAATTTTATGGCAAGTTTTTTTAAAAAGCAGCTCTAGAAACACACTTGCTTAATGACACGATACGGTGTTCTAATGCATAGTGTACAATTTTGGCCACTAGATGTCTCTCACTTTAATTATTTATAAAAAAAAACATCGTTGGAGATGATGGCATATGTAGAAGGGGATCATGGGAGATGTCTAAAAAGGAAAACTATGAATTTTTATTCTCATTACATTTAGCGATGCATATTCACGTTTTGTCATTTCATCCTAATGCAATAACCACAAGTAACGTCAAAAGTGTGTATTTGGAGGCCTCTTGTGATGAGACTGCAGGTTACAACATGCTGAATAACCCTCGTCTAACCCTCCCATTAAAAGCAGGAAGAAGAACCCACAGTGGTTGCTAAAATCACAAAAGGTCATTGCTAGAACCAGTATTTGTTTTGCCCGGTTTGGACTATTGTCACACGACAGAACCCGCTCCTTCTGTAGATAGAAATCAATTATTCTGCACTAGGAAAACACAATTCTCATTTTCAGATACATACACACTAATAAAAAATTTATGTTACAGTACACTAGTACAAATAGACGTCTTATCTACACATCGTACATTTAACATATAGCACCAATGATAAATGATAAAATTAAAAAATTTTTTAATAAATACTAAAATATAAAAAAAATGACGCAAACTAAAATAAAATACAATTATCAGCTTTATGTTTCATATCATGTAAATTTGCTTAGTACAATACAAGATCTTTAATAAACAACTTGTTTGTAAATCATATTTGTGTCATGCATTCTTTCATTCCACCTTTTCAGCTTCTATAAATCAAAAGTTTCCTTACAATACCTGCAAAACACTAACACTTAAAGTACAGTTTAGTCTACAGCTGCATGACTTATACACTACCTGAAGTAAAGACAAAATGAAAATAATAATAAACTAATGAAAACTCAAAACTCTGTGAAGGACAGGACATTCCCTGGAGTTTTGTGACATGTGCAAGTTTAACAAATACATTGTTAGAGGATATGAACAGATATTTTCTTGTTTGTGGTCAAGTCAATCCACCTGGTCACATCGGTCCTGATGCTGAAACGGAGATGGGCATCAATTCCCTTGAATAATCTCTACCTGTGGCTGTACATTCTGCACATCACAAGCCCACTGTGGAATGGTATGGGAAATTCATGGGGGAACTGTCCATCAAATATTAACGATCAAGTCGAGCGGAGAGGGTTTTCTATCTGCTTTTTCCCCTGGTGTCTATGGTCACCGCCACACTAGGAGACTTCCAAAGAACCAAAGAGAAAAGAAAAAGATGGAAAGAGACAAAGGGCAAAGAAGGGTAAGGAAAAGTGTATAGGTGTTCGATATTTTCTTTTGAGCGGCCAAAGTCAGGTTAGATTCAGCAGGAGCAGGGTCTTGATACACAGGTCCCAGGGTGTAAACACAAACTTGTACACTGTTTGTGTCATTGTTTTTTCTCTTTCTCAATACTTCTTTCAGTTGTGTTGTCTGTTGGCGATGTGGGATTCTTGTGCCCAGTGACAGATGTGAAGGCGAGGTGGCTTTTTACTGGCACTGGAGCTTTTAGTTTTATTCTCACAGTTTTTTTTTTTGTTTTTGTTTTTTTTTTACTGTTACAACAAACTCAGGGCCAAAACTATAAGCAACACTGAACTGAACTGACAGACTGTAGTGAAAATGATGTGCAAAATATTAACTTTATGAGATGAAAATGAAGAGTTTTCTCTGGAGAAACAAAAGCCCTTGAGGGTAATGGCTGAAGTGAGAGGTCTTTTTTTTTTAGAGAATGTAAATCAGATCGCACAAAAATAAACCATGAAAAGGAGAAAGCACAGAACAAGGCCAGAAACAAATGCTCATACTTCCATGTAAATATTCGAACCTTTATAAAGAAAGAAAGAAAGAAAAAAAAACACATTATAATGGAAATATTTAAGCAGCTTGTCAATGGGGCCCTGTTCTCTGTCTTGGCCACAACCCTCACAACACCTCCCTGAAATACCAACATCCACCATCACAGCATAAGTGGAAGTGCAGGGTCAGCAGCGTCCCCTCTGGCCTTGCTGACCAACAGATATTCTAATAATCACCTTCCTTCTGTACTGTCAGGCCTGTAACCAATGGATCCCTCGTCCTGCCTTCGCCCTCCATCTCCACTTATACTAGGGGCTTTACGGAGCGGTGCTGCTTCGATACATTAAAACTGCTGCCCCATGATCAAACGAGCAAATACCTCCCGGGTCAGCAAAGGGCTACCCCACGTCAGTTAACAATGCAGCATTTAAACATCAGTCGTATGCAAAGCGGCTGGTACACAGGGGAGGAGATGGGCGGCAGGAGAAAGCAGAGAAGCAAGGCCTGGACTGGAGAGATAATGAGCGCCGGAGCACATAGGAGAACATCAGCAGCTATTTAATGCTACCTTGTCAGCTCCTACATAGCTTTATGATGAAAATATAAGATGTAAGGCTCCATCAACATCACAAAACAAATGAACTAATGGCTGAGCGCATATATGTCTGAGTTATAACATAGAGTCAATACGAAATGTTAGACTGCTGAAACGTAACAGCAGGATTTCTAAAATATCCCAACAAACACATGGTAGAAAACACTGTGTTTACAAGAATACTGCCATAGACATACAAACCCATTTCATCTCTGCCACAAGTACTTTGGCATCTTTTAATCTTTAAGCCCTTGGTTATTTGTTTCCAGTGGGAATCATTTCAATGTAACACAAAACAATGGATCAGCCGATAGCACAAGCTTCATTCATTTAAACCGAGTTATGATCAGAAAACAGCAAAAATAAGACAAAATTCATGACCATCCCTTCATAATGCGACTTTTATGTTAGTTCTTCTTTGCCTCGTTCAGTGAGTTTTAGCGGTAAAGAAATAGTACTTGTATTGTTGGATCTGATTAGTGTTAGCTTAGTGCTGCAAACCTTGTCCCATTGGTTGGCTGTTTTATTCAATTATTCATGATATACGCTGGTCTTAGACTGTTAGCTTGTTTTAGACATTTGCCCATTTAAGTGCTTGTTGTTTGGATTGCGTTCTGTTGTCTGACAATTGTATTTTTTCGAGTTTAGTTGATGCTATTCTTGTCACATGAATATAAAGCATTACTGTGGCAACACTGATGGAACTATGGCTGCCTCAGGTACCAAGGGCAACTGGGCATAAGAGGCTACTACTTACAAATACATACTGAGCTGATCAGTTTTTAGCTTTATGCAACAAAAGTCTACACAACACATTTTGGACAAAAACAACATAAGTGTCTTAATACATGACATTCATTTTACAAGCCTCTACAGGTGGGATGGACCACCATTCTTCAAAATGATCTTCTGTCATTTGATGCATTGATGATGGCGGTGGTGTGCATTGTGTAACACATCAGTCCTGTGTTCAAGCTGGATGAAGCCTGGTGACTGAAGGATGTGGCATATGATTCACATCATTCTCATACTCAGTAAACCTTTCGGTGACCCCTTCATGCCCCATGGATGAATGCATTCATATTATGAAACAGACCACTCCTATCGAGTTTTTCACCTGTCTCTATATACCCATAACAATTGTAAATTACATATCTACATTTTGGACAAACAGGGGAATGCATCATTTTTTAATGTACGGATCCCTTTAATAATGGAGCTCAGAGGTGAAGAGGTGAAGAAGAGTTTTTTTTTTCTGGCTTATCCCTCTCTCCCCCTGCCTACTGCTTGGTTAACCGAGTGACCTGCTGTCAAAGGAGCCTTTGTGAGCGCGCTTTGGCGGAAGGCCAATCAGATCCTCCGGCTTGTCTGTCTCAGAGAGGAAAATGGCGCCCCTGGTATGCCATCAGTGGCAGAAATGTGCAGACAGTCTGACTGCTGAGGCAGGCTTGGCTTGCCGTGGCCCTTCCAAAACTATGCCGGAGGAATTACCTGCTTGGCCCTTGGCCAGAGGGACTCATTGTACAAGGGCCATGGTTATTCATCTATTTATTCACTTACACCTCATACACATGGGCGCATTCAAAAACATTTCACCTTCTTAAAGTTCATTCCCACAGGTTCTGACAGCATTCTTGTTTGAACCAGCCAGGTATGGTAGGTGCAATGGAAGCCCATTTAAGGAATCTGAGCGAAGAGATCAGTTGTGTATGGATTTTTACAACATATCAAAACTGAGTGAAACATTTACTTAAGGTCTGTTTTTATTTGAAAAGCAAAACTCTCATCTTTTTGTAACTTACAAACTACCTTAAAACACCTTTAAATGACTATATTACCTACTACCTACCATACCTGTATTTGGGCACAATGGCGTTGCAAAATAAATATAGGTACACCATCTTTGTTTTCTTTATTTAAAGTTTAGACTGCATAAGATTCCTGTTCATTTTTATCCTATAACTACGGAAAACATAGTTTATGTCGGGATGGGGGGGGTAACTTTGGGTGGCACTGTGGGAACAGTCTCCCAAATGCAAAGAGGAATCAAACAGTAAAATGAACACAAACATAACAACAACAAGAATACAAGTTCTGACAGAGCCCCGGTTTATACTAAACAGAGATCACAACCTGCTCACTGTACAATCCCTGTTCATTTCCAGTATACAAAACCTGCCAGAGACAAATACATCTGCTCAACAAAGTGCCACTTGTGACACATCATCGGAGGAAGCAAGTGTTTAGGCTGCTGCCTCAGAAACAAACTTCTGACAGCAGGAGATGATGAAACAGAGCAGATCCCAAATTATTCTTGTGCTCCTCAGAACCTGCTTAACCTGCTGCAGCCTGGAGCGTGCCCCTCACCCTCCCCCTGAGAGAAAGAGAGAAAGAAAGCAAAGAAAGGGCCAGAGAATCGAGAGGAAAGAAGATAGAAAAAGGACTGCAGGGTAATATGGGAATGCTAGAATATTTAATATTACTTAGAACTGTAACGCTCCACTAAGCAATCTCAATCTCTTCTATTGTTTACTGCTGTATAGAATATATACGCGTGCACAAACAACAAGTCCACCTCGCAGACGAACATTTCCTCAAGTACTGTCACTTACTGTACTGCGCACGCACATTACAAATGACACACTCGTCTGATCATAAACCTGCACATGTTTAGACCCAAACAGAAATGGCATTCTTGGCAGTGCTCATGTGTGTCTGCGAGCTCAACGGGTGGGGTGAGGAGGATAGTCGAGACTTGCTCATTTCACACTGAGAGGTGAGCCAGAGAGCAGTAACAGAATCTAGCCATAAAACATGGAGGGAGTGGAAAACTGGTAGGGTGGGGTGGGTGGAGGGGCATGACTATAGCCCATGGTATAGTATGTGTCCAACTGCCACCTCTTTTAGACTCCCTCCCACATAGTCTTTCTCACAGTTATCCATTATCAAAACCCCCTGTCTCCGTGGGCATGTCTGACACACAAGAACCCTCTGGCATGGCGGCTCTAACCCTGGACGCATGATGTAAACAAAGCAGGTGCACATGTACTTATAGAATTGATTATTACTGTCTCCACTTATTGATTTCTTTGAATTTATGGATTGTGTTTCTGTGCATTAAAGTCTCCTTAAGATCGCTCTGTTTTTAATGACAACATGATTTTGATTTTTAACGCTGTTGTCACTTTGTTCATCGGATTTCCTTAGTACGTAAATGTCATTTCACAATCTAAACAACGGAACAAAAACTGCAGCAAAACCTTAAAATGGTTGTGGTTACTGTAACAATAAAAAGAAAAAAAAAACAAAGGAAAAAAAAAGGAAAAATTACTTATTGGTCTAAACCTGCCAGCATGGATCTCTTGATATTTCTCCTTTAGAACTCAAGGTCTCTTTTAATTTAACCCTTTCAGTTCTATGGCATTATCAAAGTCTGGGGTTCTCAGAAGGGGGTCCACACCTCAAACGGTGCCAGTGTCGACAGAAATAACCCTTATCCCCATCTTCCCCTTCATTTGGGTTAAGTGCAGTCCACACAGGGGGAGGTAGTTCAACATGAGAGGAAAAAGGAGAGGGGAAAAGAAAAAGAGAGCATGATCCAGGTTTTTTTAAAGGTGAATAATCCTGTCAGTGGCAGCAAACTAACATTAGCAGGACAGTTACACAATATGCATTTGATAGGTAAGACTTCTGGATCTCCTTGTCAGAAAAAACAGGGTCATCAGACAGATCCAGAGGGCATTTGTTTGTCAAGTGTTCCAGTGTGTGTGCCATTCTGAATGTGAAGCGGATTTCACGGGTTATTCTATTCTCGTCTCCAGGCCACAGTGGTGTGTAAAATGAGAGGGAATGCTATGTTTTGGGAAATCTAATTTGAGGCCTGTGTTTGTTTTCTCGGCCTTATTTTGCAACCGGGAGGCTGGCTCCATAGCGGCACAACTCTCTTTTCCCCTAGTTTCACAACAACTATGTCCAATACTAACATCCAACAAAAAAACCTTATACTCAATTGAGGCAAGGACAATATGATGACACGGGTCTCTTTTACTTTACTGTTCACTCGTTTCTCTCGGTTTCACCACAGAATTAAGCAGACACTTAATTGGGAGGTTATTCACCATGTCACAGCAACATATGCACACATACATACATATAGATGTGTTTAAAAAACACAAATATTAGCAGCCATCTTTTGGCAGCTAATTGCATCGTGCTCCCTGTGGGAGGAGAGAGGGGTCCTTGGTCGATAATTAATCCTCATTTGGAAAAGTAAATGACATTCATTAGGAGGGAATCGAGCCAAGTGCCATTATTTACATGGCAATAATCTGGAGCGTGCTGGTGGTGCTCTTTTAATGTTACAGAAATAACTCTGGGATAGGGGACAAGTACAGTTGCGTTCCTGCCTTTTTTCCCGTGTCTTCGCACCAAGGAACAATTAGGCCCAGGCGAACAGATGGGGACGCCTCTGAGTGAGAAAGCTCCTCTGAACAACTCTTCATCTCCTTCTTATCTCACTCCCTCATCCACATGCACTCAGGCATGCAAAGGCACATACACACAAATACACAGGCGAAAATAAAGGCAAATACACTAATCTGAGCTTGCACTTCAGTAAGCTACATGCACACACATTCAGGCACACAAAAGAGCACAGTGAGCTAACTTTTAACATTAACTGTTGAAAGATAAGCCTCGTACAAGAGGCCAAACAGGAAGAACTTTGAAAATGTGGGCACACTGAAAACAGTGCGCTTATTCACTCATTGGATTTCAGTATTGATAAAAACAAGGTTCTACATGGCAAATGTCATCTACTTCCTACTAAGAAAGCTTTGTTTTCATATACCAGTTTTTATTTACTTGTGAAGTCCACAGTTTGAAATTCTAATAAGAAAACTTCATATTCCTGGATCATTATGATAGTACATGCACGTGCTTTGTACATATTTACCAAACAAAACACAATCAATATACATATGTGGTAATACTACTAAGGTTGGCATAATGATCAAAATGTTACATATGGGTCATTTGTTACATGACTCGAAGGTTTTTCACAATGGTACTAGCCACTGCACAATGAACTGTTATGGATGTAGGCAAGACTGGAAAGCAGTGAATGCAGGGACAAAGCAGATTCATATCAAAATGGATCACAACCCAACAACTGTATGCTTCTGTTATGAAAGACTTGAAGAGAGAAAATGTCTTGAAGCAAAAATTATAATTGTATTTGGTCAAACCTGATACATTTTGTTTAAAATGTAAATTAATTTCAAATTCACCTCAGGTTTATGTCTCTAGTCTTTCTAAAACTCTTTCAAACAGCAACATTAAAAATGTATTGTGTTTTGTGTGTCAAAGTCAAGTCTGTGTCACTTTACAACACATCGCCCCTGCAACTCACTTAATCTCTTTTGAGGATCATCATCTTTGCTGACCTGGATTCTACAGGGTTTCTCACTATCAGGCAGCAGGTCACTGATATGAAAACTTACACACCTGTTATTGTCCAACCTGTTACCCATCTTTGTCCCGCTAAGTACAATGATTAAGGTATCAGTCCTTGGGGAACCAGGTGACAAAACAGGAGACAGAACTGAGCGTATAGATCATAGCCTCATAGTTTCAGTGTGCCCTTTGCCTCAGTGGACATAGGGGATTGTCCCTACCCCCTCTGGTCATGCCAGTAGACAGGGAGTGATCCATCAGACAACATAACCCCTCCTTCACCCATAAGATTAGGTAACAGCATCTTGTGTTTGCTGACACCGAGGAGGCAGCCGCGAGGCCCCGTAGGGCCTCCTCCTCCATCATATTCTGTTACATTTCCCAAACAATGAAACCTGTCAAAAAGACAAATACTAAATATCTCTTCATCCTTCCTTATTCTCACAACTCAATCTTAATCCATCCCTAAACTAGTTATATTCATAACAATAAGTAAACCATGTCGAGTTACAAAAAAAAAAAAACACCTACACAACGGAACTTAGCATTATTTTGCAACTTTTTTGCTCTTTCCATAACTACTGAATTAATGAATGCATAATGGTGTCCATTCTGTAAGTGATCTTTGTCTTCCATTAGTGACCAAACTTAAAATTAAGCCTTGCCCTCTTTCCTCCCTCGACGCTGACCAGATGCCAGGCTGATATTTTAGCTATAGGGAAGACTGGGGCCTTGCATGACCTTTCATGGGCCGAAGGGAAACTTCCCTGAGAAATCCGATAAGATCCAAGGTGCAGGCCTCGCTAATTCGTTCGTCTAGCTTGCCACACTTCTACGACCTCTTTTCCTTTAGCCACCCCCCACTACCCCCCAATCGATCTGCTTATCTCCTGAGATCAAAGGCTCACACCGCCGTTGTACATTTAGCCTCAACTGGGTCCTCCCACATCATGTCTAAATATTAATGATAATAAAGTCTCACACCCATCTCTGTGTCAGGCAATTACAGCCAACATTGATCCTCAGCTCTCTGCTCCAATTAGAACTCAGTGCTCGTAATGCGTCCTGGCACATCAAAGGATAACAGCCATTGATCCACTCCTGGATCTTAACATTTACCGTTAGAAGAGAGGGGCAGGGATGTGGCGTGGCTGTGGGGGGAAGCAATATTCTGACTCGAGAAGAAGAAGAAGAAGGGAGAAAATAAATCATTTTATCCAGCCAGTCAGGTAAGGGAAGTGCTGCAACTCAG
Source organism: Apogon talboti (assembly GCA_037367365.1). NCBI lineage: Eukaryota > Metazoa > Chordata > Actinopteri > Kurtiformes > Apogonidae > Apogon > Apogon talboti. The sequence goes on from JAPQRQ010000012.1 coordinate 13,949,419, forward strand.
AAAGTAAAACATTGCAGAAAGGGCTCAATAATAATGGACATTCTGATTGTTTGGAGGGCATCTTGCTTCTAGGAAGACGCCTTCACAACACCAAGCACTGATCTCTTTTCTCTTTTCTATTAGAACGGATATCTCACAATTTTAAGATATCAAATGCTACATAAAACGTATTCGGGAAGGAAGCAAATAAGGTCTAAAGAGAGGCTGAAACATCCACTGACAGTTAACCTCAGGGACAATAAAACTTCAGCTGCCTATTACCTCATTCTTGCTGCCAGACTCTCAATATAATGCTAATTTCAAATATATCAATGACCTTCTAAGTTGAGAAAACCACATTTAATAAAACCAAACTTGAGGACAAAATCTCTGGGAATTTCTGATGAGGCTTGTTCCACACAGGTCTCAGCGGAAGGCAAGAATGACTTCAGTGAAACATGAGTTAGCATGTCTCCTCCCACATTTATGTCTTTAGGCCAACTAACCCTGACAGTTGACCTTTCTGACACCTTAAAGTTTGAGAATAGGGAAACATTTTACAGCACTGTATAGGACACAATACACCAGTCTCCAGAAAAACACGCTCACAGAGAGAGAAACTGAAACAACAACGGGGTAAAATTCGACCCATTGACTCAATAGACAGCGACACGTCACCATTAAACCGGGGACATTCCTTGCACAAATGAAGCTAAACAATCCCACTGTTGACACCATTATTTGACAGGGCTTGTTATGCGCTTTCTCTGCTGGATTGATAGCTCTGATAGTCCGGGCTTCGGGCACGACCTCACAGCCGCCTTTGTCACAGAGCTGGAGGAAGGCTTGTCCATTGCTTGGCCTTACAATGCGACTCTTCATGGCACCATAATACACTGAAATACTGTGCAAGTGGAATGCAACCCAGTTGTTTGTATACCTACAACTAATTGACTAACCGTGACTGCCCTATTGAGGCCAAGTTGAAATTTGCTGTGTAATAAGATAACAGTAGAACAGTAGAAATAAATGCGGGCACAAAGTAATATATTTATCTCCTTCAAATTCAGTAATACTGTGAACATGAGTCTTGTATGGAACAACACCTCGATAAGAGTTGTAGACTGGTGTCATGACATAATGAGGTTCATTCCAAGGTCAAACCACATGAACTATGTTTCCAAGTTTAATGTTCATATTTATGGCATAAGCGGATAGCTGAGACACTCTGCTGTTTACACCTGTGTCTGGCATGCATCTCCAAGCTCCGGCTGACCACATTTATTTGGATTTCATTAGTACCTATCTCACCTCTGCCAGAATGTCTACACACCATTATTACACTAGCATGCCACTAAATTACTGCTGTTGTTTTGTACGGAGTAACTATGAAAACAGAAATATATCAAGAGCTAATATCAAAGGTGGTTGCTCATATACAAGTATGGACTATTCCAATTCTACGTTGGTTCTCCTCTCTGTTTTTTTCAAGGGTTGGTGCGATGTCATTAAAACAAGCACTGTGTCACGAATTGAAGAGATATTTTCCTATTATGTCCTTGTCAGTGACACATCAGGATGCATTAGTGTTCACACTACAAAAGAAATGTGCACTAAAGACCAGCTCCATGATTGGTATGAGAGATCAGATCACAATACATCACGTGAGGGCTGGGTGATCGGGCCAACAGATCATATGACGATGTTTTGAGGCAAAATCACAATCCATGATCCGAATCACAATTGTATCACTCTTATAAAATGTGACTCACAACTACAATTATGTTCTCTGGTTTTTCTGGCTGTGTGATGACTTTTTGTTGTTGTCTGACTATAAACTACGCACTGTTGTGCATTACAATATCTTACAGCCCTACGTCATGGTGGTTGTTTCACTTGTATTTGGTATAGTCCACTACTGTATAATCTGATTGTCCAAGATGCATTTCAAACACCAAGTGCAAACAGGGTCTCTAAATGTCCTATCATTAAGAACAATACTGCTACTGAAGATGTTTAAAATGTTTAGGAAATGACTAAAAAAAATTCCACTAGACAGCTTCACAATTCCACCTTTGCAATCCAGACATTCAGTATAATGATACATAAATCAAATGCTAACCACTAAACTTCAACAGCCTTAAGCTGCTTATCAAAGTCTATAAACCCTTATCATCCTAAGCCTTCTTTTAGTATTTGTTTATGTGTATTTTTCCTTCTTCTCGACCCGCTGTCCTCTGGCTGTGGTGTCCCTCACTATTATACGGTTTGCTAACATGGTGCTTTGCTTCGACTGTACCTCAGTCTCTACCAAACGATGTAATTAAAGATTGGTGAAATGAAACCAGTGTTTAGAAATGGTTTATGTCAAGTCTGTCCTGAAATGCTATACCACAGGGGAACTTTTAGATTGGACGGGTGTGTGTCCATGTCTTGTTAAATAAAATACAGTCTTGGCCTTACAAGTTAGGCAAAAACATCGAACCGACAGAACCTCTGTGTCAGCCAGGTCAAAAGACGAATCAACAACACAATGCAGCGCAGCAGAAGCAAAACATTTGTTGAATATCAGGCTCCTCACATGTGTGTGATACTCCGTGATGCAGTCAGGTCAGCTGAGGAGAATGAGGGGATTGGCGGGCTCCACAAACAGGCTGGGAAAATGACACTAGGATGCTAGGCCAAGACATCAATGTCCTCACAACTTCCCTTCAACACTAAAGCAATGTTAGCCCTGGCGCCATCTGAATATCGGGTGGGGGTTAAAGTTTACACAATGGCTGACAGGATGTAACCATGTGACCAAGCAAAGACTCCAAAAATAAACAAAAGGTGCCCTATATTTTGAGAGACAAGAGTGTTCAGGTCTCTAAGTGATGGTTTAGAAAACTATGGAATTTGTATAGATGTTATTTCTGTTGCAAAGATAAAAGCCATATATGGTATTTGCAATGTTCTCTCCAATAAGCTCTATGTTGTACATTATTTTTCATCTTTTGTACCTAAAGCAAATAGTGTTACAAAGACTCCACAAGTGTAACAAGTCAGAGGTGAAAAGTTCACAGATCCTGATGACCACAGCACCATATAATTAAAGAAATAATGAGCACAAAGTCATGTGATATTCATGATTTTCTGGTTACATTAGTTACATTAACATGGTAAGCTCATAAATCTGTGTTTATATTTGCCAGTGGCATATAATATAATTCAACCTGAATATAACAGTCTATTGAAGTAATGACTTGGTAGGTCAGCAGTTTTCATTTTCACAGCCCTGCAAAAGCTTTGGAAAATACAAGATGAACAACTGAAAATTTTGACTGTGAAGAAAAACTGGATGTTTGTAAATAATGATAAATATTTTATTACTACAGGGATACTTGCAAATTCCAAACAGAAAACAACAAACATTTTAAAAAAGTAGTCAGTTCTATTAAAACCCTGCTTGTGTTACTGACCATAAAAAGGTGTTGGCTGCTGAATCTTAGAATATAGCAAAGAAAAAATGTTTCAGTGCTTCTTCTGTGTAAGTTTGTTTAAGCTGAGACAGATCACGATGGGATGATGTTGACCCTTGAGGTGCAAACTAAGATTCCTGTCGCCACAGAGACGTGAAGATCGTGGTATGAGCGGGGAAATCTTCCTTCCAGCTGGCACCCGGCCTGGCCTAGCACCAGGGTGCTCAGCCAACAGTTTCGTTCCTCTGTTAGACCCCCCTCCAACACCTCGTCCTCCACAGACCACTGGATGCCAGTGTGCCTGGCTGGTATGGGCCAAACAAGCCCCAGCCATTGGGCCAAAGGGGCAAGAGAGCTGCTGCCAGCTGGGCCAGCACTTCACGGCCGAGCACCACTCTCCAAACAAACAGTGCAGCGGGCCACAAGCCCACAAGGCAACATGGAACCTGTCATTACCGGCCATGCATGGCTGGTTCACTCCCCAAAAACCAAGCCAGGCCAAGGGCTTGAACGTGTACTGCACTTGACTTTAGCAAATTTCTCAGCCAGTATATTTCATAGGAAAACCGCACTTTCAGATTTATGCTAGATGATCAATATCTAAAACATTACACATCCATTTACTCTTGAAAATAATTGTCATCATAACTGTCAATAGTTGTTAAGATTGTAAGAGCAACCAAATGAAATGCATAAACGATAAGTTCAGGACGATTACATATGGGTAAAAAACTTGAGAGTGGAAAGACAAGGCCTGCCAAAAAGTCTCTTTGGATTAACTGCATACCGTCTAATTATACAACATCTACAAAACTTCCTATGGCTCCCGGACTAAAAATGAACTCTATGGGCATTGGACCTTAGTAGGGTTTTCTCCACTGATGAAGGATCTACAGGCTTTTGTGGCATAACTCTGCTTTGTCCTTACCACTTTGGCTACAAAAGATGATGGTTTGAGGCATCCATCATGAAAAAGGCCTTTTCAACATCACTAAATACTAATCAGTCAAAGGGAGGACCATTGGGATCCAATGTCCAACCATTTCTTGACTGGAATGCACAACTGGGATCAAGGCATGTAGGGAGAGACTAAAAAGTAACGAACAACACAAGTCGTGTTAAAATAGTCTGTCAGTAATTTGTCGGTAGACGCAAGAAAATAGTGTTTTAATAGGTTTAGTACCCTCATTCAAAAATACATGAAATAACTCATAATATTATTAAGTGAATAGTTGTAGTGATTTTCTTTATCTTGTGTTTATGTTGAGGCATGTTTAACTTGTTTTATCTAAGAAAAACAAGCCAAAAAATCTGTTGCAGGAATGCATGATAGAGTAACCTTCCTAATGTGATTTTCCTCACAATCCAGAGCTAATCACATGTACTAAATTGATTAAAATGATGTGATAAGTAAATTTATAGCTCACTTATTGAGCTGCATACCTGTCTTTCTCAATGAACTCAGGTATTTTCGCAACACTTTTCCTGCAACTGAAAACTACCACCTTGGATAATTAAAACAGACAGCAGCAAACATTGAGAAAATACTATTAAAAACTTCAGGGTGCTCATTAATTCACAGTGACACTTAAAAATATAAACAAACACACGCACTTTTTGCAGTCTGTGGGCAGATCTCTTTAAATACAGTGCTACAAAGTTGGATGAAGGAGTTAAGGAGTTAGTGATTTTTGTTTAGAAACTTAAATGTCTGACATTAAGATTGGATTGTAAACTGCAACAGTATAGATATAAATGAAGCTTTTAGCATAAATATAAAAGATGATACAATGTTGTGAAACAATAAAATACTTCAAGATCTGAAAAAGATTTTTAATCTTTACTGCTATTGAGTAATTATTGACTAACACCTAAAAATAATACAAAGAACTGTTTACTTTGTATGTTGTCATATTTTTCTTATAGGTAATCAATAATTAAAAGAGAGACTTTTTTGTTATAGCAGAATGCATTGTGAGACTGGCTCTGGCTCAAATACGATTGTTCAAAGCCCTGTTTTCTAGTGTACTTGTCAAAACTTGTGTTTTGCACTTCACAGCAAGCAACAGCGAACCAAAGTAAGGGATGGGTGGGGTGATGGGGTCTGTCCTTTTTCTTTCTAGCCCTTGGGATGCTGAAAAAAAAACAAAACAAAAAAAAAAAAAAACTAAAATACAACACACACACAAATCTATTTTTATGTTTTGTATAAAAACAGCACTCAAGGTTAGAGGCTGTTGCTTAGAAAAGGGACAAATCTGTTGTTGAAGTACGTTGACGGGAACCCCTCTTGAATCCTGATGCCTACAAATGCTTCGCCTTACAACCTTTTCACTTCCTTGAAAAAAGAAATGGTCTTTTTATTGTGTTGCCCATTGTGATGAAGGGGATCTTTTATGCCATCAACAACAGTGCAACAATGGACTGCCTTTGTTTCATTGCACCATCTTGGGGTCGGATAGAAAGAGATACAGACGTACAGAGGCACAGTAAATGATTGATGGGTTCGAAGAAAATATTAAAAAGAAGATAAAAAAAGAAAACAAGCAAAAATTCAGTATTTGTTAATATTTCAAGCTCTCGCACCCTGTCAAAGAGAGAGAGAGATCTAAGGGGCAACAACAATAACAACGAAAAAATACACTTAACCATCTATCATGACGCAAACACGACCTAGACAGTTTAGTTTGATACTGTCTGCAAAATATTTGTTGGGAATAAAAATTTACACAGTAGATACTGTTACCAGCGATAACAAGTTGGATAAATGTAGCTCCAAAATATGCAGGGTTAAGACCAACACTTTGTTTTGTGTGTGTGTGTGTATGTGTGTGTGTGTGTGTGTATATATATATATATGAGATTATTTGTATTCTGCTGTATTGTAGACAGACATGTGAAGATACATTAGAGCTGAGTGAAAGTCAATGAGGGTATACGCGGTGCAAAGAGTTTGAATAGTTGCCACTTTATCCTGGCAAGCATTGCAGCCCAAGAGCAACTTATCACGGTAGAGGGATCCTATGTCCTAGCATGGTCCATGATGGAAGACTGCCTCACATGCACAAGTACAGTCTACTGCAAAGATACAGGAAACAAAATAGCCCTTTTTTGCTTGACACAAATACTGGCATCGAGTAATGCGTTGGCATTCCACATTCTTCCAGGCAGCTGTTGCATAGTATGCCCAGAAGTATGCACAATGGCTTGCTGGGAGGGAACAACAGTCAGTGAAGAGACAATGTGATAGGTTCTAATTGCTTCAAAATGTCCTGAAGAAGGCCCCCTATTATCTATTTAAATCGGCTGATAATGGGAAACTAGGAGGAGGAGGAGGAGATGGAGAAGGGGGAGGAGGACCAGTTGGAGTAGAAGGGAGGGGGGGGGGGCGACCTAGG
>JAPQRQ010000012.1:13956356-14010097 GCA_037367365.1 Apogon talboti
CCCCCCCCCCCCCCCCCCCCCCCCCCCCCCCCCCCCCCCCCCCCCCCCCCCCCCCCCCCCCACCGAGGCAGAGGGAGAAAGCGATCCTCTTCGCTGCTGTCGCCTCATTATTTTCCGTCTTGACGGACGCCCGCGCTCAACCCCTGGATGAATGGCCCTGTGCTGAATAAGTTATCGCCAGACACACAAAGGGAAGAGTGCGCTCCACAAACAACATAGCAGTACTGCAAAGCATGAATCTCTTTTTCCTCTCCCTCTCTCAGTCTTTTCTCCCACCTCAGCACCCCCACCCCCCCACCCTTCCCCTGCTCCCTCTAGACGAAAGGCAAGCCCTGCCACAGACTGAGATCTCACCTGTAATTTCTACAGAAGCTCACAGTAGGTGGGGGAAAAAACTTAACGGATATAATAAAATGAAAGGGAGGAAGGATACAGGAGTCTATGTTTGCTGGAAAGATATATACCTTCTTTCCTCCATTTTGTTTCATCTGTCCTTTTTGTTTGTGCAGCTCCTCAGTAAAGACAGGGACCTCCTTTGGACAGCATCTGAAGATGTTTGAGAGGAGTTTTTTTGTTCTTAAGACAAGCTCCTCAGCATGATCACTGAAAATGGTTTCATCTGATGTTTATTTGCTTCTTTTTCTGTTGTTTGGACTGCTGGAGCTTGGCATATCAAATGAGGATAACCTCTATACAGTGCTCCTATGGGTGTGTGTGTGTGTATGAGAGGGGGTCCCTATGGCTGCTAAACAGGAACTATAACGGCAACACGAAACAGCCCATTCCCAATCTCCCATGGCTACTCTTAGCCGCCAATCGCTCTTCCTTGCTGTCACTCAAAAGTAGCAGTGGAACTTTTGGACAGGAGAGTCTCTTTCCCCTCTGACGGGGAAATCAGAGGGTGCCGTGGCCCGACAGGCGCTCGACGGCAGATCAAACAGGGCGGGTACCCTTGGAGTGACACCTGGAGCCACTTCAAGGGATGAGAGCGCCACTGATCTCCAGTCATCTCGTCAGAACGACAGTCTGTCAGGGTTAAAGGAGGCGAAAAAAAGAAGCTCTATCACCTAGGCTAGTATGAGAGAGGTTGAACGCAGCATCACCTCAATGTCGTGACTGGTTGACCCCGGAGCATTTGGAGAAGTGATGGTGTACACTGACTTTTGTCAGAATCCTCAAGTTCAGCATTTATGCCGAATTCAGGAAAAGACAAAATCATAGTAGTTCATAGTGCTTATGGGGCACTTTAACTCAAGAATGAATGCACTTATTACTTCTTGTACTTTAATTTTAAATGCCCTGAACTTGAAACTTTGTAAGAAAATATTCCCCCATATCAATCTTCAGAGCAATGTAGCTTTCACAACCTCTGACATTTTTTACATGAATCTAGTTTTAAAAAAATCTATATCTAAAATGATTACAATTCAACAACGTCTTGACCTATCAGAAACAAAACCTCACTATGAGCTGGATAACAGAGTGAGGGAGATATGTAGGGAGAGAAAAGGGGGCTTTGGCAGCCAGTTAAGCGAGTCAATCCTCACCAGACAAATGCATCCCTTATATAAAACAACAACACGTCTTTGCCCTTGTCAACAACCCCTTCCTCTACAGCCCAGGCTTGTGTGTGTATCTTTTTCTTTCTGCAAAAAAAAAAACGTCCCATCAGCACTCTCTAATGGGCGAGGTGGTGGAAGAGAGAAAAAGACAGAGATAAAGCAGAAGGGAGAGAGAGAGAAAGGTGGCGGTGGTGCTTGTTTGGCTCAGGAGCAGCGAGTAATGAGGCTGAGGCGCACCCTGTCATTGTCCCAGCAGCAGCCTGTAGCCACAGACACACACTCACAGAGGAACATTAAAAACTATCTCCCATCTCCCAACAGAGGGAAGAAGTGCAGATTTTAAAGACACTCTGACATTTAAAATCAAAAAAGTTTGATGAAAATACACACTTATGCAATATCAAATTTTACAAACTCTGGTATTTAGCACATTCATTTAGAGTATTATACATTAAAAAAAGCATCCGTGGTCAAATACTAGCCTGTGCCAGTGGTGGAATATAAACAAATGCAATTACTCCAGTACTCCACTTAAGAACATACTTAAGGTAGTTATACTTTATATACTACATTGTCATTTCACTACATTTCAGAATCAAAAATTGTACTTTTTAACTTTAATTGATTTTACTTTGCAGATCTGTAATACCTATGAAAAATTAGTTATGATAGGTTAAGCACAACACTACGGTAATTAGAATCCATTACCAGGTCCAACATTACAGATAAGCACATTATAATCCAGTAAGATACAGTATATTATAATGAAACGGGCAATTCTATACTTTTAATAAGGAAGAAAAAGGTCTGCGTACTTTCTCATCATGTTATCACAACCATTATGACTTCATTGACATATGACGTATAATCTTCCCTAATGTACTTCTGTCTACTAAACTTAAGGCGATGACATTAAGAACTACCACTATTAATACCATAAACCCACCAACAATAGATTGACATGGTATCCTTTATCCGTTGAACATTACCATGTAGCGTGTGCACACAGACACACAAAGTGCACTTGGCAGCTGCCTTCATCTTGATACTCGATGTACTGTATCATGTTTAGTTAGAGGTTACAGAGGGGCAGATATGATGCATGCTTTGGCACTTTGCTTCTTTGTCAGAATAAAAACAGACTGGACATAAAAAGAACAGAATGCTTCCCTGGAGAAGTCAGAAAAGGCCAGAGATAGGACTGACCCAGAGGGATGCAGCAGTGTAGGGGGTGGGGGGCAGCGGTGGGGCAGTAATGATGCCAGGCTGAACAAATTGCAAAGCAAAGGGAATGTGTTTAAACGTAGTTCATGGAATTACCGTGGCAGCAACATGGAGAGGAGATCAGAGGGAGTGGGATCCACTGGGAGTGATCTGCCACTCTCGGGACAGAAAACATGAAGCTTAGCTATGGCTACTGTGATGAGATCAGCTGTAATACAAAATAAAATAGAATGTAAAATAAGGCAAACATGTCTCACGCTATGTCATAGACATGCTGAATACCCTAATATTCTGGTAATATGTAGACTGAGTAGAAATATGAATGTGAACTACAGGAAATACATGTTACACAGCAGGTGTATAGGTAACATAGATACAAAAAGGTTGTGCCATGTTGCACTGGACTAACTCTGTTGATCCCCCCTCCACTATCATGGATTCTTTCCCCTGCCTTTCTAACCTAAAATAGGGCAGCACAAATAAATAAAACCCTGACTGAAAAGAAGAAAAACAGATGAGTTATAAAGTATCTTCTCTTTTAGCTCCAATTAAAAAAAATCGAATATTTTTGTTCAACTTCATAAAAAGACTTCAAGAGGGCCCCAAGACTCCAATTCCAGCAAAGCTCACTGGTAACGCTGAATGGCATTAATTATGTGACCTACATATCCCAGTGGTTAATATTCCAGATAGAGATCATGATAGAGAGAGTACTGTATATCCCCGCTATAATTACACTGAACTTACTCACATGTAACTATTATGTAAAATCACAGAAACTAACTCAGCCTCATATTAACATAGCTTGTCAGGACACATCTTAGTAAGAGGGTTGCAGTGTTGTGGGGTAATGCATCATCTTCACTCCGGCTCATGGGCTGATCTCTTAATCAGTGTCCAGAGTGTGTATGAGTCCTCTTCTGAAGACCGAGCCTCTGTCCATCCTGCCTGCCCGTCACTACTCCCAGTCCCAGCCATGAATATGGAGCTGTTCTGTGGCTGGGAGCTTGCTTATGTTTTCTGTCTGATATCTAGGCCCCATTCCCATTTCAAAGGGAGGTCCACCCGGGGCCTTGACTTTTTGATCTGCCTGGCGACTGAGTCGACCACCTGCATGTGGGATCAGCTGCCAGCGAGAGCAGACAACCCCTCTGCTTCAAAATATACATCCTCCCCCTTCGTCCTCCCTGCTTCATTGCCCTTCACTGTGCCCCCTCCTTCCATGAAGCCGCTCGGAGCCCCAGTGGTCCTAACTGGGTCTGGAGCTGCATCCCATTCCCAACTGTTCTGACTGTGGTGGGTGAGATGCTAGAGATGTTCAGTGCAGTAAGAGGAAAGCTTGTGCTACGGTTACAGGGCCAGTTTGTATTTAGGAAAAGCGACCATGTCAGTGTGTCACAGGAGCAACATGGGTCTGATTAAAAATGTTTGTGACCTCTTGGACGAGGATTACTGACTCTCACTGTGACAACTCTATTTAGGAAGTAATCATGTTAGACTTATATCAAAAAACGCCAAAGACAAAGTAATAACTACAAATAACCTCCTCTGAATAAAGAATGCAACCAGTGAAAAGTAGTAAGACGCTTTCAAGACAACAGAGGACTTTTCTTTGTCAAGTAAAATGGATGGCGCTTAATGCAATGACAAGTCAAACGTTCATAAATATAAATATCATATCATATCATAACAGGACAGCTTTTATGCCTCATTGGGATCACTGTGGCATCATCACGGTATAATTAAAACCTGGAGGATTTCAGACGATTGAAATAAAAATTAACTAACACTGGATGCCCTCGATGCCCTACTCTAGACCACTGACATGCACCCAGTAAACGGATGGCGCCGACACAAGATGGAGGCTAGTTTATGAGGCTAGTTATTAACGCAGGATCCTTTCTGTTAAGAGCCCCCATGAACAGTTTCCTTTTACTAATTACCCTCACTGGCAGTGATGACTTTCACAGTCAGAAATTTGTAAAGATTAATTTTCAAACAAAGCAACAGCTATTTTAGGTGTGTCTTTTCCTGAATGTTTCCTACAATGAGTGATATTCACACAGTCTTTATGTTAATTGGCTTTCTTGAACCATGACAGCAAGCTTAATGAGTGTGTAATTGTTTCTCAGCTGGGTTGATATCCGCCAGACCATAATGTCACTTCTTGAAGAGGTGTGAGTTTAAAAGAAACTAAACCGGTAATAAAAAAGGCCACCATTTATCCCCCTGGTTCATGACGAATCCTTCAAACCCTCCGACGCAATTGAAGCTAACTTGGTTAGACTTGAAAAATAAAGGAAAACAGGGCTGAGTGGATAATCAACTCAAATCTGTTACAGTTCTTATGTATCTTCTCCCTTTTACAGTTTGATAATATTTTAATGATTTAAGAAACTTATCTTGGATTGGACATGTGAAACGTTTAGTTAATTTTGCAAATTGCTGAAACCAAAAACTTCACATTGAGAGAATTTAAGCAAAATATATACATGTATAGATAAAAAAAATGTATGTCTAACAACATTTGCACATCAAAGTGGTACTTCATGTGCTCATGTTAACATAAAGCAAACATAACATAAAGGAATGCACTGGTTCTACAGCTGTGACAAATGGAGAAAGCCCCCACTCACAAATTTTCACAATGGTGTAAAGACCATTACTCAAAATACACAATTAATCAAAATGCAGAAAACCCAGGGAGCATGTAATGAAATGAATAGTGAAATGAAGAAGAATTGCCTAAAAGGGGGTTGGGGTGAGATATCATTGAACCATCCTAAACTTACTTTGGGCTCTCAGTTCCCTACGTCTGATAGTAAACGACTTCAGATTTGACACTTCCAGCCCACAACCTTACAACAAAACACACTTTGTTTTATTCAAACAGCGAAGCGAATGAGAAGAAGAGGAAGAAAAAAAAAAAAAATGAGGCTGGGGGTGTTGTAGCGCTCCCGTCAAGCAGAAAGGCGGGCGGTAGTCAAAGAGGCTCGCTGCCGGGCCCCACTTTGGAAAGCCCTCATAAATCCTGATTTGAGCGTGGCGCTAACCAGAGGAGGTAAGGCACGTCAAGAGAGGGGGGCTGCAGAGTGGGAGGGAGTGGCAGCTTGCCTCTTAAAATGCTACGTCTGATTAAGTCTTCCCATTAGGTGACAGCTGAACTTTAACATTAATATGATAATATTGAAATAAGTGTGTTATTTACTCCGGCACCAGAGGGGGGTGGAGGGAGGGAGGAGGGAATGATGAATGATTTCTGGACAGCTTTGGATGACATGCCAGGCCATAATCAGACTTGACAAAATGGAGACATATGCAGAAATATTGGTTACAGTCGGCGTCACAGCCCCTTCTCAGGCCTTCCCTCTCTAGTAACTGCTGGCCGCCCTGTGAGCCGCCCTCCAAATTGTCTACAGGCACTGAAGCATCTATTTCAATTGGCACTTCCTTCCTGGCCCCAGGATTTTACATTTAGTCTGTGTCATTTACATATTACTCTTAATCAAAATCCACAGTGGGCGACAAGGAGGAGGAAAAAAAAAAAGACAAGAAAGAGGGAGTGAGAAACAAAACCGTGGCGTCACGGTTCAGGGGTAGGCACGCAGGGACTTTATGAAATGGAGATGTGACAAGACATTACAGTGTGTGTGTATACGGCCGTGTGTGCGTTTGTGTGTGTTAGGAGGCAGTTGAATAAGATAATGCCGGTACTATTGAAATATTTGCGTTTGAATGGTTGTGTTTGTGGGGGCTTCCTCGTGCATGAACTCGCAAGCGAACAAGACAAAGACTGCAAGTTGGATACGTGGTGTAAGTGCAGTTTGTGAAAAAACAAAGACAAAAGAAAAAAGAAAATGGAGACATATAATGCATGCTTGGATTTTTCTAGCATGTTTTTACCAAGTACCATACTGGTTAGCCACATACAGCACTTCTATGTACACTACACTACAATAAGTACACTTAAAGGGACAGAAATGTCAAATTGATCAATGTTCAAGTTAGAACTGATTACTCAATTAAGTTAAAATGCGATGTAAATGTATATTCAGACATGTAGTGTGTATTTGAGAAATTCCAATCAAGGACAATTTCTGTTAACTAGAAAAACAATGTGACTTAAAAACAATACATTAAAAATGATAGATATATCAATTATTTACAGGTAATACTTTATACTATCTTTGAAATACAGATGTTCTATATTAATTTCATCATCTAATTATTTGTTTACCATTTTGCATGTTCATTTTTTGTGATTTATCTACCTGTCCTCAGATTTCCATAATAATGACAATAAACACAGACAGTTTTTGAGACTATAAATGGAACATGAATGTTAGGAAAACATTATTCACTGATGAATTAGATGAAGATGCCTTCGCGCATGCTCAAAAGCACATTTAAAGTGTGATAAACACACAGAGGTCCAGAAAGAGGGTCCCTACCTGCCTCTTACCTTCTCAGCATGCCGGTAAGGATGCGAGAGCTCTTTCCAAGGTTGGCATCTGTTTCTCTCAGCTGAAAGGTCAGAGATAATAAGACAGGTTGAAGTTCTCATTCGGACCTGACTCTCAAGGTCATTATGTCCACAGACAAACAAGAAAACATCAGCTCGGCTTCTTACTACATAACACAATTCTTGCTGAAACATTTCATCAAGTATTTTCTGGTCAAACAATGAGAATTGACGATATATAACACATCATATAAGGGCAACAGGCTTCATCACATTAAGAAAGGTTACTAAAAGAATTTTTTTTTTTTTTTTTAACAATGTTAGCTGGATAAAGGAAAAAAAACATACTTTGAACTAGAAATAAATAACAATTCCATTGTCCACATAGACCTCGATTTTTCCTGTAGAATAAACATTAGAATGTTGTAGGCGAATGGGGTGAAAAGGGCCCTTTACATTTCACGTACATAACAAGCTCAGGGAGTCCTTGAAAGCACACTTGAAATGAGGATCATGGCCATTCAAAGCTAATATCTTGGATATTTTCTTTTTCTTGCTCCATCTTCTCCCTCTTCCTTCCCTCTGCCTTTGTGAGTGTAAAAGAAAAATTATGCTGACACTGCACTGAGCGAGCTGCCACTAACATCTACCTGTAGTCGCATTTCTGGTGGATGATGGGGGGAGTTTGGGGGATGAGTCTTTGCAGAAAGTTTCTCTCTAGAGTCAGCAAGGAGTCATTTATCTTCATCACTCTGAGATAATAACTGCTTTCCTAATAAAGTCACTCTCACTCAGTGCCTTTTCATTAGAGTATTATTCTATTTTTAATCCCGTGCTTTCACATCTTTTTTCCATCCTCTCTCTTTTCTACAATAGTTAGATGATCTCTTTTTTGCTGTTTGTTCTGGCTCATTGTGCAATCATCACTCTTGCCTGAATTTCACCCTCTCTTCCCAACCCCTCCTTTGCTGCTGCTTTTTTCCTCTCCCTTCCATCCTTCCTTCCTTCCCTCTGGCAGCTAGAGTTGGTGTGATGCATGTTGCCAAAGCCAAGGATACATGTGTACAGGGTAGGAGGTGGGGGACCTAGGGTTTAGGCCCTCTGGCAAAGACAACAAGTCCTGCAGTTGGCTGATGTCTGCTTCTACCCACAGATCTGTCCCCTAGATACTTCACACTTTCTCCCAAAATACATCTCTCTGAATCATTCCTTCTTTCCATTCCTCTCCTGCTCCAGCCTCTCACTAAATCTCATGTTTTCCTCCGTAACCTAAAATGGGAACTGACTGAAATTTAAAAGCAAGCGAGTGGATGATCAGGACCTGATAATTGTGGGCCTTCATGTGCACGAAGGGAAATAAAGGTGCTTGTTTGTTCTACATTTCAAATGTATAGAACAAAACCGAGAAAGACGCCCTCTTGAATAGACAGGGTCACTGTGTAAATCTATAATCTGTATTACTGTTAAACATCTAATGTATTGCAACTTCTGTGATTAATATTTAATTTCAGTACATAAGGAAATAAAGAGATGAGGTATTTTCCAAGTATGATTTAATAATTTCAGGGTAAAAACTATCAAACCTGACAATAATCATCCATAACTATCATTTATTAGTGATTCTGGTGATAAATTAATTGATTAGAGTCATTTCAAAGTCAAAATTCTTATTCCATGTATGATAATACTTTGTGATTTCTTTGCTCTTATATAACAGTAACCTGAATAGCTCTGGGTTGTGGACCAAACTTACCCATGTTGAGGTTTGTGATTTTGGTATTTTTAAGAATTTTCTGAAATTTTACAGACCTCACAACTAATCTCTTAACTGAGGAAATGATTTACAGATTAGTTGACAATGAAAATAATTGTTAGTTGTAGCTGTAAACCTATTACTATTAATAATTACTGCACACATTCTTTGTTTTTTGCTTTTTTAAATTTAATTTGTTCTGGTGGGTTACTCATCTATGCACTATTAATTCTAAATGTTAAGTGAAATTGCACCCTAAAATCATACACACTGTGCAGTTCACAGGTTCAAAGGTTGAGAGTTGAGAGCATAAAGCTTTGACCCTGTGTTGAAACTCCATTGACATTGACATCCATCTGTAACATAAGGGCTAAACAAAAGTCCACACCTCCTGCTGACTACAGAGGTTTGTTTGTGTGTGTGTGTTGTTTACTGCTGTGGGCGTTTACGTGTATGTACATTCGCATACTGTTATTCAAAGCAAAATCAAAACTATACCTCTTTCACCTTCTGTCTCTTAAATGCAAAAGGCTTAACTGATAACCAGCCCTTCTGTAACTGTGTTTTACATCTTGGCTTCTTCTTACTTTACTTCAGCTGCACAAACTGCCTTTCAAGCCCCTATGAGTGTGTGTTGGGTGGGGTGAGGTGGGGGTGTCAGCGAAGAAGACTCATGGGAAGAACGGAGAGAGAGAGAGAGAAAGCGAAAGAAAGAGAGATCAGGTACTCTCAGTAGACACTGTGGACCGTTTTGAAAGCAAATGTTTGATTTCCTTTGAAATAGTCCGTGCGAGGCCCACTGCCATGTTGTGATCTTTAAGCATTCTGCGTTGAAGGGGCCGTCAGGGCTGGACCCCCTTCCTGTGTTTGGTCTTTTCTGTCTCCTGCCTACCTGTCTGTTTGGCTGGCTGGATATAAGGAGGGGCCGTGTTAAGGAGTTTTCGGGTAGGGTTGGGGTTTGGATGGGAGGGGCAGTGGCGGCGGCGGCGCCCTCCGAGGGAAAAGAGGGAAGGAGAGAGGGGAAACTAGAGAAGAGTGCTGAGAAGAAAAGGAGGGTATGTGAGGAAGGATGGCAATTGGCAAAGTTAACTCTGTTCTGGTAAGAGGCCGAAAACGGGGGAAAACAGAAAGGTGTATGTGTACCGCAGAGATGTAGCCCCAAGTAAGATGATTTCACTACAAAAACATTCACACTAAAATCAATGACATAAACTGCATAAATTACCTAGTTAAAAAAATAATAATAAACACTGCTGACACAGACCTGTCAGTGTGTGTACAAGTGTAAGCATGCCCTAGACTGGGATTTTGTGTGTTATGTTTGGGTGTAAACCTAGCATTATGTGTTTACTTGGCAAAGCATGCAGAAAGCCGTAAATGCTGTCAGTGCCGCTAACAAATTTTCCTTTCTAGTCTCACAAATACTTGTTGGAAGATATACATAGATATGGACAGGTGGTATGTGTGTACTCACCCTTTCTCTGGCTCTCTGGATCTTCTCACGGTCGCTGTGCAGGTTGGTGAGAATCTCCTGACCCACTTGTTCTGCAAGAAAAACAGATGTAGTGTGAGAATGTATACGCAACATTTTTCAAATTTAGAATAACTTTTTTTTGCCTTTCAGTCTCCTTTAACTAAACCTCAACAGCAGGACTAAGAGAGAGAGTCACACATTACAATACAACACACACATGTACACACACACACTGCAACTTCCATGTCCATGTCTGCCTTCATTTCATGAAGTAGTGACTCTGGAAAATGAGGGGAAATGAGAACCTGCATGTTATTTTTATTTTATTTTTTTTAAATAGATACATTCTGGTGTATTGACATCACACGAGAAGTAATGTTGTCCACTCCTATATCAACATTTTGTCCCATCCCTAACCATGACTTAAGTGAAGGGAATATATTTTCTCTATTAGATTCACTGTACTGGTAAATGCACACACTCCGTGTACAGTCCATGTACTGTACAGTCAACACTTAAAACACATTCTAGAGGGAGATCAGGAGAATCGACACTTTTATATTGAAGCTTTGTGAAGTATTTCATAAACCTTCTTAAAATTCTGAAGTAGCCTAAATAGACATGAAGTTCTAAGCAACAATACCCAGCATCCAGCCTGCCTGTGGGGTCCCTTCAGCCAATGCAATATTCATTAAAACACCCTTTTTTCCCTTTTTTTAAAAAAAATGTGTCTCGTCAGTTGTCGATGTAAACACATTAACACACAGTTATAAAACATCCTCAACAAGGCACCTGACAAACTTGTCAGTGGTAAATGTCAATTTTCTTTCCCTTTGGTTAGGTACTAGGAATAAAAAAAAAAAAAAAAAAAAAAAAAAGATAAACCAAATAAGTTGCCCCCCCACCCCTCACCAAAAACCCACTACTGTCATCAATGTAACCATACTGCTACAGCATTAGCGTTTAAAAATGAGGGAGGCAGGGGATGAATCAGGGGAAAAAAAAGGAAAAGAAGTGAAGAATCTTTGCATGGATCAAAGACAGGCTTTCAAGCGCACCAAACAAATCCGAAATAAACAACGCAGTTGCTGACTGTATTACACTACACAGGTGCCGCACACCAAAGGGCCCACGTGCTGAGCGTCTGTTTGGGGGGGAGCGGTGGGCTACATCTGGCAGCTAAACAAGAGAGAAGAGGGAAATAGAGAAAAAGATAGAGAGAAAGGGGATCAGGGAGAAGTAGAAAAAAGAGAAAACACTGTCAAATGAACAACATTCGTCTCCCATTCATCCCATCCCTTTTACCCCCCTACACTGTAAATGACTCAAATGTGTCTCTTCCTGCCTTCATTAATTTCTAATCTGGGACGAGACAGATTGAAGGATACCCAGATTAAACAGTGCAGTCAGACAGTCACATGTGACAAATAGGGCAGATTAAAAGACTGAGTGCAGGTATTAATAACCATAAAAATACAAGCCCTCCCCCGTCCCCACTGGAGAAGAACAAGGGATAAACAGGAAGGGAGTTGTAGCAGAAATCTTCTGTTAAAGAGACAAATAAGCGCATCTATCCATCTTTGTCAGGGTTTGGCTTTCTTTTAAATAAATGAGTGTGACAAGCACTGTAGCAGTATTTTTTTTGATGGCAAGTGCATTATTGGAAATGGGTAAAAAGATGGATGAGGCAGTGGGAGAAAAGTCCTGCACTGATATTTTAGCCCAAATACTGAGTGATTAGTGCATACTGTATGCTCTGTTAAGGTCCGTATCTGCAAGAAATCAAGAACGGCCTGAGCACTGACCTTCTTTCATTTAACAGAAATGAAACCACGATCATTATGTTATTTAGATTCATCATGGTTTTAAGGTTCTGGTGTCAGCCTGTCGTACACGTATTGTAGACAATGCAGTTCTTGTGTTACCTAAAGGAGGTTTGTGTACAAAAACACCTCACGAATCTCTATTAGTGCTTGTTTTTTTACACTGAGGCATTGAACAGACTCATGAATAATTGTCTGCCCTTGACGAGTGTAGCAGCCACTAAAGAAAGCCGGGACATTTTTAATTTCTTTATTCCTACAGTAAGCTTTTGTAAATAACAGATTAATTCCTTTTAGCTTCAGTAGAGTAAAACGCAGTTAAAATGCACAACCTTGATTAAGAGGGACACCTGCATACACTCCTCAGGCATAAAAGAAATATTCACCAGTATCATTAATGAATTACAAAACATAGTAAATAAGAGACAGTTTAGCTATTAAAAATCATAACAGGATGCTATTAGAAAAATATCAATTATGTAATATAGGAGCAGCTGAATAGTTACATTTTAAGTGGATATACACAGTGTGAGTCATGTAAAATAATGTGAAGCAGACAAATTAATTGTTTATTGGGCTGAGTGATAAAAAAAATTAAAAGTCTCATAACCTTGCTTGTAAGAATAAACATATTCCTTGGCTGTGTGGCCATAAGGGTCTCTCATCATCCTTATGTGAGCTCCCCACCCAACTCTGAATTCTCAAAGGCATACACAATACCTCCCAAGGGAGCGTATGGCGTTTATTGTCTTTATTATGTATCCTCCCTGACATTACTCATTGCCTGGCATGTATCTACATTTCCATTCATCTTATTTAAGTCCTGTTGTCCAATGGTCTGTGTAAAACTTTATTAGTTCCTGGGAAAGAAAATTTGTTGAGCAACAAATAAGGCAAAATACTGTGTTAAAAACAGTAATGTAGAGAGAGCAGTGATGACAGGTTCTGGAGCTCATAAACTACTCTTTTACTGAGGCATTTTATCATTGTGTTTGTCATGGATGTAGATGTTATCAACACCTGTGACATAATACAGTGGATAAGAAACTTGAAATATCATCGAAAACCTGTTTATACTGGATCACTGATATAAAAACAACATCCAAGTGAATAAAATTTCATTGTATTATTTTAAATTTTGTTTCTTTAACTGATCTTAATCACGAAGGACACATAAGGTATTGCCAAAAGAAAAAAAAAAACACAAAAAACAAAAACGTGGGTTACCAAAGAGACATTTCCATGCAAAATGAAAAATGTACAGTTGACAAAAACAATGCAGGGAAGATGAAATAATTAACTGTTAATGTCCTGACTTGTTGCTCATTAGAGTGTAAAATATTCCCCTCCTGTTTAAACAGCTATTAACAATTTAAATAACCCTGGCCCAGAGGCCTTGCTCTGACTCACTTGTTAAAGATCTCCATCCCCAAAGGTCCATTTAACAAGCCCATTATTCCATTACATTACCCTCACACCAGCAGCAATGAGCCTTAATTTAACTCCTTCCTCTAATGTAACTGTAGAACAGAATTAGTATCGAGAAGTTGGGGGCGCAAATTACATTGAGGGGGGAAAACAGAATTCTTTCCTGTTTATCCAAGGAAATGCTGTTGACATGGCACGCTCCGGTTTAGGTCTATCTCATCTCCACACTTCATTGTTCAAATATAAATGAAAAGACAGATGCAGTATATATCCCCTAGAAAACTTTATTTGCCTGTGTTGTATAGTAATTTGTAATGCTTGAACAACCACGAATAGGGAGTATATAGAACAGGCCACACACATAGTTTCAGTTATTGTCCCCTTTTGTTAATAGGCATACTGTAAATGGCCATTTCTAATTATGTAAAAGATGCAAATATCATCTACTGCCCATATCTGTCCAGCCTCAGAGAGTAAACAAGTTCACTCCTGCCTAAACCTCTACAGCCTTCAACTTTCTTGAATCCACAGACACATTTAATTGGACACATCATCTATTTTACAGGAGCTGTGTCAGAGCAGTTACACACTGTCTGAGGCCCTTCTCTCTTTTCCTGTGTTGCGTTTTTTTTTTTTTTTTGCCTTGCTCCCTCTGTCCCTAGAGCTGAAAGGGTACAAGACCTGACAGTGGTGTGCTCTGAGGCTCGGCACAGCTCCTTTTCATTAAGCAGTTGAGACCACTTTTTGAAGGCTACCACACACACTTATATCCAGACACAAGCCACACACTCCAACAAACGGGGTATGGGAACCCATGGGAGGGTTAAGGGAAGTAAGGAGGAGCCGGATAAATGTAACACCATACATTTTCTCTCTCTCAGGCTCTCTCCATCATCCTCTCTTTCTTCACACATACACACACACACACACACACATACACACACACACACAGTGCAGCAGTCAACTTATATGCCTGTGACTCCCAGGTGACTAAAGTTACCTGTCTTTGTACACTTCCAGAGAAGCTTTTTTAAGGACTTCTCAAGTCTACAACTGCCTAGTGACACACTTTCATCACCTCCATCAAAGTTGTACCCACACTGGGATGTATTTGTAATGCTGAGCCCACAGGCCATGAGGCTAGCGCCTTCGCACTGAGCTATATAAAAATAAAGAGGTGCCAACTGCTGGGTCACAAGGGGGGCATGTAGCATCGAGGGGCTTGGCAATGTTATGACAGCTTAGTTATAATAACAGCCAACTCTGTCGCATGTTACTTAGGAACAGTTACTCTGGTGGATGGGCAACAAAAGACTCAATTCCAAGTGTCTTGTGAAAAGTTGCATTATTCACCATTTGTCTTTCATAAGCGGAATCACAGAGAAACTCAAAATACTATCATGCCATCACGAAACATCACCTATGATACCGATGGCATCACGACACACCCGTTCTGTGACACTTCAATCATTACAAGACAGTCATCGACAATACTTCACAATGTCTGTGGAACTGAAGAAACATACCTGTTCAGAGGCCAAACAGAGGACGCACATTTATTTACTGCATTATTAACTGCATTATTGTGTCAGTTTCACATAATTTGACATATGAGATGACAATTAAACAATTCAATAGGATAAAACAGAAGTGATGGAATCAATTCACTACATACATACATACTCCAAAAGAAATCCGATAATGGACCGAAACATCTAAACCAGGTTTTTTTGATTATGGCATTTCTGAAGTGTATGTAAGTGCATCACATCTGATTATTACAATTATCTGATTACTCCCAGGTATCACATTTCTACGGTCATGTAAATGGACTCACTGATTGCCAGTGATATAGTTTTTGTGGGGATAAGGACCTTTCAGAGCAGGTGAGGCACCGGTGTGCTCTTTAAAGGGCCGAAACCA
Organism: Apogon talboti; assembly: GCA_037367365.1. NCBI lineage: Eukaryota > Metazoa > Chordata > Actinopteri > Kurtiformes > Apogonidae > Apogon > Apogon talboti. The sequence goes on from JAPQRQ010000012.1 coordinate 13,972,006, forward strand.
GGTATAATGTGGGCGGGGTGAGGCAGGGCCATCCACGTCCATCCTGACTTAGCACATGCACTGGCCCTTCTCTTGCATGTGTATGAGTGGCGGTGGGCAGTCAGGGTGGATTTCTGGGGCCTTTCTTCACTCAGCCAGGCTCTGTTTTATTCATCGCCTGCGCCCTGACCCCGCAGAGCTCCTGTTCTGACAAATCACTTCTGATTAAGACAGATCTCGGTTAGTCAGCCACTCAACTTGGCCTATTCATCATTCCACAGAAAATATCCCTCTCTCCTCCCCCGTTCCTCCTCCTCCTGGCTCGTTTGCCTGTCCGTCAGACCGAAGCAAGGCGCAAAAGAAATTTCCGCTGCCATTTTAAATACCTGATTATAGACAATTGGAGGATGGAGAGACGCAAGAGCGTCTTATGGGTGATAAGACGCAAGTTTAATGGGTATAAATGACCGGGGCTGTAGGAGACCAGCTGGTAATAGAACAATTTGTTTAAAGCTGAACCAGGGTGGAGAGAACTGAAAGCTGTATTTCCCATCTATTTGAGCTCCCCCTCCTCTTTTCCTTTCACCTTAGCCTCAAAGTCAAATCCTCAGATCAGCAGATTTACATTTTTTAAACAGTAAAGTCCCCTCCGCCCTTACTAGATGAGAATTGATGAGGCTTGGTGAGGAATAGCTTGTTTTACATGTATGAAATTACCTAAACTTACATGTTTGTGCAAACACAGCTGTCATGACTATTCATATTTGTGCCGATGTCAATATAATATTTACTGTAACTGTAATTACATATACACCCAGATGTCCTAGACCATTCATATGCAAAGTTCTTCTATTATAAACTACTGCAAACTCCTTATTCAGAGCAAAGGGACCGACTGTAGACAGCCACAAACATATTGTGTTAAATATTTGTAACAAACCAGATTAAATTAACCTGAACGACAACCCTGCTGGTGGCAGAGGGCTGAAAAGCAGGAGGGGTAAGTGGAGAATGAAGGTTTCTACAAGCAAATTGCCTGGACTTAATCAACCAGTCTTACTGAACCATCCAAATGAAAACTAATGGACTTGGGTGCTTGCAGTGATTGCCCCACATGCAACAATGTGTGGGCAGGAGCGCTGCTTTCTGAGGTCTTCAATTAAAAAGCAGGGAATTTCTACAGACGACTGGTCAGCCTATACACCTTTTCTAAGTGTATCCCAATTGGTCAATTGTAAAGCTCAAACAGAGCGGACTTATTAATTCCATTTCCAGTGCTGGGAAAATTATTTTTTTATGTGTTGATTAAACTTGGTCAAAATTGTAAAAAATGTATGAAGTGCAGAATTAAAACTCATATCCGAATGAGCTAATTTGTGTATGCATTATTCATTGTGCTGACATTTGTGTCACACAATTGAAATAGCCACACTGCAAAATATAAAAATAAATGGCATATAAATAAAAACAAAATAAAAAAAAAACACTAGTACATCAAGCTTTATTCATCCACAGTCAGCCTAAATAATAAAAACAGAGTTTAAGTGCTTTAGTATGCAACTTAAATAATTTGATTTTATTATGAATTAAGTAGCTGTATAAAGATGGTGCCAATATGCGGTGGCACCATCATTTATACATTTTAATAACAAAATGACTATATCTAAGCTGAAGGTCAAATTAATCTAAAAATACAAAAACGGGAAAATTAAACAGAGCATTTGGACTTGGAAGATATTGTGCAAACTTGAGCTCGTCAAATGATGCTAAGCCTGCAGAGTGGTATATGCAGGAGAAAACAACATGTCAGTTGGTCCTAATCAAACACAACATCTGATTTAACAACCCCTGGTAGAACTGACTGGGGAGAAAAGTTTGCCAGTTTGTCGGAAATGGACTCAGGGAGAGATATATGGAGGAGGAGGGGAGAAGAAAGGGAAAACTTGACGTTCCTCTATTTCGTTTTCAACAGTTTAGGAGCGTTAATCATCACATTACTGTTGATTAAAGGCTTGAACGTCTCTAATCAGAAAGTTGACAGGCAGATCAAAGAGCGAAACACAAATTTCTTGCCTTTTAATTATCTGTACAACACCACACCTCGGGCAGCTCTTCCCTGCCTATCTCCTCAAACTCAGCGAAAGACTGCGAAAGTAGATCTAACACTCGACAACAGTTCATTATCCAATAAAATGGGAGATGGGGAGAGAAAACCCACAGCAACACACACACACACACACACACACACACACACACACACAGACACACAGCTTTAAGACTTTATGATTAGTGAAGACCTGGGGGAGGTCTGCCGTTTTCTTTATTAACATGTCCCGAATTGGAACACCTTAATTATGTTTGTCAAAATCGGACTTGGCGTCAACTTCATTTGCATGTTTTGACAGGGCCTGTTGGGAGTCTCCTTCTATTTTTCTTCCCAGTGCTAGGAGTATTTAGCACTTTTCAACACCTACTGATAATAGGTCCTTGTTGCTAAATGAATGAAACGTGCTTTGTTGAATATCGCCCACCCAACCCCACTGTTTGTGAGGTAGAGTTAAAACTGATGCAAAAACTGACTGAAACACACACAAAGGCTGTCTAGACTGTCTTGATCAACGCTTGATCACCACTCCTGTTCAAACTGATGAGGATGTGACTGTTCCTGCCCAGCTGTTCCTTGTCAAGTGGTTTAGACATGAAAAAAACCATCCTACTTTTAGAAAAGATTTAGCATCACTTCGGAGGTTCTCAAAGTCCTACATGTTCCTCACTGCACTCAGTGCTACAGCAGATTGCAACCTGACTCATGATCAAATCCTATTTGACTATAAGAAAGAAGCAGACCACTCCCTCACTTCCCCCATTAACAGCTCGTAAATGAATTCTTGTTACGTCAATGATATGTAAAACAAGCATGGTTGAAAACAAACAAACAATCTGTGGGGACACAGGACTGTCAGCAGCGATTTAGCAATGGGAAAAAAGGAGGGCATAAAAGCGAGACATCAAACATGAGCCTGAATGGAAGGCGCAGACCATTAGACGTGGTTGCACTGACAGGATCTGACAGTTGGAAACACTTAAAGATTATTTTCCTCAAACTCTGAATTCATTAATACTCATGAGCCCCTGAAACACAGCAAAAGAGGAGAGGGCTGGGCTGAGGGTGAAGGCTGGCTGTAGAGTAAGGGTTACACCAAGGAAGCAAGTTCAGGCTGTGTGACAGAGGCTAATTAAAAAGTTATATTGGCACAATATAGAATAGAATAGAATAGAATAGAATAGAATAGAACAGACTAGACTAGACTAGACTAGACTAGAATAGACACATATCTGAGGTAAACTGGAAATTAAAAATAAAAAGCAAATTCCTATTACACATGTCTGTTAGAAACAATATAAAAGCTATAGTGAAAGATACAGTTGATTGAAATTTAACTACCACAGAGAAAGAGAGGATGTCTTTTCTGATGGTCTTCTCTTGATGATAGCATGCTGGTGGCACGTGATAACAAGGAGTTCCTGCAACAGGCATATTTACCCTCTCATGTTCAGAAGACACATGAAATTCTCTTCAGCAAATCTAAGGTGCTCTGACAATTTCTTCTGAGCAAGAAACAGTGGAGCCTGTTATCAGAACACTGCGTCATTGTGGCTGTTCTGATAGACAGCACAAACAGAAGTTTGTGCTTTAGAGTAATACCATCACACTTCTCTGCTCTGGTAAAAGGAAAATAATACTACTATTATAGGGGGACTAAGAGGCACAGAGGGGGCTCACAAAAGAGAGACACATCATGCGCCTCATTTAACAATGACCGGGACTACTGTGTTGAGGGCAGATTATTGTCAGCTGCCACTGTGAATACACACAACATGGCACGACATGTGAGGGCATGTCAAAGCTCTTGTGTACTGTATATAGTCTTCAATTGTGGTTATTATTGTTGCTTTAAAATATATAAATGAAATGACTGAGGCATCAATTGAAGTTGAAGGATTCAATCACCAATGGTATTATCATCTTTTAAAGTTGCTAAAAATTATTTCAAGTAGTAATTTATGCAGAATATACAATGTGGAGTACAGTGAGTGAAGTGAAATAGAAATTACTTCAATTACCATCAGTAAAGAATGTCGAGAAATCCTGCAAAATGTTGAAGAAAAATTAAATATAAGAACAAGTATTAACAAAATCAAAATTCATCATGTACCATATTTGATTCCAATGAACAGGAAAATTAAATTTATATAAAACATCTAATCCTGCATACTCTATTGCTTTAGCTAAAGAGGACAGCAGAATATCCTGGATCATCTGGCCAAACATAAAGGGGACAACATGTTCAAATGCTGATTTTCTGAAATCTGTTAACTGACATAAATGTGATGTAACACTGTGCATCACTGCTGTTGTGACAAGGCGTCTCCTGTTCTTCATCATTAACTAAAACAGGCCTAAGTGAATACCCAACACGTCTGCCACCATCTCCCACACTAATGAAGCATATCTAAGTTTTAAGACATGGCAGAACTAATTTAATCAACCTTCTAAGGGGCCTCAGTACCATCAAATTAATTATTCATAAAGGACACGATATTATAACTCAATTGTCAACTCAGTAGCTGGCCCTTTTTTTTTAACCTCCCCCTGCCTGTCGCCTCTTTTGTCTTGCACTCCTTCCTTTTAAAGCAAGTCCTTCGTTTTTAATCTATAACTCAGCAACAGACATTGTCACTGTAGCTGCTGAACAAAATAATTTTCTTTTTTGTGTTTTTGAAGTTTGCCGATGAAGGTGACAATAGGGTAGGGGGAAGTTTCTACGATTGGCTCAGTTCCCTGTGGGTTTATGGTATGCTGATGGGACCATAGAGGAAAAAAGGAAGACACAAAGAGAGAGTCATCAAGTCTGTAACAACACAACCTTAGATACCTTTTATTTTCCCCTCATGAATAATGTATGCCATCTGGCAAAGCTAATCTTGCCATAATGTTGCTTAGACAGGTTGGCCACCAGGAGGTGGGACAAAATTCCTTTACACGCAGCGGTTCTTTTAGCCAGGTGTCATTTTCTCTTCAGGGGTAGGATGATGGTATGTGACCCTGTCATGACTGACAGGAACAGCCAGGCATGGCTAAAACACCCTATAGTGAGAAACCAATACTAATATGCTGATTCCTCATATAAGTATGAGGTTCCTCAGTGCAAATCAGCATGTGGTCCACAGCCAGACTGCCTAAAAGAAAAAATATCCACCGAGTCGATTCAACTACTGTGGCACAGTATCCAAGTAAAAACTCAATATTGACGTTAAGGTGTCCAAGGATCAATCAGTGACACAAAAAACTTGTACATGGGTGAAAGTGGTACATTGCAAATTTAGTCAAGTAGACGAGACATTTATTAAAAACAACTTTCACAAAATCACAGCCATCATACAGTTAGTGTATCAAGGTGTTGAGATTAAATTCTGAGGAAATTATTTGTTTTATTTACACAGATTATCCAATAAACAATAGAGTATGAAATTTTTTTCTGTCCACCTAAATAAGACGAATATGTACATTTGGCCATATTTGGCCAACATACGACAAAAACAAGATAATATGCTACAAAATCAAAGAATTACACATAAGAGTAAATTTACAGTGAAGCGCATGGCATAGATGGTGTACAGAGAGTCATTACAGAGGGGTGTCAATAGTCATAAATCAAAAGATAAAGTGCAACACATATCTTGCACTCAGTACTTGACTAAATTATTACAGAACACTATAAAAGGAAAAGATATTTCAAAAGGAAGAAGGATTTGGAAAATTAAATCTTATTCTGAAAAGGTTTTGGTTCCATGAGGATGTGCAGATTCCTTAGTGACGGAAAATGTGTGAAAGTGAGACATACTCCATTGACAGTACAGCTCTGAAAGGCTTCATCTGCATAGTAAGTAAAATACGATACAGGGAGGCTATTACGACTGCAATATGAGCAGTCATGTTGGGCGGCTTTCGCATGCACCATCCCCTGATTGTAATTGAGGCCGACGTGTGACAGCCCCCCGTGTGCCCCCTCTGCAGTGGCCTGGGGCATAGGGCATGCTGACAGAGGAGGCACCGGAGACGGTGGCACTGGGTCCTGGCCTGGCACGGCCATGCCACAGTACCCTTAGGGGCACTGACCCTCGTCCTCACAACCCACCACAAGTCTCGCTGCTTCACCTCTGTCACCAGGCATCTCGGAGGCTAACGAGAGGGCAGCCAAGACTGCTTAACAATTCCACCACATCCGTTAGCTCGGTATGCAAGCACCTCTTTTTTTTCCCCTCTTCTGTCAATGTTCTTCTCTCCCAGCTCTGAGACCTTTGGCGAAATAAGTGTCAGCCTGAGGAGACAGGCACTCATCAACACTTTATACCTGGGAGGTATATTAATGCTATGACAACTTCCTCGAAGAGGACGGGAAAAAAAGCTTTGTCCTCGATAAGATAGATAAAGGACAAAGGCTTGGACAACTTTTGAGGTTGTTAACTTTGACAATGTCTATGTGGATATAATAGTAAACTGAAAATAATGAAATGTAGTAACTCAAAAGAGGATTTTCATTCAATAAAAATAGCGATACTTGGCCATGTGTTTTTAAAAGAAGCTATGTTTATATAATGTTTCTCTTGATCAATACGTAATTGTGATAGATAGCAATAGCATGATGTTAGAGAGAGAAAGCAAGGGAGTTTCAAGGAGAGAACAAGTAGAAGAGAAAGACTGAGAAAATGTGTTAGTTTCTCTGAACAGATCCTCCCCACTAGGATCCAAGTTACAAATGAAACTTCACTTCCACAACAAGTGGAGCTGGAAGCCTACAGGGGCCTGCTAGTATCCAGTTAGAGATACATAATTAAAGGAACACGGAGAGGGAGCATGTTATTACCAATGTTTTCATTAGGCCAAGTTAACACTTTGGTCTCCCCCAAGACCCACAGACAACAGGCAAAAAAACAGTAATAGGAATAGGATGCTGCCTGTTGGGGTCTAAAACTGTTAAACAAGTGCTCATATTAGTGCTGGTTCTGCATCTTCCTATACTAGACATAAAGCTACTCTCAAAAAACATTTAATTTCAACACAAGTAGTATGAAAAAGCAAGCAAGGGTCTGCTTTTTTTCATGATATTTTCACTCTTTCCCCAACATCCAGGCTTAAATTAGCCAGGATTTTTAAGATCAGGGACTGTTTTTTAGGCTATGAAAAATGGATTAAATGAAGAGGAAGTCTGGCCTAATGAGCTCCCTGGGCTATGGAGCAGCAGGGACCATGAGGGGAAAGAAGGGAGACGAGGCAAGCCTTTGAGGAAGAAGGGGCCGCAGCATGCCCAAAGTGTGCCAGCTTCTCCTCGCTTTAGCGCCAATGGCACAGACGGCACCTGGGCAAAGCCTGGGCGCCCTTGTCCCGTGCCAAAGGAGAAGAGAGTCCCGAGCAGCAAGTTTACGTCGAACCTGAAAAGTTCTATTGGCCATCTCGTTTTTCTTTGAGGTACTTTTATATTTCGGTTTTGGCTTCCCCCCCAAACCCCGATGATTCTGCCCTTTAGGACGAGGGATTTAAAACATGTATCAGCCTATATTTGCCCTTATGTTAATGACATTTTGACAAACAACTTCTGAATAGTGACAAAAAGCATTAAAAGGTTGGCTCCCTCAAACTAAAAACAATATATATATATGAAAATTTATGCGAAAAAAATGCTGCCAACAAAATGTGAACAGCCACTTGATAAGACAACTGAAATTCTCTGATTTTGTCATTCAGTTTCATTCACTGTTCATGAAATTTTACTATCAACGTTTCTTTACCTTTTTAAGACAGCATGATGGTTCAACACCAGGATCTTGTCGTTATACTGTAATAGTTTCAAAGATGTTTTAACAAAGCCACTTAAAGATTAGTGAAAAAACACACATTGGGAAAAATAACAGCAAATAATCACACTCTATGATGCCTATTGACTCCATATGTGACAAAACACTTTCTGTCCACACGAGTGGAAGCAGGTGACAAAAACTGTTTGGTCCAGTGAGATGGAATTTTACGTTTAAAAAAAAATAAAAATAAAAAACGCAGATGGAGCTGTTGACAGGACCGTACTACAGCCAGGAATTTTCATCAATGAACTTCAAGCCAGAAATAACATCTCAACAATAAGCACTTAGCACAGGCCCTGATGTTAGTGTTTTCATTAACAATTAGCCACACTCTAAGAGCCATTCAGATGAAGTCTACCTGTAATAGATGAAGCTGCTCGATAACTAAATGGATTGTGATGGACTCCAGATCAGTTTTAATGGGAGAGAAGAGCGGCTTAACAGATGCTTATAAAGTTGACAACGTCTATTCATTGATTACTTCATCTAGCAAAAAGCATCATCATCACTGCCTTTCACCCCTGGCAGGGTATAGGCCACGCACAAGCAAACTAGCAAAAAGCAATTTAAGTCAAATATTTTACACAATCCTAACACCATTAATATATCCTCCTGAGACCCAATAAAGTGAAAGTCTTGTTTCTTTAAATTAAATAATTTTCTTGATTGGAAATGGTATAATACAATGTTTTTTCAGTTTTGTTTTTTTTTAATGGAATGTCCTTTGCAGTGGAAAGTATTTTTTTCAAGTAAAGCTGTGAAGTGAATGCATTGCTGAGTCTGAAGAAGATATATCATTAACTTAGATTAATCATACAGCATGTGATTAATTAGATTGTTGGGTTTTTTTTTTCAATTTACACCCTTTTATTAACATAATGGTCAATTTGATTTGACAAACCAGGTACTAAACCAGGAAGCTTTGCAATGACTACAGGATGTACAGGGTCAGACCAACTCTTAAAACCTGCCTGAAAACCACAACAACAGCAGAGGTAAAGAGGGGGTAGGATCTATGGGGGGGCTGTAGAAGCAGGAGCGGACAGATTACACTGGCAGGTACTGTAGTGGCTCCTGGATTCCAGCCAAAATAAAGAAAGAGGGGAAGGGCAAAACAAAACAGGAGAAGAGAAAGATCTTTCATTCACCTTAAAGAGATAAAAAGGTCAAAAGAAACACAGGGAAAGACAGAGAGACACAGAGACAGCTAAGAACAACAGCTATGGAAGAGGACAGGAAGGGGAGCGGGAGTGTAGCTGGCACATTCCACAGCTACTTTTCCTGACAGCGATTAGAACCTGTCAGAGCCTCTCAACCTGCCACTCCTCTGCGCTCATAGGAGGCCTGTCATTACAAATAGCCCAGATTAAAATACCACGCTGCCAGGACACAGGCCTTGACCCCCACCTACCCCACACACTGCCAAGTGTCTGCCCCTACATTCACCCACCCTGTTGAGTGGGAGAGAGGAAAGATGCTGGCAAGGCTCAATGTGAACAGAAGGGTTAGTTAAGTTAAAAGAAACAATGACAGGCTTATTAGACTTTTGGTTAGAATGACAGGATGGTGGCACAAAAACCGACAAAGAAAAACAGAACTAAAGTGATAATAAACATACGCTTGAGGAGACAAAAAAAGAAAGTAGTAAGGAAAGACTTGTGTCAATATTACAGTAGCATATACTGTATAGCAATTTTTCATATATGAATTGTGTCCACAGATAAATGATGAATATACAAACACATATATGAATATCTGATACAAACTGGAACAGTGTCATACCGATACACAGTGTGTGCAGCTGGATTTTACTAAGCAAAGATGGATACTGCAATGATTAACATGTCTCTGTTGAAACAACCTCTCTAATCCTGATGCTGTGATTAGTTTGTCATTTCATAAACAACTATCAGTTTGATTGAGAGCGTAAAGATTGGACTGTATCAATGGAAAAAGGTCATGTGGTCTGATGAGTCCAGATAGACCCTGTTCCAGAATGACGGGTGCGTCAGGGTGAAAAGAGAGGCTGATGAGGTGATTACCCATCATGCCTAGTGCCTACAGTAAAGCCTGTGGGGGCAGTGTTATGATCTGGTGTTGATTCAGTTGGTCAGGTCTAGGTTCAGCAATGTTATATGTAAAGAGGTCAAGCCGACTACCTAAATATACTGAACGAACATCACAAAATTTTTTTCTGCCCTGATGACACCAATATATTCTAAGTCATCACTAAGATGTCATTTTCATACATGGATTGGCCACACACACTATTGTGAATCTTTGGGATATGCTGTAGAACACTGTATTTAGCGGTCTGACTCCCCCATCATCAATACCAGACCTCAGCGAAAAATTAATGTGAGCCTGAACAGAAATACTGTAAATGTTGTGACAATTATTGCGACATTGCATAAGCACTGTGTGGTATAAATAGTGCCAGAGCAAATGAGTCCTGTAATCGGAGGTAAAGGTGCTCCAATAAAATACTGCCTATGTACGTATGTTATCAACGTATGCCTTCACAAATCCAGAGGGTGCATGTGAGTGATTATAATATACTGACTGTTCGGTAACATAATATAGCAATATCACTCTCTATACTTTTCTGTAAGGTGAAATACAGATGAGAGAGAAAGATAAATAGTATAAGTTGAAGGAAAACACATAACTCCAGCTGAAAAATGGGAAGAAATTCCTGTATATGTGGGGTTTTTTTTTTACTACTTCAGTCGGCATTCCTTTCTGCTTTCTACTAGACACTCTTCACTCTGCTATATTGCCATTCTGAGCTTCAATTAGTGAAGACAATGCATTATATTTGTTCCGAGAGGTGACATATTTAGATTTTTTGAACAATTTGAATTTGGTTGCATAGACAATGAAGAAAAAATTTAATTAAGATCATTGAGCATTCACTTTGTTAGAAGCGCTGGACAGTTCTTTCACACTTGTACTGCACAGCAATGCAGTTTAATTAGGCTAATAGCAACAAAGCACTCAGAAATGCTATAGGTTTTCAGCTCAAGCCTTCTGTACATGTCGGCTTGTATTTCTGTATGAAGCAGACATATGCAAACAGAGAATAATGAGTCCAACGTGTCCTGTATCTATCTGGTGCCAACGTGAATCGTCTGTCCTGACACTGAAAAATGACCTATCTCAGCAAGATTTGGAGGGGGGCCGGTGTGTGTGACAGTCACCGGCACTGTGCTGACAGCCCAATAGAGTAGAGGAGAAAGGCATCATTAGGATCACACACACACAAATATACACACATAGCACATCACCCTACAAATATTCATGTACAGAATACTCACACACACTCAATCAGACATGAGGAAATGTGTGCATGCCTACTCGCACAGAAAAAAGAAAGAAAACATCTCTTGACTGATATTTTCTACCTCAAACAGAGCATGACGTCGTGGCCGCTGTCATGTCACAGTGGCAAGCACGCTGTGGCAGAGCCAGACAAGGCTAAACGCGACGAAAACAGACAGGAAAAACACATTATATGACATACCCCGGTTTAGTTATACGTAGCTTTAATATAGGAATAAACACATGACTAAACATAAGTGCTCTGGGTATCACATCCCATCATACAGACATCACGCCAATAAAATAGTATTAAAATAGATTAGCTTGAAATTACCTGACAGTCCTGCAACCCACAAATGATGTGTATATGGTGTCATCCGCACTCAGTTACATGCAATTTCAAAACACTGTGAATACATTCAGTGAATCCAACAAAAAAACAACGCTAAACACACAAAAACCCCTGAAACTTTTATTCGAGCCAACTCCAAGTATCAGTAGAATAATATATGGACAACTTGTGAGAAGACTGGTTTGACAATTGCATTACCTCACAACGATGAATTTAAATGAGCAAACTTGCCAACTTGACAGACTACTTTTCTTCACGAGCTCGTCTGCTGACAGAGGATGACAACTGAATGATGTGTAATTAGGCCCATTGCTTGTTTAATTGCCTAAAGAAAGGTCTGAAGAAAACAAACAATGATGAAAGCTACTCGACAAGGAAATTTTTTCCATAAATGCTTCTACAAAATCAGTGATGAGAGAAATTTACTGCTACACCAGCCAGTAAAACCAAAAGACTGCTCAAAGCTCAACTGCTGCTCATCGAAACCTTAACTGAAACACTTTGACCTAACAAGCACCAATTCGGTTAGTTATTTTAATGTTTCTAATGAATTTTTGTAGGGCTACACCTGCGATTTTATTCTTGCCAGCAACAGTGAGAAACTTGGATTTGTGTAGAGGCTTTTTTGAGAAACAACTTGGGTTCCTATCCTGTTGGCTCATTCTGTATTCCTCATTACAGGAGAGGAAACGAGGGGCGAACAGAGGAAAGAAGCGATACAGGAAGGTGACAGAGAAAGACGCAGATCTCCGGTGACATGTTGAGACATAAACAGCTGATAGTTATCTGTGCACCGTGACCGGGTTATGTTGCGGTGAATGAGGCTCACAGCAGTGATATCTGGGATGGGAAAACAAAATCAGAAGACATTTTATGACAGACAAGTGCCATTTTTCTGAACGTCATCAGATGGAGGCGGTCACAGCTAAGGAATAGGTCACTGTGATTGTTGGCCAAGGGGCAACACCCATGGCTTGAAACTGAAGTCCTTAGGGAAGCATCTTAAAGTGAAACACCACCGATGCTGGCTCCACAGAAGCCTGAGAATCAACTTGACTTAACTTCTCTCCATATTGTTTTCTTCCAGGAGTCCTTAATGTTTACTTCTGTAAATATAGTGGTACATCTTGCAAATTATTGTTCAGTTAAGAATAAGTAAAGCTAATAGAAAACTTCATTCACTCAATTTGGACTTCTGAAGCTTCTGTCCATTGAATAAAATACATTTTATCCTGACAAATAGCTCTATTATAGTTGTGGTGAATAAGTTAAACTAACACAACTATGAAAGGAATTTGTTACTGAATTGTTAAAGTTTACCAGCATCTCATTACAATGCATGGCCTGTTCGCATAACCTCACAGTATTAGCTAGTCTTAGCATTTCAGCTAGACTGCTAATTCTGCTAATTAGCAAGTTTCTACATGATGCAAAGTTGGTGTTTATCCTCAAACACAACAGTGTTATGATTTGATTATGGGGCGGCCGTGGCTCAGGAGGTAGAGCGGGTCGTCCAATAACCGAAGGGTTGGCGGTTTGAATCCCTGTTCAAGTCATGAGCTGTTGTGTCCTTGGGCAAGACACTTCACCCACCTAACACTGGTGTGTGAATGTTCGGTGGTGATCAGAGGGGCCGTTTGGCGCAAATTGACAGCCACGCTTCCGTCAGTCTGATCCACTGCAGCTGTGATTACAAACATAGTTTACCACCACCAGAGTGAGAATGCAAATGAATAATGGATCAATAGTGCCTTGAAAAGCGCTATAGAAATCTAATCCATTATTATTATTCATCAAGATGCTTAAATTACACAATGGTGTTTAATATTACTTCCTAGTTAGCAGTATGGCTGTTTTTTTTTTTTTTTTACTGTAAGATAGATTTAATGTTAGCGTGGCCAGATCCACTGATCAACCCTTCCTCCCTCATCTTCGCCTCTATGCTCTTGTCAGATATGGTCCCTTCTAGCTGTAAAAAGCCAACAAGGACATGGCCAAGGTTTCAAAATACAACCACTGGATGAAATCGCATCCACTTCCTATGATTGTTTTAGACAATATCCAGTCATGTTTGCGATGGCAAAACTCGGCAGCCTAAATGGCTTTGTTCATAATTGCTTAACCACAGTACAACTGACAATGTTCTGAAAGAACCACAACAGCAAAGTTACTAAATCTAAAGGTGGCGTGACCTGAGGAGTAGCCTGTCTCAGTTTGCAAGTCAGATTACTTGAAGACGGTGCGGTGAATTTTCACCAAGACGTGGGAACACCTTAACACATCCTACACTCTCTCTTCTCCACACAGGTCGTGCTCTCCAAAAAAGTATGAAAAAAAAAAAGCTCTCACCTAATTAAAATAACAAACAAAAATCCTGGCTGCCAACTGCATAGTATTCATTCAGTATCATACCTGGATGAGCATATAATGTATAATGTATAGCCCACTCGCCCACCACACGTGAAAAATATGTACATATTCCAAAACAATGAGGCGGTACACAAGTGCAAGTGGCAAAAAGGAGAGGGAAGGCGAGTGTGTATGTGTCTGTGTGTGCAGACAAACTCCTGATAGTGACCCCGTACCTCATCTCCAGGGCATAAATAAACATGTGTGTGTGAGCTTGCCTGTGGATTATAATCAGAGAGAAAAGGGAATCAAATTTATTCTGCAGTTGTCATTAATATTTCAGGACTGTTACTGTAGCCCATGTGAAAGAGCATGAATGATTAATTTAGACATCACCTCTGTCACAATCCCTTACCAGGCCTGGCCCGTGATCCACCTTTGAGAATAGTAAACAAAAGGTGGGTTCTCCCTCGTTTTTGTTGTGGTCTGGTTTGGGCTGTTCCTGTCTGGCAAGTAGGAGGGGGGTAAGATGCTGTGTTGTGCTGTTGGACAAGTTGGCTGCCTTTGTGGTTTGCCTGTGACATTGAGGTGTTAAGTGAACAGCACTTGAAGTTGCGGGGACAGTTACTGTGGGGAGGGAGAAAGCTTTGTGCACAAGAGTGTATGTACGTGGTTAGGAGGAGTTGTTGGTCATAGAATCAGGGTCACATAGCTCAAATATGTGTCAGATCAAATAAAACTACAAAACCAACTAAGTCATGTGCTGTTTTCCAATGATAGGTGTGTTTCCATCCAACTGTCTTCATGCACATTTCTCATTTTTGAATACAAAACCTCAGTGGAAACAGAAAAGAAAATCTGAAAGAATCTTTAAATATTGGAAAAAATATCTTTACCCCTTGGAGAAATGGAAAGGTTGATGTATAGATAAAAGGTAAATGCAACTAAGTGCAATGGAAACAGGTGTAGCGAATAAATGATGACATACCGGCATGTGTGCAGGAGACTGAAATCTTCTCTGAATTAATACAAGAAACAAACATGAATGCCATTTTATCTGAGAAACAGCAATAGAACATGAAGCAAGAGTTTGAAACAATGCTATATCAGCAAGATGCATCAGATGTCGACTCCAAAGCCACCTTCAAGTTTGGATGATATTCTGAATATATCAAAGACCTTCACTTAATATCAGCTCCTCAATCCACAGCTCAGGAAGAATATTACAGCAGACAGGTGAATTAGGCTTTTGCCAGTGTTCCACATGGGATCTAACTTTGGGGCACAATATCAATGGTGGATCATGGCAAGAGATTTTTTGATCCTATTTGGATTGTGCCAATTATTTATATAGATAAAAATACTAACCTCAACAGAGCGAAACTGTCATCCCAATGTGACCTGACCTTTTTTTCCCCCCTTTCTCTTTTTGTTGTATTGATAATTTCTCTTCTGTTACAGCAACTGTAACACTCAAAAATTTCCCCCTGTGATTAATAAAGTATTCTGATTCTGATTCTCCTGAATCAAAACCGATTGTAACTCAGGAGACTCAGTGTTCTCTTTTTCCATGACTCCGAAGGTATTATCATACATGAGGTATAAGTCCCACTTTTGTGAGAGCGTAATGATTATTTTAGCTTCATTGCTTACAAATACATTAGCACTGGTAGACGACATGTGATGGCAGCGATTTGTTCTTGTATATTTACCTACGCTGTAGTCAGAAATTCAGAAAAAGGTTATCACTGCACAGTCTGGATATATGTTGGTCCAAGTTTACTAAATCCCTGTCACAGAATGTGGCTGCTGACTAATTTACAACACTGTTGAACTGTCACAGTCTTTAGGGTCCTTAAAGGATAAATGGCTTAGTCAAGAAAATAGAAGTTTAGAAATTATTTGTCTCTTGCAGTTGACCAGCATCCATACAGTATATTTTCTTAAGTTATGTCCCACTGGACACTACGAAAGGGGCAGAACTTCTATGATGCATGTCTATAGCACATTTCGTAATGCAATGATGAAGCAGACATTGAAAGACAAGGAGACTGATAACCACTAATTGTTTCAGTCTTTTTACTTTTCCCTTAAATGAGCAGTAAAAGTAAGACAATACTACTAATATGCACCGATTGTTTATCTCAATTAACAAACTCTTAGAATTCGCATTTACACTAGTGGCTGGAAAGTTAACATAAATTAGCATTTTCATTCGCTGATTTTCTGAAAATTTGGTTAAAATGTTTGATGCATTTGCCTGGACACCCAACTAGTGTGTACCAACACCAACAGAACAGAACTGCAGCCATTACAAAACTGTCATTAATGCTCTGTCTGGGTTTCTCACTGACAACAAAGCTCATAGAAAGAGCACTAACTGCACCAGCCAAACGTTAGTGCTCAACCCATTAGTCTGCAAACCAGATACATCAATAGCCTAAACATTCAGACAGGCACATGTTAGCACCCCCATTCCAAGTCGATGGATGGGCGTCTTGGCTGGTGATGGATGGTGAGACATCCGCAAGGTCCTATCAACCTGACATGTGCTCCATACCTGTGTTTTTGATTTGTGTTTGGGCTTTGTGTGACACTTGTCTGACAAGTGGAGATCACAAGAAGACAGGATCCATCTATCAGACCGCTGATGCCACTGCTTCCGTCTCCAGGGCCTGAGGGCGTGGTGCATATGTCTGTGTGTGTATTTGTGCAAAATAAAGACTTCCATATACTCTATATTTGTCTATCTAAAAACTATCAACTCAGTGTCTTTGTGTCTGTGACACAGAGGCAATTTCATATATTTATGTATTTTTCCAAACGTTATTTTAAATAGTAAGTGTTAATGTGTCTCTGTATATGTGTTTGTGTTTGTGTGTGGCTACCTGCTGAGCAGTGAGCCCACAGGGGCAAAGCATGGAAGGATGACACTGATGCGATGTGTTGGCATGTGCCCTTGGGTGGTTTTGGTGTGGTTGTCATTTTGTTGTTTTCGTACAGCTCCCCCTTCGTCATACCCCGCATTATTCAAATAACGCACCCCAAAGTTCCATAAATAAATAATGAATTCACAACTAGATGGATTGATGAACAGTGATGGAGAAGTATTTGGTTTTTTTGTTTTTTTTTTTCACAGATTTCTCATTGTTTGGACAAAGTCTTTGACAGGCACTTCTCTCTTGGGAGATTGAGCTTATCAGAAAAAGAAGTGCTAGGTTAGAAGGATGCTGTCTCACTGAGCTCTGTGTGTGTACGAGAACGAGTGTGTGAATATCTATTCTCATTCAAACCATGGCTTAGATTTTCTAAAATAAAGAAGTTTTTCTCTCTAAAATAGTTATCTGGGTAAACTGGCTGTGTTGGTCAATAACTTGAAAGAAACAACCAAGTGTGTCAAGAGGTCAAGCTCAACAAGAAGAGCAGAGAGATACCAATACAGAATACACAAATGTGAAAAGCAACAACACACACTTTTAGTCTCTTTGCCTCTAAAACACATAAAAACACATAGATCACAAATTAACATGATAGAAGATTATATAGAGAACCATGGCATCTAGAACTTACTCCTTACACATATACATGTTAAAACATATCACCCCTCTCTCTAAACAAATCTCCATAGCTTACGGGACCTAAGGAGGTCAACGTGCATCTGAAACTTCCTCGTCTTTCCCCAGAAAAAAATGTGTGGGACTTGAAAGCTGCGGCAACTCGCTGTCTCTCCTCTCTATAGTTCCTAAAGCCAATGCAGATCAATACACAGCCATACAAACCACAACAGGAACAACTCCTGTCAAAGGTTACTCCTTATTCTCTGTGATTCTTTCTTCATTTTAGCAGGGCGGAGGAGGATGAGGAGACGGAGAGAGAAAGAATGAGAGAGGGAGAGAGAGGAGACGACTGTGGAGAAGTAAGAGGAGAGCAAGACAGATAAACCTAAAATGATCCCTCTCTATAGTTGCGGAACTCTGTGCTAATGGGTTTTGACACATCGCCAGCAGGGCAAAGAGAGAGGGGGCTGGGGGTTAGTCAATAGAGGTACGCGGTGGTGGCCAGAGGCTAGCAGCAGCGGCTAGGCCAAACCCATGGTACTAACATGGGCTGGGGGCCTGACCGCTAATCATTAGAAAGTCAATGAGTCCTCTAGCGCTTGCAGCTACGCTAGCCTTCCCAGGGAGCCACACCATGTAGGCCCAAGTGTGAGCGTTTCATGTACACAAAAAATGCTATAAATTTATATGTACAGCACACTGCATACATGCCAACCACTGATACAATAGAGGTATGTATGGTAAAACAGATGTATAAGTAGGAAGACTTATATTTTATGTAGACAAAAGACCCTTCATGTAAACATGGAAGAAATATGACTAGTTATGTGTGAAAAAAGAAAAAAAAAACAGACATGCACAAAATATTTCATGATGTGTGCCATGTCAGCCAGCAGTATTCTCCAGCCTTTGATGGTAGGGCTCTATTATTAAGCATAGTCGCTTCTTCTGCCCTACACTGGACAAAGCCTCTCCTGAGACGCCTCACAAACTGCTCCCAGGTCATATCGGGATGGGCCGCCTCACCTGGACCCCATGCATTTTTAAATGCCTCAAAGTGATCCTGACACACAGTTTCAGACTTGACTACAAAATGAGACATAGTTTCTCTAATTGGCAAAGACTTAATCTAAAGAAAAGTTTACGTGTAAAAAAGCAAACTGCAACATAAATACCCATGAACAGACACTTCCTCATTAAATTTGGGTTAGTATTTAATTAAGGTAGCCACGTCGTTCTGATGGATTCATGTTTTTTTCAAGTCTGCCTACATTGTATGTGTATAGTAAAAGAACTGCTTAACTGCTAGAGCAATCACTTTCTATATTGATTAAGTGGACAAAATTGTCATAAGTCTAAGGAAACTTAAGCTAAAGCAAATGTGATGCTTTAACAGACTGAGACATACTGTTTGAAGTTAAAGTTATGCCTATTTAGCATGGAATTCCCTTTATAGTGTTACCAACCATGGTCACTCAACACAGGGACACTGTCTGTGAGCACAAACAGGCAATATACTGAATAGACTATATTAAGAAAATACCTTTTGATCTCAATGTAGTATGGATGAAAAAAAAACAAATACCTCATTTAAATAGCATTTTGTCTCTTTCAGCAGAGCTTAGACACGTCCAGAATTAAGAGCAGTCTGCCACTTCCTGGTTTCACCAACTCTGTATATGGATATATACCGCAATGTTTATTAAACAGCATTGAACTTACTAATGTTAAGAAGTAAGCCACCACAAGTTAATATATGTTGTACATCCTGGTGACAAAGTAATTCCAAAGTAATTCAATAATATAATCAACAAATTAAGGTGATGTAATATTTCAGTTGAACTACAAATAAAACAGCTATATACAAATTAAACTGGTGGTTGCTTTACTACAGGTTACAATTGTTATCATGACCTGTATCCATGCCCTCTGTGTGTGTATACACACACATATACAACCATGTATTGCCCCCAAACATGTACACAAATTAAACGGGTTGAAACAGTGCAAATCCAAAATCAGATCAATAGCCTTACAGCTTCTTAGCCTCTTTCTGATCAATATGCATGCAATCAAACTTTTTGCTAGCATTACCTCCACCACTACGCTCATTGATCGAGTCCATTGATCCTGGCGCTCAACCTCCTTTTAGGAGCGGAAGGTATAGATATTTAGCACGAGAGACCCCATCTGGCCATCACTGTGAACTTTGACCTTTGTGCTAATCCTCAAACAAAAGCTAGAACTTATTGGAACCTATGCAGTCTGACCTGAAATGGTCCCAGGGGTCAGACAGAAGCAGCAGGGTGCTAAAACACACTCTAAAACCCAGAACAATGCCCCCTTCTGGGTCTTGGACACCACTGCACCTTGGTGAAAGGTGAACTCCTTGGCAGACATGGATTTTACTTTGACTGAGTATTCTGTTTGATATAGAAAATTTGGATAAACTTGTCCAGACACAGTCTACAGAAACACAGGTTGAACATGACAGACAAGACCAAGAGGCAAAAGACATGAAGACAGAAGAGGACACTGTGAAAGAAAGAAAAAGTGATGGAAGGTCAGTGAGGGTGGGGCAGCCAGAACCAGGGTCTAGCAGGGGGATTGGCGTTCACTGAGGCTTCTCACTGATGTGCCGCCAAGCCCTTTGAAGGGATTATTAACACATTTTGATTACTCTGGTCCAGTTGTCACAGAAAATGTAACCTCCATCAGGACTATAAAATGGGCGGCCCTTTTCTTCTCTAGCATCCCTCATGTTGTTCCTCTCTTCCCTCTCTGCAGTTCCTCCCATTGCCCTGGGTTGGCCCGACTCAAAGCAATCCACTAATTACAGTTTCAGACATCTTGAAGAGTGGACTAACACACTATTAGTCTAATAGACAGACAGCAGCCTACTCAAGAGACACAAATTAGTGGACACACACTGTTGTGACATGTATTAGAGCTTTTTTCATCTAAATTGTCTGCAACAATATTTATTACAGATAACAAACCAAACCCATGTATGAGTCCTTCTGTTCAGATCTATGATTTAGCTTTACTGTATAAGCTCAGACACACAATATCTCAAACACCTTACAGTATTCTGTTACACCAACTAGTTACAATACCACATCCTGCTTTGTCTATCAACATCAGTCTGGATCAGTTAAGTGTAACTGTTGACCACTGACATCACCAAAAGAGTTTTAACCTACAAGTGAAAAAATACAGAATCCAAATGTTTTTTTTCTGTTCCTTTTTTTCTGCAGATGGTGATAACAGAGTCACTGATTATATTATATTATGTTATCTTATATTATATTAACCTCAGTGCACCATACATTGCAGCCTTTTAGGTATGATGTGAGTTCTTCAGTCATGATGGGTGTATGGTGTGTACCCAAAACTAATATGGTCACACTTACTGTTTACGTTTTTTAAATAACTCACAAACTTTGTATTGATGTATTGCAAAATGATGATACATGTGTACAAGCAGTTAATGCAGTAATGGATTTTACAGGAAAGACCCAATTACAAAGATATTCATACGTCGACTACCTCTGAATAATCAAATGCCACCTTGACCAGAAAAATATGAATCTTGTTGATTTTGAGTTGATTCTACCTTTAAAAAGAAAGCAGACAACTTGGTGTCTTGTTAGCGTTTGTGCTTTTGACTTCTTCTGAAATGCACACGCCTACCCTGCTTCACACCCTGTCACTTCAAGACTAAATGAAAAAGATGCTAACAGACAAGCAAACACATATTTCCTCCTTGAATAAAGTCTCCTTTTTAGGAACCGAGTTGAGAGATTCATAAGATAAAAACATCCCCCAAAAAGGCGAATAAACTCAGCAGTGTTAAAAAAAAGAAAGGAAAGAATCAAGTGAATGGAAGAATGGCTTTCACAGCAAACCCCAGCATTATTTACTGTGATAAGCAAAGCTAATACATAAGAGAGAATGCTTCTCTTTGTACACCATTAACTACATATCCTGTTTGTGAAATGTATATTCATAAATACAGTGAGGATTGAGCAAAGGGGCCATTTCCAAATGTACACATGATCTGTGGAAAGGGCCAACACAGTTAACATCAAAGGGTCCAGAGTGGAAGAGGTAAAAGTAGGCCAGGCCATGGCCTGGGAGAGAAGTGGAGAGGATACAGAGGGTAGTGAAAGAAAAAGAGAGAAGGCAGTATGGATGTAAAGAGAGATGGGGAGAGAGAGAGGTCGGTCCCAGGCTGGGAGGAGCTCAGGTGTGAGTTCTGAAGAGGCACCTTCTGTTCGTGGCTCTGAGGCCCCTCTGCGGACAGAAGAGGGCCCAGACAGACATGGGCTCCTCTTGTTTGGCCCAAATAAATCCAGGTGGCTCAAGACGCGTGCCCTTGTCACTCAACACAACTTCACCCAACACAAACACTCACATGTGATGACACATGCACACTCAAGATGTCCAAAGTTCACTGAAATCTGACCTTTTTATAAAAGGTCATCATGGTTCAGTTTCCCAGGCCATCAGACACATATGATAAGAAAATTATTTTTTAAAATAAATCCGAAAACTGAATTTCAGAACAAACAATTGTTTGTTTTTACCACTTAAATCATTACAGGACTGATGTTATTATTTTTTTTAAATTATAAACCACCTTATTTCTTTTGTTTTTGAATATTGCACTGGTATGCTTATTATACTGCAGTGAAGTAGTTGCTCACTTTTTACAAAACAGATGCAACATCCAAGCTTAAGGTGTTGTAGAGGCAGCAAACATCAAAGACAAGCACAAACAATAGATACAGTGTACTTGAATCTTATCAACAAAAACTCCAACAAAAATGTCCTTATTTACACTCAAGCCCGGCCTACGAGAGGTCCAACATAGACATTAAACATATTGAAATATAAGTTCTCCTTGTAAAGTGACCACCTTCCCGGGCAGTTTTGCATCAGAGGGGCCTTTGATTTCTGTTCTGTTACTGACATTTATGATCACTGTAAAACATGCCGGCTTGGGCAGATGGATCACGATATTGTGCTGCTGTTCCTCTTCTGTTTACAGACCTGAGTGCAGTGTGGTCACATATGCCCATCCTGTTTGGGCAACTATGAGTTTTCTTGAGGTCTCAACAGCGGACATACAGGGACGCTCGAGCACAAATAACAGAGTGTAGATATGTGCAATATGATGACAGATGGCGAAGATGATAATGCTTTCATTATTAAAAAATGTGACAAAAATGACCTGCATCCCTCTGAAGATCATCTTGACAGATCTACCAAAAATTCAAGTTCTCTGTGAGAGAGATGCTCAAACCACTCAAATCAATTACATCAAAGATGGAGCTCACATATCGAGACTTGTTAAGTTAACTGTAGTCATATTGCAAAGGTAGGGTGCCGGAGCCATTGCTGTCACTTGACGACGCCTGCGTCTAAATTGGGAGTGAAGGCCTCCCCAGGAGAGATGGGTGAACCTGTCACAGAAGACTGAGGGAGCAAAAATGTTCAAAAAACGCCACAGTCACACACATACACACAAACACTAAAACACAGTGTCTCCATATGCTTAAGATCTTAATCATCAGCACCATCATCTGTTCTGTCCTTTCAGTCTGTGTGTGTTTATGTGTGTGCATGTGTGTCGTTCACATGAAAGCAGGACATCTGGAATACAATTATTCCAAGACACTCTCACACACACACACACATTTCCCTTTGCTCTAAATTTGCATGAATTCCATACATCTGGCCTTTAAGAGGCAGTAGCAATTATTCATTGAGCTGGTTGTTACAGCCCAAATGCAACCGGCCACCAGTCTAAACAGCTCATTAAAACAGCACAATACCTCACTTCAAGCACACAGGAAAATTGGCATGCAACTCTATCACTGCAATATCGTATAGTTCTGAATGTCCATTCTGGATAATAAAATGAATTTAGAGTGACTCTGTGGAGAAAGTGACTGTACTAAACATTTCTTTTTGAGTTTTTTTGTGCTGTTCTCTTGCACTACATTCTTTGTCTGCTTTCTCTGTCCATGTCTGAAATTTAGGCTCTGCACTTGTCAGGTAAACAGATAAAATGGGGTTGGAAATAAACCGATTCGGCAATAACAATACAGATTTTCAGGGCTTACTTTTCTTAGAAAACAACTGTCCATTTTGAAAATAGTCTGGGAATTTATTTTAAAAATGGCCTGTTGTGAGTTGAACACATCAAAATTATAATTTGTTACTTTAAATACGTAAATTATTCACAATTGCAGGAATGGAAAATATAAAATCTTAAATATAAAGGGTACACAAGTTTTGGTTAAGTTGCTTTATGGAAATTATGATTTTAATTTGCGTTTCTCCCTTATTTATTTTTTATCCCTTGATTATGCAAAATTATCTGAGTTACTGCAGGAAACACCCAAAACACTGAAAATTCTTCAGAAAAAAATACTAATAACCACATCCCACTACTATCAGGTGGCCTTCACCAAACATTAAAAAAGTTTATATCAATGAATCCTCTCTGTTCTGTGTGTAGCCATAACTACGCTCATATTCACATCAAACCTGAGATGGGCCAGACCAAGGAAAGTGTCCCTTAGGCCATCTTAGCCAGTCCTTCACAACTGTGCTTTAAAAGATGGGCGACAGTACAGTACGCAGCAGTTGGCCTTGATTGATGATTGAGTAACCCAAGATCATAGATGTGCTTGGGGAAGACTTGCCGGTGCAGAGCTGTGCATACATCAGCCCTTTAGGACTACCACTACATACATCATGCAGTGAGACTGACTGATGTGAGCATGGGGACTATGTAGACCACTTAAGGGGAGCTTTTTACATGGCAGTCAACAGTCAAAGTTGACTAAAATGATTACAGCGCAGGAAAGGGGTTATTTTGTTGCTATAAATCAGATTTTATCTGAGCCTGAAACAACTGAGGTGCAAAGCACGTGCAACATGTTCATATTACTAGAAGACATTCGCAAGCAGACACACATATATTAACTTGTGCTGATATCCTTGACAGAAACAACTACAAAAGCATAACTCAGTGGTAAATAAATAAGTTCATGCTGTCTACGTGCATTCTCTTTTTAGGAACTCTTGGGCTCACATAGACCCGTCCAAAGGATTATGTGCATGCATTCATGCGTGCACAGAGGCCCCCTTTCAGCACCTTCTTACTGAGTGAGTATAAGCGGCGCCTCCCTCCTTCAACAGCTCAAGGGCGCAGCCTATCTACCAAACGATAGAATGCAGAAAAGGAATTCTGCTTCAGATTAAGCAGCCAGCCAGCTTGCGTCAAGTCAGTACCTTGGTTGATTTATATGGGAGTTAAACTGTTTGTACTGTCAAGGTTATGTTATTTAACACAGGAACAGGAAGGAGATAGAGACGAGGCCTCGGTAATTTAAGCTGGAACAAGTGCTCCACCAACTGTGATTTCCATAAGAAGTGAGAAGATCTAAAATTAAACCAATTATCTTTAATCCAACAGAGGACGATTCTGTGACATCTAAATATTTTATCTTCTTGAAATCTCTGCCATTCAAACATAAACATAGCAGTTACTCTCCACTGATCTGTCAACACAGAGTGCAAAATGTAAATGTTGGTCATTTTAGCCAAAATGTGAGTGCCTCGTCTGCGGCCACATAAATTAAAAGGACAATGTCAGCATGTCGCTTGTGAGTCTCTTTGCTTAAAACTGGGAAGCAGAGTCTCCCGTCCCAAAGCAACACACAAATATGTGTGCACGCAGACACGCTTGAGAAGCACACAGAGCACTCCTAAGGTTACCCCCTAGGACAAAAGCTTTACCATCCCACTGACTGGCAGATGGGGCAACCAGCTGACATCTCGGCCCGGCTCTGTTTCATGTTCCCTGGGTGTCTTAAACGGGCGGGCACCCTGTCTGATGGGCACAGGACGGCCAAGGAGGAAGCTCCTTTGACAGGGGAGGGGGGTGTGCTCCTTTGGGCTACCATTGAGGAAAAGAAGAGCAAGGACAGACGGAGATGGCTGATGCGCTTCTCTGTGTTTGTACAGTATAATTGTGTGTCTTGCAGGGTAGAAGGCTAAGGGAACGTCTACAGAAGACGCAGATTAATAAAGAGCTAATGACTGCATTTAGCCTTATACAGGATCAAATAGTTTCCTCAAGGCTTGAACCAACGTTGAGAGTTGCAGGGATCAGGAGCAGTTGTACTGTTTTTTGTTTTTTTTCTCCCCCGATTTAGGCCGAGTAATTTAAATCTGAAAGTACAAGGCATGTTTATTGGAACACAAAAGGTGGCACATACTGGTTTGCAGACGTGAGACCACAGGTTCTCTATCTGTGCAACTGAAAAACATCTGTGAGACTATATGAGAAATGATAATGACAACAAAGCACCAGCTACACCATCTTAAACTAAAAAAGAAGTCAAAGTTGTTGTTGGGCTGTCTACATATAGAACTTTAGGAAAGTTATGTTAAAAATAATGTTCTTCTGTATTTAATTGAATTTATGTTTATCTTATGTGTATACATAAAATAAACCATCAACCACAGCTTCATGAAAATATTTTTTTGTTCATAATGAAAATTAGGATATATTTTATTATTCTGGATTAATCTAATTTTATCCTATTTATTTACTTACATGTTATTGCCATAATTTACTTTACATTGTCATTTTAAAATACTTTTGGTATGGTATATGGAGAAATACAGTCATTGCCCTTCACTGACTGTACTGATATAATAATTCTTAATATTACATAAATTATATTTATTCATATTTACATAGTTATATTTACTTAGTTGGCATCCATTATGGGAAAACTGAAAAGCAATGATATTTCTGATTGCAAATTCTGAGTGAAGGAAATGGTATAGGGCAAGAAAGGGTGGATTTATATAAAAACATTTGGTGAAGTATTTAATTTCAGAAAAATATTGCTGTACTTATTTCCATGTATTTTTATTTTACTGTTACAGGAAGGTATAGACCTAAAAATAAATTTTGCAAACTCTAACTTTTATGTAGCTCCCCACAGTAAGTGAATGATGGCAGACTACATGTATTAAAAATGGCATCAGCAGTCAGCTGTGTTAGCAGGGTACTATTATACTACCGACTTTAACTTATGACTGTCTGCTTGCTTCTGCTGAATCTGACACACAATTTAAAATGAGTGGGATTTAAAAGATTCACAGTCTGAAAGTTAGAGTTCCCAGGCTGTGAATTTATTTACTCTTAATTACAGATGCTTAAGATATTTTGTTTTCCCATATATTTTTTTCCAGTTGCATGTTCTTGAATAATTTCCATTTCTCAAAATTTACTATTTGTGATAAATATGGGCTTTTAATTCAATGCATAAAGATGAAAATTATCAATTAAATAGAAATAAACATAGTTATAGCAATACTTAAAATCATGTATTAAAAGCATACCATTGCTGACATCATAGCGCATGTGTAATATTAGACAAATTTGTTTTTTATAACCAAAAATGTAATTGTACATGGCATGTGCAATGCAAATGGAAAAATGTTAAAAACTCTACCAGCTGCTGTACTTTCCTTTTTACAGTTTTCTAAAAATTCAGCTGAGTCTGCAAGCTTGACAGAAGTCTGTCTGCGAAAATCAACTGCTAATAGTGGGATGTCTTGGTTGTCATTACTTAAGTGCTTTGTAGTAGTTGTGTAGTTCTTCTATATAAAACGGTTGTTGCTTTATTACCATGGAAATAACAAGAAATTGAGAGGGGGGGGGCTGGACAAAACAAGCCAATAGCTTATTTACAATGGCACACTCTAAAAACTCTTATGTTAAATATATATCAATGTGAATTATTAAAATAACCCTGCGTTTTTAGTAGGTAAATACATGTAATGGAATGAAAACACCACTGTGGCTGCTGTGAATATAGTCATCGTCCCAAAGTGTCCATGTCTCGTTTCCATAAAACAGTTCTATATCTCCACTCGGTGTGATAAATGTCTCCTCCTTTTTTCTGCTTTTAGGGTTTGACTTACATCAGCCATCTTGTCATCCTGCGCATCGTTCTCATCAATGAATTAATATTTCGGATATACATCCTCGGGTGATAAGGTGGCACAAATCTCACTTAATGCCAATCTTTTGCCTTATTTAATTTTTTTTTCTTTTTCTCCCTTTCCATTTTTAATATTTCAGGTCCTCAGATGTAGCGGCTCTTTAAAGCGCCCATGGGGGCTCTGAGTCCTCGCTTTTGTCTCCCATTTCCTTCTGAAACAGTTTTTCTTTAACCCTATGTGGCTCTTCACAGTTGTTGTCTTAGCGCTCTCCTCTCTGTCGCTCTTTCTGTTTTCTTTTTCTCCATCCCCCCTCCCTCTCTCAGCTTTCTCAGTGTCAGCCAGAGGTCAATGCTACACTTTTTCTTCTGCATGCAAGAAGGCAGGGGGTGTCTTTTTAGTTATTGTAACCTAAAAATAGAATTTGATTTAAGGTTGGAACTGAGGTGTCTTTTAAGATATAGTGGCATAGCACTATCGACAATTGGAGGCTGTTTTTGTATGAGATAAGGTGCAGATTTATATCAATAAATGGATGATGTTTGACTGAGAATACAGATCAATACATAAACTAGGCCAACATGACTTAATACTCATTTTTTATGTCTCTAGTAACACTGCATTTTTTCAGCTTAAAGTCACCTTCTTTTCCTCTATTTTATATTTTATGGTTACAAAATGTACTTTTATGCCATAGTGTGTGAATGGGGGCATTTTGAAGACTTTGACAAAATATATATTTTGTATTAATTTGTCAATCTCTAAAATTTCCAACAAATAAGAACAAAATAAAGCTACAATTTGCTGTACTTGTTAAACACATTCATATTGAAATATAGCTGGCCTAAATTTCTGCTCAGTTTAAAAAGACTTCATGTAAAAGTGAAAGAAAATATTTAAAATGGAAAATCAACATTTGTCTTACACTTACCAGTGATGCCTCACTTTTGTACTAAGCCTGAAAGCTCCATTGAGTACTCTAGTTAGATCATTACTTCCAAGAGTCTCATTATACTGAGAGCCTCGTTGAAGCTAATAAGTGACTAAAGGTCTAATTATTAGATTTTCATAATTTTATTAAAGCTAGTTGATACTTTTGAAGACTAATCATTGGACAGAAGGTGGCTAACTGTGGTAGTTCGTGGTCTTCGGTAAAACATTTTTATTCAGTCAAGAGATCTTGATAAGCATCTATCGAAAGAAAGAACAAACATCTATTTAAGGTTAATTGAATTAAACATACTTGCTGCCACTCTCAGTATTAGCAAATATTGCTTTTTTGATTTTCGCGAGAACACCTGTCGAAATACAGGGGAAAACAGACTTGCTCAGACAGACTCACAAACACATACTTGAGTCTGTTGGTTCAGCTCTTCCATTGAGGGTCCGTATGCTAGCTGGCCATTGTGTGCGGAAGGCTTTTGTCTGTGCGGCCCGAAACTGGCGATTGCACCTTAGCTACCACAGTTCAAGCGTAAACAGTGTTTTCATGCACTACGATATACACTGTTGCCAGTGGACCCCTAAATCCCTGGAACAGCTGAGTCCTAGGGTGTCAAAGATAATGGCGATTTATTGCAGTGCGCGGCTTTCTCATTGCCCCTCCCGCCCCCCTTTCCAATCGCCCCTCCACCCCTCCTCCTCCCTCAAACAGATTAAAATTAAGCCGTAAACATGTGAGGATGGAATTAACACATTTAGCGAGTCTCCTCTTCCCACATCCCATTTTCGCTCCTGAGCGGCTGATCCCCGCTGCCGAACGCGGGTGCAATTTTAATGACTCGCAACGTTTTTGAAGTCCACATGAAAAAAGCGTCGCGCGCCGTTTGTGGCGGCGCTAGATATGGCTGGGCCACGGCCGGCCATGATTGGGGGGGACACACGCCGCCGACTCGGACTCCAGGCTCTTCGATAGGATCGGTGTCATTTTCCTCTCCACGATAAGACGCCTTGCTGACAAGGTCCGATTAGGAGAGAAAAAATCATTATTGCTACGCCTTTCATCCACCGGGGGTTTACTGATAAACAGCTCACCCACGGCTAGATTTTCTGAGAGCAAGATGTTATGCGTTGAAGCATATATATTTAGAAAATATGGTTTCAAGCTAAATTTCGGGAGTGTTTTCAATAATTATTTTCTTTTTAAATAACTAAAGGAAAACATACTTTTTCTTAAATGTATTTAAAAAAAAGACCCATTTCTTCTCAGCTGAAAACTCAAGCTGTGAAATATTTAAGTCCTAGCTCTCTGCTCTATTAATCAAACAATTATCAAATAACTCCATATTCTTTTTGAACACAATACAACATTGCCAATTGTATCAGTCTACAAAAAAATGATTTATTATGCTATACCTCAAGAGAATCCACTTTAGCAAACTGTCTTTTTAAAAAGAGAAATGAAAAAGAGATCCTTAAAATATTCAAACTACATTGTACAATAGAGAGAATAAACTAGAATAAGAAGGGGAGCAAAGATTCAGCTAGATGTTAAAAAGAAAAAGATTTACATTGCACATATATAATTCTAGTAATCATTCATGTAGTGAGGACAACATGTTCTTATAAACACAGTGTCTAATTGATTGTGGCAGTTGTAGATGACACAAATAAATAATACGAGTTACATGTAATATTCGCCTATAAAATAATAATTAAACCTATTGAGATAATTTCAAACAATCTACATTCCAATTAAATAATTTATTTTTGCATTGTACAAAGTAATTTCTTATTCAAACGATTATGTAATTGAGTATTATAATTATTATTCTTCTGAATTACGTATTGCATTGCAGTTTATTTAAGTCTTAATTAAAATCTGAAAAGGACTAATAATTCCCTCAATGTCAAACGTCACTTGTGCTAAATGCAAGTGACTGTGTCATTTGCTAAGTGTTTGCCTATATATTTGAGGAGTGACTGCCACTTTGGTGGCCCAGCACCAAAAGAACGATCGAGTCTGATCTTTAGAGAGAACAGGGAGAAATAAAACGAGTGGGAGAGAAACAGAGGGGAAGATGGAGGGGGAGAGATAGAGAGTCGGGACAAACATGTGCTCTGTTACTGGGCCACTCCAGCACCCATGGACTCTCAGCAAGACTCAAAGCCACAGTTCTCTTCAAAAGGGAGCCGTGAAGATTTTTTTTATGTTTACAAAAACATATTTATTTATTTCTCGTCACTCCACCATTTATCTATTTATTTCTCGCTGTCCCAGCACCCCTTGCTCTGCCACTGGAATCGTGTTCGATGACGCCGACACACTCGCCCTCCCCTCTGTTTCCCCCCTCTCGTTTAATACCACTGCAGTCGAAAATCAAACTGCTCTAAAACAAATTGATGTACTCTTTAATATAGTCGTCACATCATCACAGGGTCCTCGTGCGTCTGCCTTGGTGACAACTGCAGGGCTGCTTAGCTTAGCCCAGCGATGGCTGCCACTTTGTTGGTCGCTTCAATGATTTATCACAAAAAGAGAGGGAGATTGTGAGAGTGGGAATGGAGAGAAAAGGAGAGAGACAGAGAGAAAGTCCCCTGGATCATGATTGAGTTACTGGCACCTTTGATTGACAAGGTCTAATCAGCTTATCTCCAGCCTAATAAAGTTGATAGCCCGTGGTGCTGTTCTCTACCTGGCATGGCGTGAACTTTGGGCTAGGCTGGGGCCCCTGGGGGCCGGGCCCCGACCCACTCTGCTTATCTAAATGGGGCTGAAATCAATCCCTAATGAGCTGTTTTCATTTTCCAGGATTGATTACAGGCCCCTAAACACCAAGAACACTAGCCTAAGAAGTGTTCTCAGCCTTTTTGCTGGCCACCTTTAAAATGCAGAGTAGTATTGCTTTTGTCTGTCTCTTCTTTGTTTCAGCAGCTCATTTTGCTGGCATTGCTAAGTTATTTGTGTCAACCAAACAAGTATAAAGGAGGAGGATTTTTCAAAGTAAAATCACTAACATTAATTTTTTTTACCATTAATAAAAAAAAACTTTGAGATGTTGCCACTGACATCATTACCATCAAAATGATCAACTTTAAAAATCTTTTTAAAAATCTAAATTTACAATTGCATTTCATTTCTCTAATCAGTTTTCTTCATACCCACATTCAATACAAACCTGGAACAATGAGCCCACAAAAAACATCTTTCCACTTGCTACACCCTATAAAAATTATACTTTAACTCAACAGAGGTTGTTTTACAAATAAAGTTTAATTGTGTGCAATTCAAATTTTAGAGCGACACCACTAAAACCCAACATTCGATTTTAATTACTATCACTGAAAATTGTCTGTATTCATCATCAGTCATTATAGAAATTTCAGCCCTCAGTTCTGTCAATGAATAATAATCAAAAAGGTGGAACAGTTAATCACTGCAACTCAGAAGTCTTATCTAATACGCTATCTATTTCCAAACAAGCAATCATAAATCATTTAGACTCTTTTTAAGTGTGGAGGGAAGGAGTGAAATCTGGCATGTCTTTGATTCAACATCAGTCATGACTCCACATTTGGGCATCTCAAATGCCCCTGACTCAAATGTCTTTAAATTGGCTAACTGCATGCCCTCCCTCTTTACTTATGGCCCTCTTTAACTGGGCTAGCCCAAGTGTCTGCTTGTTGCTGTGCCTGAGCTTTTAAGTCAGTGCTCTTCACTAATGAAGTTCTATACTTTATTTATGAGACAAACAGAGGACCCTGGTTCTTGAGGGTGCGTGTGGTAAATAGCTCTGCATGTCCTAAGAGTCTCCTCTATATCCCTCTGAGTACTCTCACCGCTTTTGGCAAGCCTTTGTTTTATGCTAAATACACTTGAGACATTGAGAATGGTGGGAAAAAAAATGCTAAATCTGATAAAATGGTACTGTGTGAAGATTCATCTTTTCTTAGAACTAAGAGCCCTTTTTTCCCTTAAATGTGACCTAGAAGCATCCTGGCTTTTTTTGTTCCTGGTCATTAAGAGATATATTGTCGGCGCTGAAGAGAAAGGGGGCAAAGCGGAGTTTCTATGCCATTTCTTTGTTCAGGATCTATCTCTTTGAAATAAAATGTCTTTTAGTTCCACTTCCCCCATTGGTCAATTACAGTTCTTAAGGGCTACTGTGTCATTTTGGATAGAGAATGCAACTTTGAATTACTGCAAAATAACGACACTAAACTGTTCTTTGTAAAAAGTACTGCTTAGATGTCTGGGGAGAGTTGAGGTTTGTGGCAAGAAAAGTATTTACAGTATGACCAGAGAGTGTCTGATTGGAGAAACACTTAACACTCTAATTATTCGTGTTTAACGTCTATGGATGCCACCCCTCTGTGTCTGAAAACTCAAAGCTTATTCCTCAACAACGACCAGTTCCATTTTCATAATGTGCATGAATAAAGTGTGGAGCGCGTCTTGGATTTTTATTTCATTATTTTGCATTTGTTAGTGTGAAAGAGAAGGAAGTACAATAAACAGGCCCTATGTTGGACTATAAAAGTAAACAATTTAGTTCTTCCAAAGAAACAAATCCCAGTCCTTAGTGGACTGTGTTTCAGTACTTTAAGAACTGTGGCAGGGCTGTGATCTAAATGGTGCAGGATTTTATAAAGATGTCTGAGACGTGTTGTGACAAGCAGTTGTGGGACCACAAGAGTAAATATATAGCTTGAGACGGGTGAACAACACTAAATTAAAGACCAAACTGAATTTGGGATCAGATGGTAAACCCTGTCAAACCTTATAAACCAGGAGAGAGATATATATGGCTGCTCATATATGGATGGCAGCAGTGTGTTTTGCTGAATTTGAAACTTTGCTGTATAGTAATTAGTTGTCTCGTGGTTCACTTCATATTCTCTGTATCTGTGTTTTTCTTAGTGTGTGTGTGTAGATGTACGCCCTGCTTGACCTGTGGACACCGCCATTTCAGGTTGTGCATCTGAGCGGAGGGTTGGTATCGACAGCAAAGGAAAAGAAGGGGTCATGGATTAAAGACGCAGGGCGAAGATTCCCTGCCAAACCACAAACACACCCCACAGCTGGTGTGGACCAAGCCAAGTGTGTGGGACCAAGGCAGGATAAACGAGCATTGTTCTTAGCTAGCCGCGCACAGAGTGGATGAGACGGCCACCGGTGACACGGGGGTCAGGGGGCATGTGGCCGGCGAAGGCAGGAGAAACTACGGACCCGGGAGGTGGTGAACACTGTTAAGCCACGGCCCACTTCCTTAACATCAACCGAGCTGTGAGGCAAAACATCAAAATAAGCCGCTCCACCGAAAGACGCGAGTGAGCAAAATTAAAAATCTGTGGGCTGTCGCAGAATCCGGCACAGTCTGGAAACCTGGATGACGGCAGGATCATCTGAGACATTTGAATCAACATTTTTAAACAGAGAATGCAGATTGTATTTATGAATTTGTGAATGCAAGTTACAGAGAACATCAAAAGCTGGTGGTCTGTGTGCGAACCTTCCTTGACTTGAATTATTAAATCTGTCGATGTCGCACATGCCAGCCACCCCGCGATTATAGTGTAAATTGACTAACTTTTTCAAAACTACAACGGAAGCCACAGAAAGCTGGTTGATACTTCAAGAAT
Organism: Apogon talboti; assembly: GCA_037367365.1. Taxonomy (NCBI): domain Eukaryota; kingdom Metazoa; phylum Chordata; class Actinopteri; order Kurtiformes; family Apogonidae; genus Apogon; species Apogon talboti. The sequence continues at coordinate 14,006,104 of JAPQRQ010000012.1, forward strand.
GAGCTTTGATACATCTCTGAGGAATACACTGTGCCTCAATAATGTGGTGACTGTCAGGAAGGAAGACAGGATAAAAAATATGCTAACTGGTTAAATCTATTTAAGATCCCAATGAGCTTTTTTTTTTTTTTTTTTTTTTTTAATATTTTAAGATAAAAACAAACCTTGATAATGAGGATAAAAAGGAGTTTGTGCATTTTTTGGATGGTTTATTTAGAAAGTGATATTATGTTTTTTTTTCTTCTTTCTGCACTCCTGAATTAAGAACTTCTAGAGGAACGCTGACGTTGTTTATTTTCATAGACCCCCTGTCTGTTTGTGAAAAAAAAAAACACACCACCCATCCAACACACACACACAGCCATACTGATGCATGAATTTTTCTTCGGGAGCAGAGTAAGGAGAAGCGGCGCCCGATCTGTCGCCTGTACACCTCTCTCTCTCTCTCCCTCTCCCTCCCTGGCTCGTCTTTGATGTACTCCCGAAAATGTCATCAGACGTCAAGGAAAGAGGGGTTTTTTCGACCCTCCCCTCTACCCCCCCCTCCCCGCCCCACAACCACGTACCCACAAACACACATATCCACCCACCTCGCATATGAGCAAGACAATTTGCTGTCGCTCACTCATCCTCACCACTATCTTAAACCCCCGCCCCACTCCTTCCCAACTCAATCCAAAACTGAATACATACCAGTTTCTACTGCTATCTGGTAGCCAGCCTCCAGTCTTCGCGATGACCTTTCCAGCTTCTCTGTGTTGTCCAACAGATGCGCTCTCTGCAACAAATGGAGAAAAAAAAAAAATGAAGCCAGAGAAACAAACACAAAATAATTGATTGAGAGGGCTGGGACCCATTTCAAAGAAACACATCAACACTGTCACCTAAACAGACAGACCACATCCACAGCGACAACATAATACAGCCAGGTTGGCAATAACCTTCATGGATGACAATGTGTTATATGCTGATGGAATATCAAGCATGTGCATGTTGAAGCTGACAATGTAAGAGGTGCAGTCGCCTCATCTTGGACATGAAAACAAGAGCTACTTTGAGGTTTGTTGATTCCTTGTATTGTCTCACAGCACAGCGTTCAGCTGCACACAGGAAAAAAAAGTTAAGGGACAAAAGTAGAGCCAGTTTAGATAAAATGTAATTTAATTTGTAGTTGAGGAAAAAAGAAAATCCTGTCCAGGTGATGGCTTCCAACTGGATGCCACTAAATTAACATTAAACTCTCAGTTGTAGATAGCAGTAACAACTAAAAATCTAACAGGTGATGTGTCTTTTAAAAAATGTTGTACATGGTAGTGTCAGTGTACCTACAAAATAAAACAATACAAAATAGAATAACAACAACAGCAATAATAATAATAATAATAATAATAATGATAACAACAATGTAAAATTCTCTAAAATGACCATGCTAACATTTTTAAACAGACTATGAATACAATAATCAAATGAACATAAGCAATCAAATTTCTCTTCTATGTCTAGTTTATTCACATCAGTGGACCAAACAGTAATTCATGATGTATGAGTTATCGCATTCCCACTCGACTTGCAGCTATCAACAATTGACAAGGCTGCCCAGTTAAAGCCTAGAATTCAGACAGCATATCAAGAAAAGATGTGTTCCATAAATTATTAAGCAAGCAATTTGATCAGTTTTTCAAAGTGGATGTTTGTGACTATCAAGGTGTTAGCTAGGGCTCTAATATCATGTGTACACATCAATGGAAAGCAGCTCCTAAGATACCAAGAAAAACAGCAGTTTCGGTTCTCTTCTCTGTAGTTCATCAATTCATGTGTGACGTGAGGCAAGAAGGTCTGATCTGTTGACTGATGGCCTTGAGTTCCATCTTGAGGCTCTCAGACATCTACAATCATGCCAGATTTAATTTTGTTCACTTGTGAATCTTATTATTGCACCATGTAGCAACAGATCCTTGTAACAGTATCTGTGGAACAGACTAGATGTTTATATATTTTCTTGGCTTGTCAAATACTTCAAATATATTTTGTCTTCTAAAAGCCAAACTAAGAAAGAGAAAATCAGCAAATAATGCTCCATTTTTATCCAACAATGTGTAGTGTTCAGTGTAATGAGGATATCCTAAGTTCAGAAAATAGAGTTTTATAGAACAACTTAACTTGTTGATACATCTTTTAAGTTATTAGTTCAATTGATTTGACAGTGTCTTAACCATTTCCTGTGTGGTTAAAACACAATTCACTGACACTACCAAAGGAAAATAAACTTCATCTTAGTTAAAGTTAGTAATTTTTAAAGCCCTAAACTGAGTGAACTATAAATCATACCGGGGAATATTTTATGCTAACTTTTCAGCATTACTTTGTTCATGAAATAGTGCAAAATGTTCAATGTGCCTGAATCACATCTGCTTTATCTGAAGTAGTATTAAACTGCATAAAAGTAGTTAAAGGACAGATACTAATATTTTAAAAAAAAGTTAGGCTAACGGTACATTTTCTTCACGGGGAAATTTGCAGCATAGGGGTAGTAATATTTAATCCTGACTTTTAATATTTACAGTCCTTTCTAGTAACACTGTAAATTTCCACGTCATGGGACTAATATCTTACCTTAAAAAGAAAAAGCAGTTGCCATTGCAACTAAATTTAAAACATTAGCTGCATTTAGCTGACTCTTTTCTTCAGATATTTTTACCCCAATTTTTATGTATCCTCCTAACTTAAGTTTAATTTATACCAGCTATATAAACACTTATTTTGAGGTAAAGGTGTTGCATTATCTGAAGGAAGTTCATAAGGCTGTGAATGCACCTTCAAACAAATAGTGAACCCATATATTTGCAATGTCCACTGATGCTGCTCACTTTATCTCCAAGTCCAAAGTAAGAAGCTCCTTTCATCTGAATATTGCCTTCAGAAATATGGATTAAAAACAGCATAATCATGGAAGATTTAAATGTTTATTCGAATGCTGTTGGTTCTGATGGCCTTCCGAATATACCATGTTAAGAAACTGATCAGATGTAACAGATTTGACACTAAAAAACAACCCGATGAATGGCAACCACCTCTTTGACGAGAGTTTATACCCGTCACATGAACGAAGGGGACAGGGGGAGAAGGGAAATCTCTAGTTTTGGTTGGGCTGTCAAAATGTGTACCAGCTAATCACTCACAGGATATGAAAAACATGGAAGGAAAAAAAACATAAGTCAACGACACACTTTTCAAAGTTTGACAATGAGAGGGATGGGAAAAGAGCAGGGTGGAGAAAACTCCCTCTGAACTCCTTTCTTTCCCTCGCTTCCTTTTTCTTCGTGCCGCTGACAGATGTCATTTAAAATTGCAGAGATACTTTTTAATAGTTAAAGGGAGGGCAGGGGGAGGATGGAGGGATGGGAGAGCGGGTGGCTGTGGACGGGTGGCAAAACGGGCTGCTGGTAGTTGGAAAAAGATAAGAAGATAGGGAGCAGGGAAGGATGCGAGGGTTGGTACGTCTTTGGTGAGGAGTGATTTCTAGGTAGGGTCTACATGGGTGTGGAAGAGGTGGCAGTGGCACCAGCTGAAACAGTGGCATTGTTCACATAGGAGAAAGAGGATACCAAGCTTGGACTATAATGAGCCCCTATGGATCAGCTGAGATGGAGAGGATGTATTGACATGCAATGCTTAAGCTAATACACCTAGACCATGGCTGCAGTGCCTGTGTGTGCCTGGGAGCATGAGGCAGCCAGGGATACTGACAGAGTAGCGTACTCCCAGGGTTCTTCAAAGAGCTCAAGTGATTAGTATGTTATCATTACCATTCGAAACGTGATTTTCCTATTCCCTCTCGGCAAAGGTGACACGTCTCGGGGAGACGGCCGGCAGACTCACAGCGATGGAAAGCCACTTCAAAGCTTTCTCCTCCTGAATTTCTCTTTCTCTCTCTCTCTCTTCTCTCCCTCGTTCTGTCTTCTTTTAGGGCTAGGGGGAGGGGAGGGTGGCTGTG